>JAPDVR010000011.1:40232081-40832081 GCA_026230005.1 Gila orcuttii
CTTTATAAATAAATAAATCACTTGTGAGAAATATATAGAGTCTAATTCACAAGCTGCTGGATCCAATTCTCGGATTTTCAAACAGGCAGGACCGGAGCACTTCAGCTTTGAAGAGGGAATATGTTAACTAATAACCAAGAGGATTAAAACTAATCCCAGCTAGAGGGATAATTGTAACATCCACTATGAATCCAAACTCTGAAACTTCCGAAACAGAAAAAAAACAAAGATTTACCATCTTCATAAATGAACATTAAAAAAGCCTTTTAATTTTTTTTAACCAATATTAACTTTAAAAAGTATGGAGGTTTACTAGTACAGTGAGGTGTATAAGATGGTACTGTAAAACCATGGTACATTCATATTACAGATAGTATGGTCCTGAATGATTACTATATTTACATACCATGGTATTTACAGTTTGTGGTACTTCCAACATTATTTAAATCCTTACAAATTTTATTTCAAAGGTATGTTTCATTGGACATGATAACATGGTACTACCATTATAAATTAATTTCAGTACCAAAGTATATTTCAAAGTACCACAACATAATCTCATACCATGGTACATTTCAAAACCACATGGTTTTTATGGTGGTATATACCACTCGGTATATATTTGAAAATGAACTAATTAGTAAATGCTAACCTAGAAATAATATTGTGTCAGTACAATGGTACATGTCGGAAAAAAAACACACCAAGGTACCTTTTTTTTCTTTCTACTTTACTGCTGTTACTGAAGATGGCAATTCTTTCATTTTCTTTATTTTACCTTACAACTCTTAACTCCTTGTATTCAATTCTGTATAGATTTTCTTTTCCTCTCTCTTTCTCCATCAGCTAGGTCAATAACACAATCATCCCTTTTTGTGTGTCCGTCTGGTTCACGGTAAGACTTAAGTGTTTAGGAATCCCTCTCCTCCTCGAAGCCCACGACCCCGAGACAAAGCCTTAACCCTGGAAACGTTCTGCTTCACTGCCCCTTCAGCAAAGGGAAGGGGGGAACCGGGACCCCCATTCACAAAGCTCACCTCTGACACCGTCTCACTGAGGAATACACACCAGAATAGTGCAAACTGAGCCTCCTCACCCTCTGTTTAACACAGACCCAGTGGAACAACCACTCACGGATGACATGCTGTTGCATTAGACAATTAACAGAAAGAATATTCATACTGACACAATATGAAAAGTTAAATCTAAAATATAAACTTCACATGCAGCTTAATATTTTTATTTATATCTTACTGACCCCAAAGTTTTGAATGGTAGTGTAGGTAAACATATCCTTAGTCTTGATCTAGATCTGGGTCTTGGCTTATGGCCTTAAACAAGACCGCAGTCTATTTCTAATATACTAAATGCCCTACTAACCTAAATCACAAGGTTGCGGGGTATATTTACCATTCTAGGAAATGCACACGTAATTCAAGGCTCTGAATGAATTCAAATCTAGTTTAGGATCTAGGAAAAATCTTATTGTAATTAAACCAGAAAATCTAAATCTCAGTGAACAAAAAGAATTTCTAAAACTAGGTCTTCTAAACATTAGATCGCTCACACCTAAGGCGGTTATTGTAAATGAAATGGTCACAGATAATAATTTCGATGTTCTGTGCCTTACTGAAACCTGGCTTAAACCAAATGATTATTTCGGTCTAAATGAGTCTACTCCACCAGGATACTGTTATAAGCATGAGCCCTGTCCGATCGGTCGTGGCGGCGGTGTTGCAACAATCTATAGAGATATCCTAAATGTTACTCAGAAAACAGGTCACAGGTTTAATTCGTTCGAAGTACTTGTGCTAAATGTTACGCTCTTAGATGTAAGAAAGAAATCCCTATTATCTCTAGCCTTAGCGACCGTATATAGACCTCCAGGGCCCTATGCTGATTTCCTAAAAGAGTTTTCAGACTTTCTCTCAGATCTATTGGTCAATGCCGATAAAGCAATAATTGTTGGAGATTTTAACATACACGTAGATAACACAAATGATGCGTTAGGGGCTGCGTTTACAGATTTATTAAACTCATTTGGGGTCAAGCAAAACGTCAGTGGTCCCACTCATCGTCTAAATCATACACTAGATTTAATTATATCATATGGAACCAATCCAACCGATATAGATATTATAGTGCAAAGTGACGATCTCACTGATCATTGTATGGTAACGTGCATATTACGTACTGCTGAAATTTTCCATGTTGCGCCACGTTATCGACCAGGCAGAACAATCGTTCCAACCACTATAGATAGATTCACAAATAGCTTACCTGATCTATCTCAGCTGCTCAGTGAACCCCAACAAACAGATGAACTAGAGGAAATGACTAGCAGTTTGAGCACCATTTTCTCTAGTACATTAGATATTGTTGCACCAATTAGATTAAAAAAGGTTAGAGAGAAAACTAAAGCACCATGGTACAATAGTACTACACATGTTATCAAGAGAGAAACTCGTAACTTAGAGCGTAAATGGAAACAAACTAATTTAGAGGTCTTTAGAATCGCGTGGAAAGACAGTATGTCACGTTATAAAAAGGCTCTAAAAGCAGCCAGGGCTGAGCATCTCCGCAAACTAATAGAAAATAACCAAAATAATCCAAGGTTTTTATTTAACACCGTGGCTAGACTAACAAATAAACAGACATCACCAGAGCAAAATATTCCGTTACAGTATAGTTGTAATGATTTTATGAATTACTTCAATGAGAAAATAGAAAGCATCCGAAATACAATTGTAAATGTACAATCCTCTATGGTGTCTTATGATTCAGCCACAATTATCGCCCCTCAAGAACAACTACACCGCTTTACAACTATAGGACAGGAAGAGCTAAATAAACTTATCTTTGCAGCGAAACCAACAACATGTTTATTAGACCCAATACCCACTAAACTACTGAAAGAAGTGTTACCTGTAGTGGAAGAGCCTCTTCTCAATATTATTAACTCGTCTTTATCTTTAGGTCATGTTCCAAAAATATTTAAGCTGGCAGTAATAAAACCTATTATTAAGAAACCGCAATTAGATCAAAATAACTTAGCAAATTACAGACCCATTTCAAATCTTCCATTTATATCTAAAATACTAGAAAAAATTGTGTCCGCTCAATTGTGCTCTTTCTTGCAAGAAAATGATATCTATGAAAAATTTCAGTCAGGATTCAGACCGCATCATAGCACAGAAACTGCGCTAGTTAAAATTACAAATGATTTACTTTTAGCTTCTGACCAAGGCTGTATCTCAATACTAGTTCTACTCGATCTTAGCGCTGCGTTCGACACTATAGATCATAAAATACTCTTAGATCGACTACAAAACTACACTGGTGTTCAGGGACAGGCATTAAGCTGGTTTAGATCGTACTTATCAGACCGTTACCATTTTGTCTGTTTAAATGGTGAAAAATCGAAGATAACGTCAGTAGACTATGGAGTGGCGCAAGGATCGGTGTTAGGCCCTCTGCTATTCTCAATATATATGCTGCCACTGGGTAATATTATAAGAAAACATGGAATTAATTTCCACTGTTATGCTGATGACACTCAATTATATATTTCATCAAGACCAGATGAAAACACTAACTTATCTAAATTGACAGAGTGTCTTAAAGATATAAAATGCTGGATGACGTGTAATTTCCTGCTATTAAATTCAGATAAAACGGAGGTATTACTTATTGGTCCAAAAAACTACCCACAAAACCTCGTACAATACAACTTTAATTTAGAAGGATGTCCAGTTACTTTATCCACTACAGTAAAAGACCTGGGTGTTATACTAGACCGCAACTTGTCTTTCGAAAATCATATTTCATATGTTACAAGAACAGCCTTCTTCCACCTTAGAAATATTGCTAAGCTACGTAACATGCTATCTGTTTCTGATGCAGAAAAGTTAGTTCATGCATTCATGACCTCAAGACTAGATTACTGTAACGCTTTATTAGCTGGTTGTCCTACATCCTCAATAAACAAGCTACAGTTAGTGCAAAATGCAGCTGCTAGAGTTCTTACTAGGTCAAGAAAATATGATCATATAACACCAATTTTATCATCTCTGCACTGGTTACCTATTAAGTTCCGTATCAATTACAAAGTACTATTACTGACCTATAAAGCCCTAAATGGTCTAGCTCCTGTATATTTAATGGACCTTCTATCGCCCTACAATCCATCGCGTTCTTTAAGATCCCTAAATTCGAGGCTTCTGGTCATTCTTAGGATATCCAGATCCACTAAAGGAGGGAGGGCGTTCTCGCATTTCGCTCCTAAACTCTGGAATAGCCTTCCTGATACTGTTCGTTGCTCAGACTCGCTCTCCCAGTTCAAAACTAGATTAAAGACGCATCTCTTCAGCCAAGCATTCACATAATGCTTGCCTCTTATACTACTGTTGAATCAGATCGAATGCATTAATATTATGAACAGCAGCTACGCTAATTATTTCCCATCTGCTTTTCTGCTGTTATCTCGGGATGCTAGTCCCGAGGTAAATAGCGTTCTTCAGCTACAGTCTGTATCCAGCCTCTCACGGAGACGTCAGAGTCCCCAACACCTGCGATGAGATGACTCGACGCCTGTGAAGAGACGACTCAACGCCGGCGATATGTTATGCCCTAAATTAATACATGATGATTAACTAACTGTATTTTTTACGTACATTTCTGAAATGCACTTTCTGTAAAGCTGCTTTGAAACAATATGTATTGTGAAAAGCGCTATACAAATAAATTTGAATTGAAATTTGAATGTCATAACTCCAAATCTGGTTCTTACCAGAATTATAAAAAAAGTAAATCCTTTCTGATGTGAGGTGGATTGGAACTTTTCCCCGCTACTTAAATATCAATAAACCCATTGAAATGTCCAAATTAAACATTCATTGGGAAACACTACTCAACAAAACAGAAATATCACATGCTAGATCAGGAGCATTTAACTTAGAAAACAATTCCAACTTCACCATCAATGCCTGCTTCACAAATACCAAATCAAATCCTGATTTTCCCATGATATAGTTTTCTCTAGGTAGATGTTTTACTATCTTCACATTATCCCCTGGTTTCACAGACAAGGCTTAAGCCTAGTCTCAGACTAAAATAAATGTTTAAGCTGTTTTAAAAGAAAGCAAATTGCTCTGACATATCTTAAAATCTGCCATTGCCATTGTTTTGTCCTAACATCCACACCAGTAATGTTTTCTTCTAAGGCACGTTTATAAAAGCTACTTAAATGTCCTAATTGAACTAAGGCCTAATCCTGGCTTAATCTAAGCCCTGTCTGTGAAACCAGTTGTATGAGTTTAAGAAGAACATCATAAAAAATGTGACAGAAGTTTAAGCTTAAAGGGTTCACCCAAAAATGAAAATTCTGTCATCAATTACTCACCCTTCATGTTGTTCCAAACCTGTAAGACTTTTGTTCATCTTCGGAACACAAATGAAGATCTTTTTAATGAAATCTTAACGATTTCTGTCCCTCCATTGACAGCTATGCAACTACCACTTTGATGCTTCAAAAAGTTCATAAAGAGATTGTAAAACTAATCCAAATGAACTGAGCAGTTTAGTCCAAATTTTCTGAAGAGACACAATCGCTTTATATGGTGAACAGATTTAATTTAGGCTTTTTATTCACATATAAACATTGATTAGCGAACATAAACAGAAGCTCAACCGATCCTGCTTGACGTGTGAGAATGAACCTCATTGGTTCTTGCTGAAGCTCAAATGTGATACATAACACACAGGAATGAAGCTCATTGGTTCTTGCACGTCAAGAGTACATGCTTGAGCTTGCGTTTATCACAACTGAGGTGTGAGTTGATAAATGTTTATGTGTAAATAAATGCCTAAATTCTATCTGTTCATCATATAAAGCAATGGCCCGTGGTAACCTTTGATTTGGCCCACCATACCGTCCGGAAAGAGGGGGGAGATGGGGGGAGAGGGGGTGATACCGTCGACACAGATTATTTCATTCGTCATTTCTAATTTGACATAACATTTTTGTTTGTTTTATTGTTGAACTACAACAGAGTAAACTGAAATTAAATGTTTAAATTAAATGTAAATGAATTAGTTTTTTTCCTGTAAATGCGCAATTCAAGGTGCAGCACCGCGTGCTTTGCGACACTTGATGTCAATTAACGTCAACAAAATAAACGCAATAATGCAGAAATCAAGGCGGCACACAGACAAGAGAAATTAATAAATAAACCCATAGCAACTTTAATGTAATACAGTTTGATTTATGATGCAAAATTTACTTTTGGCCCACGGCCCTCAATCAAGTTTGATTTGTGGCCCTTCATAGGAAAAAGTTTGGGCACCCCTGATATAAAGCGACCAAGTCTCTTCAGAAAATTTGGGCTAAACAGCTCAATTCATATTGATTAGTTTTACGATCTCTTTATGAACTTTGTGAAATGTCAAAGTGGCAGTTGAGTGGATTGTCAACAGAGGGACAGAAATCTCCCCGATTTCAGTAAACATATTTACATTTGTTTTCTGAAGATGAACGAAAGTCTTACGAGTTTGGAACGACATGAGGGTGAGTAAATGATGACAGAATTTTCATTTTTTGGGTGAACGAACACTTTAAGGCTTTATTCCCAGAATCCCTGAAAGAACATTCTCACCATGAGTTAGTTCTGTCCAGAGACTTAATTCCTCTTTTCATCCAAACATAACAGTCCTAAAGAAAAAATGGGGGAGGGGGGTTTGCAATTTGGCAGGGTTTGATATGGTCTAGAAGATGTGTATGTCTGTGTGTGTTATTTCATTCAGAATGAGGAAACCTCCTTACAGTTCTGGCTGACTTGAAACACAGCAACCTTTATATGCTGCGGCATGCCATCTCAGTGTGGATTAAGCAGCAAACAGAGGGAAACTAATGCCCCTGATAAGCATGGACGCCTGCTAAAAGACGCCGCTGTTTACTTGCTCTTAATCCTGTTTAAGCATAAGACCTTCTGTTATCCACAGATGATCAATAGTAGGAAGCTAAATCACTTCCTTCAAGCTTCCTGTGTCCTTGTTTTCCTCCTATAATGAGTTGTCTGTTACTTTCAGTTTGAGGAAATACGGTTTCCCAAACTCTACCACCTATTTCCTTACCTTACTAGCAGTTTGAGGTTATAACCAGGCTCACATGAAATCATCTCCCACTGAACATTCTCCAGAATTTAAGGCCATATTTTGGGTACTTGGATATGCTTGCAGAATAATGCAATTGTCCCCAATAAAATCAGTGCAAAAAATGTGAAAAAGGTCCAGATCCCATCTGGGCCTTGTCCTAACCTGGTCTGGTAAACAAGAAATTAATCCCTATGGGAAAATACAGTATAGACATATAGAAGTGTTTTGTTTCAGCATCCAGAATTAGTGAGAATGAAAAGTGGTGGAGATGAAGATAAAGCTAGTTTACATGTAGCAAAGAAGAAGTGCAGAACCGAGAACTTCAGAAACATCTGCCAGGCTCTCTGTGGCACCTGCATGGACTCATCTTCTGTTAATGTCAATTACTGTCAAAGAGTACACCTGTGAATAATTAGTTACTGCCTTATAATCACTGTTGTGTAGTTTCCTTTCACTCTTGAGCCTGTGCTCATCTAGAACCAATCTGTAGATAATCCTGTTTATACAAGAAACATGTAACCAAATGTATGCGATCAGTGAGTAATTGTTCATGATATACCATATAAAAAGCCACGTGGGCAAAGAGAGCTACCACTAGAAATGCTGACAATACCATCTTCACGCTCTTGCAGAACAAGCCTTCAGTACCCATGAATGTGTGAAGTACTTCTTTAAGACACAACAGCCCCAGCATTTTTTAAAGCGAGCCGCACAGCAAGCAATATTTAGCCACTATGAGAGTGCTCATTCTGAATATAAATGAGATATAATAGCTCCATCATCAGCATTCAAAATCAGCCAACTGCACTAGCCTAGAGAGTTCAAACTTCTCTGTTAGCATGTTTTATTCATGACTCAGCATGGACACCAGGGAAGCATGTCACCATTCACCCCCCAACATGCAGGCACTCGATTTTATGCTGTTAAATTGTGTCTTATCACATTCTAAAGAATAACAAGTCTCTGGAGTGGAAGTCTGTTCTCTGATGATAGAAATGCTAATGGCAGTTTAGCAGTTTAGATCTATTAATATAAATGATTCAGAATCAAGACATTTCTTTGGTTATAATGGATAAAGGTTGACATGCTTTGCCTTTAATATTTCCTTGTATGTAATTATAAAACAGACAGCAAAAATATTTAACCTCTAGCATTAGACAGAGCAAATGGCAGACATAATATCACAAGTGAAAACAAAGACAGTTGGGACACTTAATCTGGTCATATTTCTTTTTAATTGCAAAGAATCTGATGCATCTGTGCAAATAAAGCTGTCCATAAAAACGCGTGGGCACACCTGTGTTTGTCTATCATCATGCATAATCACATCTGCGCCAGACTTATGGAGACTAATGACAAAACAATGCTCATCTATTCATATTCTCCACTGAGAATCTCCTGCAATCTATGAATCATCTCCGTTTTTTATTTTTATTTCATAAATAGACAGCAAATATAGTAATATTAAGATGCATTGAAATTTCATTGTGAACAGTGAAAAGAAAATATACATTTAATTTTTAAATAATACAAATAATTTATTTAATACTAAAATGAAAAAAAAAAAAAAACACATTCCATCTGATAATTGTGTTTGTTTGAATTTTTTTCTGGTAAGAATTGCATTTGTTTGAAAGCATTTGCGTATATTAATTATATTACAGCAATATATTCAAATTTGTTTATTATTAGGATAAACCCCTTGAGATTTATCTTGTATATTATATAATTATATTACAGCAAACTCTAGTACAGTTTATTTTCTTATTTTGCCTGGTTTACATTGCTAACAAGATGATAAAACAAGATGTACATGCTACTGTGTTAGTTAATAAAAATTTTCAGAGAGTTTGCATTATCTTGAATTAAGTTCATTCTAAACCCAATTGGCAAAGCTTTTTTTGCCTCACAAAATTTTGCGCTTAAGAAAACTGAGTATTTCAAATCAGTCATTTATGAGGTTACAATTCAGTTAGGCTACGGTCTAAGAAGGCAGCCTCCTATAGGCAGTAGACAGCAAGGCACGTCACTAAGCTTTCAAACAGAACTTCTGTTTCTTCATGCTGAATATGTTTTGTCTGTACCTTAACATGTTTAGTCAAACTGGGTCTGTGAGCAGCTTAAACAGTTCATGTTAAGTCCTTACTTTGCTATGGTAAATTACAAAACATTTGGTCATCCTTGGTGCAAGCTTACAAGAGCGACAATATCATTAAATGTGAAGGGGGGCCCTAAAATATTTTCTTGGGAAAAAGGGGGTCTCAGACAAAAAAAGGTTGGGAACCACTGGTCTACACCACTGTCAATGACATGTCAATATTGACATGTTATGTCTGTATTTCATCTGCCCATTTGTCTCATTCCATCTGTTTCATGTCACTTTGTGTATGTCTTTGTCATGTTCTGTCCATGCTTTGTCTACCCATCAATGCCAGTAGAGGAAAGTGTTAGCATGTAAGCCTGCAGACTGTCGGCCACCTGCTACAGTGTGAAGCAGCTGTGGAAGCGCTGTGGGGAGGACCTGTCCCTGATTAAGATAACTAGACTATGCTCAGTCCATTTCCCCACAGCAACGAGCGTTTTTCCATCCCGTCACTGTAAAGGATAATTAGGGGAAGAGGGGGATAGCGGGAAGGATTGTGATGGAAGCAGTTTGGAAAAGACGATGCAACTAAATAACACAAACATGTAAAAATATTTGCAGTAAAACCTTTGTACCAGAATTATTAAAGACTGATGCCAAACTTTTAATTTTGTATGGATGGATGGATGTTCTGAATTTGAAATCCATCCATCCATCCATCCATCCATTCACATACAGATGGATGAATGACATGATATATTTAATTAATATTTAATATAGCCTATATAATGTAAATCAATATTTATATTGTTTGATCTCAGTGACAATAAACCAGTATTATTTGGCATGAATATACATATTTTAACATTATCCTCCGGTTAAAATGCATGTTTGAGCGGTTTTATAAATAAAGGCTTATAAATAAAGTTCATATTCACAAATTCATCATGACTTTCTTAGAGATGTTTATGCATAGAGTTGTCTAATTTCTTCTTATTTTATTTTTAATTGTATATTTTTTAAAAAATGTATTAGAATGTTATTTTTGATTTTATTTCTTAATCATCTGGTATGATTATTTTGAATTCCTTTTTATGTAGAGCACTTTGAATTACCATTGTGTATGAAATGTGCTATATAAATAAACATGCCATGCTTTGGGGGACGTTTAATTTCTGAAAACGTTTTGAAGAATGTGAAAAGTCTGCCAAAGTGTGCAAAGATACTAGCAAAAATGCATTAGCTAGCACTCATCCAATACAAACCTAATCTGTGTCCGAGCTTCAACAGTCTGACTGTTTTGATACTTAAATTAAAACGAAGGTCTTACACGAGGTGCAGACAGGCGCCATGGCCATTACAGGCCACTTCTAGGGAGATTAGGAGCCACAGAGCTGTCAAACACAGTCTCCACCAACATGATGGGCCAACATGCACCCATCAGGGACAAAGGAGACTAGATCTCCACATGGTGCATACCTTTCCTGTTTGAAGCACCGAGTTCAGCACAGTAAGAGAGAGATCAAGTTTACACAGGGACGGCGAGGCAAGCTCGCTGCGTCCTCTCTCGGTTCTAATTATCTTAACTGAAGGGGAAAGTGACCTTCTCTCGACCTGTAGCTTCACAGGGACTAATTCTCTTTTCCTGCGAGCGGTTTTGTTAAATGGGGCCGCTACACTGAAATCAATAGGCCAACTGAACCTCTGTTTTTAAACACAAAATTTTGACAAATGTTGCCAGAATACAACACAAAAACACAGTGGAAGCTAAGCTGCTCTTCAAAGATGAATGCTTGCCACTAAAAAACTGAAATGGATTAAAAGCACGCTAACATTCAAATGTTAAAATTGTGTAATGTTTTTTTTGGGAAATAGTTACCCAGTTGATTGATTACATTAAGAATTGCAAACATTTTTTGTATTACAAGTTACTTATATGTAGATATGAATTATTTACATATTATCTAATTAAATATGCACCAATTTGCAAACATTTCCAGAACAGAAATCTGAACACTGGATTAAGCCAGGTTCCAAAGTTGTGTTTCATTTTGTTGACATATTACAGTTAAATGTTTTTACAGAGGGGATTTTGGAAATTGATCAAATAATCAAATAAATCACACATGTCAATACCTGCACTTAGACAAAGCTTTATGCTTGAATTGCTACCATGATATCAGAATTCCTTCTTACAGAATTTACATACAGGTTGAAGAGCACGACTAACCCTCTGGGGTTGACGAACATGTCGGTAGTTTTGGAGGATTTAAATTTTTTTTTTTTTACATAGCAGAAAAATCGACTTACAATACTCCGTCATTTATGGTCATACAGATAAAAGCAATGCTTGTGTTAATTTTAGATTCCCATGTCTAGAGTTATTTGTAGTGTATACTGGAGCACATGGCCTGTGAAAATATTTCTGGGTGCCCATGAATCTCTCTCTAGGTGAGTATGTGAGGAGGAGGCATCCCTCTCTATCAGTTAGCCTCTGGGGAGCTCTAAAAGAAAAAGAGAGAGAGAGAGAGAGAGAGAGAGAGAGAGAGAGAGAGAGAGAGAGAGAGAGAGAGAGAGGGAGAGGGAGAGGGAGAGAGAGAGAGAGAGAGAGAGAGAGAAAGAGGGAGAGAGAGCGCGAGAGGAAGAGGAAGAGTGCCAGACACCCTAATGAAGTGTGTATTATCTGGGGATGGGCCCAGTCAGAAGCCTGATCCCCTCTATATGCCATCCAATGAACCACACACATTCTGACAAATCTCCAGATCTCCCCAATAACATCTAATTTTCAGAAAAGCTGTTTAAATCCCCAAGACCAATATCAATCCATTGCAATAATGCAATTCCATGTCACAATCTACAACACACGTGTGTTTACACACATGCTTGGACAGGTCAGCATAGTCCAGCTGGACACATGGGTAAGCGGGCGCCTGGGAAAGGATGAGTCAACAGATCGCTTTCACACTTCAAATGAGTCTTTCACTCTATTCATTAAAGCCCAGCGACATCCTGCCGCCACTCACATGCCTTAATTGTGAGTGACCCCGACGCCAGCCAAAAGCACTCTCAACATTACCCCACGAAACAACAACCCCCTCTGCCACATACTCATCCAGGCACCTAGTGTCTGTGTGAGACGAACCGATCGGACATCACAAAGACTCCATTATCTGTCTGTGGTATACTTTTGCAGTATACATGAACAATATACTTTCCCATCACGATTGTTGATTTTATAATATTAAAACATACAGGCATAATTTACTGTATGTATATAAATAGAATAATATACAATACCATAACATACAGAACATATACTTTTTAATGATGTCATGCTGTTTGTGGTTGCTGCACTTTCTGAACAAAGTTATATGATTTGCCATGACCTTTTTAAGTTGATTTCTGGAAAAGGATTAGAAATTTCAAGGTTATTTCCAGGTTAAAAACTGATAATTTATATATACGAAAAATTGTTTAAATATACTATAAATATATAAATTGTATTAACATTAATATCATCATTATACATTTTCATAATGCATATGTTTTCTTGTTGTTGTAAAAACTCAACAATAATTATTAATTGGTATAACAGTTATCAAACATGCTATACAAACTATATTAGTCCTGGAAAGCCTGGAATAGAGATTGAACGACTCAGCGGTGCTCTGTCTAACTGGTTTTAAACGTGTTAGAAACAAAAGAACGCGTCCTATGCTGTTGCTTTCAGGGACGTCTTCTCTCTTCTGAAATTTGATGATTGTTTTGGTAAAAGTCAACTGCTCATGTCTAATTTTAGCAATGTCACATTGTCTCATTCAGCACAGAAAAATGGTGTCTGTCTTTGACGTATTACCCAGACAAAAATGGCAAAAACAGCGGCAACATCTACAACCAGTACAGATAACAGTAATATCAAATCTTCTCAGATGACACATCAATATTATGTGAGGTGTAGCGAATGCCATCTGATGTTAAACATGGATGAGCATCTTTGTCTGACAAATCTTTTCTCAGGCATGTGATGATCCGGCTTCGAGTAACTGGCAAAATGAAAGTACCAATAGAGAAACCAGCATGGTTCTCTTAACTAACAGCCTGTCAATCAAAAGTAATTGACTGCAGCATGACAGATGCTGTCGAATGGAGGAGTGGGTCGAATAAAGAGCTCATATGATGGGCCCAATATGTCTTTGTCTCTTTTCTAGTTTCATTAAGGTTTTTTTTTTTTTTTTTTTTCAACAGGGAGTGATTTGAAAAGGCTAACGCTTCTTTTGAAGCCCAACATCGGCTGTTGGGTTGTTAACAAACAGAGACCATTTATTGTTGTAGAGCTCACACAAATACACATATATTCGCTCAGCCCTTAGCGGGAGAAAAAGCTTTTAGTTCCGCTTTCACACAGTCTGTATGATCAAAGCGAAGTCTTTCACAATAGTGACTGCTCTATCATCAACAGCCACTGTGGAATATAGTGAAAGGAGAAGACGAAGTGGCCACTCATTACATTTACTGAAAGCACCTTCCACACACCATACAAACACCAAGTATACATCCCTTAGTAGGCGAGGAAGTGCTAAAAATGTGGTTGTACAATTTTCCTGAATGCACAAGAAGTAGCGATTCTAGGGTTCTTTTATCAGGAATTTAATAAATTAACATGTTTTAGTTTGTGTGAGCTTTTTAAATCAACAAGAAGCCCCCATTTTGGAACATATAATTCAGGTTACAATTTGTTGATAACACTACATTTCTGTCATAATGTGTTTATGGGTGCTTATTTATAAAAGTATAAGTAAGAGCATGTGTTCTGCCGTGTTCTGAGAGGCCCCCTACTGGTTTTCATCTACAGCCTCCCGGCGATATTGTGTCAGACATCCTAAAGCTGTAAGCGTGAGGATCAAAAAACCCACAGGAAATTAAATAAGAGCTGACAACAATGTCAAACAGTCACACACTGCTCACAAGGACTCGGTTCATACATGATGCACGACATGGCACAGGTTCAGAAATATCTGACAAATAGAAACTAAACTGTGTGTCAAACAAAATTACAAATAAATTATTTATTTATTTGAATATATGTATATAAAAAAAAACATGAACATATATATATGCATATATGTTAATGAGCTCACCAATAAAAAAAATAAAAAAATAATAATATATATATATATATATATATATATATATATATATATATATACATATATATATATATATATATATATATATATATATATATACATACATATATGCGTGTATCAATAATCTGCCAATTACCCACTTTATACAGACGACAAGTGTAGCTTCAGAACTTATACCAAACACATAACAAGAAACAAAAGCAACAGTCATTTTTGCATTTGGCTCAAATCTAACCACACCAAATAGATGGTCAGCGATTTACAAACAACAGTGACAATCAGCCCAAGAATGGAAAAGTTAGCTGCTTTAAATAGAGAAGATGGACTGAGATCTATCCACACATCAACCCTGTAACATGACGAATCATAAACTGTCTGTCACACTTAATTCAAGCTATCCCAACCACAGTCACATAACTCAAGAAAATGGACTACACAGTGCCACAACATCACTCTTCATTTTGTCAGAAAATACTATGAATTAATTAAATGAATGAATTAAATATTTGTATATTATTAAAAATGATTGATAATTAAAAACAACTCAACATGACCATGAAATAAAAGTCCACTAAGATTCATGCATGGCGCCACCTTGAAGTTATCATACGATATTCATAAAAAGATTGAGATTAATTCCAACGAACAACTTCCTGTGAGAGAAAAAAAAAGCGATCAGTTACCTGGCATACTTCATACAGGAGTTTGTATTGCTCTTGAGGCTTCTGTAGAGTACAGACTCTGCACCCCATCATGGACAGATCAGACCATCTAGTTTTTCTCTTGGAGGAGAGCAGGAACTCAGTGCGCTTCCTCCCTCTGGCTCTCTCTCTCTTTCTCTGTCACGTGTGGCTGCCCTCTTGACCATACACCTTGTCTTTTCTCTTCCTCCTCCTTCGTCAGTGTTTCTCACTTCCTTTGTTCTGTAAGATTTGCACAAGCTCTCCAGCAAGCATTATCATTCATTATGAGTGTGTGCATGAAGGTCTGAGTCAGTCCCCCTTTCTGGATCGGTCTGCTTACATCGGCAACACTCTACTACTTATGCACGCCCACTCATGCATATTAAGCACCACCACATTGAATATTCATAAGGGGGCTGTCCTACAGAACTGCTGTGTGTAAATGGTGATTTGGGTGCATTTAAGTCTGCTCAAGATTAATTTATGACTCAATCCACCTGATGTGTAAACGCAAAGACATTATGCCAACACCAACGACTGTCGAATGGGGTCTGATAATTATGCAAATTGAAATAATTTGAGACAATTGGTAATAAAACAAAAGAGAAGCACTCAAGTAAGATTTTCTTTTCGCCACTAATATAATTTTTTCAATAAATTATAAAAACAATGAGCAGAGTAAACATTCAGTTTTGTCTTTATTTCTGTGACCTTTGGTATACATCATGCATGAGTTCTTTAAAATAATAATCGTGGCAATCCTTGGGGTTTTTTAATAAGTGGGCTAACGGCCAAGCAAACAAATCTAAAGACCGAATGTTTTCTTTCACCTCAACGACCAGGCTGAGGTGACTGATGCAAAACGACACAGTGCTTTTGGTTCCACGCTAATGTGTGAGTTGCCCTTTACGGCACCATAGCTGACAATAGGGCAGTGTAGACCTGGCATCGGCCATGTCCAACACTGTGGTGCCACTCAACCAACCGACCATAAGTGCCAATTAGAAGAATGTTGAACTCTGCTGGGGCAGTTCCTTATTCCCGCATTTCATTCCCTAATGGGGCATTGCTGTAGGCTACTATAGGTTGCTAGAAGGCACTCTTACTCGACAAAGAGATAATTTGCATAAAGTTAAACTCAACTCAACTTTGTCAATCATGTTGCCAATTCTGATTGAAAACAAATGACTACTGCCAAGTCCGCCCCTTAATCCAAAAACACAAACCGATCTATACAAAATAAATAAATAATTCATTTTAAAATAACACAAGTGAATTTAGGCATTTCAACATTATAATGTACAGCATGATTTGATAAAGATTTAATTTATCAGTGTTATTAACTTACTGTTTAAATAAATTAAATTTAAGCAATGACACAATGATCATCTAAATGCATTTGGACACAATTAAATATCCAATATCATTCAACATTGGCCGATGTATTGTGCATCCCTAGTGGTAATACAACATAGAAGTCAAAACAACAAGAGTTGATATCAATGGGTATTTCAAATGCAATATATAGAGGAATAAATAGATCATGTTACTATATGGCATGACAGCTGAATGTCTGTCCACATTCCATATGTGTCTTTGTATTTTCATAAACACATTTTGCAGGCCAAAGATATCAAAAATGGCTTGCCTTGTTGTATATTCAGGGTTATCAGATAAGAAAATATTGTTTCAGACGTGAGTTTAAGCTGCCTCTGCCCTGTTTGAGCTATCAACTCATTGACCGGGAATGTCATGAGGGAGCAGCACAGGAAGGTAGTTGGCATGGACCATCCTTTCCTACCAGTCTCTGAGAGAGGAACTAGGATGAGAACTGAAGTGTTTCTATGTATGTTTATGTTTAATCTGGTGGTAGTGGTGGGAATTCCTCCGACCAGATGTTTCCATATGATACTTAACTCTCCCAGTTTCCTGCCTACAGTCTAGCTCCATAGGATTATTCCACTTCCAATGTTTACATCATTCCTGGACAGTCCTGTTGTCCTCTCTCAATGCAAGCATAATCCCTTTCCAACATCTCTGGTTTTGGGATGATTGACAGCCCTGAACGTTTGAGATCAAATGATATGTTATAAAAGCTCCTGGAGAAAACAAAGGACTGCAAGAAGCGTCATGCCGAGCAGATGATAAGGGTTTGGTCTATTTGAAGGCACGGTACCATAATTTGGATGTCATTCTTTCTTTTTATCATCTTCATTTCTCTTCTTCCATCCCTAGAGGTATTGTTTGGCCTTGATAGGAGTGTGTATGGATTAGCCTCTGACCTGCTTAAGGCTGAAATGATCGAAGAGATTTACAGACTCTCGATTGATCTCACCTCCAGCAAGAAGATTACAATATAGGCACGACTCTCATACATTCAAACTTATACACTTGCACACACAGAATTACGCCAGTGACAACAACGACAATAATAAATAGCATATATATATATATATATATACATTTACTTAACACATTTACTTATTCCAAATTTGTTGAAATTAAATTAATATATCGTTATTTTAATGCCGACAAGATTGCTTGATTAATTGTGATTCATTATTCTAATCTACCGACCACTCAACTACATACAACTGAATACGTTGTAAACATATTTGTCATGGTAATAGTTTGCTGTTGTGCCAGCAGAACACTTCGCCTCCTTCTGAACTTATTTTTTTTTACTTTTGATCTTTAATTCTGTAAGAAAAGAAGAAATAAATATATATAAAAATGGCCATTAGTGTAGGACTCCTGTTGCCTGAGCCAAACAAAAGAGGCAGCCCAAGTCACAGATAATGATGTTTCTCGGGGTGTCACGAGCCACATGGGAGGTGGAGGAAGGGCCAGAGAGGAGGTGAGTTGACAGGAGGGGGCGGCGGCTACATCACCCCCACTTTAATTAAGACAACACCGGCACTGGGAGAGCACTGCCGTCCTGCCCGCGGTTTAAGCTCTGATGCAAACATTTATATTCATCGCCTGTTCCTCCAGATGTCTCGCTGTGGCCCCATTGGACCCGGTTTAACAGTTGTCTCTGTTGATGTTTTAACAGCCACAACAGGGGGGCAAGGATTCTTTGTTTAAAAACCACACTTTGAATCCAACTCTAAGAAGGTACTTGCATTCATTTCAGGTTGAATTTTTACATCAGTCGTTGTATTATTTTTTTATATAGTTTTATATGACATTTAAAATAAAGAGAACTCTTCAATATTTTTATATACATCTTTATACAGTAATATCGATATAAATAACAGCAAAACAATAATCATGTAACAGTAATCACTAGGGCTGGGTTAAAAATACAGATTACTCGACTTTAATCGTGTCTCATTTTGAAGAACCGATATCGATTCTTAAATCCCAAGAATCAATCTTTCAGTCTATGCTGTTTTCAGTTGAGGAATGAACAAAATTGTAGATATCAGTAAGATTTGTGCTTTGTTATAATACGTCTGATATGAAACAACTTTCAAATTCTCTCAATTTTATTACGAATTTCAAACAATAAATACTGTTTTGGCGCTCTTTAATGTGGCATGACAGATCGCTGATCAAGCAAAGCGGCAGCACCAAGCGCACGTGAACCGATAATCTCTTTCCCTTTCCCAAAATAAACTTCAATGAACATCAGAAGGTATGTTGAAAGATAAAGTATTTACCATCTGTACACTGCCAAAAGACATCAATAAAAAAGCTTGTAAAAAAAATGTCACGTCGTGTTACATTATATTGAATACAACTGAAATTAACCGAATTGTGAAAATTGTGTCAATGCCCAGCCCTAGTAACCACATAATTTCCTGGTATATAATATAATTTGCATGCTGGTAACTCTCAAACCTTTAACAAATCAGCAACAATGTTCAATATAGAATTGTTCACACTCTATAAGACTGATGGGGGAATTGGAAAATATTGTTGGTCTAACATGTCTGGAACACCCCTTGTTTCTCAGTGACAATACATGGCAAGTTGTATCTCCCTGCAACTTGAGTTGGAGATCAGAGTTCAGCCCATGCTTAGGTTGGGAGTTAATGGAGCCGTGCCCCGGCATTTCTGACGTACCACTAGGCTAAATGTCACACTATCACTCTCCTTACCGGACAGTTTAAGCTCTGCGAGGAAGAGAGGGAGATTCAAAGGTGCTCATCACACTTTTATAGCGGGGTAGAGTTTAAAGAGCAAGATACTGTAGACATGGTGGGGGAGGAGAAGACACTGCAGTGATGGACCGACACAAGATGAGGAGAACACGATAAAAATGAAAGAGAAATCTCAGCACCATATCACTCAGGGAGCAGTTTTTACAGTTTCTGAAAGTTTGAATGACACAAGCTTGTGTTTCAATGATGCAGAATAAAGTATCATTTTATATATAAATAAATTATATTTCAGTATCCTCAAGTACCAGCCGGTCATTATCGGAAAATAAACCTTGACCAAAAAAATAAATAATAATTGCACAAAAAATATTATTTTAAGATAATATGACATTGAACTGACACTTCTAACTTGAATGAAGTAGCCTACCTCATGCAGTTTTGACAGTCCATGGCTGCGTTTACACTTGGCATTAACATGCAACCTGTATCCGGATGTTGCTAATATACACATTGAAAAGACAAGTGTAAATGCGCTTCTGATCGGAATGTTATCTGATCAGCGTGTCCAGGTTCGGAGGTAGTCGAGGACGCATTGTAATCGGATCTGAGTGTAATGTAAACGCAATCCAGCTATCGCGTCTGCATTCACAGGTGGACGTCACACAAACCCCGCCCACTGTCGTTATCACCCCTCCTCTCTCCAGGAATTGCTGCACGTAGCTGTGTGGTTTGCGATACAGTCGAGTGCGAAGTACATCGCAAATATACTGATATGTTTGCCTTCACACCCGAAAGTTGCAGAACCATTAATTTTCTGTAAAGAACGCGCATTTTTCCCCACAACAGCTGGCAACGTTCTCGGACCCATACGTTTCTCTGTACCGTTTCCATTACGGCATCTATTAGTACTTGCAGCCTTCTTCATCCTCCTCATTTTGCGAGATTTGTAAAATGTCCCCGGACTGAAAACTGTTTTAAAAAGAAAACCCACCACTTCAGGTCGACTTTGCACCGGAGCCATCCTTTGTTTTCTTTTGTTTTTTGTTTTTTTTTCGCAGGAATGCGAGATCCGATCTGTTATCCAGATACAGAAGCCACTTGATGTGGACAGGTGTAAACGCACCGTGTCCTGATTGGATTATGATCCGATCTGCTTGATCGGATCACGGTGATGGCATGTTAATGCCAAGTGTAAACGCAGCCTTAGTCTAGAATCTGTCATCGAATCAGAGTCAACACCGTCTTAAATAGCCTGTGCGTAGCACTTCAGTTTTAATAACATGAGATTTTGGCCAAATGACAGAAAAAACTGAGAGCCCACATAGCTATAATAAACTTAATAACCTGCAAGTTGATGAAAACGTACAAAATTCTCCTCATAACTCCATTTGAGCTTGATTTAGGTCAAATGTTAATAATCTAATGACACAGGCAAGTGTCTGACTATATACAGTATAAAGCCTTAATATAAACTTTGACAACACTGTTTATTTAAAAAAAGTGTTAAAAAAAGTGTTTTTTCATGAAAACTAGCATTTTTGAAGATGCGAGGTGACGATATTTCTCTAATAGAAATATATATTTATATATATTTTTTTTTTGCTTTTATAATAACTTATTTATTTTTTTAAATTTTTGCTTTTTAAAAAAAATGTTAAATTTTATTTTACAACAAAACTACACAGCTATAAATGTAATTCCATACATTCATAAAAAACATTGCAATTCAAAACTGATTGATTAATGGATGATGGATTTGTAGCTTAACACATTCTTGCTGATGCTTTTATCAAAAGTAACTTTAGTAATTTTGATAAAACAATGTCTATAACAACGTTAACAATTGTGGCAAAATTTGCTGATGTCACCAAGATGATGTAGAAAAACAATACAGAATATATATACTGTATACACACAACCATAGAGAGAGGGAGAGAGAGAGAGAGGGAGAGAGAGAGAGAGAGAGAGAGAGAGAGAGAGAGAGAGAGAGAGAGAGAGAGAGAGAGAGAGAGAGAGAGAGAGAGAGAGAGAGAGAGAGAGAGAGAGAGAGAGAGCAAATACTATCAAATGTTATCTTCAGAAGCATCAAGATATCTCACAACCGAGGCACAAAAGCACACACCTGAAACTATTAAGACACCGTGAACCATTTGGAAGGATTTTTCCAGTGACAAAGCCAGAAAAAGTCCTAAAATGGGGTTGAGGACTCATAATAAATGAAGAACTGATAGTGAAAAGCTGTCAGACTCCACGCTGAAAGGATAAAAACGGATTTAGATGTGAATAAATTGGCAGAGGTGATGACAGAGGTGGGACTTAACTGAGGTAAGTTCATTCTCTGCCTCTGACTGGCACATCTAATATGTCTTTGGCCATGGCTGGATTCCAGCGAGCAGTCATTCACCCTCGCCGGTACAAAGCGGAATTAACGACTATAATAAGGGCATTAAAATCAGGGTCTAACCTTTGCCACAATAAAACCTCCTCTCTTGCAAACCCAACCCTAATAAAACAATATTTACGGTTCATTATCTAAATGCCATGACATTCCTAACTCCCAGTGCTTGTCACCACCACTATTAGACAGGATATTAAAAGATTTAATATTCAGCTCAATGCGCTGGGAGCGAATTTTATCAAGCGTTTCACAAAACCAACGTTGCTTCTCGATCAGTTTTGCAGTATTTTAGAGTCACTTAATCTGATTATACGGCAGAATCAACAACATCTAATCTTAAATTAGCACAGGCATGATCTGTAGTTGTTGAATGAGGTGATTTATGAATTTAGACCTTGGCATGACAATCAGTGGTCCTCAGATAGAATCTACTATCTTCATTTAACATGCGTTTTAAAACCAAAGTGACTTAGAAATAAGCAAAAACACAAGCTATTTATCATTAAGTTATAAATAATTGTTTAAATATCCCAAACAGGACAGCAGGGGCCATTGAGGTTACACAAAAACCTTGTCAACATGTGAAAAAAAAAAAAAAACCCAGTCAGTGATGATTACAAGACTAAACAGATTATTTTCTTTTTTTTTCTAAGCATTTATGCACTGCAAGCCGATCAGGGATTTTTTAGGAGATATGTCCTCTACTACAGGCTTTTGGGATTACCTCTGACATGCCCTGTACATTTCTATTCTGATTACTTATTTATAGGATAAAAAAAAAAAAAAAAATAATTCAAATGACTGCCAGATGTTTTCTTTTATGAGCTCTATGTGTCATTTTATGTATGACAGCTACTAGTTGCTAGCCAGAACATTAATTTGAATCTAATTTTTTTAAGTTTAATTTTTAATTCATTGAAGTATATAGAAAATAATTTTCTTTTGTCTGTGACGCAAAACTCAATCGAAGCCAATCAAACCATTTCATGTTAAATGTTAGCGGACTACTTCTAAAGACACCATGAAATCAAAATAGACACATTTTATTTTTAATGGTATATTGTAGTGTTTATTATAAATGATTTATCTGTGCACATTTTTTTTAAAGGAATTCATGTGCTCTCGGGATCTTTAATCAAAAACATTAACTTCTCCTCCCCCTCGCAACATCATCTCTTCTCTGATACGGTGTGCACTGACTCAAGGGCTGACCAATAATCCTTTCTCTCCGGCAACCTGTCACTCACATGAGATCGTAGCAATTGGCAAATGACAACAATCCAACTAATCATATTCTCATGGACAACATCAAGTCTAAATTTTTTCTCGTTCAAGAACGCATTTCACTCAAATATATACTGCCCGGTCAAATTTTATTTAAATAGGCAAATGCTTAAGAGTCAATGATCGGATCATTATCGCAGTGATTTTTATGTTTCTTGCATGTTTGGCAACAGTTTTAACCCTAACTGGTGGAGTGTGTAGCTTTTCATTTCTTAAACAACCATTTATGAAGACACATCATGGTTATGTTCCAGGATGACAATGTCATCAGGCTCAAATTGTGAAAGAATGGTACTGTACGTCATAATAGAAAAAAAAAAGATGATCACAATATCAAATTCATACTGAACATACAGGTCCTTCTCAAAGAATTAGCATATTGTGATAAAGTTAATTATTTTCCATAATGTAATGATAAATATTAAACTTTCATATATTTTAGATTCATTGCACACCAACTGAAATATTTCAGGTCTTTTATTGTTTTAATACTGATGATTTTGGCATACAGCTCATGAAAACCCAAAATTCCTATCTCAAAAAATTAGCATATCCTGAAAAGGTTCTCTAAACGAGCTATTAACCTAATCATCTGAATCAACTAATTAACTCTAAACACCTGCAAAAGATTCCTGAGGCTTTTAAAAACTCCCAGCCTGTTTCATTACTCAAAACCGCAATCATGGGTAAGACTGCCGACCTGACTGCTGTCCAGAAGGCCATCATTGACACCCTCAAGCAAGTAAGGCACAGAAAGGGGGCAATGGGGGCAATCAGCCTGTGGCACTGCTGAGGTGTTATGGAGGCCCAGGATGCTTCGATAGCGGCCTTAAGCTCATCCAGAGTGTTGGGTCTTGCGTCTCTCAACTTTCTCTTCACAATATCCCACAGATTCTCTATGGGGTTCAGGTCAGGAGAGTTGGCAGGCCAATTGAGTACAGTAATACCATGGTCAGTAAACCATTTACCAGTGGTTTTGGCACTGTGAGCAGGTGCCAGGTCGTGCTGAAAAATGAAATCTTCATCTCCATAAAGCTTTTCAGCAGATGGAAGCATGAAGTGCTCCAAAATCTCCTGATAGCTAGCTGCATTGACCCTGCCCTTGATAAAACACAGTGGACCAACACCAGCAGCTGACATGGCACCCCAGACCATCACTGACTGTGGGTACTCCAGTGCTGCTTATCTGCCGCTGGGGAATGCGGCACCTGTAGCCCATTTCCTGCACACGCCTGTGCACGGTGGCTCTGGATGTTTCTACTCCAGACTCAGTCCACTGCTTCCGCAGGTCCCCCAAGGTCTGGAATCGGTCCTTCTCCACAATCTTCCTCAGGGTCCGGTCACCTCTTCTCGTTGTGCAGCGTTTTTTGCCGCACTTTTTCCTTCCCACAGACTTCCCACTGAGGTGCCTTGATACAGCACTCTGGGAACAGCCTATTTGTTCAGAAATTTCTTGCTTGAGGGTGTCAATGATGGCCTTCTGGACAGCAGTCAGGTCGGCAGTCTTACCCATGATTGCGGTTTTGAGTAATGAAACAGGCTGGGAGTTTTTAAAAGCCTCAGGAATCTTTTGCAGGTGTTTAGAGTTAATTAGTTGATTCAGATGATTAGGTTAATAGCTCGTTTAGAGAACCTTTTCATGATATGCTAATTTTTTGAGATAGGAATTTTGGGTTTTCATGAGCTGTATGCCAAAATCATCAGTATTAAAACAATAAAAGACCTGAAATATTTCAGTTGGTGTGCAATGAATCTAAAATATATGAAAGTTTAATTTTTATCATTACATTATGGAAAATAATGAACTTTATCACAATATGCTAATTTTTTGAGAAGGACCTGTAAATGCTCCAACATGGTCTACAATGTCCGCTCACTTTGTGCTATGGCACTTCCTGTTTGTATTTTTCTCCAGACACATCCCCTTCAGACAATACAAATCTTGTTAGTGAGTCATTTCAAATTAGATAACATGTCAAAGTGTAATCAGATAACAATCAAAGTGCAATTTATCAAATCTTCACCCCGGATTTGCCTCTCCGCATTGAAACAGTCATCTAGGGGTTTAGACTGCAGTCTCTAATCATTTTAGCATTCATGAAAAATTCATTTGTAACAATTTCCATTATTTAATGTCTTATTTTCCAAAACGTTAGCCAATATTGACTTCTGAAGAACATGCATGAAAAAGGGGAAAAAAGGATAATGATTTTTGTTGAGTCAAATGTATTGTAAATCATCACTAGATTTTTGTTTAAAAAAAAAAAAAAAATTCAGATTAAACAGCCTCACTAATTCACGAGTGCTAATGGTGCAAAACTGTAAAAACTAACAAGTGCTTTAAAGACATTTTCAAAAGCAGAAGAACAGCGACAAAAGCTAATCAATACTGTCATTTGGGAGCTTTTGAGTGTATTTGTTGTTTCTTTCAAATGTCATTAAGAAAAACCACTAGCAACAAAGCGCCGGTTTCCCCATTAGCGAACGCCGCAGTGTTCCCTTACTCCAGGGTTATTAGCGTGGCTCTAATTTCCTAAGAGCTGTTGTCCCTATACAGAGCTGCCTGTTTGTTTGAACATAATTTTACCCTAGTCTTCACATAGCCCCTCTTTCCTGGCTGAGAATTGGGGGGGGGGGGGGGGGGGGGATTGTATGAGGCTTTTAAAAAGACCCCAGGTCCTATAATTTTCATCCAATTCAAACTTCATTTGTGCTGAAGTACTCTGCAAATGCTGTCATTATGGCATACAATACTATGGCTCAGTTAGAGGGGCATCAGACTCCATTAAGCAGGAGAACAGAGGAGTGTCTTAACCTTCGGCTGTCAGACAAAGAATGAGTGAGTGAGTGAGTGAGCAAAAGAGTGAGAGAGAATGTGTTTTGCAAATAGAAAAATGAGCATCTCCACCAGCCAATATGTGCCACACAGTAGCTAACACATACACAAACAGTTCAATGCCTAAGGTGAGACACCTTTCTCTGTGTGTGTGCAAACAAACTGATACCTCCTAATGAGTGTTAAGACATTAGCCAATAGACAATTTTTATGTTGTCTGAAGAATCACAGGGAACATTTTATGTGAAATATAGGTTTATGCACAATGAACTCCTCTAACACACAAACACTAGAGAAGAGGGTAGACATTTACCTCAAGAATTCAATAGCTGTTAAATTCAGTAAACGATCAAAAGACACAAGAGAGGAGAAAGACTTGTGAAAGACACAAGAGAGGAGACAAAACAATTCATTACATTTATATTTTACACACACACACACACACACACACACACACACACACACACACACACACACACACACACACACACACACACACACACACACACACACACACACACACACACACACACACACACACTTTAACAATTAAATTAATAAAAACCATTAATAGCACATAACATCAAATTTCATTATTTCCATATGCTATAGGCTACATATATATATATATATATATATATATATATATATATATATATATATATATATATATATATATATATATATATATAAATCATTCTAAACAATAAGAAAATATAAATTAAAATAAATCTGAATAAATGTAATAATGTTATATAATATAATAATGTAATATATTTAAATTAAAATAGATCTTAATATATATTATATTAATTTCTTACATACAAGTATTATATTATTAATAAAGGTAATGTATTATCATATTTAACATTATTATTTATTTAATCATCATTAAATGTGCAATGTGTAATATTTCTGAGGATCTATTGACAGAAATGCATTATAAGATCCATAACTATGTTTTCAGTGGTGTATAAAGACCTTGCATAATGAACCGTTATGTTTTTATTACCTTAGAATGAGACATTTATATCTCCATAACTGCGGGCACCCCCTTCTATGGAGGTCGACATATTGTGACGTCATGTTTCTACCGTAGCGCTAAATGGACAAACGTATTTCGTTACTATGTTGCTCTTCGTGCAAGGAAGCAAGCTTAGTTCAGCGAATAAAACACTGACACAATGATGAACAAGTAACAATAATATTGAAATAACATATGTTATACAATATATGTTATATAATAACATATAATAATATGTTATGAAATAACATATAGTTTTACTGAATAATTAAGTAAACATAATTTCTTAATTTATGCTTGTAAAGAAACCTCATTGCTGAACTGGCTACTCTCTGCTGTCTCAGACGATGACATATTTTCCTGTCGGCCACCGTAACTTTTGTTGGTTGCAATTCGTAACCTCACCACTAGATGCCGCTAAAAAAATCACACACTGCACCTTTAAAGGACAATGGTAAATAAAATAATAACATTTATTGTATTATTTTATTTTACGTTCTAAATTCATTTACAGTATTTTGCCATGTTTTTTTCTATTCACATCTCGTTGCAAATTTGCAAAACATTGGGAATGCAAATATAAAGTCTTTTTTTAAACTAATATTAACAAAATGGACTGAAAGGGGTCAGAGAGACAGAGAAACAGACGGAGAGAAAAATTGAACGTAGCGTACCACACTCGACTTTTACCCATAAGCCATCAAACACTTTCAGTTCAAGGCAGGTTTAAGACCGAACCTCATACACAGAGAGGATTCCTCACACAAACCAGTCTCTATGGAATATAAATCACTGATTCTCTCTCTGAATTTGCCTTTTCTAATGGAGTCATAGTCAGTGAGGCATATCCTCTCTCTCCTGACTGCTTTTTCTGTCACATGTTTTCAATTACTATTGCCAGAACACACAAAGAGAACCAGTGCCATAATTCAATAAGGACACAAAGGGAAGAGGGCAGGAGGAGCCCCCCTCATTGTCACCGTAACGGGTGAGTGACAGTGGCCGTTCTGCATCTTTCTCCCAGAAACCATAACAATGAATTCTAACTTTGTACCCGCCATTCAAATGTTGACACTGGGACCTCACAGGGCCTTCAGGGGTTGTGTTATATGCAAGGGTTTGTGTATAGATGTGTGATGGGGCAGAGAGAAAGGGTCTTTGACCGTGGCCCTCTAAAACTGCCGCCTTTTAAAAAAAAGACACACGGCAGCTGATCCACAGCTCTCACATATACTGAAGCAGAACAGCACACAAAATACAATAACTGATGTATAACATATATTAAATTAAGCTCTACACTTATATCTACACAAATAATTCATATCTCATGCCAAAATGCCCCAATCAAATTTGTTATTACATGTATATTTAGCTCCAGGGTGCATTTATGAATTAAATCTATATTAGTGAACCAATCCTTTAACTGTAGTGTGCAGGCCATGCAGGTCACATCTTGTTTGATGCAACCAAACAATGCAAAATTATAAAATATTAGCTTTTTTTTTTGTGTGTGTGTGTGTGTGCAACTACTACGTACTATTCATGGCAAATCTGATCTGTCCAAGTATAAAAAAAATAAATAAAAAAAAAACAGAAAAACTGTTCGGCATTAAAACAAAGTATTTGATTCTTGATTCGTTTCTGAATTATCATAGTATATAATATACAGTATGAAAGCATTTTTAGACACTTAAAAAATAAAGGTTCTTTATTGACATCCATAGTTCCATGAACAACCTTTAACATAAATGAAAACTTTCATTCTTTATAGTGGAAAAAGGTTCTTTATATCATTAATATTCTCCACACTCAAGAAAAATAAGGTTCTTCTGTGGCATTGCTGTGAAAACCCACTTTTGGAACCTTTATTTTTAAGAATAGAACCAGCTTAAGGTGCTAGCCAGTTTTATATAGTTTCTAACTGGTCATATCAGGTCCTTAATGATCTTTATCTGGTCTGAAGTTGTTGATCAGCGAGACTACATGTACCATAGGTGGACCTGGTAGACAATCTTGATGAAGTATATCACTTTGGATGAGAAAACAGCTACCATGTAACAAAAAACAGCTTAAACTATGGTCTAAATTATCCAGCAGAGGTATGAATGGTGCAGAAATATGAACAAAGTAAATGGTTCAAATCATAATGCCAAAGAATCAATGAACAAACAAACAAAACATGCATCTATGCATGCTGCATTTTATCCATAAATTAGACTAGTAAAACTAGACTAGAACTGGTGTTTCATTGAATATGATTGATTCAGAAAGGATATAGTGTGTTTACAAATCTCCTAAACCAACCTGGTCCATTTGCTTCATCAAATTCCCTCACCCTCTCTTTCTTTCTTTGTTTTTTCTAGTTTTCTCTCAGTGGGGAGTGAGGAGTGCTGTTCTGTTCAGTTGTATTAGTGTCTCGGGCATG
Source organism: Gila orcuttii (assembly GCA_026230005.1). Lineage (NCBI taxonomy): Eukaryota > Metazoa > Chordata > Actinopteri > Cypriniformes > Leuciscidae > Gila > Gila orcuttii. The sequence goes on from JAPDVR010000011.1 coordinate 40,261,223, forward strand.
ATGGAGATTCATTACTAAGAACTCAACTTTGAAGTTTCTTCACAGCTCACCAAACACCAGCCCCCTAATGTGACAAACAGGTGAGCAGTGATCTCTCTCTACACACACACACACAAAATCAAACTAGAAAACATATACCTCTAACCTTAAAAAAAACAAAAAAAAAACTCTAACCTAAAAGAAAGTCTTGTTGCTGCTGTGGTCTTTATGCAAGTCAGAGCTGTAATTACTCCGAGAGAGAGAGAGAGAGAGAGAGAGAGAGAGAGAGAGAGAGAGAGAGAGAGAGAGAGAGAGAGAGAGAGAGAGAGAGAGAGAGAGAGAGAGAGAGAGAGAGAGAGAGAGAGAGAGAGAGAGAGAGAGAAAGAGAGAGAGAGAGAGAGCTCAAGTGAAGTGGACCTTTTGTCTGTAATGCGATTATCATGACTGCTTCACTGTAGAGCCAGGTTAGGCAAAATGGCAGGTTCAGCCATGAACTGACCAGTATGTCAGCAAAAGAAGAGGTTCAGCTGAACAACAGAGATTAACTCAAGATTATGTCACAAATCCAATCGGGTGACCTGTGATTTAATGCTCTGTCTGTACTGCAGTTTTAGAACGTTGTGATGCATACAACTTAAGAATTGACTTGCTAAATGTCAAAGTTGCAATCTCTCCCTAACAAAAATCTTGGTTTCACACTCAATGAACATTCACATATGATGAACTAATGCAAAAAAGATGAATGGGGATGTCATTATCAATAGTTATATATGAATTGTCAATGTAAACAGAAGCTATTGCAGAGTACATGGAAATATAATTTTAGTTCATAATCAAATTAATGATCAATATATCACTTTAAAGTGTTAAGATTAGAGCTTTATAGATAGTAATGATAGAATAACTTATTTTTGAAGTTTTAGCGCCCCCTATAGGTAGCAAGCTTTAGCAAGCAAGCACCACAAACAGTGGTGTGACCAAATATCCATGATTGGAAAGTTAAGAGTCATTACAAACACATTTGACTGACCACTATTGTGAACATTGAGGCAACTACAACCTAAATAGGAAAAAATGGGGAGGGAAAAAAGGAAAAATAAAGTTTTAACTCATGTAATATAATATTAAAGGTTAGTTCACCCAAAAATGAGAATTATGTCACTAATTAGAATCAGAATCAGAAAGAGCTTTATTGCCAAGTGTGCTTGCACACACAAGGAATTTGTTTTTGGTACTGAGGCTTCCAGTGGACATATACAAATACAAATACAACAAGAAACATAATACTACAAATAAGAATAAAAAATAAAAATATAAATATATGAGAATAAAACTATCACAGTTGGGTTTTGTCAGAATAGACATTTTCAGATTTACAGATTATGAACATATTTACAGTGTTTTGAATATTATAAATAAATAAATCTACATATAAGTATCACCTGAGTTGTAGGATATTGCACTAAACAGTGGGAGTATTGCACTTACGGCATATGCCTTGGGAGGAGTGTTAACTGTTCAGGAGGGAAATGGCCTGTGGGAAGAAACTGTTCCTGTGCCGAGATGTTCTTGTGGCCAGTGATCTGAGTCGCCGTCTTGACGGTAACAGTTCAAACAGGAGGTGTCCAGGGTGAGTGGAGTCTGTGATGATTTTACCTGCTCTCTTCCTCACTCTGGAAGAGTACAGGTCCTGGAGGGTTGGCAGGGGGGCACCAATGATCCTCTCTGCAGTCCGGAGTGTCCGTTGTAGTCTCCTGATGTCTGATTTGGTAGCTGAACCAAACCAGACAGTGATGGAAGTGCATAAGACAGACTCAATGACGGCTGAGTAGAACTGAATCAGCCGCTCCTGTGGCAAGTTGAACTTCCTCAGCTGGCGAAGGAAGTACAGTCTCTGCTGGGCCTTTTTCACAATGGAGTCAATGTGATTGTCCCACTTCAGGTCCTGAGAGATGGAAGTGCCCAGGAACCTGAATGACTCCACTGCTTCCACAGTGCTGTTCATGATGGTGAGTGGGGGGAGTGCTGGCCTGTTCCTCCTGAAGTCCACGATCATCTCCATTGTTTTGAGCGTGTTCAGCTCAAGGTTGTTATAACTGCACCAGACAGCCAGCTGTTCAACCTCCAGTCTGTAAGCAGACTCGTCACCGTTTCGGATGAGACCGATGACAGTGGTGTCGTCGGCAAATTTCAGGAGCTTGACAGTGGGGTCTTTAGAAGTGCAGTCATTAGTGTACAGGGAGAAGAGCAGTGGGGAGAGAACACACCCTTGAGGGGTGCCAGTGCTGGTGGTGAGAGTCCTGGATGTGAGTTTCCCCAGTCTCACTCGCTGCTGCCGGTCCGTCAGGAAGCTGGTGATCCACTGACAGATCGAGGATGGTATGGAGAGCTGGGTCAGTTTGGCTGTGAGAAGACCAGGCATGATGGTATTGAAGGCCGAACTGAAGTCCACAAAGAGGATCCTTGCATAAGTCCCTGGTCTGTCAAGATGTTGCAGGATATAATGCAGTCCCATGTTGACTGCATCATCCACAGACCTGTTTGCTCTGTAAGCAAACTGAAAGGGATCCAGCAGGGGTCCAGTGATGTCCTTCAGGTGGGCCAGCACCAGTCTTTCAAACGACTTCATGACCACAGACGTGAGAGCGACAGGTCTGTAGTCATTAAGTCCAGTGATTTTGGTTTTTTTGGGGACAGGAATGATAGTGGAGCGTTTGAAGCAGCAGGGAACTTCACACTGCTCCAATGATCTATTGAAGATCTGCGTGAAGACCGGGGCCAGTTGGTCAGCGCAGGCTTTTAAACAAGCAGATGAGATGCCGTCTGGGCCTGAGGCTTTCCTAGTCTTCTGTTTTTTGAAGACTCGGCTCACGTCCTCCACACAGACCTTAAGCTCAGGTTGGATGGCAGGAGGGGGGAGTAATGGGAGTGCAGGAGGTGATGGTGAATGTGTGAAGTGCAGGTCAGAGCCGGTGTGTGGTGTGAATGAGGGCTTTTCAAACCTGCAATAAAATGAGTTTAAATCATCAGCCAGGTGTTGATTGTCCACAGATCGGGGGATGGTGACTTGTAGTTGGTGATGTTCCTCAGGCCATTCCAGACTGATGATGGGTCGTTGGATGAAAACTGTTTTTTCAGTTTATCAGAGTAGCTTCTTTTAGCAACTCTGATCTCCTTTGTCAGTCTGTTTCTGGCCTGGTTATACAAGATTGTATCTGTAGGCATCCTCTTTGGCATGACGAAGGTGTTTGAGTTTCCCAGTAAACCATGGTTTATCATTAGTAAATGATAAGAATGTCCTGGTAGGAATGCATGTATCCTCACAGAAACTTATATATGATGTTACAGTATCTGTGAGCTCATCCAGATAATTGGTAGCAGCTTCAAAAACAGTCCAATCAGTGCAATCAAAGCAGGCCTGTAGATTCTGCTCTGCTTCATTAGTCCATCTTTTTACAGTCCTTATTACAGGTTTAGCTGATTTCAGTTTCTGCCTGTAGGTCGGTATGAGATGAACCAAACAGTGATCAGAGAGCCCCAAAGCTGCTCGTGAAACGGAGTGATACGCATCTTTTATTGTGGTGTAACAGTGGTCCAGTATATTACTGTCTCTGGTGGGACATGTAACGTGCTGTCTGTATTTTGGTAGTTCACGGGAAAGATTTGCTTTGTTAAAATCCCCAAGAATGATTAAAATAGAGTCAGGATACCTTTGTTCTGTTTCAGCTATTTGTTCAGCCAGCTTTTGTAGCGCCGCGCTCACGCACGCGTCTGGAGGGATGTAAGCATTCACGAGAATGAAAGAGGAAAACTCCCGAGGCGAGTAGAAAGGTTTACAGTTTATGAAATGTGCCTCTAAATTAGGAGAGCACATCTTCTTCAGTGTTGTTACATCTGAACACCAACTTTCGTTAATGTAGAAACACAATCTCGTCAATCACAATCACAATTACTCACCCTTATGTTGTTCAATCCCCGTAAGACTTTCGTTCATCTTCGGAACACAAATTAAGATATTTTTTGATGAAATCTGAGAGCTGTCTCACTCCTTCAGAGCTTCTAGGCAATTTCATTCTGCCGGTCCAGAAAAGTTAGTAAAAACATTGTTAAAATAGCAAGTGATTACAGTGGCTCAACCTTAAGTTTATCAAGCGACGAGAATACTTTTTGTGCACAAAACCCCCCCAAAATAATGACTTTATTCAACTATTCATTTTCTTCTGTGTGGGCCTCTGACATGAGTTCACGAGAGCGCCACGACGCATGCAAAATATCTTAATTTCTGTTCCGAAGATGAATGAAAGTCTTAAGGGGTTGGAACATCATAAGGGTGAGTAATTACTGACATAATTCTCATTTTTGGGTGAACTAACCCTTTAAGATTTACCTAAAAAGTTATTAGAAATTGTGAAAACAATGGTTATTTACCAATTGTATGTTTTTATACATAGGGGTATCACCTGAATTTAGATTAATTTAGGACACTTTTCCCCAGCCATCTCAATGGCAAAAAGTGTCCCAATCAATCTGAACTCACCCCATATGGATTGTCGACCATGCAGATGTGGCTCGTCTGTAGGGCAGGCTCCAATATTCATCCAAAACATACCACCCCAAATCAGAAAAAGTTGGGACATTTTGTAAAATGCAATAAAATCAAGAATCTGTGATTTGTTCATTCTATTTAACCTTTTATTAACTGACAAAAGCACAAAGAAACTTTTTCCAATGTTTTCACTGACCAACATAATTGTATTTTGTAAATATGAACAAATTTTGATTTTGATGGCTGCAACACACCCCAAAAAAGTTGGGACAGAGACATGTTTACCACTGTGTCACATCACCTTTCCTTTTAATTACACTTTTTAAACATTTGGGAGTTGAGGATACTAATTGTTGGAGTTCCCTTTCGAGGGAACTCGAACTGCGTCGGTGACGACACTAGGGGAACGCCCTTCAGCGTAGCGCGTCTGAATTTATGAATGAAACCGAATCCAATCCTATTGGCGTTGCGTGATGACGTAGCGTGTGACGGCATAAGCGGATGTATACAAAAGCACGCTGGCACACAGAAATGTCAGCTTTTTGCTATTCAGCAAGCGCTCTGTGTATGTGTGAACAAGTCTGTCCTATTTGGTGTTGTATGTCCTGTTAAAGTATTTTGCAATAAGATTCTGTGGCTGGGATCTCGCGTTTGCCGAGGCAGCGCGTAGGTTTAAGGTTTGCCTTGCAGTTGCAATACAGAATCTAGTAGCTCGGATCTCGCGTTTGCCGAGGCAGCGCTTAGATTACGAGTGTATTTAGCAATAAGATTCTGTGGCTGGAATCTTGCGTTTGCCGAGGCAGCGCGTAGGTTTAAGGTTTGCCTTGCAGTTGCAATATAGAATCTAGTAGCTCGGATCTCGCGATTGCCGAGGCAGCGCTTAGATTACGAGTGTATTTTGCAATAAGATTCTGTGGCTGAAATCTCGCGTTTGCCGAGGCAGCGCGTAGGTTTAAGGTTGCCTTGCAGTTGCTATACAGAATCTAGTAGCTCGGATCTCGTGTTTGCCGAGGCAGCATGTAGGTTACGAGTCTACTTTGCAGTTTGCTGTGTGAGTACGAGGCATGAACAGTCAGCTCCTGAGGGTGCTGGCTGTGTTTATTGAGAAATAACTCGCCGCACACGTGCGTTTCGGGTATCTCAGCCTCGCGCCTGTTGACTTTCTTCTCGAGAGATGAAAGCCAAATATATTGTGTACTACTCGAATCTCGCGTTTGTTAAGGCAACGCGTTACGGGTCTGCAATAAAAGGGACACACGCGATCTGATAAATAATACTGTTTAGGTGCGAGGCATTCACAGTCAGCTCCTGAGGGTGCTGGCTGTGTTCATTGAGAAATATCTTGACGCGTACAGCCGTGCGCTGTCAGGTGTTTCAGTCTCGCGCCTGTTGACTTTCTTCTCCAGGGATGAAAGCCAAATTATAACGGCTCGAATCTAGCGTTTGCCGAGGCAGCGTGTAGGTTACGAGATCGTATAATTAAATATAAAACAGTATTCCAGTGTTATGGCTGCATTTAATTCCGAGGAGTTAAAGTAATTAAAAATTGTATCTGACTTAGAACTTGGTTAGATATTTTAATTCAGCCTACCATCTGATGGAGAGTATCGCTTCTAGAGGTCCCGCTCAAAAAAAATATAAAAAAAAAATAAAAAAGCTGAGCTTGGGACTGTAGGCGGCGCTCTCGCCCAAAGCCTTTCAGGACAGGAAGGCGTCGGGAGAAAGGTCCTAACTTGTGTGAGACCTTGGAGGGCTGTCCCCCCCCCCGAAAGAGAGCGATCAAGATCCCCTCTCTCACCGGGCCCTCAGGAAACTGGTGTCAGCATCCCGCCGCTAGTTGCGGTTCGGGACACATCAGTTTCCAGCGAATGCACGCTGCTCTGTCTGCCCCAAGAGCTTGCGGCCAGGCAGCGCTGGCGTCCGCACACCGAGAGTCGTTTTTGATTATTCCCTGCCGGTCTTCCACTTCAGGGTTTCGTGAAGGGCTCTCACAAGACACTTGACACCAGCCCTGAGGGGCTGGTTCCCTTGCTGAATTTTGTGAAGGCATGGCAATGTCTCCCCAATATTTCTCCATGGGTCCTGCGCACTGTTGAAATTGGATACAGGCTGCAGTTCCGGGTCCGCCCACCGAGGTAAGTATCAACGGGGTGGTTTGGACTGCAGTAGACCCACAGCAGGGTCAAGTGTTACAACAGGAAGTTCACTCGCTGCTGGAAAAAGGGGCCATAGAGCGTGTTCCAAAGAGTTCCAAAGAAGGATGGAGGGTTGCGTCCAATTTTAGATCTGAGGCATCTGAATCGGTCTCTGAGGAGATTCAGGTTCAAGATGCTCACTATTCCCATCATCGTGAGTCAAATTCAATCCGAAGATTGGTTTGTCACGATAGATCTAAAAGACGCCTACTTCCACATCTCCATCCTTCCATCTCACAGGAAGTTCCTGAGGTTTGCTTTCGGGGGCGAAGCTTACCAATATCGGGTTCTTCCGTTCGGCCTAGCACTCTCCCCTCGCACTTTTACCAAGTGTATGGATGCAGCTCTAGCACCCCTGAGGCTCGAGGGCATCAGGGTGCTCAATTACATCGACGACTGGTTAATATTGGCCCAGTCGCGAGAGCTGGCGATTCGGCATCGAGATGTCGTCCTCGCCCGCATCCAGAGCCTGGGGTTGAGACTCAACACGAAGAAGAGCGTGTTGACACCAGCCCAGAGAACCATGTTCCTGGGAGTGGTGTGGGACTGTTGTTGTCTCCTGCTCGGATCGAGTCTATCCTGACCACAGTGTCCAGGATAAAGCTAGGCCAGGCCGTCACTGTCAAACACTTTCAGAGAGTGTTGGGTCTCATGGCAGCAGCGTCCAGCGTGATACCTTCTGGCCTGCTACACATGAGAGCTTTACAGTGGTGGTTGAGAACCAAGGGGTTTTCCCCGAGGGGAAATCCATTCCGCTTGATAAGGGTTACGCGCAGATGCCTTCGTTCCCTATCAGTTTGGAAGAAGCCTTGGTTCCTGTCCCAGGGTCCCAAATTGGGAGCGTTATGTCGCCGAGTATCTATTTTGACAGACGCCTCCCTCACGGGCTGGGGCGCGGTCATGGACTGCCGCTTTACGAGAGGTCTCTGGCAGGACCATCATTCCTCTTGGCACATAATTGCCTAGAAATGTTGGCGGTGTTCCGGGCTCTGAGGAGCTTCCTGCCAGACCTCCATGGTGGCCATGTCCTCGTGAGAACCGACAACATGTCGGTGGTGTCTTATTTGAACCGCCAGGGGGGTCTGAGGTTGCGCCCTCTGTGCAGACTGGCGCATCAGATCCTCCTGTGGTCCCAGCGGAGACTATCGTCTCTCAGGGCGATGTATGTCCCGGGGGACCAGAATCAGGGAGCAGACGTACTGTTGAGGCAGGGGCTGAGGCCCGGGGAATGGAGACTCCACCCCGAGACGGTGGAGTTGATATGCAAGAGGTTCGGCCCAGTGGACGTGGACCTTTTTGCGTCTCGAGAGACGACACACTGTCCACTGTGGTTCTCCCTCACGCATCCAGCCCCGCTGGGGTTGGATGCCATCGTGCGGACGTGGCCGAGGCTACGTCTGTACGCTTTTCCCCCGATCGCTCTGCTCCCAGCAGTTCTGGAAAGGGTCCGTCGAGACCGGGTCAGTCTACTCTTAGTAGCCCCATTGTGGCTGGCCCGAGTATGGTTCTCGGACATCATTTCACTCCTGGCAGGCCCGCCATGGCAGATCCCTCTGAGGAGGGACTTGCTGTCCCAGGCGGAAGGCTTAGTTCTTCACCCTCGACCCCGAGCTGTGGAAACTGTGGGTCTGGCCCCTGAGGGGGTACAGTACCTAGAAGCCGGCCTGTCAGCTGGAGTGGTCAAAACCATACTAACTTCCAGAGCTCCCTCCACGAGGAAGTTATACGGCCTTAAGTGGAATGTATTTTCCATTTGGTGCAGAGAGCGTGATTTGGAACCAGTTAACTGCCCAGTGGCTTCAGTACTGGAGTTTCTCCAAAACCGCTTTTCTGCCGGGCTTACCCCGTCCACACTCAAGGTTTATGTGGCTGCCATTGCGGCTTTCCACGCTCCTCTGAGTGATGGTCCTCTGGGGAGGCATCACCTGGTCGTACGCTTCCTCCGTGGAACCTGGAGGATGAGACCTGCGACTCGCACCAGGGTTCCCTCTTGGGACCTGGCAGTGGTTCTCGAAGGGCTGGCCGAGGCCCCCTTCGAACCATTGGAGTCGGCCGAGGCCAAGAACCTTTCGTTTAAGGTGGTCTTTTTGTTGGCCATTACTTCTCTGAGGAGGGTAGGAGATCTCCAGGTGCTCTCTATTTCCAATGGGTTCTTGGAGTTTGCTCCAGGCAACATTAAGGCCATCTTACATCCCAGGCCCGGCTATTTGCCCAAGGTGTCATCTAATGTGGCACCGCCTATGGTTCTGCAGGCATTTCATCCTCCCCCTCATGTGACGGTGGATGAGGAGAGACTTCATCTGCTCTGCCCTGTCAGAGCACTTCGGCATTACATCCAGAAGTCCTCCTCATGGCGGAAGTTGGACCAGTTGCTGGTGTGTTTTGGGTCGCCCAAGAAGGGGCTTCCCGCCTCTAAGCAGACCATCAGCAACTGGATCGTTCAGACTATTTCCCTGGCCTATCAGGTGCGCAATTTGCCTTCACCTATGGCCGTGAGGGCTCACTCCACCAGAGGCATGGCGCCTCTAGAGCCCTCCTTTCAGGAGTTTCTATCCATGACATATGTGAGGCGGCTGGCTGGGCCAGTCCGCACACATTCATGAGGTTTTACAGTCTGGACCTTCCCTCTACACCCGGTGCACGAGTGCTTTCGTCCTAAGTTGTGCCTGAATACAGCTTCACACTAGGATGAGCGGGGTTCGTTGTGGTATAGTGGGTATCTCGTTCCCCTAGTGTCGTCACCGACGCAGTTCGAGTTCCCTCGAAAGGGAACGTCTCGGGTTACGTATGTAACCCTTGTTTCCTGAGAAAGGGAACGAGACACTGCGTCGGTTCGCCACACCTCACCCCGTCTGGAGCACTTGCTTCATAGCAAAAGCTGACATTTCTGTGTGCCGGCGTGCTTTTGTATACATCCGCTTATGTCGTCACACGCTACGTCATCACGCAACACCAATAGGATTGGATTCGGTTTCATTCATAAATTCAGACGCGCTACGCTGAAGGGCGTTCCCCTAGTGTCGTCACCGACACAGTGTCTCGTTCCCTTTCTCAGGGAACAAGGGTTACATACGTAACCCGAGACGTTTTGCTAGTGGAATATTTGGCCAATCTTGTCTGATACAAGACAGCCGCTCAACAGTCTGTGGTCATCGTTGCCTGATTCTCCTTTTCATGATGGGTCATACATTTTCCATAAGAGACATATCTGGACTGCACTAAGGCAGGCAGGCACATCCCTTCTATGGTGCAGAGTGTCTAGAAACCACTCAGTTGTAGCATGTGCAGAATGAAGCCTGGCATTGTCTTGCTTCCCAGGAAAGATGTCATCTTGATGGCAGTTTATGTCTCTACAATCCAAATATATGCCTCCATGTCAATGGTACCTTCACAATAATGCAAGTTACCCATACCGTTTGCAATGATGCACCTCAATACCAGCACAGATATATGCTTTAGGGGTGGGTATTGGCAAGGACTTCACGATACGATACGCATCACGATACATGGATCACGATACGATTACATCACGATACATCACGATACGATGAATATTGCGATATTCCACACAGTTAACTAAAAATGTAAAAATAAAATACAAGTTACGATGTGCCATCTGAGTAATCTTACATCGGATCACATTGATAAATGACCTAAAATAATACAAAAAATAAAAAATTTCCTTTCCATTTTATTGTTTAGCTGCCATAAAAAAATAGACTTGCACTTTTAACAATGGACACACTGATATTGAAAACATTAAAATAAAGTGCATTGGTTGACTTACCAAAAAAGGCCAATCAGGATGCTCTCTGTCTTTCATGCGCTGTCTTACATGCACTTCACACGCACACACATGCACACAAGGTCTCTCACTCTCTCCCTCTCCACCGTGCGTGCGCTATACGGTTTGGAGCCGTTTGGAGCTCAGTCTCTTCTGTCTTGCATACGCGCTCTTTCTCGCTCGCACTAGATTCCGGGAGATTTCAACTAATTTGCGGGCATCAGGGAGCCGCTATCAATATGAGGGAGACTCCCGTAACTTCCGGGAGACTTGGGATGTCTGCAAGTCCATGCTCGGTTTGTTTTAAAACCGAAGTGCACCCACACATCGACTTTATATTGTGAAGGGGCCGAAGTGATTTTGTCGGCTGAGTCTGCCATGCCGCTTCCAGCTTTCACTACCAAAAGATGGCGCTCTATGGTGGCAGCCAGCAAGTTGGGGAAAACTAAAGCCGCCGTACTGCGACATCTACAAGACGGAGATGTCCGTCTTGTAGTTCAAAACGTGTAGTTCAAAACGTGATTTTTTTTGTAACATCGATTTTTTTAGCTGGAAATCGATGTAGCATATCCTGAATATAAAAATCGCGATGTATTGCTGTATGGATTTTTTAGCACACCCCTAATATGCTTTTGCACCTGTCGCTGGTGAAAGTCTGGTTGGTCCCTTTCGTCTTCGGGACTGAGAACTCGATGTCCATTTTCTCCCAAAAACAAGCTGAAACATGGACTCATCTGACCACAGCACACATTTCCACTGTCTTCTAGACCATCTGAGATGAGCTCAGGCCCAGAGAACTTGCCGGCATCTCCACATAGAGCTGATGTAAAGCTTTCTCCTTGCGTAACAGAGATTCAAGTGGCATTTCTTGATGCAGAGTCAGACTGTGTTCAGTGAAAACGGTTTTCCAAATTACTCCTGAGTACATGTGGCTGTATTTAACGGATTAGCATGATGGTATCTTGTGCAATACCATCTGAGGGCTCAAAGGTCACGCACATTCAGCAGAGGTCTACTGCCTTACCCTACACAGACTGAGCTTTCTCTGGATTCCCTGAATCTTGTGACAATATTATGTATGGAAGAAGATGAAAAGCATAAATTCTTTGCAATCTTGCATTGAGAAATGGGATTTTTTAATTGTTTGACAATTCTCTCATGATATTTGGCACAAAGTGATGAGCCATGACCCATCTTTGAGCCATGACCCAGACTGAGAAGCACCTTTACACCCAAATATGATACCCTCAACTATTACCAATTCACCTGCTCATTGTGGACTGTTTCAAAATAGTTGGATAATCTAATTTGGATAATCTTTTCACTTTTATTAGGTCTCTGTCCCAACTTTTTTGGGGTGTGTTGCAGCCATCAAAATCAAAATTTGTTCATATTTACAAAATACAATTATGTTGGTCAGTGAAAACATTGGAAAATGTTTCTTTGTACTTTTGTCAGTTAATAAAAGGTTAAATAGAATGAACAAATCACAGATTCTTGATGTTATTGCATTTTACAAAATGTCCCAACTTTTTCTGATTTAGGGTTGTAGACCTCTATATAAACTGAATCAATAATGAATTGTAAATGTGTTTAGAAAATCTGAAAACATTTGTTACAGAATGCTGGACTATTTTCAGCCGTAAAGTGAGCAGGATATATTAATTTAGCGTATGGCTTCGGCAGGCATGTATCATGATACTAGTGAGGATACTAGCGGGTGCCTGAGTGTTCAGTGATTAGAATATAATTTATAATATGTCTATAATAAACTGCCACTAAGACCCAGAATCTGCCCTACCTAAACTTATGGTCAGGAGCTGCTACTGCTACCAGGTATCGCTGATCGCTGATAAGTTTAGACCAGCTAAAGACCGTTTTGACCATTTAAAAAACTAGCACCTAAATCCAGTTCATTTTCGCAGTGATGCCATAGAAGAACCTTTTTAAATATAGCCTAAACAATGCTTCTTGTAGCAAAAGATATTTGATTAAACCTCTTCTAACCAAGGTGAATCATAGGTGTGAATATGTTGAGTGTGAAAGAGGGTGTGAGAGAGGGAGAAAAATGTATGTCTGTGAAAAGAGAGTGGAAAGTTGACAGTGTCCGGGAGTTTATAGCAAACTGAGAATCTGTGCAAATAGTTTCAACAAGAGAGCAAATCCCAGACATAGAAAGACAGATCGAGAGAGAGAGAGAGAGAGAAAAAGAAAGAGAGAGCAGGTGGAGGAGTTCTACTGTTTGCTTGCTACATTCAACAGCATCTCATAAATCTTCCCCGCACTCATCACAACACACACAACACTCCTCAGGATGTCTGTTATTTCCTGCTCTCCCATGTGATTCCCTCTCTATCTTCATTTAAAGGTCTTTCTTTACCCGTCTCAAAGTCTGTGATCTTTTTGTCTTTCTCACACTCTTTCTTTCTATGCTGTTCTGTTCTCTCCCCTTGGTAGGATTTTTCTCATCTCTACTCACTCCACTCCCTCTGAATCTCTCTCAGATTTCGTGCTCATGAACCCCCTCTGAGTCCATCTGGACATACAGTGTGTGAATCATCCAGTGTGTAACTCTGCTCCCAGAAGATGTCAGACTGCCAAATATCCCAACAGGTCTTCCTCTCATTAACACTCCAAAAGCTACTGTACCTCTCTCAGTAAGAACAAAAAGAATGTGTATGTGTGTTTGTGTGTCTGCAAACACAGAATCTCTTCATAAGGCAAACTGCTGTGTCATCAGCATTTACAGTCAAAAAGGATAAAAATCAATTAAAATAATATTGGATTGTGCTAAATAAGGAGTAAGAGAGGTTCGTTCATAAAAAGAAAAACATCAAATCACCTTAAACATGATTATATTTAAAATTATATCAGGAATAAATCAGAATATTCTCCCTTGTTCTAAAACTTCACAGAGAAACAATTGTAAAACCATATCACTCCTGCCTGCATTCTTCTCAAACATCTTTAGACAAAGACAAATGGGCTCCTCTCCTCAAAAGCACGGCTGATCTTTCTCTTAACAGTGTGTTGAGTTAAACACAGCCCTTGAGGCAAGCAAAAGAGCATTCTGTGATGTCTGCTGGTTGTTTGGGGTCAGATACAGAACAAATGTCAGTGTCTGCTCTGAGCTTGACCCTCAGATTCCTCAAGCCATACAATAGTACATTAAACTTAACAGACACTGTAAGAAACCGCAACAGTCTGCCTGACAATTCAAGCTCTTCAAACACAGACAGACCCTATTTTAAACACAATGACTCTCAGAAAAGAAAGTCCTGTGAATCATGCAGAGTAAAGCGACTACAATGACAGCTGCACTAAACTGTTCTGTTTTTCTCCCCCAAGTATGTGGTGATGAGCTTTGTTATTGTTGAACTGAATTGTTAAGGGCCGTTCTCACCAAGAACGATAACTATAACGATAACTATATTAGCGTCTACACCGGCGGATGAAGTTAGTAGTGACCTTTACAAAATGTAATGTGCTGATTTCATAAGACGATGGTATCATCATGATATACTGCACATTCACATGCAATGGTATTTATATGGTACTCTTATATGGTAATTCAAAAGAATACCATGGTATCACTCGAAAAAGCATGGCAATACCACAGTAATTGATTGGAAAGCAATTATAAGTGTTGGCAAAAGCGAACCAGTGGCAATTTGCAAAAGAGTCAAATTAGTAAGAGTAAATACAAATGTAAGGTCTTATATCTTTTAAACACTCACTTAAATAAATAAATGGTTGGTCTTAAATTTTGTAAACACTTTCTAAAATAGATATATATTAAAATGATACATATTAGTAAGTTACTATGGTAACTTACTACTAAAAGTTTGTTTTATGCACATGGTAATGGTAATTTTTTAAACAAATATTTTTAAGAGTCATATATTTTTATAACTCTAATTTTTTACAATATGGTTATCCAACCGAAAATCAGTCATTAAACTACAATTCAGGTAAATAAATTCTCCCCAAATAAAATTAATTCTGCAAGTACGGGTGCTGTGAGTGTTTGAGGTTGCTAAAAAACTGATTTGTCCACTAGAGGGATCTCCTCTCCTCCGGTCTAATTCATCTCCAGTGGAATGGTTGAATCCAGCCAGCCTTTTGGCAAAAGGCAGGGCAAACAACATCACATTCTCCCAGTCTCTTAAAAACAAGACATTGTAACAGGTCAACGGAGACCTGCCTCAACAGACAACAGCCCAACTTAAACGCCAAAGCACATTTTTCAGTGAGCCCATAAATATTTTACAGTAACAGCACACCTGGCACCTGACAGCCTTTAAATCCTCTCGTTCTGACAGAAACAGTTGTGTAATGTACAGTTGGGTCCACTTTGTTGGAAAATACACATGGTAATGCAATATTTGCCACCATAATGCTTAAACTAACTAGTGTTCGTGTTTTGGCACATATGAGGCAAAAATACCTGATATGAATGAAGCATGAGCATTTTTGACCGAAGTTTCATGGCTGTGTTCAAGGATACACAAATTTTTTGAGCATTTTAAAACCTTGAACCCAGACACATAAACTTGTGACAAGTCTGATGTTACTGATTTGACAACATATGGAAAGTGAGAGAAAAAGAGCTCTCAAATGTCATTCAAAGTTTGTTCAATTCAAAACATTCAATCAGGTTGTCAAACCATTATTAACTTGATAAACAACTAACATTTCTGTCTGTTCTACATAAAATATTCACATGGTTTAAGAATAATTGGAAAAGACTTGGAGACCAAGAAATAGCACAGAATATTAAATATTAGATGTTTATTGTTTTTAATAAGTCTCTTATGCTCACTTTTGAACAAAAATACAGATACAGTAAAAAACTGTAATTTTATGAAATGTTATGTTACATAATTATACAATATATTATAAATATTACATAATTTAGAAAAAAAAAAAATTTATTCATGTGATGAAAAAAAAAAAAGCAAACATTACTCCAGTCTTCAGTGTCACATGATCCTTCAGAAATCATTCTCATCAACAGTTATGCTGCTTAATATTTTAGTGGAAACTGATAATATTTTTGTAGGATTCTTTGATAAATAGAAAGTTAAAAAGACCAGCATTTATTGGAAATAAAAATCTTTTGTAAGATTATAAATGTCTTTACAGTCTCTTTTGCTCAATTTAATGTGTCCTTGCAAGAAAAAGTAGTAATATCTTTTTCGGGAAAAGAAAAATCTTACTGACCCCAAACTTTAAATATGAATATTGAATGTATCCAAGACAGATGGGAGACTACAAATATCCTTATATCTCAGTTCATTTCAGGTTTATTACATTCTTACTTAAGACTAGAGCAGCTGGGTGCAGGGGCTCTAGCAGGAATGCAGCTGCAATGTTTGCGTGTATGTGTAGTTACCATCGCACACCACACAAACATCTCTCTCCCATCATGCAGCACAGAGACAGCTCTGTCTCCTATGGAGCATATCATATATAGAGCAGTTTGTGTGTTTGCATGTGCATGCAAACACACATTTAAGCAAGAAGACAAATTTAAAGGAATTATAATTTGATAGAAAAAAAAAACAGTTTGAAGTACTATTAAAGCAATCTCCAAAATTGGGTTAGAGTTCAAAACCTGCTAGCCAATGAAAACAGACCATTTTACTAAAGCGAAGTTGAAAAAACATCTAGTTACAACAACATCAGACATAAAACATTCCCATGTCCGCCCACATTCAGATGTTAGAAACACCTATTCAGTGTTTAAAAACTTGGCCTGCAGTCTTTCTACGGTAAAGGGATAGTTCACCCAAAAAACAAAGATTCTGTCATCATTTACTCACCCTCATGTCATTCCAAACCAGTATGACTTTTTTACAGAACACAAAAAATATATTTTTTTGAAGAATGCTGGCAACCAAATAAATGTGAGCCGTGCAGGAAAAATGAGTCGGAAATGCGCATATAGGCAAATTACGAGCTACAGCCAAAACAAGGGAAAATGTAGAATTTGAGGTTCACACAAAAATTAGTTCATTAAGCCCTCATCTAGCGATCCCAATGCTCCAAATAGCAATTAAACAACGACAACTGGCGTTTTTCCTCACCACAAGTTCGGTATTGTTTTAAAGTGCAGCATTACAACTTTGTGAATATTCATAGCGAATTCTCAAGTTCGAACCAATGAAATGGGATTTTCAAACTAATGCTGATGTAAACAAAATGATTTAACGTGCGCTGACTGACAGAGACGAAGCGTGCGCACAAAGACGGATCAGACGTGCGATCCCGATATACACATATACACAGAATTACAGTATTTCAAAATATCTGTCTTTGCGAGTATTCACGCAAAAATAAGTCTGTTATGCCTTAAATTAATATTTGGTTAACTGTTGGGGGATAACATCTGATGTGTAACATTACATTATATCTGTGCAGTACAGTAGGTCTTAGGGCTGTCTGTCTCATTCACGTTAATTAACAATTGTGGTATCATGGGGAAAACAAAGTTGAATATAGATTTTTCCTATAGATATTTGGGTTTGACTTGGTGTGTGCCAAATTTGGTGTTATTACAAGGGATTTTACGGTATGGTTGCTAGGTGATTTTGTTTTGGAACCTTTAGACACCTTTAAATACATTTTTCTCAAAACTGACTTTGCTGTCTTTATCAACTTCAAACAGGTGTAGCTCATTTATTTTTTTATTTGATTCCAACAAATCATACATCATTTGAGAATGTGAAAATAACAATAACTCATTTTTGATAATTTGCTCATTGCGACTCATTTTGCCATTATAGGTCACATATATGTTCCATATCAGAAACCGTGTCATTCATTTTTTGCAACAACATGAGGGTGAGAAAATGAAGACAGTATTTTCATTTGTGGGTGAACTATCCCTTTAAGGAAGAAGTAGGATAGATACTATTATTTGTAATTATGAGTAAATAAGAAAAGTCCAGCAACGATGTGCTCTCAAGTCTCATTCACGCTTACATTAATTTCAAAACATTCAACATCAAGTCAACATCAGTCACAAGAACCAATGAAGTTTCAGGCACCATCTTTAAATATGCACAAACAAAATTTGAGAGCTACAGAGGGAAGGCTTTTCAGTCAGATATTTTGTCCATTTTTCTCCATTCCACACACAGCCAAAGTAAGCTTCAAACAACTTGAACTGTTAGCTCACAAAAAAAAAATATATATGAATACAGGTCTAGAATGACATGAGGGCGAGTAAATTATAACACAATTTTCATTTCTGGGTGTACTATTCCTTTAATAGGCTGAAATGCCATGATCCCTGTTTTTCTTCTGTCTCTGTGCGGCATTAGACCTCAGTTGCTGCTGTTGCTAGTCTGCACAAGTGTGGGTCTATGCATAAGTGTGTCCTACTTGCTGTATGGTGTGTGGCTTGGCCTCACAGAGACAGGAAAGGGAACCAAATGTGGCCACGGCAGCATGGAGTCCAGCAGCCTACAGTAAACAGCTCTTTCCCAAACAGTCCTGTAGAATAAGTATAAAAGACTTAGCTTTGCTAAACTTCTCTTTCTTGGAAGAGAGTTCGGTACCACAGTCTCTGAAAATACCCCTCATGTGTGAGGCACTCGGATGAAGCCAAGTGCTGTAAAGACTGTTTGGAAAAACTATGTTTTCTTTACTAAATTAAAGTCCACACAGTGACATCACTACCTTCTTTGAGAAAACGTTATTATTGGTGCGTGATATTGCCATTCTTCATAGATATGGTTTGAGGTATGTTCAAATCTCTAATCCTAAGAATTAAAGTTGTGATGAAGAAGTGATAGTTCTATTCATTGGGTGTTGATTAGATGAAAGCAGATCCAATCCAACTGTGAGTTTGCAGGCGACTGTAAAAAGGGGAAGGGTTTAAGCAGAAATGAACTATTGGAGAAGTCCAAAATACATCACCTGATAGAAGTTTCCTTTCACCAGAACAAAGAGTTTTGATTACAGTTTTTTTCGATTGGAGCTGGAGCACAACTGGAGCTACATGTGTAAAACTCTAACTACAGTCTGCACAGCAGCAGTTCATGTGGACCAAACTCTAGTTCGTTTTTCATTGCTTGAACACAGTTTTCAAAACTCTACACACTTATCCCATGACTTTAACCACAACCTGCACAACACTGTGGATTTACAGCATTTCGTTCAAATGCTAACACACTGCTGTCAAAACTGTGAACCACACATTCAAAACAGAATAGATTTCAGCCTTGTGCCTTTCAAACACTGCTGATTGCAATTTCAGCTGAAAGCCTAAGCAGTGTCTTGTTTGTTATTTATTCGAATTACAGTATGTACTTTTAGTTTCTACCTTTTTTTTCTCATAACTGTAATTCCGTATATTACTACAGACTATTGAAGCAAACTGCTAATTTTCATTTACCTTAAAGAATTGTTATGTTCTAGAAATTTAAATAAATCATGTGAAAGAATGTCACTCTTTTCTTTGAAGAAAATATTACTGTGTATGAAGTCACTGAAATTGTTCAAACTGTAAAGATGAAAAGTTTGTATTTTCTGTATTGGTGTTTGATGCTAGTGTTTTTACTCTCAGTGTGTTCTGAGTGACAGTGTGTGTTATCTCAGTGAGGGTTGTGCATAGTTTTTGGCTGCACTGAGCCTGTTTTGAGCCATGTGTTAAGAGTTGTGTTGCTTGGAATGAGTTTTGCAGGTGATGTGAACTGTTTAGCTCAGGTGACTGTAGGTAGTGCAGACTGTAGTTAGAGTTCCCTTTCGAGGGAACTCGGACTGCGTCGAATGACACTTTGGGGGAACGCCCCTCAGCGTAGCGTCTCTGAAGTATGAATGAAACTGAGCCAATCTCTGATTGGTGCTGCGTAATGACGTAATGAGTGACGGCATACAAGCGGAAGCTATAAAGGACGCTGGCACACATGAGATGTCAGCTTTTTGTTCTTCAGCAAAGCGCTCTCTGTTTGACTTGTCTGTCTTATTTGGTGTTGTTTGTCACAAAGCATTACATCTATATATATATATATATATATATATATATATATATATATATATATATATATATATATTATGGCGAGCCCAAGTTTCACTCTGTGTGTGCATCCCTGCCCTCGTTATATCACGGGTGGGGACACACATCGTTTGTGTACACATTGTTTGGGAGTGCAGCACGCGCTGGCAGCTCTCGAGGGGGCTGCTTGCGAGGATTGTGAAAAACTTCCAATCCGTGTGCTGCACTCCCGCCTGGCCATTTAAAAAAGGAGGATGGTCAGGCTCGCGAGCCCCGTGGTGCGGGACCCGCGTCTGCTGAGGCGGCGCGGCAACGCTCTTCATGGGGCTCGCAAATGGGTCTGTTGCAATATAGAATCTATAGTGGCTCGGATCTCGCGTTTGCCGAGGCAGGGCGTTGATTACGGGTCTACTCTGCAATAAGATTCTGTGACTTGGATCTCGCGTTTGTCGAGGCAGCGCGTAGATCAAAGGTCCACATTGCAATACAGAATCTAGTTGCTCGGCAACGCGTAGATTACGGGTCTACTTTGCAATAAAGATTCTGTGTGTGTGCGGGGCATGAACAGTCAGCTCCTGAGGGTGCTGGCTGTGTTCATTGAGAAATATCTCAACGCGTATATCCGTGCGCTGTCGGATGTTTCAGCCTCGCACCTGTTGACTTTCTTCTTGGGTTTGAAGCCAAATATATTGTGAATATAGCCTAACAAAAAACAGTATTGTCTGGTAATTATGGCTGCATTTAATTTTAAGAAATTAAAATGATAAAATATTTCTGACTTTTGAATATCGGAAGTTAGATATTTTAATTCAGCCTACCATTCAGACCTTGTTTCACTTATACAGTGTTTATGGCTACATTTATTTCTGAGGAATTAAAATGATGAGCAGCGAACGCAGGCTTGCGGCCATGCAGTGATCCTTCTGCACATCAAAAACCATTTTTCGATTCTTCCCTGCCGGTCCTCCGCTTCAGGGTATCGAAAACGAGACAAAATAACAGGGCTATCCCCCCCGTGGAGGGACGAGCGAGAATTTCTCCTCCGCGGAGCCCTCAGAAAATCGATGTTTGTATCCAGCGTCAAGTGTGCTTCGGGACACATCGGTTTTCAGCGAATGCGCGCTGCAGTGTCCGCCCCAAAGGCTTGCGGCCAGGCAGTGCTCATGTTCGCCCATCGGAAACGGTTTTCGATTATTCCCTGCCGGTCCTCCGCTTCAGGGTGTCGAGAACGAAACCGAAAGAGCCTCCCCTCAGGGGAGACCTCAGGAAGTCGATGTCTGTATCCCGCCGTTAAGTGCGCTTTGGGACACATCGGTTTCCAGCGAACGCACGCTGCTCTGTCTGCCCCACAGGCTTGCGGCCAGGCAGCAATTGCGTCCGCCCATCGAGAGTCGTTTTCGGTCGAACCCTGCCGGAGATCCGCTTCAGGGTGTCGAGAACGAATCCCGATTGGTACCCGTCGAGAGCCTGGTTCCTTTGGTAAAATATTTCGATGCATGGAAAAATCTCACGAATATTTCGCCTTGGGCCCTGCGCACCATTCAAAAGGGGTACAGGCTGCAGTTCGGTTTACGCCCACCAAGGTTCAACGGGGTGGTCTGGACTGCAGTCGACCCAGTGCAGTCGTTTATTCCTCCACCGGACAGGGAGGCCGGGTTTTACAGCCGCTACTTTATAGTTCCCAAAAAGGATGGGGGGTTGCGTCCAATAATAGATCTCAGACACTTGAATCGTTCTCTGAGGAGATTCAGGTTCAAGATGCTCACTATTCCCATCATCGTGAGTCAAATTCAATCCGTGGATTGGTTTGTCACGATAGATCTAAAGGACGCATACTTCCACATATCCATCCTTCCATCTCACAGGAAGTTCCTGAGGTTCGCTTTCGGGGGCGAAGCGTACCAATATCGGGTTCTTCCGTTCGGCCTAGCTCTCTCCCCACGCACATTTACCAAATGTATGGATGAAGCTCTAGCACCGCTGAGGCTCCAGGGCATCAGGGTGCTCAATTATATCGACTGGCTGATTCTGGCCCAGTCACAAGAGCTGGCGGTTCGGCATCGAGATGTCGTCCTCGCCCACATTCAAAGCCTGGGGTTGAGACTCAACACGAAAAAGAGCGTGTTGACACCAGCCCAGAGAACCACGTTCCTGGGAGTGGTGTGGGACTCGGTCACGATGCGGGCACGATTGTCTCCTGCACGAATCGAGTCCATTCTGGCCACAGTGTCCAGGATAAAGCTAGGCCAAGCCATTACTGTGAAACATTTTCAAAGAGTGTTGGGGCTCATGGCAGCAGCGTCCAACATTATTCCATTTGGCCTGCTGCACATGAGGGCCCTCCAGTGGTGGTTGAAAACCAAGGGGTTCTCCCCGAGGGGGATTCGTTCCGCATGATCAGGGTTACGCGCAGATGCCTTCGTTCCCTATCTATGTGGAAAAAAGCTTGGTTTCTGTCCCAAGGTCCAGTGTTGGGAGCGTCATGTCGCCGGAAAACCGTTTCGACAGACGCCTCCCTCACGGGCTGGGGCGCGGTCATGGACGGCCGCTTTACGACAGGCCTATGGCAGGACCATCATTCCTCCTGGCACATAAACTGCCTGGAGATGTTGACGGTGCTCCGAGCTCTGAGGAGCTTCCTGCCGGACCTCAAAGGTCATCATGTCCTTGTGAGGTCAGACAATATGTCGGTTGTGGCCTATATAAACCATCAGGGGGGTCTGAGGTCTCGCCCTCTATGCACACTGGCGCATCAGATCCCTTCTGTGGTCCCAGGGGAAGCTGTTATCTCTAAGAGCAACATACATCCCAGGGAGTCAAAATCAGGGAGCAGACATCCTGTCGAGACGGGGGCTGAGGCCCGGGGAATTGAGGCTCCACCCCGAGGTGGTGGAGTCAATATCTCAGAAGTTCGGCCCAGTGGAAGTGGACCTATTCGCGTCTCTATAGACGACCCACTGTCCACTGTGGTTTTCCCTCACTCATCCAGCCCCGCTGGGGTATGATGCCATGGTGCAGACGTGGCCGAGGCTGCGTCTGTATGCATTTCCCCCGATCGCTATGCTCCCGGGAGTTCTAAAGAGGGTCCGTCGCGACGGGATCAGTCTACTGCTGGTAGCCCCGCTGTGGCCGGCCCGAGTATGGTTCTCACACATTGTATCGCTCCTAGACGGCCCTCCGTGGGAGATTCCCCTCAGGAGGGACCTGCTGACACTGGCAGAGGGCTCAATATTTCACCCTCGGCCCGAGCTATGGAAGCTGTGGGTCTGGCCCCTGAGGGGGCACAGTACCTAGAGGCCGGCCTATCAGCTGGAGTAGTGGAGACCATACTCAGCTCTAGAGCTCCCTCCACGAGGAAATTGTACGGCTTAAAGTGGAATGTCTTCACCAACTGGTGTAGAGGGCGTGAGGTGGATCCAGTTAACTGCCCAGTGGCTTCAGTTCTGGAGTTCCTCCAAGATCGCTTTTCAGCTGGTCTTACCCCGTCCACACTCAAGGTGTACGTGGCTGCCATTGCGGCTTTCCACGCTCCTCTGGGTGATGGGCCTCTGGGGAGACAGCAGTTGGTCGTACGTTTCCTCCGTGGGGCTTGGAGGATGAGACCTGCGGCTCGTACCAGGGTTCCCACATGGGACCTGGCAGTGGTTCTCGAAGGGCTGGCCGAGGCCCCCTTCGAACCACTGGAGTCGGCTGAGGCCAAGAACCTTTCCCTGAAGGTGGTTTTTCTGTTGGCCATTACCTCTCTGAGGAGGGTAGGAGATCTCCAGGCGCTCTCCATATCTAATGGGTGCCTGGAGTTTGCTCCAGGCGACATTAAAGCCATCCTACATCCTAGGCCGGGCTATTTGCCTAAGGTGCCATCTAATGCGGCACGGCCTACGGTTCTGCAGGCATTTCATCCTCCACCTCACGTGACGGCGGATGAGGAGAGACTTCATCTGCTCTGCCCTGTCAGAGCTCTAAAAAATTTACATTCAGAGGTCCTCTTCATGGCGGAAGTCGACCAGTTGCTGGTGTGTTTTGGGTCGCCCAAGAAGGGTCTTCCCGCCTCCAAACAGACCATCAGCAACTGGATTGTCCATGCTATTTCCTTGGCCTACCAGGTGCGCAATCTGCCTTCACCTTTGGCCGTGAGGGCTCATTCAACCAGAGGCATAGCGTCCTCTAGAGCCCTCCTCTCGGGGGCCCCAATCCAAGAGGTCTGCGATGCAGCAGGATGGGCCACCCCCCACACCTTTATTAGGTTTTACAGTCTGGACATCCTGTCTATGCCTGGCACTCTCGTGCTCTCGTCCTAAGTGTGCCTGTGAGCAGCTTCACACTAGGACAGGCAGGGCGCGTTGTGGCATAGTGGGTACTCGTTCCCCCAAAGTGTCATTCGACGCAGTCCGAGTTCCCTCGAAAGGGAACGTCCTCGGATTACGACTGTAACCCTTGTTCCCTGAGAAGGGGAACGAGGACTGCGTCCCTTCGCCACGCCTTCCCCTGCCTGGGAGCGCTTGCTTCATCACAGAAGCTGACATCTCATGTGTGCCGGCGTCCTTTATAGCTTCCGCTTGTATGCCGTCACTCATTACGTCATTACGCAGCACCAATCAGAGATTGGCTCAGTTTCATTCATACTTCAGAGACGCTACGCTGAGGGGTGTTCCCCCAAAGTGTCATTCGACGCAGTCCTCGTTCCCCTTCTCAGGGAACAAGGGTTACAGTCGTAACCCGAGGACGTTTTGCACATGTAGCTCCAGTTGTGCTCACTGTCGTTTAGCAATCGAAAAAAACTGTAAAAATTCAGTCAGTTTCTTTTTTCACCCCATGAACATTTAAATGGAAAACAAATCAGTCTCAGACACTGAAGAATGAGACCATAATATCACAGAGACTTGGGCAACCACCTCACAACAAACTGCATTGACAACCACTGTATCATTGTCACAAGTATCATTGTGCGTAATTTTGCATTGGCAAACATCACATTTTCTTCATAAAATGTAAAGATCTACTTCAGTATTTTAGCCTCAAACAATAAGACTTTGTATACCATATGCAAGGCAATATATTCTCTGCAGTTTACCTATATGTTTTGCTTTGGACTAAGTTACATTTTAACTTGGAATAATAACTTCACTAACTAGAAAGGCTCTGATGTTAGTCATTACGCACAGTGATGGAGGTTAATACAGGCAGCTCATGCAGTCAGACAACAGACCTCCCTCTAAACTTGAAGAGAGCCATAAAATGCAAGAAATCAACCAATAGTGATGGCTTTTTATTTGGATAACACAAAAAAACATAAAAAAATAAATAAATCACAATTCTGTCAACTTCACTGAGCTTGATGCGAGTTCAGTAAGACACATTCTTGGTAAAGTCAAGAATTCATGAGCCAAAAGTTTTTCAAAGGGAAACACTTTTCACTTGCTGCGTTGATTGATTAACATTGAATAGTTCAATAATCACAAACCTTCAGCTCTTGCAGTGTTCACCTCAAATACACGTCCATCAGCTTTGAGTGATTATATTGCCCCTTGCTGGCATGGGTCAAAGGTTGGCGTGGATCATTACATGTGTGAGCACATATAAGTGTAACGAGCAGGAGGCAAAGATCAATGTCTGATCCAGATCAGTCTGTTAAGTCTTAACACAAGATTACGCCCAGTGCGCCTGCTGCGGTGAAGAGAGCAGAGATCTAAATCACCCCAGAGACATGAAACAGGAAATGTGTGGACACTAATGATTCTAGTTATGGAGGCCAAATGGTCAGTCACGTGAGAAACAGACCAAAAAAAAAAAAAAAAAAAAAAAACCTTTGTGAACATGTATGCTCAAAATTATTGGACACATTAAAAAGTTATCTACTCATACTTCGTAAATTACACAAAGCATATAAGAGCTAGCAATAAGGCATACTTGATGAATTCAAGCTAGACGAGTTTCACACTGAAGGTTCATTTTTATATTTAGGGATTTAAAAAAATTCTTATGTAAATGCCACAGTTATAGCTAGGGATGTATACATATAGTAATTTTCGATAATATAAAGTGATAATTAAAGATATCTTGAAGCCAATAACCAATACGATGGTTGATATTTGATCTCTTAAAAAAACAAAACAATGATTCTTGTTAAAAGTATATATGTGCTTCAAAAATATTAAAAAAAATGATATTTATATATGAGGCTCTGAATAATCAAATGGAATAATATAAAACAAATTTAATACAGTGATTACAATGGTCAAATTTATCTGCCGATACCAACACTTGCTTTTATATCATGCATTCCTGCAAAGAGCTGCAATGTGAAAGAACAAGTGAGGTAATCCTTCTATCTGTGTAATGCCCAGTAGATAACTTTTGAAAATGATACTTTAATACTGTACTTATCAGCATCTTACAATGCTACTTATCCGTTCTCCTCTCCCTAATTCCCCATGTGTCCAATTAACAAATTAACCGCTTTGCACCTTGATCTCTGATCAGGTCTTGAGCGCAGTTAGTGCTGTAACCTCTGCAATCACAGTAATCCCCCTTTACACCCATACTACAGCCGCTTCCCATCCGGCAGTGCAGGGGGAACGTCAGGTGTGCTCCAGCAGATTAGCGCTAATCTGCTTTCTAATGAAAGCTGGGGTATACAGCAGGGGTGGACCACGGTCCTCATGCCGCCTTTGAAGTCAGATCAGTGGGGTGGAATAAAAGGCATTCCCACTGATGGAGGAGATCCAGGGGGGCTGGAGCCTGACTCTAGACCTGACTCAAGGGCTGATAAGGCACGTCTGGGATTAGCGGGTCCTTTTGCACCCCCTGCAACTCTTAATTTCGCCGTCTCGGTTTGTCTGTCTCCCTCTACCTCGGCTTTTAATTGAATTAATGTTAGAACATCTCAAGATCTTTGATGTGCCCATAAAGGAATTTCTGAATGAAAATTTTTTCTTGGATGACATCCAACTTCTTTTATAAAGGTCAGCGAGAAAAAGAAAGGCTAAAGTAGAGAGAGAACATATAAGGAGGAGGGAAATATCAGAAAGCCTAAACAGAGCCCAGAGCTAGCACAGAAGGCCACAATAGTACAAAAACAGAAGGAAACTCAAGACTCTACAGAGACCACCGTAATAGAACAGACCCCATAACCAGAAGTATATCACTGGAAATGTAAATTGTAAAACTAGCACACCATCTTAAATAACCTTAAACAATCCACCAGGGATTCCAAAGAAAACTCGGAAAAATTCCATCCCCTGTTCATTCCCTGCAAAGCGTACTTGTCTTGGACGCAGCGCACACCCAGGCAGATTTGTGCTGCGTTAATGCATAAATGACTGCAGTGCCCATATGCCTCGACCACTCGGTCTGCAGAAGAGGTCAAGCATCACATCCTCCACCTAAAAAAGTAATTTCATTCACCTTCATGCATGTCTAAAATTAAATTGCCCTTAGCTGTTCTGTTCCATTTTTACCTTTTCTTCTTCCTAAAAACACCCCAAACTTACCTACAGCTATCTACAACTCAAGAATTTTGAAGAAACTTTGAATATTCACTATAAACTGTCATTTTATTGAAAAAGCATCAGTTTAAGGTTAATGGTAGGTTAATATTAAAAGGTTAAAGGTTAAATTAAGTTTAATATTGTTTAAGGTTAATATTCAACAATATTATTGATCTGCCTGCATTGACACCATTATATGAGAACTGAACTGAGCTGGACGATGACATCACTGTTTTCTCCAGAGCGGCTGTATAGATAAATGAACTAAATGAATCACTTTTTTACAACAACAGAAATTACAACAGAAATTAATCAACACTGAACTTAAGCTGGACAATGACACTTTTCTTCTAGATCTGCTGTATAGCCGAAACAAACTGTTGCATTATTTTCCTGTTATCACGGTAAAGCTGCTTTGAAACAATCTGTATTGTAAAAAGAGCTATATAAATAAAGGTGACTTGAGTTGGGCTGTCAAGCTCAAAAGAATACCATAAAAGCACAATAAAGAAGTCTAAATTATATTTTGTACTTTAGTCTTCTAAAGTTGTTCTGAGCAAAAAAAATTAAGTCACTGGTTTAAGCCACTCAGTATGCAGCTCTCGAATCAAATATTGCACGTGTTGTACTTATGGTTTGACATCATGACGTTTGGTCACAAGACAGCAATAACTTGATGTTGTAGACATGTTTCTTTTGTTTCTTTAAATTTATTCTTGAATTTATTCAATGTAAAAAAAATAGCATACAGGTTTGAAATGACATGAGGCTGAGTAAACAATGACAAATGAACAGTCCCATTAACTTGAGGGATTCCAATGCCACAGTTCAGGGTTGATTCTTCAAACATGATAGATGGACAGATAAAGTTAAATATAGGGAGCAATTAGAGCTCAGCCAAAGACATCAAGAGCCTCTCCAATGTCGTTCCACTCAACCAATGCTATCCTCGGTTTCTGTGTTTCTCTTTGCATTTACAATTTTCAATCCACACGCTCCTGTACACAGTAAATTACCATCTTTGTACAGAAATAGAACAGGATGGATGCTAAGGACTCGCTCTTGAAAATCAGAAGTGCTGGTCTGAGCAGAGCTGGATTGAGGGCACAGTGAAAAAAACCTAAGGAAAACCAGCTGACTTAAGTTTCATGTCCATCAGAGAAGAAACTGTCCATGAACACTGCCCAAGCCAGCTACAGTAAAAGGGTAAAAATATTACCTGATCTGAGGCATATACTTACTTCTAAAATAACTAAATTTTTATTTCAAGGGAGGACTGAAATAAACGTTTTATATGACATATGCAGCACATTAGGAATTCTATTTTTTTACATACTGTATATATATAATTATTTTATTATTTTTAATCATCTTAAAATTGCAGTGCTCCATCTTAGAATTGGAGTTTGACTTGGTTTTATTTGGAGTTTATTTGTCTTTGATTTGGTACAACAATACGTAGGTCTGTGTTGATGTCTGTTGTGGCAATTAAAGGGTTAGTTTACCCAAAAATTAAAATTCTTACATAATTGACTCACCCTCAAGCCATCCTAGGTGTATATGACTTTCTTCTTCAAGCCAAACACAATCAGAGTTATATTAAAAAATATCCTGGCTCTTCCAACCTTTATAATGGGAGTGAATAAGAGTTTTTGAAGCTCCAAAAAGCGCATCCATCCATCATAAGCGATGTGTTTTTGTTAGAAAAATATCCATATTTATAACTTTATAAACTATAATCACTGGCTTCCGGTAATGGCCGTAGGCGATTCCAATTTTCATGGAAGAGTGACGTTTCATGGAAGAGTGATGCGGTCTGTTTTCAGCACACCTGAAAACAGACCGCGCTAGCTTCTGATAGGCTGAAGCAAGCCGATCACAGGCATGCAGGGATTGTGGCAGGGATTGTTGTCTCGTTCCCTCTTCAGGGAACCAGGGTTACAGTCATAACCTGAGACGTTCCCTTTCAAGGGAACTTGAGCTGCGTCGAGACGCTGTGGGAACGCCATAGTAACAAGTGCCTGTCCTTGTGAAATCTCTGCGCACGCCAAGACGAAAGCACCTGCGCCCCTGGAGTGGAGCCGAGGTCAAGGTCGAAAAACCTCACTAATGTGTGCGGCGAGGCAACATCCTGTCACATCACAAAAATATTGGAGGGAAACTCCTGACAATAATGTTTTAGAAGCAGCCATACTCCTAGTATCTTGGTCTGACGCCTCACAGTGCCACGAAGGAAGCGTTAATAGAGGATGTCTCTCCAAGGATACAGTGTGGAAGAAACCTGTGGAGAAACGCTCCAGCAGGAACTTCAGCACTGCAAACACAGGGCAGATAACTGGGTCCAGCTGGTGCTCTCCGCACCAGGAAGTGAACAATAAAAGGTGTAGCTCTGGAGTGGAGGTCTCAACAACCTCAGTTGAGAGACCTGCACTTATGAGCTGGGCCCCCTCAGAGGCCAAGCCCAAAGTGTCCACAATTCTGGGCGGGGGGTGAAGGATCAACCCGCTTGACTGAGAGAAAAAGTCCCCCCCGAGCGGAATCTCCAGAGGAGAGCCGTCGAGGAGAGGCTCTAGGTCCGAGAACCATACTCAGGCCTGCAAAAACGGGGCTATTAACAGAAGATGGGCCCTGTCCCGGTGAACTCTCTCCAGAACTCCCTGGAGCAGAGAGATCGGGGGAAATGCGTACAGACGTGACCTTGGCCACGTCTGCATCATAACATCTAGCCC
This sequence comes from Gila orcuttii, assembly GCA_026230005.1. Lineage (NCBI taxonomy): Eukaryota > Metazoa > Chordata > Actinopteri > Cypriniformes > Leuciscidae > Gila > Gila orcuttii. The sequence continues at coordinate 40,290,947 of JAPDVR010000011.1, forward strand.
CAGAGGAGCTGGCTGACAGAGTGAGAACCACAGTGGACAGTGTGTCGTCTCTTAAGATGCAAACAGGTCTACTTCTGCTCGACCAAAGTTTTACATAGGAGCTCCACCTCCTCTGCCCCCCTTTGGAGAAAACCCCTTGGTTCCGTGCCACCACTGCAGGGGTCTTATGTATAGGAGGCCAAAAGTTATTACGTTGGACGCAGCTGCCATGAGACCCAACAGTCAGTGTCTGGCCTAGTTTTACCAAGGCCGAAGGGAAGAACCCGATATTGGTACACTTCGCCACGGAAAGTGAACCTCAGGGACTTCCTTTGATGAGGACAGATGGCTACATGAAAGGACGTGTCCTTCAAATCTATCGTGACAAACCAGCTGTGACACCATTGTTCCAAAGAAGAATGGAGGCTTACATCCAAACAGATTAAGTAACAGCTGTAAACCCCTCACTCCCTACTGGGAGGAGGAACCCTTTCTACAGCTTCCTTTCGCAGAAGAGTCTGTACTTCTTGCTCCATAACCAGAGCCTGCTCGGGTTATGGAGCCCTAGAAATATGGTCGGTCCACCATGGTCGGTCCACCATGTAGGAAGGACCCCTAGAAATATGGAGGAAGAACTGAAATCTGTAACCCTTTCTATAGTGAGCAGGTCCCAATGAGATCTATTTGAAAGTGAAAGTGACACGTAACCCATACTTGGAATTTGACCTCTGCATTTAACCCATCCAAGTAAGTGAACACACATTAGTAGCAGAGTAGTGAGCAGTGAACACACACACACTGCAAAGTGGATACACACACCCGGAGCAGTGGGCAGCCTTGAGTGGCACCCGGGGAGCGATTGGGGGTTAGGTGCCTTGCTCAAGGACACCTCAGTCATATTCCTGCCGGTACTGGAATCGAACCAGCAACCTTTGGGTCACCAGTCCAACTCTGTTACCATTAGGCCATGACTGCCCCCGCTTACACGCTGCCAGAAAATCTACTAAGGGGACCAGTCTCTCGAGACTGGCCTCTGGTATTGGTCGAACAGCCATTTCGGTGCCCTGTAACGGCGAACCAGCAGGGAACAACCAAACTGACTGTTCTATGACCCTCCTCGGAGGATCATTGGGAAATGCAGGCACCTCGGTGCCCTGAAGTGGCGAACCGGTAGGGAACAACAGAACTGACTGCTTCACGATGCTCCTCAGAGGATCATTAGGGTACGCTGACACCTCGGTGCCCTGAAGCGGCGAACCGGCAGGGAACCACCGAACTGACAGTGCTGCGACCCTCCTCAGAGAGTCGCTTCCCAGAGGGCGCCGAGGAGAAACGGGCACCGTATTTTGATGAGGTGGAAACCGTTTCTCCTCGGAGGGGACTGCTTCTTAGTTGAAGCCTTCTTCGAGATAACGACTGTCCTCAGATATGTCTTATCCCAAGACGACTACGGCTGAGACTACTAAAGGAACCAGCCTCTCGAGACTGGTCTCTAGTATAGCTTGAGAGGCCAATCCAGCGTCCTGAAACGGATGACCGGCAGGAGATAACCGAACTGACCCCTCTTAAACCCTTCTTCTGCGAGTCAGACACTGAGACTAGAATTTGCTGGAGGCCACCGAAGGGAGATAGGCACCATATAATGAGGTGTTATCCATTTCCCCCCCAGGAATTCACCATTTATTTCCTCAGAATTAAATGACTCCTCAAGGATCAGATGAGTATATATTTAATTTCCTCAATTAAATATAGCCAAATATCAACCAGACAAGTAAACACAGTCTGGATGAAAAAGCTGAATATTATATTAATACAGACATTTAACTAAACTCATTTAAACGGTCTAGGTGAAAGGCTGAATATATAGACTTCATAGTATAATCTCAAACAATAAAGAATACATTATTAGTTTGCACACAATCATAAAAGAACGAGAGAAAGGGAAATTCCCGTCTGCTCAGTTCCCTGCGCATATTATACCTGCCTTGGCAAGCCCGCAATCTGAACCAATAGGTTCTTATTGTAGAGATGCAGACCCAAAATCTACGTGCTGCCTCAGCAAACGCGAGATCTGAGCCACTGGATTCTTATTGCAAACCCATTATCTACACGGTGCTTCAGCAAATGCAAGATCCGAGCCACTAGACTCTTATGCAGCCCCGTAATCTGTGCGCTGCATCGGCACACGCGAGATCCGAGATTGAGTCACAGAATATTTATTGCAGACCCGTAATCTACTGTACGTACTGCCTCGGCAAATGCGAGATCCGAGCCAAATAATCTTTACTGACTTTTTTCCCTCGAGAAGAAAGCCACCAGGAGCAGAGCTAAAACTCTCGATAGTGCATATGTTACACGTCGGGAATTTATGAATGAACACTGTCAGCCCCCTTTTACTAGAGCTGACAGTGCATGCTGCACTTCCAAACAAACAACAGATGAATCACGCGTGTCCCCACTCGTAATGAAACGAGGGCAGGGACGAACACACGATCCAAAGCTGTTTGCTCGACATACTCCTGTCTAAATATATAATTTATACTTGTGGACAAATAACAATAAATAGACAGAGACAGATTCACACAGAGCGCTTGCTGAAGGCACAGAAGCTAGCGCGGTCTGTTTTCAGGTGTGCTTTATAGTTTCTTGGTCAATGACGTCACCCGCCTATGGCGTCTCGTCTCTCCATTGGACTGATTATACACGTGCTTTACGACGCAATAACGCAGGGGCGTTCCCGCAGCGTCCCGACGCAGCTCGAGTTCCCTTGAAGGGGAACAGTTATTTTGGATTGTAATAGTATGTCACAATATTACTATATACGGCCGACTATACTGGCCCATCACTACTGCACTACATTGACTAAAAAAAAGAGAAAGAGGATGAGAAAAGTTCATATGAGCGAACCATGGCAGCAGATGGCTATGGACGGAGTGAGTTAACGTAATTATCTTCACTATGTGCACCAGTTGGTCTCTTATTCAATCTCTTCTCACTACATACAAATATAGTCTCACATCTTCTATCCTGCTGATTCCTCTTGTTTCGGCCTTTTGCCTGGAGCTTTGATACTCCTCTGAAGTTTGCAGGGTCGTTTGTTTGCCCCATGAATTGTTATTTTCACCCTCAAGTTCTTTGAGTTCTCGTCTTAATGAACCCAACCCAATCCATCATAATTCTACACAAAGCTTCAGACACGTCCTTCTGTTTGTCTCGACCCAGAGTGCTGAAAGTTCAACGCCACATCTAGAGAAGCATGCAAGCAGGAAGTCCACATGCTGCCTGACACGCATGTCATTCATGCACTCTCCCATAAACCCCTGCTCTCTGAGAAAACAAGATCAGTTCCAAAAACTACTGCTCAGCTGCCACTAGTTATCTTACATCATTAGAGCTCTTGCTCGGCCATTCTATTTTATTTTTTACATATAATTCTCACTGTCAAGGCCCAGACCAAACATTATAAACACAATTAAGTGAGGTGACCATCTGTTCTGTTTTTACTCTGTGAGGATGTTTATGCCAAACTGGCTGACCGGGACTATTCTCAGAACATTTAGTTAAACAAATAATCTAAAATGTCTCTAAATACTGTGGGGTGAATTCCTCCATTTGAGAAAACTCACAAGGGTTGACTGCATTAAATTATACAATTATAAAAAAAAAAAAAAAAAAATATATATATATATATATATATATATATATATATATATATATATATATATATATATATATATATATATATATATATATATATATATAATGAAGTACAGCTTTCCTGAAGCCAACAGTGACCTCAACAAGTAGGACACATTTCTGGATCAACATCTTTGTTGGTCCTGGAACAACATTAATCAATTTAGAGTTTAGGGTTAGGTTTTATGGTTGGGGTTAGGGTTAAGGCTGAGGTTTGGGCTTCAACAACATTCTTATCAACCTATCATTTGGTATAAAGAGTAGTTATTGGTTATGGTTAGGACTATGTTTGTTTGACAGGAATGTAGTTCCAGAACTAACAAAAGGAGCACATTCTACTTGGCAAAATCAAAGATTGGATTTTATGGTTAAAATCAACATGAAATGGCATTCAAACCCACTTTACTTCCACTGTGCTAATGCATTTAAAAGAAAGATATTCAAAAAAAAGAAGAGAGAGAGCGAGAGAGACGTTTATAGATAGATCAATAGATAGATAGATTGATGGTTAGACTATCTATAGATAAATAAAAGAGACTTGATTTTATCCATTGGAAATTGAATTGAACCGTGCAAGTGGTCTACACGATAGTTATAGGGTTTCAAAAGTGGATTCAAGATGAATATGTTCTAAAAAAAATGTAAACATACAATTTTATATATAAAATATATATATATATATATATATATATATATATATATATATTATATATATTATATATTATAATATATTATATATATAAAATAACCGATCACAGTAATAGACAAGAATGTGCATTAAAAAGTAAATATGGTTGATTTTTATTTCATGTTGACCAAAAAGTAACTGCACTAGTAAATAACAAAGAATTTTTTTAGATCATTAAGTCTCTTTCAGTCAATCACCACCTTCCTTTCTTTCTCTGTCCACCTCCAGACAGCAGCACGGTGTGTGTTTTTTGTCCTCCCTCTTCTGAAGGCCTCTTATCTCTCTTGCTTCCCAGCCAAGCATGTCTTCCCAGGTAGCGTCTGGTTGAGATAACGTTAGCCAGGCCGTGAGCGCGTGTGCAGCTGCATGCGGAGGCAAGGGTCTTTGAGTCTGAGGTTAAGTGCTCAACATAATGCTCCTCGTGACCTGTTGCTCGCACACAACTAGTGCTTTCACTCTCTCTCTCTTTTGGCCCTAGAAACGAGAAGCACACTTACCCTCTCAAAGCCACGACTAAAAGGCCTGCTCTCGTTCTTTTATCCCTCAAATCCTGACACATCATTTTCATTGAGCCTGAGTATTCCCCTGACAAATTACCTCCAACGTATCACTTTGACAGCAATTACACAAAAAAAAAACCTGGGAAGTTGCTTTTTAACCGTCGATTAGGCAAACGAGATGGTCAACACAGGTTGAGGATCTATTATGACTATGCCAATGGTGGTCGGGAAAGATTGCAAGTGGTTAAATGGCTCCTTTTTGCAAAAAGCAGAGGAACAGAGAGAAAAGATGGTATCAACTCACGTCCGCAAAAGGCTTTGTTTGCCTGACAGCAGGATTACAAGATAGTGGAGAGGTGGGAGGGAAAGCTTAGCTCCCAATGTTTCAAAAGACAAAACTGCTCAAGGGTTTGTCAAAACAACATAATCCAGGATATATTACACATCTGCAGGGTGAATAAAGTGCAACAGAAACTCAATTGCTACTTACATGGAGGATTGCACACTTTATAGGTGAGAAGATTCAGATTTCATGTCTTACCTGGGGAGAGAAAAACAAAAAGAGAGAGGAAAAAAGAGATTAATAAACAAATGGCAATGCATTATCACATTTTGTATCACAGCACTACTGAATGCTTGATTCTGATTGGTTGACAAACTGTAAAAGTTCCAAGTCTGGTGACCGCACAAATATGACATTACATTACTCTAAAACCACCTGTCCTCGATAAAAGAATGCAATATTTCACTTAGATTAAAATTTACATTACAATATGAAAAACAGATATATAAATACAAAGTAACACTACCACTACATTCTGGCAAATAGAAAAGGTTTATTTAACAAGGTCACACACATACTCTAGTGAGTTTCAGAGTTTTTATTATTTTTATTTATCTGAGTATTTTTAAGTACAGTATAACTAATTATAGATAAGCATGAGTCAACACCAGAAAAAAATGTCTTCTGCATTTAATACATGTGCAAATAGAGCTGAAAGTCAATTTTAAATCACCTAGTAGTCTCAAATCTAGCCTTCACTTGGGGGGTCTTCCCAAAATTTAACATCACAATCTTATAACAAACAATCACGATCCACGATCTGAATCCCGATCTTCCCAATTTTGAGATGTACTATCAACAATATCCAGACTGGAACAGGCCAATGGACTTTTTTGGACTATTTGCACAATTTAAAACACAGTATTGCATTAAACAATCAGTTGCCAAAACAATCATTAAACCCAGAGTCAAACTTTAAAACACAGCATAGTCTTCACTGTATGAATTAAATATACATTGATTCTTATTAAAACTTATTATGTTATTATGTCAAGAGCAGTGACTGATTTAGTCTTTTTTTTAACATTAATGACACAGACAGCAGCAGGTATTTGCATTAGGCTTTAAGACCTAATGCATGGATCTAATATAATGACACACATCCGATTTCTTACCCAACTGTTTATTCACTTAAGACATAACAGACTGTCTTTATGTAAATACTCACCAAGACGGACATTTTCAACATATTTTGTGTGTATATCTGACCGTTTAGCTTCGCGCAGGCCTGAAACCCCAAGTATACTTTGCTTGTCCGTGTTCCGCTTCGTCTCTCAGCGAGCACAGAGAAAGTCTCTTTCGCAGTTTAATGTGCTTTTAATAACTATTTTTTAAAATGACTGATTTGGATGGTAAATTTAGGCTTTTAAGGAGGGGCGAAATCACACCACTTTAAAGGAAAGAAACGGCATGAGGCACAATGATCCTTTTATCACGTTTTAATGATTGTTGGAAGCTAAAATCGAAACCGAAACTAAAATTTGATTCATCGCACAGCCATACAGCTTTTGAATTGTTTTTCAAATGCTTCATAACACATGAAAGACACATGATAGAGACACGTGATATAACTTGGCCAGTCAGCACAGCCATCTAGTTGGCAGTCATTGCTGTATTTTAACATTATTGCAAGTACATAAAAGATTTCAATCTCTACGATTCGCTTGAAAAGTAAATCGTGGACGTCTTCAAGATCGATCACGATATAAAATAGTCAGATCGCCAACCCCTACTTTCACTTCAATGAATGAATGGCAATATTTATGAAGAATTTGTTATAAACCTTCAAACCCTTAATTTAACTAAACTTAAGTATGTGCAATAATAATAGTTAATCTTGCCACCTTAGCAAACAGCACTAACGACAGCACTTTTCTCTTGATGAAGTTTGACTGTAAAGCATTACAGTGCTGCAGTATTTGGAGGGTCTGTTTTTATGCTGGTGTTAAATGCACGCTTGTTGGCAGTACAGCAGGGGGCTGGAAGAGTATGAAGGGCACAGTGTTTGCCTTATTTGGGGATGACTGGCTGTGTTTAATGAAGGACACTGGCCTTTACAGAGTTGGCCGAGGGAAACTTCACTGAAAGGCATGTGCATACATACAGAGGTTTTCTGGTTTTCTATTTGGCAATTGTAAATCTTACACTGAAATTCCTACATGCTCTTTGCTTGCTCTCAGAGCACAATATAAAATATACATGCTGTAAAAAATCCCAAAGGAAAGAAAAAATCCAAAAAAAAAAATAAAGAGATCTTTTTAATGTCCCAACTGTTTCTCAGGAGACATTTAGAGCAAACAGAGGCTTTGCTCAAGTATCCTGCAACTCAGACATGAGAAAAAGACGCCTTAACGTTTCAGAGGAGATTTCAAACTGTGCTCAGATTGGTCAAGATAAAGTCTGTAAAAGTCAGATATTTCAATTTATATATTTAATATACTGTATAAAAGACCAAATTATTGGAGCTATGCTGTCTACATTTAATTTCTAGCTCTATACTCTAACTTCATGTCAACAATTGCCTGAACTCTGCATATTTTTATTTCTCCTGAAGAATTTTAGAAGAAACATCTGAGGCAAATACGATACTTAGAAAAACAATGAGCATCATTGTTTTTTCAAGAGTCTCTTTAGTCTTGAGAGCGCAACATCTGAGCCACAAATCTTTGCTCTGGGAATCAACACTGTTTAACAACACGCAATGTAGAATCTTATATTAATTTGCAGGTCTACTTTTAGCATTCCAGTGTACACACTCACACCGAGGCAGATGACTGCACATGTAATGGAGTGTGTCAGCAGATGTCACATTAACAGCTAACTCTATGAGGACGATAAAAGCACTGGAACACTCTTGGTTCGGGTCAATGCGGTGATTGCAGATTACTATAGAGCTTTTTGTTTAACAGACATTAGGTCACCAGTACTCTCTTAAACCGTTGTGTCCTTTGTTAGTAAAATACAATTTTTCCAAAGTCAAATAATGCACAAAGAGACTGTATAGGATTTTTTCTTTTAAAGGTGAAGTGTTCAAAGTCACCAATTATTTTTTTTTTCCATTTCAAGTTTTCAAACACACTAACTATCCTATGTCTTCCATTGTTTGGGAAAGGATACAATAGAAGTATTTTAATATTAAAAAAGTCATACTTCACGTTTAAGTAATGTTTTTTAAAAGAGAAAGGGGGACAATTTCAAGCCTGTTGAATCAGAACAACAGGAAAAACATAAAACCTGAGAATAGTAAATTAATAGTGTAAAAATTTTTAAGTTTGAAAATAATCAGCTATTATTCTTGCTCTTAAAATCTAAATAGTTCGTAATAAAGAATACTTCACGGTATTTTAAATTTTAAATGTAACGTTTCGTGAAGCTCACTTTTAAAAGCTACTGCCTACACACACACACACACACACACACACACCACTGACTGATGTTATAACAACAGGGTTCTGTTTTAATCCCTGCCGTCATCTTCAAAGACAGATTAGGGGTCTCGTAATGAAGAGGCAGAGACAGAGAGAAAAAGAGATGGAGACTGAGACAAAGAAATGCTGATGAGCGGTTCATGTTCCCTAGTTATACTATGACTGAACTGACTGAACTCTTCTGAACTATGACTGAACTGACTTTCAGCACTATTCCACACGTGAGAAAATAGTTAATCTATGGTAGAAGTACAATAAGTACGATAGTAAATGACTCCAAACTGTTGAAGTACTGAAAAATATTTTACTTATGATTACCCGATAATGAATAATTCTATTTTTGACTAAAATATAACTATAAAAAGGAACAGACACACACACACACACACATATATATATATATATATATATATATATATATATATATATATATATATATATATAAAATTATGTAATAATTCTATTTAGTAATATAATTCTATTTTTAAATAGCAATTAGAAAACAGAATATATATTCAATATATAATAATAATAATAATGATAATAATAATAATAATGTTATATACTTTTTAAAAATGTTTTTAAATCACTTTACAGGAACAGCACTAATACAAGGCCAATTCAAGTTTTTAGAGTAAAATTTCACTTGAAAAATCTATATTCATTATATAGAAATATATTCAATATAATATAATATAATATAATATTAATATACACTTAATATGCAATAACATACAAAAAAAAAACATTAGAAAACAGTAGACGTGCCGATATATGGTAATTCAGTATTTCACAATAATGAGCATGCACCGTATTGTTATCGTGGGTCATTTAAAATACCGTGAATTATTCTTTATTACGAACTATTTAGATTTTAAGAGCAAGAATAATAGCTGTTTATTTTCAAACTTAAACATTTTTACACTTTAATATGGACTAAAACATTATTGTTCTTTGTAGTTATTTTGTTCTGTGAAACATTTGTTTACTTTGAACATTTAAATACAATAAAACAATACACAAAAATGTATAAAGTATTTTTGTTATAAGAAAAAAAGCTATTAAAGGGGACATATCATGCTTTTAAATCGTTCCTTTTTACATATAAATCATACATTTGTGGTCTATATAAAGCGGAACTGCAATGCTTGGGTCTGAATTCCTCATTATTATAGCTCCACAGGCCCCTTTTCTACCCCTTTTCTGATGTGCGTCTGAGAGCAACTCGTTTTGATGCGGTCTCTTTAAATGCAAATGAGACACTTCATACCCCGCCCCCTCTCCAGGTTGCAGAGGTGACACTCGTTTCAACTCCACCCCGTTCGGCCATTTTTGTAGTTTGATAGCAGAGATACGATTATCTAGCGGCACAGAAAGTTTTTATTCACACGTTATTAACAAAATGTCAACAAAGGAAGACTTGTCCATCAAGCTTTACATGTTCGAGCCAGAGCCGGACCCGGAGCGAGATGAAATGAAGACGACGAACCTGCAGAACAACGTCTTCATATGGATGTATGGCACTGGTATGTTACTGTATTTACAGTAACTTCTCCATCCATGCCCACTACTACAATACTGCATATTTTACAACGACTATTTAACACTCACAAAACAAAATATAAGTTATATTATAAACAATTATAGTAACCGAACATTTTGACTTACCCTCTCGTAACTTCTGCATCCTTGAGCTTGGACTACAAAATCGCAGCGAGAAATAAAAATGGCGGATTGCTCGAAGTGTTGGGCCGGGAGTTGATGTCCTTATTTGGCAGTTCTGATGCAAATACTGTGACGTAATTGTTCAAAAAAACGTCATAGAGAATAGAAAAGGAACAGGTTGCAAAATATGACCAAAACAGAATATAAAGATATCAACGAAGCACCTGAAGAGACTAATTTCAACTTTTCTGTACTTATAAACACTCCAAATATACACCAAAATGCATTTCTACCAGAAAGACTCGGGAGATAAGATACTGTACAATGATGCATTTTATTAACAGCCCAGCAAGCCATATATGCAATAAAGTTCTTTGGCGTAGGCCCCGTCCATAATTCGCGATCCAAGGGTACGGATTCTGCATATCCTGCCTGAAGATGAAGGCAGGGGCGCAGCCGACCCCCCCTTGGGGTTTTGGAAGGGACCGACCTGGTGGTGGTGGAAAGGATGGAGCGAAAACCGTCTTGGTGGAGCTGGGTAGGATGGTGGAAAGTGAAAGCGTCAGCATCTGCGAACTCAGACGAGTGTAAGTAAGGATCTTTTATACTTCACGTATTAGAACGCGATTGGATAGATGAGAAGGTAATACATGACGTAACAATTGAGTCTTCCTGGCGGAACTTACGCTACGCTTTAATTTACGGGCTAAAAAAGTGGATTTAGCATATGTCCCCTTTAAACCAATTAGGAGGGCAACACTTTTTATGTAACTCAATTTAATATCATGATAATATGCTTCAGCAATTATCATAATGTGAACATTTTAGAATTTTCAACCCCACCCCTCTTCTCAGAGATTTCCCCCCCACTTCACTTACGCTGTTAATTACTCTCTGCAAAGTTCCGGGAACATGAAAAGTTTTTGCCTCATTCTTCTAATTGTAAGCACATTACGTACTCTAACTGAGAGCAAAAGAACCTTTAACTTGCTGTAATATTACACAAAGCAACATACCATAAGACTATAGAAATGTACAGAGTCACATAGTGAGCTGAGAGTGTAATGGAGACATGCACCGCTGGCGCGCCATGTCTGTCCACGGGTTTAAATTTAGCCTGGATCAGTCTATCTCAGACGTTTGAAAGGAGTATTATCATCTCCACTGGACGAGACGCTACTGGACAAATTATACTTCAAACATTGCCTTTGCAAAAGAGAAGAAATCTAGTTATTATGTCCAGACATGAAGTGAATATTTTGAATGGCAAAGAAAGCTTCAGCTAAATTTAAAAATTGTGTATAATCATGCCAACATGCCTGCCAAGTGATAACGTCTTTTTACATGAGAAATCCACGTCAGTTTTAACGAGTTTTACATCAAAAGCACACTCTCTGAAGTGTTTGTTTACTAGCCATTTCTCATATCCTGCGGCACCATCCCGTTGTCAGTGTGCCTCTCTATCTTGTACATTATTATATAGATGAGATAAAGGTGAGTAAAGTAGCAACGCTGCCTCCTGCGTAAACATTTGGACGTGATTTTCCCCTCTTATCTAAGCTTTGCTGGTTGCTCTCTTTTCACTATCTCTCATGGTCTCGCAGCATGTGAGCGTGTGTGTTTTGGAGCACAGAGGGGACCTGGCTCTAGTCTGGTCTTAACAGACTCAGTGGAGTCATTGCAGCTGTTTCGGGCCGGCCACAAAGGGGAGCATTTAATTGGTACTGAATGCAGGGACAGAGGCTTTCAATTTGGTCAGGGCTGTAGAGACACACACTCTGCTTGCTGTGTGCATGTGTTTTGTTTTGTTTGTCCTACCTTCTCATATAACACACTACAACCCCCCACAAAGCCTTGAGAGCCCCACACCCCCCACATACAGAAAGCTATAGCACAGTCATGCACAACAAAATAGCTACAGCTTCAACAGTGCAGCGGTTAATAATTGTGCTGTATGCGTTAGGGATTGTAAAATGAGGGCTGTTAAAGTCAAACCGGACAGCTGCACATCCAACGACTGTTTCTGGTTTTCTATCCATTCAAAATATCTTTGTTTTGTCTGTTCTTTAGTATTGGGAATATGGTCTGCAAATAGTTTTACAAGGTTTTGTTGTCTAATTATAAATGGACATAATAGTATAATCACTCAATCGAGTGGGGTGGGGGGTAAATGGATAATGTGAGTGTATATTAAACCTACCTTCCCCATGCCATCTCTGTTTAAAACTAACTCTCGGAAAACAATGGAAAACTTTTCATGAGTATGACAGAGAGTAAAACTCTGGTGCAATTTTATGATTCTGTAACGTCGTCAAACATCATATGGAGTTAATTTGAGGCTCTGCTGTAGGTAAGAGAAGAAGAGATACCCATGTGATAAAAAGTCTTTTTAGGAGCTTAGCAGCATTTTAGTAGCATACAAACACATAAGTCTCTCTCTCCTAAAATAGTCTCCTGTGGGACAGTTAAACTGTCCTGATGAGCTCAGTCTGATTTAATGGCCCCTCCTCATGAGAAAGTAAGAAACACATACATACTTACACTTCTATAGTCCTTAGTGTCAATAAGGCACGCACAGTGTGAGACACTGACAGACAACTACAGACAGAGCATTTTTTATGGCCCTGCAAACACAGAGGTGGTCATTTTTCCTAGCCAGAGGCTGAAAGGGGGCCACTGGTATGCAAACTGCTGTTTGCAATGCAATGCAAAAAAAAAAAAAAAAAAAAAAAGAAAAGAAAAAGAAACTGGCAAAAAATAGGATAAAGGCAAGGATAAAGCATATAGGCTACCTATACTGTATATACCTGGAGAAAGCTATCATTCAGCATTCTGTTTCATTTCAATGGAAGTTGTTGACAAATAAATATTAAAACGAATAAAGGTTTGAAATCTGCCATTTTTGTTCATGGGAACCACATGACTTTTGTCATCTGATTCGTAAAAAAAACACAAAAAAACAAAAACAGGATCAGCTATATTATAATGGAATTATTAAATGTATATAAAATATACATAAAAAAAGAAATATATAAAACCATGATTTACTAATTAATATTAATATAATAAATGTATTATAAAATGATATTATAATTACATTATATTATATTACAATATAATATAATACAATATACAGAATATAACAGAATCTACAGAATCTTTTTTTTTTATAAAAAACATCCAAACATTGCCTTAACAATGAGGTAAATAAACTAGGAGAATGAAAATATTACAGTGTTTTTAGGTGATGGTGAATATTTGTGAGCAAACTGTATTCCTTTCAGTCCTGTATCTAAATAACAAAACACATCAAGATAACTGCCAACAGAGAACGAAGAAAGATCTCACATGTCTCAGCAGCCGATGTTCAAAAAAACGAGAGCGTGAAACCACAAAGCCTCCAGCTAACGTTTGAGCCACTTTATTTTTGAATTGCATCTGGAGATGTTTAAATGTTATTAAAATGTGTGCAGTGTGAGGACAGATCAGGTTACATCCACACACACAAAAAAAACCTGGTGAGAGAGTACAGGGGATGCTGTTCTTTCAAACGAATGAGAAAAACGGAGGTGGGTGAGGAGAAGACAGCGATGAAAAAGAGAAAAGGGAGAAAGAGAAAACGAGAGGTGAAGACTCTGACAGCAGTTCTCTGTGAGTGTCTCTGCATGGCTCGTGCCAAGAAAAACAAGGCCCGAGCAAGGTTGGAATCTGATTTCAGCCGAGAGCTCCGGCAGGAAACGTTGTTCCTCTGGGGGAGGGGTGCAGATCCACAGCCATGGAGCACTCCCAAAATCTTTTCTCCCCAAAACACCTCTGTTTATTCTTCTCTCAAAAGTGTCTATGTATCTCCTACAGACCCATTTTGACCTCCAAGTCAGGACCACAGTTTTTCATCCGGTCTCTGTATCTTCTCAGACTTTCCAGGTTATTCTAGTGTTCAGGCCAAAAAAGCTTTGTCTGGGAGGTATCACATTTCACACTTGCGCTTGCTTACAGGGTGAAGGGCAATGCAAACCAGGTCCCACATGTCACAAGAAGGTAGTGTTGGTTAAATCTAGCATTGCTAGCAAAGGGCCAGTATCTCCATATTGATCTCATAACCAGCACGATTGACTACAGAACAAAGGGTTAGAAATGATCAAGCTGTTCTGATGGATACAAGAGAGCTAGATTCACACACTGGCAAAAGGAGCAATCTCAAAAGGATATCCACTTTTTGTGGTCTAAATGTGGACGTAATGATGCTAGATGTGGCCAATCAAGACCGTGGACTGCTGCGGCACAGCATTCAGCTGCAAATACAGCTGTGCTGATCCTCAATTCTTGCCTTCTCTTTTCTGGTCTGACCAAGCAGTCAGTTAACAAAATATCCAATTCGGACAATGTATTTGAGTAAAATGCGGCCATTAAGGTGACTTATGGGCACTCTGGATCTGCAGATTTGGTGGGGAGGGATTATGCTGATCCCTTTTGCAGACTACAGGGAAATGGAGCTATAAAACTAACCAGTCTCTGATTAGCACCATTCCAAAGCAGGACACAAAACCTAAAAACAGTGTGACATTGATGAGGTGAAGACGACATCTGTCCGAAAGGAAACGGATCAAATGTCCCCAGAAAGAATCCCGTTGACACTTGTAAATATCTCATCGCACAGCATATCATGGGCAATATTGTATGTGGATTGAATGTCCAGCACATTTGGTCCACATGCATTGTGTCCTTTGGCTGGTCTTTTGAGCTTTTAAAAGGTATGAGATATAGTAGTTTAGGTGGAAAACTGGGAACTGTTTTTCAAATCAAGTTATTTAGGTATATAACCTTTATTTATATTGTGCTTTACACAACAGATTGTTTCAAAGCAGCTTTACAGAGACCACTGAAAAACTTTGTCTTTTTCGCCACTACACTCTCATTAAAAATGTGCAATAATTGTACCTTAAGGGGTACAACAGCTTGTCACTTGGGTAATACCCTCAAAGGGACTTCTTTATACCTTATCTTATTTACCCCTAAGAGATTCATGGTAGTACTTTAAGAGTACATTTTACTACTCTAGGGGTACAAATATGCACCTTGTAGGGGTAGATAAGGTACAAAGTTGTCCCTTTGAGGGTAATGCCACAGTGACAAGCTGTTGTACCTATAAAGCTAAATTTTTTGCACCTTTTTTGACAGTGTAAGACAATGTCCTTAGCAGAAAACTCTCTTAACTCTTAGTCCGAGACATTTCTCACATTTTTTTCCCCAAGACAGCAAACACGCTCACACAGGGCCGCACAAGAGTCTCTCTGTTCAGAGCCTCTGTAAGGAGCTAGGGTCTGATAGGCTCCAGGCTAGCATGAATGTGGACATTTAAAAAAAAAAAAACATTCACAGCCTTGGCCATAATTAAAACCCCATGTCACAAGCAGCAGGCTAGGGGTTTGCAACAGCCTGTTGCTGGTGAGGAACACATGTTGTAAACAAACACAAGAACCCGAGTCAAAAAGCCATTGAGCTAGGGTCTGCTAACCACATAGAATGAAGCTAAGGGTTCAGAAAAGTGACAGATGCAACATGTGGACGCTCTGCTCTTCGCATTATACCATCGTTGAGCCTTTCCCAGAAGATTGCACTTTTGTAAACTTTCCGAAAACAGCTGGAAGCATTTGTGCAGATGCATTCCAATTCAATGCGATTGGATTTACTAGAACAACAGGATGGCGATTTTTTAGACATGTCAAAAGCACAGGCCCACCAAAGACATGCCAGTAACCGAGGTCAGCTAATAATAAAATCTGTTAATGAGCAGTCAGCAAGCTTCTCAGATGTTCACTAGCATCAGCCATGCCAAAAGACTGAACCGTGTCATTGGTGGTTATCAGCATAAATCTACAAAGTAAGGCATGCATGTAGATAATATTACACAGCGTGCCAGTGTGCCCTCTTCAAACGTATTGGCTTTCTAGCGTTGGTGACTACAACTGGGAAAAGGTAGAGTAGCTTGTTTCCCATGACAAGACCTGAAGCCTAATAAATTACACATCTCAGAACCTTGATATGTTAATGTGGATGAAATAGTGCACATGCCAGCTGGGGTTTCAAAGAACATGACAGCACTCAGAAATCTACTGTGATGGATCACAGGTTAGATCGAACAAATATCGAGCTCTGTCTGAACATGGATACTCATGAGAACTGAGCCTTGCAAGCTAGCCTTATATCCACACATCAAACCATAGTAAATCTCTTAAAATAACGATATTCCAAGGCACTCGAATAATGTAAAAAAAAAAAAAAAAGAAAAAAGTTAAAAAGCTTTTATTTCATCATGGCTTTGTCATTTAAAAAACTGGTGACAAGTAAACACCTAAGCGTTGCGGCTTACAAGCCTTCGTCAGGGTGTGTCAACATGTTAATATTTTGTTAAATCTAAAAAGATATTTACTGTGTGGACTAAAAAGTAGTTCTAGTAGTTAATAGAAATTACACATCTAAAACTAAATCTAAAATTTGATGTTTTGATAGATAAGAACACTGCTTTTATGAGTTGACAATCATGTCAAGGCTAGTAAGTGACAAATGAACTCTCTGTCATCCATTTACAATGGACACCGCTGCAGTGGGGGGTTCGAATGTTTGAAATGCAGCAGCAACAAGAGAAAACGCAATGGAAGAAACGTCTATAAAGCATTGACCTGTGGGCCCACCTTGTAACCTCAGTTCAAATGTCATCTCTATTTAAACATCTCAAGAACATGACAGTCAAGAAATTAGGCCTTGTTCAGACAGGCAACACATTGTTTTTACAAGTTTACATGTAGTATGAATACAATGCCAATCCAATGTTCTCAAATCCAGGTTCACAGTGGTTAATATATTTAATCTAATAAAGTATTTAAATAAAAATTTATTCCAAACATCCATCTATCTTTCCACCTATACATACATCTACCCATCCAGATACAGTCCTTTTTTCATATTCCTGCAAACAAGAAGCCAGCATTCATAGTAGGTCTTGACAAACTTTGTTTTTTTAGTTAAAAATGTGTCATGAATTTCATAGTATTTCAATTAATTTTAATTCTACTGAATATAACTGTTTTAATACTATTCTGTTTAATTCTGAATGGTTCACAATTTCAGATTTGCATACTGCCCACATGAAAAACATGATCAATGTCTATGATCATGATCAAGTCTCACAAATGTGGAACGTGTGCTAGCAAAAGTGACTACAAGTAACAAAAAATAGATCTGGTCACATGTAACTTATATTTAAAAAAAAGAAAAAAAAGAAAGAAAAAAAAAAGAAATCTAATTTAGGGAGGAAAAAGAAGTCACCAGATTTGCCCTGCAGCTTTAAACTCAACCAAATGAACTGTAAGTGTCCATGAATGTAGGTCAAGAAACAGAGCAACAATTACACAAAAGTGATTTCATGGATAATACGCAACACATCCTCTGACTTAAGTTAATTTTAGATAGCATGTAATTCATATAAAACAAGTTGCTGGGTGGAGTGATCGTCAGTTTCTAGGTGTTCAAGATGACTTGGCTTCAAACACAGAGGCCACCCACCAGAAAAAGCTTAAAACTAGTCTGGAATAAATGATGTTAACGTACCTCCAGCAAAGCCAAAAATAAGATCATCTGCTTCTCCTATTAAAAATGACTCGTCAAAGAGCTGTCTTAGCTCCAGCTGGACGTAAACTATTGCGCTCATAACTCAGGCCTTCCACTGAGCCTGGCATAGTCAGACCACATGAGATGTCAACTCCGCAGATACGTAAATCAAAAGAGTAAAAATTGTTAAATGAGAGAGAGAAAAAAGTCAGAATATTTCATTTACATGTTATGTTTCCAGTCCATGCTATGACTGCCGGCAACAGACGGAGCGGAGGCTGGTCTGCTAATGAAATTAAAGGCAGTAATCTGTGCGTGTGAAGTAGTCGATCCTTCTTGTTCTTTTCCTCACACGGACGGCTGGGCTGTTCAGCAAGATTTATGGGTTCCTGATGGGGGGAATGGGTGAACTTTTGCGTGAATCTAAATCATGACTGCAGCAAGTTGCTAATTGGAAAAACAGAAATGGATGTTATTTTTCTTAACAGTGTACAGCTTTGTGGTCACTAATGTAGGCTGAAGGTCCCAAACATTATGCCAAATGCAGAGGAATTGCACATTGGAGATGACTGTACTATTCTCATCTGGGCCATTAACAGATCCAAATAACAGTGAGCTGTACTCTAACAGAACTTTTTTTTTTTTTTTTTACATTTTCTTCACATCTTGGTGTTTTCATCCAGCATATTTAATGGGATATCCCAAAAGTCACATACAAATATTTGGACTGAAATTCTTTCTTTAAAAAAAAAATGAGAAGTGTATGTTTAGAGGAAATATTTTCTAAAGTGCAAGACACAAGTAAACTCACAAACTCTTGTTTGTTAACTCTCAGTACTTCTAGGCCTACTTCAGGGCTGAACCAACATGGAAATCACACTTTTCCAGTTCAATTACTTTATGGTGTCTTACAGTCTTCTGTGTGACTTACAGCCACTTGCTTGGGTCCCACCTCCAGCACTAAGTGAGCAGCATGTGTTGGTAATTTGCAGGCAGTTGATATTGATTAGTGCAGGCATGGCATCTCTGGACCTCAGCTGTTATTGTGTACAAGGAGAGAAGCCCCTCTTAATTAGCTGCAGCATGTTAGCAAATCAGGGTTTACAAGACCTCTAGGAACACCTAAGCCTTTGGCGAGAATAAGGGGGTAGAGAATTTTAATAAACTTGAAAAATCTGAAAGTACATGATCTTCTGAAAAGAAGCTGCTTTTACAACTAAAAATAAATAAATATTACACAAAAATGGATAAATAACCATAAAATAACTATATTAGATTATATGTAGAATTATATGTACAGTATATGTAGTAATTATATTATACTTCACTAATATCTGAAATCATGAAGCTGAAATAGTGACTAATCTCTTCCCTCCTCTGTCAGATTCCCATGCTGTTTTCATTGCTCTATGTTTAAATCCCTTGAAAGGGAATAAGGTTTGATTCCTAAGAGAGATAGACAGTCTAAATGAAAGCTCAGTTACCACTCCCACTGTTTAGATGTGATAACGTCACAATAAGTCATTTGGAGTCGAGCCCCTCAGCTTTGTAAATGTAGGGTGATGCATAATCCTTTGTTTTTTGCTCTATTTGCATGGAGAAAAGAGTCTGATTTAATAAACCGGACTTGACATGCTGGGCGCTTATGTGGAAGTTTTACGCTTGATGGCTCGAAACATTTCCGTTTGCTTTATTTTCCATCCAGCTGTTTGCGTTAGTGTGCTTGCAGCAAGGCTCATAAGAACCTGCATTTGTGGCAGAACATCAAACGGACTTGCTACGTCCCATTGGGGCCAGGCTAGTCTCTGAAGTGGACCCAGCCCCACTAGGCTTTCCCTTCCCCTCAAACCACTTCCTCTTTGGCTTGGAGAACCTCTGCCCAGTCTATAGGGACAAGACTCAATGACATCTCCATGCCTAATGCCCAAGACTTTTCCTTAAATCAGTAACATTCAGCTTTTCTCCTTGTTCCTAGTCTTTGTGATCAGCTCACGGCTGGGATAGAAGTAAGACTTCGTCCCCCAACCTCCCTCCCTCCGTCACTGGCACTCAGACCTCTTCTGATAGACAGATAGCTTGAAGGTCATCCTCAGAGAACAGAGGCTCCGGGCAAGAATGCAAAGTATGACCCTTTTTTGAGCTGTCGGACAGAAAGGCTATCTGTGAATCAACACATGGCTGGTACAAGGGCCTATGTGTCTGACCTGTCATGCATCTGAGCTGCTGAAGACATCTGATGTGGTGTAGGGGGCCCACTATCTTCCACAGAGTTTTCAGTTAGGGACATGTGATGCGAGTCTTATTTTCCACAATTTGGTCTGAGCCATTTATGTAAGCGAGATATTTTTGTAAGGAAATGTGTTGTGTTGCCTGACTATAAACAAGCTGTTTAGCAATCTTTTTTGACCAAAAATGTAAGTGGAGCTTACCCATGCAAAACAGCACAATGCTAGGGTGTTGACTTTGAGGGTGGAGGTCAGGTTGTTCTGAGTGGATAGTTGCTACTTGCTAGGGTAAAAATACTATATTCATTACTTCATGCTTTCCATATGGAATACTCAAGGCACCAAATGACAATCTCATATTGGCTTTACCTTACAACAATTTAAAAACAAACCCTTTTTAGGCTATATGAGAAGCACAGCTGTGAGGGGAAATGTTAGCAGTGTGCCAGCTGTCCCTATACCAAAGTAATGGGGAAAAAACAGCAAACCACCATTTTCCTTTGTAGGAGATAAATTAGTAATAAAAACACAAAATCCGTTAATGAATTGCACCTGCTGATAGTGTCATTTATATTTACATTTTCTACATGTTAAGAGTGCCAGATTCACTAGGAATAATGCAAATCATCTAAATGTGCAAATACCATATCAACAACGGCAATTTAAACATCTGAACTGGCTCTTTAAAAAGCTGAAAATGCATGTGAAAATGCATTTCATGAATTACTGCCATTAACACTACATAACATCACACATAAACATCAATTTTAAACAAAATTATGTCTACTGCCTGTTTGCTCCAGGCAAATGGTGATGAGTTTTGAGAATGAGGAGTAATCTATTATTAGCATATAAACATAGAAAAGAGCCATGTTTGCGATGAAACGAAAAAACAACAACCTCATGATTCAGCGTTATTTCAGTGCATTTAGCATCTGGACAAACTGGTTTCAGGTTTTTGCATTGAAACGCTGCTGTTTAGTAAACTAAAGAAACAACTCTACAAACAACAAACAAATTACTGCATGGCTGAACTTCAGCTTGTACGAGTAACATTCAACCAAATATGTTAGTTTTAGCAAGAGTGGGTATCAGCAGGTCAGAGTAATGGACGTGCCGAAAGGTGTTAGTGAAGAGCGGCTCTGTGATCAGTAGTAAATGCTGCTCCATCTCTGAAAGCACTGCGAGTTTGAGTCACTTATAACGTGCATTTGAAAAAGCAACACGCGTCAAACATCTTCCCAAACTTATAATGCAAAGCGTTTATAAACCTGTTGTCCAACAAAAGACAAAATTTAATAACACGTATATATTCCAAACTGACTTCATAACATTAGTCGAGTGTTTGAAATAACTTTCTTTTTGTGAGCTGATGTGGCTTCTAATCATAGAATGAGGCAGACAATATATTTTATAGTATTCTATACAGTGATGAAGACTATGTTGATTAGCATTGCATTATAAATATAATGTATTATGAAAATAGTACACAAGGCTTGAAGAACTCAGATAAACCCTAAATTGTCGCAGTTTTTTATTTTAGTGATTATTGTCTTCATGTTTAATCAGTCAGCATTTCTATCTTCTTTTTATTCAGCTACAGCGATAGCATGATGCCTTTTCTCCATATTAGGGATTTCCTGGAATGTTAAAAGTTATATTACTTCTGTGAGGCATATTTGTATTTTCAGCGTAAGGACACCCTCCGGCTTCCAGTATGAATGAAACAGATGTGTTTAGCGCTCAGTAATGCTCACTCCATCCAATTTTCGGTAAAAATAGGAAAAATAATACTACTCTCTAAAGAAATTTGAAGTAAACATATGATAATCCATATGCTTTTCTCCAGTGTAGAGAAGTGTACAAGAGTTGATGCATATTTAATATTTCACATTAAAGATATGGACATTGATTTTACATACCTCCTGACAAAAATTAAGACATTATTATCACATATTTTTTTTATCATAATAATATAATATATATAATAAATCCATAAACCTTTCTAATTATTTACAGTCATAGGCTGCCTGCATGTTAACAGGTAACACTGCAGTTTTTCGTAAAATAAGTTTTCTGTAAAATAATCGTATTATTATATTGTTATATTTATTCTTAAATATTTTTATTTTTAATAATGAAAGTGTTATTACAATAGCAATATTTCTTATTTTGTTTAATATTGTTAATCAAAGCGTTTATTTAAGCGTTTACTTGGCCCAAAATATTGTGCGTTTATTTAAGCGTTTACTTAGCGATTTAAGCGTTTACTTGGCCCATTATGATAATCATAATTATTATTATCAAAATATATACGCACAATATTTTGGGCCAAGTTGTGCAGCCCTACAAACCAGCACAACAAACCTGGTGTTTGTTGTTTATTTGTTTCAAAAATCGCATTTTAAATTGAAAATTGCTATTTTAACACGAAAAATATTATTAGATTTTTTCCCCAAATTGTGCAGCCCTATGTTAGGGTGTGAGGTAGGGCTAGGGGTTAGTTTCTATTGTAGCATTGTGTACCTTTCGACATTCCTCTAACTCCAATCTGCAGCCACCCCAGGCTCTGATTTACTACAATTATTTATCCTATCAAATGGAAATGCTGTAAATCCGATAGTAACAAACAATCCTTCAAACACTTTATGTTCTGTCTGTTGGAACAACAAGCTGGCAGTGAGTTGGGCATCTTTCCTCGTCACTGGTGGGTCTATTGTGCTGCGGTTCAATGTGGTAACCGTGGACCACACAGTCAGCTGAATAGCAGCTGAGCTTGGCTTCAAGTGAGCAGCGATTCAAAACTGAATCCGATATGAGCAGATAAGCAAAGCACAGAGAGTTTGGCCGGGCTGAGTGAAACAGCTGAGAAGAACGCTGGGCTGGTGTTCAGTAGAGGCTGGATCAGGACATCTGTTGTGATTATGATGATTTATCCCTTTCTGAGCAGTTTTAACCTCACTGTGACTCAATCACAATCATTGTGTTCCATTATAAGGTTCAACGTGCTCCATTTTGATGTGGATTTTTGCATGTGGTGATGCAGATAAACATCTGACAGTAATCAAACAACTGGAGTGAAATCCTTGTACTTCACAAAAAGCTGAAGGACAAAGGCATATTTAGAACATGATTAACAGTTGAAACAAAGACAGAGAGAGACAGAGAAAGTTCATGTTAAAAGACAGCTATATGGTTTTTAGTCTATGCTTACACTTTTTATGTACCAGACAGCTGTGTGCAACCAAACCAAAACCTTAACAATTGATATTTTTAAAATTATATACAAATGGATGGGAGAAATAACACTCGATATGGCGCTCTATAAAGTCCGGCCTTCCTAAAAAAGCTAATCAGCTTGCTAAAAGAGACTAGTTTACTGTAAAATGAGCATGCACATTAACTGGACCCAGCAGCAAATTATATTACTGTTTTATATAATACTGAAAAAGAGTTTTGGAGATTTCAGTCTTTCCCCATTTAATTACATACTGTACTAAGTTGTACATTACCCATTAGTTACAAAGAAAATGCCCAGAAGCATTCCCAAGATCACGACCATGAGGAATGACTTGCCTTACAGGAACTTTGGCCTTACCCTATGCCCTTCTTCACTGCCTCCAAACTTAAAATTTGAAAAGTAACTATGAAACTTGCTTTTTGCTTTTCCTTTCCCTCTTTCTCTTCTATTCTTGTGGTTCTCCTCCATCCACTTAAACAAAAAAAAGTTGCCATGTTGGCAGTTTGACTCATCATTTACCCAGTGATGGAGGAAGTATTTCCAGAGACATTTCCCAGCATTTAGTTTGAATTCCTGAATGATTTTCTCATCAACAATGTTTCATCAATCACATCAATGATCAATCAGGGAATTTGAGCGAGAAAAAAATGGACACTTTGAGATGCATTTTCTAAAGTTCAAAATATTTTTAGTAAATATCTGATATTCTACCGTAATTTATTCCTGTGATGCCAATACTGAATATATAAAGCCATTACTTCAGTCTTCAGTGACACATGATCCTTAGTGCAGAACACAAGCTCAACATTTATTTGCGCTGACCCGCTGTCAATTTTTATAAATAACTATTTTGATTGTTGTTAGTAAAACATTCAAATTAACAGAATATGGGATGAGAATCCAGAGTGAGAAGCCGCGCCGTCGACATAAGCCTTCTGCGGGACGAGCCCTTGAACCTGAAGCCGCTGGCCTTCACCTCGCCGCCTTCAGTCACCGTACCTGCTACGCTTTCCGGCGTCAATATCCTTTTACTCTGCTGAGTGGGCGCGCGTCACCGGCGAAATGAGGATAGAGTGTGTTTTTAGTCCCGCCGAGGCCGGACCAATCTCCATTTCTCAAACATTTCTCAGCTCCTCTTAGTTTGAGCGGCTGAAAATGTCACTATTGCAGCAATGAGCCTATTGTATAACACGCACTCCTGCAAACAAACGCCGACATACACAAAACTGTGATGACGCTCTTTATGTGCCGGGGCTATTTTAAGCTTTTGTCGTTTCCCCCTGTGGCTCAGTGGCGAAACCCAAAGCCTTCGCATGGGAGACCCGTGTTCAAGCCCAGCTCTCGCAGAGGATATATATATATAAAAAAAAATAAAAAAAAACGTTTCACTCGTTCAGTTCCGAGAAAATGCGACTGTTCCAATGTATTTTGCAGTAAACAAGCCGGTACCATGGCCCGCTTGCCTGCACACAAATGCCGTTTCCACGGCGACCCAGAAAAATCATGTAAGCAGTGTATTTTCTGGTATTCCGGCTACAGCCGATGGTGTTATGAGTGTATTTCAAATCCCACAGCCCTGTGTTCATTTCTACACACAAACACCGCCCGCCAAAGTGCAGGGCTCGCACAAATGAGTTCGACTCATGTCAATTGTGCATTAATTATAGTGAATGTGCCCACAACCCAGTGCCCACAAACACTACACACTGCATGTGCCACGTTTTCTGTAAAAGAAACCAACACACATACAGTCAGCTAAGACCCACGGTGTTTAAGTCTCGCCGCGGGCAGACTCTACCGAAACTTCTCGCTCGTTCAGTTCCAAACAATGTGACTGTTCCAGTGTATTTTGCAGTAAACAAGCTGGTACCACAGCCCGCTTGCCTGCACACAAACGCCAGTTTTACGGCGACCCAGATAAATCCCAAAAAGAGTGTATTTTCTGGAATTCCGGCCACGGCCGATGGAGTTATAAGTGTTGTAAGAATGCCCACGTCTCGGTCCCCATTCCCACACACAGACACAAACCGCCACAATACAGGGCTAGCACAAATAAAATCGACTCATGTCGATTGTGCAATAAATGTAGTTTACGTGCCTACAACACAGTGCCCACAAACACTACATGAAGCTTGTCCCACGGTTTCTGTAAAAACGAAACCAACACATTCTCAGTCGGCGCGAGCCGACAGTGTTCCCAGTGCAGTGAGTGTGCCTGCTATCCCGCGCCCACATTCCCTCACAGACATGCCAAATCCTACGGGGCTCGTCCCGCTCGCATTCTCTCCACAACCTGTCAGAGAGAAGCTGAGCGCGGCCGGGCTGCCCGCTGTGATCAGCGCATTGATTTCAACGCCCCCGCCGTTACGCGGCGCGAGTCGAAACGACGGTAAAAAACGAAGTATCTCATCTACTTCGAGCCGAGATAGCAAAACTACTGAGCAAAGGGGCTATAGAACCTTTATCTCAGGCTCAGAGCGAAGGGGGTCTTTACGGCAGGTATTTTCTGGTACCGAAAAAAGACGGGGGTCTCAGACCCATTCTAGATCTGCGACAGCTGCACAGAGCGCTAACGAAGCGCCAGTTCAGAATGATTACAACCAGGAAAATCCTCGCGCAAGTTCGCCAGGAGGACTGGTTTATGTCAATAGATCTGAAAGACGCCTATTTTCAAATACAAATAGCGTCGCGTCACAGGCGATTCTTGAGATTCGCCTTCGAGGGCCAGGCATACCAATACAAAGTCCTGCCGTTCGGCCTGTCCCTGGCACCCCGTACATTTACGAAGTGCATGGACACGGCTCTCGCACCCCTGAGACTCCAGGGCATGCGAATTTTGAACTACTTGGACAATTGGCTGATTCTAGCTCGATCACGATCAGAGCTCATAGAACACAGGACCACATTACTCGAGCATCTCGAGAACCTGGGTCTCACAGTCAATTGGGCGAAAAGTTCGCTGTCTCCCAGCCAGAAAATTTATTTTCTGGGAACAGTGCTGGACTCGCTATCCATGACAGCGCGTCTAACGCCAGAGCACGAGCTGGACATTCAGCGCGCCGTGAAATCCTTCCGCCGCGGCTCGATAGTCCAGCTCAAAAGGTTTCAGAAAATGCTGGGCCTCATGGCCTCAGCAGCTTCAGTACTCCAGCTGGGTCTGCTTCGCATGCGCCCACTGCACCTGTGGCTGAAAGCGCGAGTTCCGCCCCTGGCATGGATCGCTGGCCGGTTTCGCCTCCGGGTCGATCTAGAATGCGTTTCAGCTCTGGAACCATGGAAAGTAACCGACTGGTATCAGTCAGGTGTGAGTCTGGGGACTCCCTCGAGTGTGAAGGTGGTGTCCACGGACACCTCCACCTTGGGATGGGGAGCGCTGCTCGAGGGCAGACCGTTCTTTGGCCAGTGGTCAGAACGGGAAAAGCTCCTACATATAAACTGTCTGGAAATGATGGCAGTCGACAACGCGCTACGGCGCTTCTGTCCCCAGATAAAAAGTCACCATGTCTTGGTCCGTTCGGACAACATGTCAGTGGTGGCATACATAAAAAAAACCTTTACAGAACCGAAAAAAAACCGAAACCTTTACAGGCTAACGGAACGCCTCCTGGTCTGGGCTCAGCACAACCTGCTTTCACTGAGAGCAGCGCATGTGCCTGGTCACCTGAATCTGGGACCAGACAGACTGTCCAGAAACAATGTCCCAGCAGGGGAATGGTAGCTGCACCCGCAGACGATCCAACTGCTATGGGAGACATTCGGCAAAGCGCAGGTGGACCTGTTCGAGTCCCACGAGAACGCTCACTGTCCGAAATATTTCTCCAAGAGCGAGGACGCGCTGGCACACGTCTGGCCCCGCTGTCCCCTCTATGCTTTTCCCCCCGTCTCGCTCCTGCCTCAAGTGCTGGAACGAATCAGGGAAAACAGATGCCCAGTGCTGCTTGCTGCTGGCCAGTCACTGGGGAAAAACGACCTGGTCGTGCGATTCCTCAAGGGAGCTCAGAGGCTGAACCCTCCCAGACCTCCTTCAGTCCCGGTGTGGGACCTTTCTACGGTTTTGGAAGCCATGAAAGGTGCCCCGTTCGAGCCAATCCATTTGTCAGACATGAAGCATCTGTCTTTCAAAACGGTGTTTCTTTTGGCTCTCGCTTCAGTGAAGCGCATAGGGGACTTACAAGCGCTTTCAGTAAGCGCGTCATGTATGGAGTTTGGGCCTAATGACTCAAAAGTCATACTCAAACCAAGGCACGGGTACGTGCCCAAATCCCTCAACACACCGTTCAGGGCCCAGGTCATTTCCTTGTGCGCCCTCCCGGTTCATGCTGAGGAGGTGGATGCGAGTCTCCTTTGCCCTGTCAGGGCACTGAGAGCTTATGTGTCCCGCTCGTCTGTCTTCAGACAGACCGAGCAGCTCTTCGTTTTGTTTAGCGGACGCTCCAAGGGACTGGCCGCATCAAAACAGAGCTTATCCAGATGGATAGTCGACGCCATAGCACTGGCTTACACTTCTAAGGACCTGCAGTGTCCTTTAGGTGTCAGAGCGCACTCCACGAGAGGCGTGGCCTCATTGTGGGCGTGGTATAGTGGGGTTACCTTGCAAGATATCTGTACGGCCGTGGGCTGGGCCTCGCCGTCTACATTTATAAGGTTTTATTACCTAGAGGTTCCCGACTTACAAGCCAAGCTTCTGTCGGTATAGAATTCAGTGCTATCTGCCCCGCTGTGCCGGCCCAGATGCTGAGTTTTGCCTGTGCATCGCTCACTGAGCGACAAAACAGCCCATGGGTGTTGAATAACCCTTTCTATTGCCCAGTTCAGGCTGAACACGTTCACCCTGTCTGCGTGAAACACTGTTACATAACTAGCTCCTGTGGGATGCCATTTCATGGGGAATGATGCTTGCAGCCTCTCTTCTCCGACTCTCTGTGAGTCCATGGTGATTATGCACTATATGAGCCCCGGGCTACTGCCCTTGGGACTTTGGTGTTGGATCCCAGTACGCACGGCGTTTTGCATAGTGTTCCCCATAGCGTAAGATATTACGCAGTACGAGAGTACTCTCGTAAGAGAACGTACTCGGTTACTAACGTAACCTCGGTTCTCTCTAGAGAGGGAACGAGTACTGCGTATCTTGCCGTGCATACACAGCTCTGGTTCGCTTCGGCGATGAAAACCAGTTGTACCAGCCTAATCGCGCTATGTTTATAGGGCGAGACCACGCCCTTTCTGGCGGGACGTGACGAAATGGGCGCGAATTGCCCCCATTGGATGTGGTGTCACGCAGCGCCTCTCTCTATAGGCTGCTGCTGTTGCCGCAGGGCAGCCAATAGGCGCGCAAGCCGCCTTGCCTATGTCTGCATGCTGCTGCACAGCGTTTTAAATTAATACAAAATTAAGGATATTTTTTTTGGCTTCAATATCTTGTGGAAAAGAGGTTTTCCCCGTAGCGTAAGATATTACGCAGTACTCGTTCCCTCTCTAGAGAGAACCGAGGTTACGTTAGTAACAGAGTACGTTAGCATTCCTCCACTATAATTGTCTTTAAATAAGTCTATTACACACGATTTCACCTTCTTCCACCGTGGGGAAAGCACAGGACAGATTTCTGATTAAGTTTAATGTACTGAACTAATCACTAGCAGTGGTTCAGGGGCTTTAAGAAGCTTTGCTTTGTCTCATTGTTAAAGCTGGGGAATATTCTGCCTCATTAGGCACAAGTCTATGCCTTAGGTGCTTCACAATCGAGAGAAAGTGTACTTGTGTTTTCGTCTGTGTGATGTATTGTAAATCTGTTTAATTAATGAACTCCCTCCAAATGATCCCAATGTCAGGATGTTGTAACTGGTTTACTACCCCTTCTATCCCAAGGGTTTGCTCTCTCCATCTTTTCTGGCTAGACTGTAGCATAACGAAAGTTAATAATACAGAGTAAAGAAAAATATTTTATTTAAGAAGACCTTGCAACTATGCATAAATATTAGTGCTGGGCAGAATGACAATATATGCTGAAAGAAAGAAGAAATGCGTATTTTCAAAATTATTTATTATTTATTTATTTTAATTTTATGGCCGAAGAATAAATAGCTAATATAAAAATTTTATAGCATTTTACCTGAATAAATAAAAAATAAAACACCTAAAAAATTTAATTAAAAGAAAATCAATCAGGTTAAACGCTACTAGTGAATTAAGGCATCACAACAGTCATAAAGTACAGTATACAAATTCATGTTAATTTCTAAATCTAAATAATATATATATTATTATTTTATTTTATTTTTAATTTTTTTCGGGACAGTGCACATTAATGGACAATCTAACATTTCTGTATAGACTGTAAATGAGCCAGGTTATAGCATAAATGCTAATTTTCACCTGTAGTCCCGAGGCAGGAAGACAACAACATATAAAAAAAAATGCAACAGTAAAATATGACAATATACAATATCAAGCAAAAAACACATTTGCACACATTCAGGCAGTATACTTTGTATCAATAAAATTATTCAAGATGAGGACATAACTGGGAACTTTTTAGAAGCTGTTTAAGGTGCTTTTTAAATGTGCAGTAAGTGGGACATTCTCTAATGTTTGTTGGGATGCTGTTCCAAAAATGACCTCCTCTGACAGAAAGAACAGTTTGTCCAAAGGTAGTTTTTCTATGCGCAATCTCTATATCACCTCTGAATGAAGCTCTGGTACAACAACCTCTGTCAGGCCTTTGTTTAATGTATGTAGAAAGTGGACGTGGGGCCAGTCCATGCAAAACTTTATAAATTAAACAACTATTTTTAAAATGAATAAAATTTTCAAAACTGAGCATATTATATTTTCCTAAAATATTACACTGATGGTATGACAGAGGTTTTTGATCAAGTATTTTTATAGATTTTTTGAATAACATTTCTATGGGTTTTAAAATTGCATTTCCAGTGAGTGACCAGGTTGTGATGCAGTAATCTATATGTGAAAATATCATTGAGTGTAGGAACATTTTAGCAGAAGTAATTGTCATTGATGGTCTGATTTGTTTAAAGTTATATAAGTTGAATTTAATTTTGTTCGCTGTGAGTTTGATGTGTTTTTTAAAAGAAAGTGTTGGGTCCAGTGTGACCCCGAGGTACTTGAACTCCTCTACAATGTCAAGTTCCACTTCCCCCAGGAACACATTGGACCGCTCCAGTTTTATGTTTTTTTTTTGTGAAAAATCATGGCAACAGTTTTCTTTTTGTTCAGTAGTAGGCAAGATTTAATCAGCCAATGCTGTATATTCTCCAGTGCTGATGTAATGACGGATGATGCTTCCTGTGTGCTTTTAGCAGGTGTAAAAATAACCGCATCATCAGCATACATTTGAAAATTGACTTTTTGACAAACGTTTGCCAGGGGCCGTATTCACAAAGCATTTTATCTTACCACTAGGAGTACTCCTAAATCGCACTAAAAGATTTTAGCTAGGAGTTTTCTCTTAAAAGTTATTCACAACGCCTTTCAGACCTACTCATAGTAAAGAAAAATGACAACTCCTAAACTAAGAGTGAGTCTTTGTTGCTATGGATGACGTCATTACTCATGCACGAGCTTGACTGAAGTGACCACCTTGATTGGCTGATGATTGTAACGCGGGAATGATTCCAAACACCTCCCCTACGATGATGAGTGACAGGTGACAGGTCTGAGAATGCGTGCGCTACACAAGTAGTGCGAAGGACGGAAGAGGATGAATAACTGAATAAACAGGCTAAATGAATAAAGAGTAAGGGAAAACAAATAGCCTAGTAGCCTAATGAAACATATGGATTGATGCAATATCTTTGCAACATTATTGAATTAATCTGTCACTATATTCCTCTGCCTACGTTTGCAAAGAGAAGAACATTTTAATTTGATTCACAATGAAACGTTACGATTAGTTTACATGCAGTGAGTAGCCTAGTTTTGGTTGTTGTCGGTGGCGATTGCATCCCTAGTTATGCCTACAATGCAAAATTGTTCCCTCGCGATTGGAAGCTGTAGCCGCCGCATACGCATTTCAAAACATCGCAACGTGAAATGCCACAAAAAGCGGTTTGTGAATAGGTCTTAGTGAGTTAGGAGTCCTCTCGACTTCTTTTAAGCTGTCCCAGGCTTAGGTGCTACTTTTAGGGCTAAAATGCTTCGTGAATTACTCTTAGTCAAAAAAACTAAGAGTCCTAAAGTTACGAGTGACACGCCCATTATTTTTAAGAGTTGCTCCTAAATTCGCCGGTTAGGAGCTACTTTTAGCCTTAAAATTCTTTGTGAATACGGCCCCAGATCATTTATATAAACAGAGAACAATACTGGTCCCAAAGTAGAACCTTGTGGAACCCCTGCTGAACATTCAAGATAAGACGACTTAGCGTCACCAATACTCACAGATTGTCTTCTGTTGGACAAATAAGATTGAAACCAATCTAGCGCATCTTCTGCAAAGTTGAAGTGAGTTAGCTTAGACAGAAGGGCTCGATGATCTACAGTATCGAACGCCTTCTTTAAATCCAAAAATACTGCACCAACACAGGTGGTTTTATCAAGCAAGGATTTCACTGTTTCCACAAAGACACAGTTTGCCGTCTCTGTGGAAATTGGGAATGGTGCTGGCGGAACCTAAATTGCATGGGATGCAGGAGAGAATGGCTGTGGCTGAGGTGTTTATTTAGCAGCTTGGCGATCCACTTTTCTGCAACCTTAGATACAACAGAGAGGATGCTGATGGGGCGATAATTTGAAATGTTTGTTTTGTCTCCTGATTTAAAAATTGGTGAGACTATAGCCACCTTCCATCCCGATGAAACTACTGCCACTTTAATTGATAAATTTATCAAATGTTTTATCTGGCATACCAGCGCATCTTTGTGTATTTTTAAAAAATGTGTGTCAAGGCCGTACGCATCTTTGGCCTTTGAGGGTTTCATAGACTTAATTATGTTAGCCACTTCCAGATCCGTTATTTGCTCTAACTTGAAAACCGGCTGTTCAGGATTAATAGGGTTACGAGATATCTCTGAGGAACTAAACATTTGTGTTATTTCATTGACAGAATTAAGAAAGAAATTATTAAATTCAGTTGCTAATTCTTTTGGATTATTTATCAGCTCGTTGTTAACTTTTATTTCCAATCTATCATTGTCCATTTTTTTTTTGCTTTCCAATCAGTTTATTAATATTTTGCCATATTAGTTTGCCATTTCCATTTGCACTTGTAATGACATCCAAGAAAAAATCTGCCTTGGCCTTACGCAAGGTATGAGTTGTTTTATTTCTCACGTAAGTAAATCTTTGCCTATCAATGGCAAATAATTAGCTATAGCTATAATTAACACTTAACAGTGTTAACTTATTACTGTTTTTAAACAATAACTTAAATTGAGAGATGACGGCAAAGGTAATGTAAACGTAAGGGAAATTAGCATGTATGATATTTGATCAAGTAGTTTTTGTATTTAGTTGTGCTGTGATGCACTGTTCTCCTGCAGCATAAACACCTTGAGAAAAAACATAAAATAGGAGTCTCTAGTAAGCGAGTGAATATGGATGCCCAGTCATCTGGGAACTTAAAAGTGCCACCTGATTTCACAGAAACAACAGCAGTGCCAATGAAAACATAACCGTCAAATGTGGCCAATCCACGTGCAGTCCTGCTCAGAAGTTACACAACAGACTCACGCCAACACCGACAAGCCCATATGGGCTGTACGCAGCTGCTGTGAGAACACACAAGCATTCCCAAACATCACACCACAAGCTGACCTGAAAACAGACACAATCTCTCCTTGCACAAAAGTTCAGTTATGACAGATATGCCCACTCTGACCCTGAGTACTGCGATCTGTTCACATCAGAAGTTCAGCCACATGTGAAATCCATCATGTAACATCTCGATGAGCATGTGTAAGCGTAAGTAATGTGCATACACTGCAACATGTTCATCCTTGTGGGATTAAAGTACTGTGTGCTGATTCCTGTGCTAGGTCAGGCAATAATTCTTCAGTAAAGTCACATAATTTAGATAAATGGATTGTATGCAGTGAACAGGATGCATTGAAGATCTCAAGAAACCCAATTTGAAGTTTTTAGGCTTTTAGTTCATGCCAAATATATGCTCATATACACCATAATAATTATTTCATTGACTGATATTAACTAAAGTACAATTTGACTAAATAAATCAAAACTAAAACTAAAAACAATCAATTAAAGAGAATTTAGCTATCACAATATTATAATGTACAGTGTGAAAAATAGATTAGCTAAAGATTATATTAAACTGTGCTACTTAATTATAAGTGTTTGTAAAGATTGACTATAGATGATGTTGTGAGCATTAGATGATGTGAACATTAGATGATGGTTGAAAATTATTCTAAAATAGTTTTTTCTTTTAAAAAAGTATAAAAATAGGGGAAATCATCATGCATAATGAAATATCATATTATTATTATACAATGAGTATATATCCGATATCATTCGATTCATTTAAAAAAATCCACTTGACAAAAACTAGCAGATATACTTTCTCTTTTGTAACAATAGACCAACCAACTCGAGATGAATCATGACATTATAAAACAAAGTACAAAGTATTGTCATAACAGAGGTCTTTAAGGTTTGTGTCATTAGTTTCTGTCGACTTAGCATTTAGGTCATTCTGTTTTGGTCTTTTCAATAGGAGAACCTCAAGGTTGCACATTTCCTTCCAGAAATTTACCTCAATAATCAAGACTACGTTTCCAAAAAGGAAAAAAGAAGAGAGAAAGAAAGACATTTTGGGTGAGTCAGTGAATTCTCTGGCCATTTCAGAGGCTGGAATGCAAAGACACACATGGACGCAAAAACAAAAATGTATGGGAAAAAAGAAGTTTAAATTTGCACTGGCCCCCCTATACGGTTGCAACACACAGCACATGACTGAACTGGGTCCAAACTGGAGTCAGGAGTCTGGATCCCCACAGCTCGTGAATCACGTCATCTCATTCATCGACCGCACGTCACCGCCAGCACCCACATACTACTGTGCGGCCAGAGAGTTAGACTAGAATTACCTAAACGCAAGTATTTGACAAAGAACTGCCTCTCATATTCCTAAATTACAGTCTCTTCTACTTACTAAGCCAGTCTGTGGCCTTCTATCTAATTGACTTCATGATAAATGAGCCTGTCCGACCACAAGCAAAACATTTCCAGGAGTTTCAAGAGCATGTTTCACCCTCCTTATGGTTGCCAAACATTTCTAAAGGACTTCAGTGGTCCTCCTAAGCCATTCTATGAAAATATATGACCTGGTGGATTACACATTCTGGAGAGACTTTGCCACAATGGAATAAGTGAAGCAATTCGCACACCAACTTGTGGGTTTAAACACGACACACTCCAAGTTTGATATGATCATATGAAGCACTAAACCTTTGAGAAAATTGCAGGACCCTTTAGCATGAATTTGTAAAAACTGCACATTCATAGCACATTTTTGCTTAACATGAGCCAAAATGGACAGTCCTCTGCTATAAAGTGCATTTCTAGTCAAATAATAGAAAAAATAATTGTGAGTTATGCTTAAGGAAAAACCATAAGACATCAAACATCAGCCAACATTTGGGACATGTATGTTTGTAGATTCTAGAAACCTGGCATACAGGCAAGACTGAATTGTTTTGTTTTTTTCATTCAATCAGAGCTCTATCTGAAAGGCTGGTGATTCGAAGGCCAGTCGCCCACCTTGTCATCTGATTACCCTCAGCTTCGTTAGGGCATCCTGGAGAGCAGAGTCGTCCGAAGGTCACACATGAAAGAGCCGTTTGATCACACAGCAGTCTGCTCATTCCTACTACAAATGCTTACAAAAATTTTGAACAGAAGAGATAGGGATAGTCAGAACATGCAAGATGTTATGGTCTTTGAAAGTGCTGACAATGATTCTTGAAGAATAGCTGGACTGCCTCCAAAACAGCATCTCTCTTCCAAGAAGTCTATCTGAGGTAGTCTACTGCACACTGATGTTTTGTAATAATGGTAGATAAAACAAAACTATGCTCTGAAAACAAACCAGTCATTGACAGATTCCAATCTGCCAAAACAGAGTTGTTATGGATGGACTATGCAAGGTAACAGTTTTATAAAGTCTACTGTTATACCTTCCACCACTGACTAAAACACCTTCCAGTTGGCTTTCATTGGCAAGGTCACAACCTACTGTACATTGGATTTTTTTAAACACATCAAAGTAATCAAAGCCCTAACATTCATCCTAGGTCACCGCTTGTGGAATGAAAATTTTATTTTGCTGTTAAGACATGAAAGTCAAAGCTCAGACGCTTACAGATTATCGTTTCTTCCTTAACCGTCGGCATTAAAAACATTACACCAGAAACAAGGGCCTTTAGAGAGGAATGTGGACAAATCTGCTGAAGAAAGGTACAAGTTTGTGAAGAACGAGTGTCTTGGTCTCTCTTTTTCTTTAACACACATACTTTTTACCTTCAGAATGTGGCCAAACATGCGTTTCTCATTTTATAAGCTTAGTAAAAGTGATAATGTTTGAAAATATTAGAGTGATGGATTCCAATCGCATTAAAAATAAAACAGGAAATTTAAAGGGAATTAAACGAGAGGGAAAAGTACAGCCGAGCATTTGTCATATTAACAACGCTAACAAATCAAATGGCTCGTAACCAGTTTACATAAAGTGCTAACGGAAGAAATGTTTAGGGAACTAGCACATTATCTGTAAGATTAAGCAAATTTTAAGATCTATAATAGTAGATTCTGATCTTTCTCAAGGCATTAGAGAAAATTCCAATCCATGGTGCTGTTTCCTGTGCTTTTCTGCTCTGTCTTAGATCCAGAGCAGACGTAGAGCCGGAAGACAGCTGGAAGAGGATTTAAATTTTTTTGGCTCCAAATCAAATAATTTTTGCAGCAGTTTCACATAGTTTGGTAGCAAGCTTTTCTTAATATTCACCTGATAAAGTAAAGTCTCATCTGAAACAAGACTACTAACATTAAAAACACTGGAATTTTTGATTTCCAGGCAACAGCAATTGAAAGTTCAAACTCTACCTAGGATAGGATATCTTATATCTTATAACAATATTAAGAAAGGACACATCAACACACATACTCATCTTGCAAGACAATTTTGTCATGCCTCCTCTCACACCGTTTCATAAAAAAGGGATTTTGCCTTAATTTCTTCTATTGATGTTTATGGTATTCATGGATTAGTTCCACTCTGTCTCATTCTGCATTTAAAGTGGGCATCTCTCAATTTGGATTAGAGAGATTTGTTCCTCTCCTGTTCGTTCCTTAAAATCATATTCCTGCTAATAACCTGCTTGGAAAACAACTGACTATAGGAAGTCATAAAAAAATATGAAATACTATGGGAATTTTCAGAATTTCCATGCGAAAATCAGTTGAACAGCGTCAAAAAGAGCGAAAGAAAGAAAGAAAGAAAGAAAGGGATATTGAGGATGAAAAGAGAGGAGAGGAGGAGAAAGGGACAGTGCAGGAGAAACAGGGGAAGAAAAGGACAGTGGTGCGGAGAGAGTGTGAGTTGAGGGGAGAGAGTCTACAAAGGAGCACTTGTCAAGCGACCCGGCGTGTAAGAAACCTGATGCCCTGCTGCAGATGTGGCCAGGTTTATTTAACACCACCTACCTAGTCCAACAGAATCCATTATATCCATTCTCATACTACTCCACCCTAAACCGCCTCTCCTACAGCCACTAAACCCACCATGGCAATCAGCAGCCATTCAATCCATCCATTTGTTTCATGTCTGACCTAACGTTTCTTCGACATCTCCAAGGTCCGACCCTCAATATGACTCCCCATCACACTGCCAAACTCCATCACAAAGGCCTGTCTGCAGTGTGAGGCCATACAGCTTTGCCCCAAGAGTACAAGACTTTGACCAAAGCCTCGATTGTTTACCTCTCTTTGACCCTCAAAAACCAGTCACAGTGTGTCCAGAAGTTCTCCTGTTCTTTATTCAGTTCCACATCGCTCTGAGGTGCTGCCAACTCAAACACAGCAATGATTGTTTTCTCACAGTAAGAGTAACAGATGATGTTGATGACAAATGGAAAAGAAAGAATAAAAGTGAAATGATTTGGCTAGATTTCTGTGGAAAACTAATAAATTAAAACTTGCCTGCGGTCAGGTGAAAGTTTAAACTGCGGTCCACAGTGACTCATTGTCTGAAATGGTCTTGGAGGACAGTACTGCCCTTGGTTTGCACATGTTTTAATTTCCAGAACAATCCAAAATGGTTAAAATAACCAGTTCACAAGAAACATGCACTCTGTCACCAGGCTGTACATCTCAACTACGCAGTGTCTGGTATGTTATAAAAAACTGCAACTGGCTTGAACCAACTTGAAATGAAAGCCTTTACCCATCTTATAAGCCACAAGTAATTATGCAAGTTCAACTTCATGCTATTCATTCAAGAGATTCATAAAAATTCATCCAGAAATAAAACAAGAGAAGTATTTACAAACGAGTCATTGAATCATTCATTTAACCCAAGTTTTTATTTTTTTATAATTCACATTAATTAAGCATTTTAAAGAAACAAGCAATTAACATTTTGTCAGACTTCTAGTAAATTTCATGTTTTTTTATTTAGTTGTCTGTTGGGAGAATCATGATCTCTGTTTGAAACTAAATTAAATTGTGATTCTCAATTTATCCAGAATCTGATGTCATAACGATGTAAACGATACAATCGTTATTTGAAGTACCAAGTTACTTTCAAAAAGTGGTTTGCTCTATTGTGTTTTTATCCCAGTACTTCTGTGATAATGTGAATATTTGTAAAGCAGAAATAACGATACGGAGTAGTTGAAAAGACTGTTTGTTTAGCGGTTTCATTCATGACAACTCTGGGTCAGTGGCAGTGCCAACACAGATTTTAATGTTCTGGTGTGATTTTGTCTAAGGTTTAATAGACACAGGTGAATCATTGTCATTTAGGAATGAGATGGCGTGGTTGCTTGAATCAAGATCTTTTAACATTTAAATTGCACAGGTCTACTTCATATATTGTTGAATTTCTAAATAAATGAACACAATTTATAATGTAAACAAGTACGTTTTGCAATCTTAGTCGAAGGCCCAATATAGAAGGCATTAGTGTAAACCTCTAGCTCCAGGATGACTACCATAGGCAAAGCAACAATTATGCAGAGCATGTAAGTTACAGCTAAACTGTCGACATGTTTATAGCTAGTCAACTGAACCACACATTGTCCAGTTCTGCTCCTGAAGGTCAACTTTTCAGCAGAGTTTATCTTCTGTTCCAACACAACTGCCTGGAAGCTTCTAGTAATTCTGTAGACATTGAGTAGCTGGTTCAGGAAAGTTTAATAAGGGTTAAAGTTAAATTCTTCAGGAAGGTAGCTTTACAGGATCAGGAATGAATGGACACCCCTGTATTTGAAGGTCTATCAGTAAGCAACAAAAGAACACACATCAAGAATACACAACAGGACCATGAACTTGCCCAGGCATCTGATTTCTTGCCTAGTTTCTGACTAAAACTTAGTCAAAATTCAGAGAGTTCAAATTATTATACTTTTGCCGTCTTAACTTTGATAGTTGGTCTTGACATAAGAAGCTCAGCTGGTAGTCCATAGCAACTATCTTAATGGTGTATTCCTCTTGTTAAGCAAACGTTTGAACAGCTATTGAGGATGGAGAACTTGAATGTGCATCTATAATACACAAAAACAAGGCTACCTATACTGTCACAACAGAAGAATATATTGGACGTCTTCCCAGACTTTGTTGCATTAAGTCAAAACAAATTTCTCTGTTGACTGAAAGATGTAGGAAGTCTACAATTAAATGGAGAAGGTACGTGTGAAAGGACTACATCTCTTTCAATGGAACAGGGACACACACAGTAGGTCCACAAGGACAATAACATGACTTAGGAATAGTGTTTTCTACTTGCGCTAATTTGCATGAGAAGGGTGCACAGCGGTTGCTGGTTCCACTTTGTTTGGTGTGTGAAAGACCGCTTTCTTAAATGACTCTTGAAAAGAAAGCATGTCAGGCTAGAAACTAAGGAATTCTACATCAAACCATGTTGGCTGGATTTAAAAGGAGTTTGATTAGTGAGGCCAGCTAATACAAAGATCTAAACCATCAAATTCAGACCAACCATGTGTCAATTGTAGCGAAAGAGACTCAAATGGACTAATATTGACCTCACTTGTCCATGAGCCAAAACATTAGGCTGGAAACACCCCAAAATGACAAGAGATCTGGTTTTTGAGTTCAGGACAACTCCTGAAATTCTGGAAAAAACCTTGATGTGAGACATAGGCTACAATATTCACAGTAGAGAATTCTTGGGCCCAAACAAAGCAAGTAAGTGTGTTTTTATCTATGCCAATATAGTTTCACAAAATGTGCCAAAATGCAATTTGTAACACAAAGGAAGTAGATTACATTGCTACATTTCATCATTGCCACAATTGTCTTCTATGATCAGTTTACATGCCAACTACTGCCATGCTGGAAATAGTGTGAAAATAATCATGTTGGGCAAGTTTGTTAAATTGTTGACATGTGTATAGCTAGCTACCAGAATAGTACACACCTGGTATAATGTTTAAAGCATTAGAAATCAAATCAATAGGCCCCTACTGGTGACTGTTACTGGTGCAGTAACACAACAATGCACACTATAGGCCACATGTTTGCATTGCACTGGCCAAGTATTCAAGTCTGCATATGTTTTTGGCACTGCAATAGTCATGTTGAGCACAGTGAAACTATATATCTGTTAGGAGGAGGGACAAAGAAGAGTAGTCTTGTACTTTGGTGAGTTATGACAGGAAATATGAAGGCTTGGGCTTTGACATGATTACTTTAATCATGGGCTAGCTGCTGAAATATGGTGAAAACCAAGCTTAAATACAGAACAGACATTCAATAAGTACATTTACAAGATCACTGTGGCTGTATGTCCATAAAAAGAGGGAGTGAGAAGAAAATTACCTTTACATCCAAGACTTAAAACAGGAAGACTGTTTATGTGTACTATAAAAGTGGATGGATTCATAACTGATCTGACTCCCTAATACCATATTTGGTGAAAATCACAGACGATAAGATGTGTCAACTCAGATACCCAGCCAGCTACTAAAAAAGTACAAGTTTCCTTATATGCATAAAATTAAATGATGATTTGTCCATTCCTATTGATTTACTGTGATATAGGCCTACAGAGCCAAGAGTTGAAAGCCTAGCGAAAGTCAACAAGTGGCCTTACCGCAGAAAGTGTTCTGTGGTAGCATTGTCTTCTTAGATCCCATTTTGAATTACATGTGGCTGAAACAATCCATAATGCAGACATGTTCTTTTTCAACATCCACCACACTTTCCAGACTTGGACAGGCTACATTTTCTTAGGTCCTGCTGATGGCACTCAAAGTGAGCTGTAATTAACAGGCCCGGGGCCTGGTCTGCATTACTGAGGGCAACTACAAGGAAACGACTGCCTATTACTTCACGACCGAGGGTCTGTTAATCAGCCTATTAGCGTTTAATTGAGGGTAGTTAATTAGAGAGGCTATGGGGGTGGGTGGCTTGCATGGAGGGGGGCTAATGGGGTCTGACTGTGAGAGTAGCTGGCTAGGCAACCTGAGACTATTGTTACTGATATGTTTACACAAGCCTGGTGATTGATTGGAAAGACAATTAGCCTTAATTATACCTGCCTATTCCGCTCTCCAAAAACATTTTAGATGATATAAATTATACCTATGGCTTTTATATAGAGGCAAAAGGCCTGCTGAACAGAAATCACAACACATTTACAGTAGGCTAAGCCAGACTTTCCTTGACAGCAAATATCAAGAAGTTCTATATTGGGCTAAAAGGGATGGTAATAGACTGATATCTGAAAGTAGGATTAATCTGCCTATTTTTGGGCCAATTTAAAATTAACTGCACTGGACTATGATAAAGTTGATGTTGGCAGTTAACAGATTTTTTAGAAATTGTTACAATACTACAACTAAAACTAATTTTATTATCGTTGTTGTTGTTGTTGTTATGCAAGTTATTTGTCATTATAAAGACAGTGTATTTGATTCATGTATTTAAAATACATTTATTTTATGCTAAGTATACTACAAATACATTTACATATGTATGTACTTAATATAAATACCCTGCAAGTGTAATTTTGGTAAACTAAATTGATATATTTAAAGTCTGCTAAATTGGAA
This sequence comes from Gila orcuttii, assembly GCA_026230005.1. NCBI lineage: Eukaryota > Metazoa > Chordata > Actinopteri > Cypriniformes > Leuciscidae > Gila > Gila orcuttii. Next base: position 40,332,583 of record JAPDVR010000011.1, read on the forward strand.
CAACTAATTTTGTACTTAATGCACTTTAGTTATCCGGAAATAGTGCTGAGGTCCAATATAAAGATATATTTAAGTACATTTGATTGTGCTAAAGGGGAACTATTGCAAGTATACTTTAGGTACACATTAAATATCTTCATACATGCACTGTCCATTTTAACCATGCGCTGCTATTACAGAAGCTGAGACCAGAAGCCTATTCCATTGGATTTAATGTCCTGTAATAGCCAAGTCAGCCATTCCAGTCAACTGGAAAGCAGCTCACCACTGGGACTAACAGTCTTAGTTGCCTATACTCCTTCTCCCTGCCCACTTCCATCTAGAAAAAAAGGGGGCACAAATTCAATAAAGTCCTTGACAAAGGCTTTCTTCTTGCAATCAGATGCCAAATAACATGTGATACTGCCCACAGTGAACTAACTGCCACCTCTGGACTGCTCTGTTGGACTCAGTCAGAAATAACACAAGACCTTGTGACACATTCCAAACTAAAGATGACATGTGCTGTGATATCTTAGTTGTCAGTGGAAGAAAGGTGAAGACTGGAGATTGCAGGGCAGCCCCATGCTGGGTTGACCTTACTTCATGTCCCTGAGGAAACTAAGAACAGGGTCTCCTGATTTAAAAATGTCCATACTGGTCATGAAGTCCAGAGTACGACAGATTAAGGTTAAGGCCTGTTTTAGTGGAGGGTATAATACTGGATGAGTTACAGAGGTATTAAACAAATTACAAAATAATTTCATTACTGTATTGCATTTGCAAAAAAACATTTAGTATTATAGTCTCTAATTTAAGTTCATTTTAATAAAAAAAATATTTATTATAAATATTTTGTTTAAATATTGTATTAACTGTACTGAGAATAATCAATAAGTACAGAAGTAAAAAAAAACTTCAATAAATAAAGTGTTTAGATTAGACTCCAGATGCTTTACAATAATGAGAATTGTGTTGGGAAATTTGTTGTGCAGAAGATATACAATATTGCACAATTTAACAAAAAAGTTTTAATGGTACAAAATAGACTTAATTTCTTCTGCAAATATATATACAGTGTATATATATATATATATATATATATATATATATATATATATATATATATATATATATATATATATATATATATATATATATATATATATATATAATTTACCCAAAAAGCACTTCAGAAAGAATTAAGATCAAAGAATGACGAATTAAGGACAACCACTCCACCCAAAACAAAACAAAACAAAAAATAAAATAAAATCATCACCAAGCCTGCATCCTTTGAGGTTGAAATAAATTTCCCTCAAAGACATCTCAAAAACTCAGTACATCTCAAATCTCCCTTTTTATATAACCAACTGCACGTTATACATGTTTTATTCCTCTGTCCTTCATTACAGCTGTCTGATATACAAGGTTCTTCTTAATCATCAATGGACAAGAATGCTAACAACCTGAATTCAAAAGGGCCGAGGACTCATCTGCATGCTAGCAATGGGCCCCAGACTCTTAACATATCTATTCAAGCTGCCACTCTTTTCATGTTGCCACTCACCCCTCACACCATTTAACGCCACATCTGACAGCGAGCACACACTAAAATAACTGAAAGCACCATTGGGTGTTAAGTGGTGGACTGTGGGTAACCTTACAGCTATATGGAGACAGAAAAAGATAAGGAACCACTGGTGTTACTAGAAGCCGCTGATATTAAAGTTACATTCACATGCATTATACATAATTGATGCAAAATGATAACAAGACAACAAAGCTGGATAATAAAAACAATGACATTAGAAATCACATTTTCCTTGATCCTTTAATGTAGGATTTTGTACCATTAAAACGTCCCGAAAGTTTCACAGTTTAAAACATCTTCCTCATTATAAAGAAAATAAATTATTTAACCAAGCTCCAAAAATGGTTAGCTTGGATATTGTGGGATCTGTGACATCACATGAGCAAATACATGCAAATTACACATGACTGCCTCTAGATCAAGAAATCGACTATAATGTTATACATCATCGGACCATATACCCATATGTGGGTGTTCAGTCTTTTAAATTCCACATGCTTGAGAATGTTAGTTTTGACGAATCCTGTTTTAACAGCTTGCAAAAAAAAAAAAAAAAATGTTGAAAGATGAAGCAGCAAACTGTATTGGATTTGGCAAATCATAAGTAAACAATTTCAAAATGCTTTGCCTGTAAATTATGATTTTTATATGGATAATGTTTTCAAAACACATACATGCAATAGTGAGAGGTTGTTGATACATTTTACTGTACAATGACATTAGCCAATCAAAACAGTGGTCGTATACAGACACGCCCTAAACTAATAACTCTTTAAAAATTTATCATTTCAGAGGATCATAATGAGGGTTGATTTTTTTTGTGTGTGTGTGTGCAACCTCAATGAACACATTAAGATAAAAAAAAAAATCCATGTCAAGACCTCTTTAAAAATATCTGTCCAAGCACACTCATATTTGTGACAAAGAAGGGAATCCAAAACTAGCTTTCTGGCATGATCTTTAGGAAACATAATAGCTAATTAAAAGTGATATTTAATATATTCTGATATACTAATATTTTTAACAAAATCATTGCAAATATACCTCAAATCTCCCCAGCCATACTTAACTCTTATTTAAAGAGAACTGCTCTTCTATTACTGTTGGAGCTCTTGCTTCTTTCAGATGGCAAACACTGGCCTCTCAGTGGAGCTGCTTTTTAAAGTCTGGTTGTTGTTCAACCTCTGACCTTTTTCTGTTTGCAGGCTTTTACAAGGTGACATTTACAACCCGGTCTATCTCCATGACCTCTTCCTACTCCCAACACATCCAATGCTCCTGAAGACAGCCATGATCTACACTTGGATATCAAGACACATGGGTTTTCCATGGTTTTGTGACAAAAACGCATTGAAAGCTGAAGGTACTAATAGCCATGTACTGTGTTTCCAACACCCCTTAGATGAAATTGTTAACTGCGTCAAACAGCATTCTTAAAGGTGGTGCGTGTAATTTGGTTAAGATTAAAATACTTTCTATCCTAGCTAAATGTTTAGAGACAACTATGAGTAAGCCATTTGCGGATTGATTCCCCATACAAGTGTAAACACTGTGACTCTGCAGCACTTTAACACTGCTCTGTTTATTTGAGAGGTCTGCAATGTAAACCTCTGCTTCAACCAATGGCAAGTGGCGCAAGACTACCTGTTTTACCATACAATGGCAGACTGGCCTTCAGTATGGAAAACCAGTTTAAATAGCAGTTGTTTTGTCCCCCACCATTTGGTGACGCATGTGTACAGAAATTATACACTTTATAAATTTTTTTTTTTAAATTCTACGTAAAAAAATAGTATCACAAATTATACTACAGATGAAAAATAGCCTCTGTCTAACTCTGGTGCAGTTACTGAAATCTTTATTAAGTGTATTGTCCCTGTAAAAAAAAAAAAAAAAAGAATACAAAAATAATATAAGATGTTTTTTTCCAAACACAACCGCTGTGTTAAATCCAATGCATAAATCAATCTGTCACAGGCAAACTCGGCTACTATGTGTGAAAAATTTCGAACAGTGTGGAGCGCAAACACAGCACCGTTTTTTTCTTCCCTTTTTACATCTTTTTTTATGAGAAAATAAATGTCTGCGGCAAACAAGGCGCTATTCATCCGCTGAATTATCTAAGCCTGTCTCTCTGGTGCTTACCAGGGACATCTGCCGTGACACTCCTCCATCAGACGGCCGTGGGAGATTCTAGATCTTTATGAGCATGTCATGTACCATGTACGTGCACATAACATCTTTGAAGCTAACATAGCCAAGAGAATATGAAGAATACAGGGCTATTTTGTGATTTTTCCCAATTCACTCTTAGTAAGACGTGAACAATTTAAACATTCTAGTGAAATGTATTACATAAGGGCCAGATGATCTGTGCAGTGTGTTCCTGGCTGGAATTTCTCATGATCGCTCAGTGAGTCACCCATCACTGCTGCTGTCAGGAACATGTGCACAAAGCCCATTGAATACCGTGATGGCCCTGCTCGCCCTATGACACAAATTCACACGCTCCGCCTGGATGCTCCCAGCCAAGATGCTGTCGCAACTCAAGAACGCATTGTACTGATCAGTAGATGCTAGTCACCCAAGAGTCTCTCGCTTGAATGGTAAACAGCATAAAATTGACTTAAAGTGGTTTTGGCGTATATTTGGGAAACTGGATTTTTACATTTTCTAAAGAAAAAGCGAGTAAAATTGCCTCCATGATGCTATGCTTGTTGTTAAGATTGTTAAGATGTTCTGAGAGATTTTTTAAGTGGTTACTTACATGCCAAAAAAAAGAAGGGTCACACCTTCTGGCCGATACCTAGCCAATAATTATTTTCATGTCAATGAATGGGTGAAATTAAAATTCGATAGGATTTCATCTAAATAAAATCACAAAATAAGTTTTACATGCTAATAGTAAATGAAGGCATCACAACATTATAATCTACAGTCAAATTTATATAAATGTTTAGATTTGCTTAAATTTAACAGTGTTATTAAGTGATGACATGACAGATAACGGAAAAGGTAATTTGAAATCAAAAATGATGAGAAATTATCATTCACAAATAATTATCCAATACTGATGGATTAAAAAAAAAATCTAATATTGGCCACTTACCAAGATGACACTGATGTCATAATGTAACATCAACAACATGCTGCAAGATGCAAATTATTTAAAATTATTTATCTGAGCACAAAAATTCATGCGCCTTTATAATCTTTAATTAAAATAACATCCTCACCCTCTTGCGAAAACATCTCTTCTCTGATGACGTGTTTACTGGCGTGAGGGCAGGACAACCTGTCACTCATGTGAGAGGCTCGTAACTCCCGTTTCATGCAGACTTTAAAGCATCTGTGCACAATTGCCAAGGAATACATGTGTATCCAAATGAGCGGCCGGGGGGGGGGGGGGGGAGGAGGGGGGGGGGGGGGGGTAAATGAATAATCCATATGATGGATGAAAAAGTGCTGATGTAGCAAGAGAGACAAAAGAGTGCTGGGACCTGGAGAGTTCCAGAGGCACATATTTTAAACAGCAAACTCCAGCTGACTCTAACTCTCATGGGCTTTAAAGGATGGGACTACAGGGTGTTGGATTAGATACAATTGAAATTACAATGGAAACAAAACTGCTGTAAGCCATTTTGCATTAATTCTTCCCCTGTGATTATATTTCTGCAGAAAATCATTTCTCAAGTCAACATAATTAAATATGTGATACCACCTGAGGCGCTGACATAAAGCTAGAATCCATACTTCGATCTCAAAGAGCACAACATTACCTCAGGTGTCAACGATAGCCAAAAAAGCATTATTACACCCTTTTCAAAAGGCAGAAACATTATTAAAAGTAGTTTTTAAAGCACTGATAAATCTCCTGAAGGAAGCAGAAAACGTTATTCCCATGTACACATGATCCAAATAGACAGCACAGGGTGGGAACAGCTTTGCATTGTGGGAGAGAGTTTCTGACTATAAATTTTAAAAAGGTTTACTCAATAGATTGACCTAGGGCTTTGTGCTTCATGTTCCTTATGCATTTACATCCTCTGGCACGCATGCTGTTTCACCTTAATTATTCAAAAGACAAAGACAAAAAGTGACTTTCTAGGTCTATTGCCATCCTAGAGCAAAATATCTTGTTGAAAAAGCTTACTGTACACTACAATGAAAATACTAAACCAGTCACCGATAACCCTTCTCAAATATCTATGTATTGTTAAGTTAATGTCCTTTTAAAAAAAAGAAAAAAGAAAAAGCAGAGATGTAGGTGACATCCACAAAAACCACAAGGAACACTCTCAGATATCACGGCAAAGCAGCAGTTGGCATGCTAAGCACAATCCAAAGCTTTTCCCCTCACCCTGGCCCCTTCCTCCAAGTAAGTCATACTAGCACATTTCCGCCCAACGCATTAACCAATCTTGGACTCATACGCTACCCTCCCCATCCAAAGCAGGGCCAGTTTAGTGGTCTTAAGTCACCAGGCGCCGACTGCATTACTGTCGCCTTTGGTGGCTCAATCTATCCATTGTCTCAAGGGCTTACGGCATATCTAAACGAACAGGAGAGTTTAAGACACTTATGGCTAGAACACTGCATGTGGTTGCTCTTAAAAGTTAGTATAAGAGCAGACACGACTTCCTCATCCAACATACCGCATATACTGACGTCAAGCGCAAATTAATAAATCTTCAAACCAAAAAGTGATATTGTTACCTAACTCTTGAGGGGGAAAAAATCTTGCGGCGAAAGCTACCATTTTGTTGAATGATGATTCGACTACACGAAGTGAATATATTTACATTAACTTAGCTAAACAATTGTACAGACCCAGGCCATAGTTATAACACGCTACAGCGAATTCAATGCATCCGTTGTACCATACTTGTGTTTCATGCCGCTATAAAAGCAACCTTTGTAGGGCTGACTTTCTATGCACCCTCAAAAGTGACCACTGGGAACTTTTGGCCTTTTAAATAGTCTAGATTTTGTTCCAAGGTAAAAGAGAGCCTTCTGAACTAATGCCAGCCAGGAAGGATTCATTTATAAGTTGGTATATACAGCGTCTAACAAATTACACTGAAAAACCAAATGCAGACTTTCTGGAATAATCAGGGCTCAAAGATAAAGTTTTAAACAGGAATCTTGTAAAATCGGTTACATTAAAGCCATTTTCAAGGTATAACATGCTTTAAATATTATTTTATTTATGAGTTCCACATAGTTTGTACAAGTGTTCCTTTCAGGATGAGCTATAATTGGCAAAAATAGTGTCCTAACATGATGCAACACAAAAGTTTCTGTCCTAATCAGCCAGAATTGCGACATAGGACAGGATATGCATTACACATCTCATTGTGTTATGCACAAAACTGTATATGTATATAAAATATTTTATGATTGGCTTTTATTGTGCCTTGGTTAGGCAACAGAATCAGGCTTAAAGCAGAGGCAATTACCTCCATTATCCTGTCATGGATCTGCAAACCTCCTTCTTTATCCGCCGGTCCATTCTCCACAATCTTCGACACAAAGATTCCTTCATTCGAAGTGCCATCTTTATTATCCTGCAATCCAAAAAAACAAGGCAGCAATATTTAGCAAAAAAATATATGTATTACTAACCAGCAAAACATTTCAGTAAGTATTACAGATATACAAAAACACTTTTGCAGCAAAAAAATAAATAAAATGATTAACAAAGACACAGACTCCCTTAAAGACGCATCCAAAACACAAATAATTGTTTGCAGGTGTACAAAGCAATGTGCTCCATTGTTCAGCATCTCTGCAAATACACTGTCAAATGAAAAACATATTGCGTTTGTGAGATATTTAAGGTGTTAAGAGATTAATAAAAATATGCTCACCATTCATTATATGAAAATATAACCTGGACAGGAAGGTTATAGCAAAACATCTGCTAAAATCGTTGTACCCACCTCCCAACCACATCAAACCACATTACCTCTGTGCCATGTTGTGTGACACTGTGCAGTAATTTTTAATGGAATACTTAAGAAACCACAGGAAGTCAAACTGTGAATTCTGCAGTTAATTACTGTAAGCCCTTCCCTCTTCCCCATTACAACAAAAAAAAAACATCTTTATTTGCCAGAGGATCCTACATTTCTTTTCTTTTCTTTTTTAATAAAATGGCAAACTATGTTCCAAATTTAAGTAACAGAACAAAAATAGTTGCTTAACTAAAGATGCAATACTCCAAAAACTATGAAAATATGTAATATTTAAATACAAAATATACTAAATTAAATATAAAACATACAAATACAAATTGCCTCCTCAGTTCAGTGATTAACTAATTAGAATCAGAGAGCCATGTAATAAAAATACAGTAATAGTCCACACAAATATTGGGTGGCTACTAAAATTTGAAATTTAAAACTACAATTTCTTTCACATTATTGACAGAGCTCATTAAAATGCATTCTGGTATTGCCAACTCTGCGAATGATGCTGTGAAAGATTTTTCGGCCTCAAGCCTTTGCAACTATGACATTTTAAAATGCAACCCAAATGGCCAGCTAACTAAGTTTTAGAAACAGATCTAAGGTCTTACAAGCAGACAGGATGGCTGGCATGTCAAACATTTGCTATGGAGGGGTCATGGCCACGTTGAAGTAGTTGTGCAGTTGCTAAGAGACGCAGCCATTTGTGTCATTCATTAGTGACCGACCTCTTCCACTTACTTTAGGGTAAACTAACTCAGCCATATCAATTTGTGCTATATGCATTAACTGTGGTGTATTTTTATAAATAAATAAAGCCTCATCATTGTGACGAGGCTACATCTGGGTCTTAGAAAAAGCCCTGGAAACTTGGCTCTTGTAATAGTTTTCCTCTTTGGAAGGTTTTTCTGCAAAAGTCCAGTTTAGACCAAAGTGCGTCATATTTCTATTTCAGACGAACCACAAACAAACACTTTTTAAAGGGTTTGGTGCTCATTCACACTGATATGGATACCACAACTACCACTTCAGGGTGGACTGACGTACCAAAGTGGCACTGTATACAAAAGATATAATTTATGTCTGTATTTTCCCAGTTGCAATTTCCCATTTCAATTGAGTCATCCAGTGACACACTGAGATTCTGAAATAACCTGACAGATATTGCAGGTGTCTGTGTCATATTTTTTTTTTTGTTTGTTTATCATTATAATAATTTGTTTTGGTTAAGATTAGATCAAGAAACTAATACTGTAGATGTGGCATGAGGTAATCTAAGGCCTTAACATATACGTAAAAAAATATTTAAAAATGCATGATCTGGGATATTTCCAAACAGTTTTGTTAGGGAAAACCCTTCACAAAACCCCTCTTGATTTACTTTACCAAACCTTGACAATCATGAAACAGGAAATACAATGAGCCAATGACACATAAGATGGAGGTGCAAATCTGCTGAACTTACCGCACATGGCCTTCCTCCAACGATATTGAAGCCTAAAGATCCAGAATCACGATGGAGTATAGCCATGACACTTTTGGTCTCTCCGCCCTGAAAAAGAAGGAACAGTATAAATGGCCCATTAATTCACACATACGTCTTTAAAACCATGTATTTATTTATATTCAGAAAGTAGAAACATCTGAGCTTCCAAACTAAGTATTTCAAATTAGGGATGTGCCTGTAGCCAAATACTATGTTTGGATAGGAAATGACTGGCATTTTACAAGATCTGTTGCACACTAAATCCTCCAACATCATCCTGTCAGTCATTTCTCCTCACTATCTTCACGTGATAAGTGAAATCTGATGTACTGTAATGTAACTGACTACCGCAGCAAGCCTAACCATGTCCCTTCAGGGGCTCCGTAGAATGCGTTACTCATTTTTGGTGCCTTTCCGAATTCGGATTTAGGATTCTAGGACATCCCTATTTCAAATATAACCCTTCGGGGTGTGTTTTTATAGCACAAGCTCTTAAATCATCCGTAGGTATCACAATTTACATTTGACTGTGACCAAAAGTGGTGCCTGACCAAACAAGTACAGAAGTGCACCTGTTACGATCATTAAACATCATGCAAAATACATAAGTCATCTCAGCTTAAAGCATCTTGGAAAAGGAGCTTTCAAGTGACCAGCGGCTTTAAGGGTTAAGGCCTTGTTCCCTGCTCATTTGGTCGAGTATATTAATACATTTGCAGCAAACGGCTCTCTCAACAGATGAACGGCAAAACGTGGACAAACAAGTGGAGTCAGCATTTTATTCCTCGCTTAGGGTGCACTGCACAGAATCAGAGACTAAAGCAGCTGTCATTTCAGTGTGCCACAGAATACAGTGTCTAAATATAATACAGACATTAATGGCAGGCATGTACAGTGTCCTCTTTACTATCTTTGCTGAGTGTATGCAATGTACGTCTCCAAGTGAGGAATGTATCCCGCTGGACCAGGTCATGGGAATAAGTCCCATAATCCCATGGGAAACAATGTCTGACACCACTTAATATAAATGCACATCACTGTTGCTAAAATGTATATAATAAAAATGTGGAAATAATGTCAGAATATGACACATCTAAAGAACAAATTCTTTTGAATGCCAAAAACAAACAAACATATAGAAAGATAATGCATAAATAATGTCGAAATGCTCTAGTGGTGATATGAAAATTCTTGTGATATCATTTTTTTCCTCCAGAGCAGCTGGATCAACAGCCCAGCATTCAGCAGACAGGCCCAATCCTGCAAATGTCAGCTCCCCATCATCGCCTTCCTTTCCCAGCCCTGCTTCAACTCACTTGACTGATGAACCATGTGATGGCAGCAAAAGAGACTTCATTCCCCAGCAGGAAGGCAGTCAGTGGCACTAAGGCATCATTCAGAGCCCATAAACATGTTCAATCACTGGGACGTTGCCTTAGGATCTCATGCTCCTTCATAGAGCGGTCAAGGGAGGTTATCTGTCACAAGTGTAACTCACTGACTTTTTCCATGCTCTGATGGAGTCCTGAGGTGAGGATACATTTTAGCTAATCTGAAGGGCATCACACATGCCAGAAGATGTCATGGTACTTAATTTAAGGCATGGCAAGGTAATAAAGCACTAACAAAAAAAAGTGCCATAGTAAGGTCGTTGTTTCATTATTTGGGCATGATGTATCTTTTTAGTGCCTAGACTACACCAAAGTACCTCACTATTACCATCAATTTACCATTGGCATGTACTATACCACTCAAGTACTGATGTAGCCTACTGACAATGTATAAAAATACTGTAATTTTACTTTGAATATGCTACCATTTTAAGTTTATTGTGCAAATATAGTACCTACATTGGAAATTTTATTGAGTGTTCCCTGAGTGAAAAGCTGTTTAACTAACCAACTGAAGGACACAAAATTTAACGTAGCTCTTTAAACGCCTAAAAATAATGTAGCACACTACATAACAATATGTTTTCTATACTATAAAGTCCATACTAAACTAAAAAGTTCCATTAAAACCAATGAAGTCAACATTGCAAGCCAGCTAGTAACTTATCTATCAGGGTTGGAACTTGGAAGGAATCATAACAACAGCAAACACCCGAAATCAAAAGCTTTATGCACCCCATGTGCATAAAATGCATAAATGCACCACAACAAACAGCCTTGCATTAATATCAACAAGCAATACTAATAATAATTTCATGATATTCCCCAAAGAGTGTTAATAAAAAACGTCTCTAAAGGTACAATTACACAACAACGATGTACTAAAAACGTAAAAGCTTTTCCTTTGCGTTTTTTTTTTTTTTTTTTTTTTTTGCGGACAGACTATCATGTCGAAACGATCCCAGTTCACACGGATCTGTGAAAACTACTAAAATCGCTGTATTCTGCTGCCAGGCCGGAAGTTGGCGATGTCACTTTGTAAAGAAACACTACGTGCCTGTATAAACACTACGTACCTTATGCGCCAGAGAAACAACCATGCAGCCATCTTTGGAATACTGAGTTTGAACTTCTGTTTTTGGGGTAGCTCTGTATATTTCTATGGCATTGCTGTCGAAGAGTAAATAGCTGGTGAAGTGGATTTACTTATTGCAGAGTTAATGAAAGTTATCATGAGCATTGTAATGTTTGAAGCGGATGTCTAACAAATGTCAGTAGACTGGAAAGATTTTAAAATGAGCAGTTCATTTATAAATCTGTAAGATCTTACCTTCATGCTGTGGAAATACAAAGAAGCGAAGACAGAAGCGCACCGCTGAAAAGGGGCGGAGCTACATAAGTTCTACAGACTGAACACGTAATGCGCATGACCTTACTGTTTTCACAAATTAGCATTTTTGTAGTTTACATGGAGACAATAATGGTATTGTTTTAAAAAATGTGCACTTTTAAGAAGTTTGCGTTTTGTAGAATGAATTGGTTCTATTTGAGCGCTGATGGAAAAACGAACTTTCGCTCCAACATTGTTCCAGGCCAGGGTTTAAGTAGCCTATGCGAGTTGCTTGAAGCTTGGTCATTCCTCTTTTTGAACTTTTTTTGTTGGAGGAGAAGAAATAAACCAAGTCCCTGCCCAATATTGCCTGAAACGTTACAGGTCACTGTCACTGGATATTGTCCAAGCATGTTTCTAAAACAATAAAACCAATATCACATTCACAATCGACAAGTTATATCAACATGGCTCATGGCTGTGATTAGTTACACAGCTCTTGCCTACCGCCCATTCACAGCTGATTTCGATTGATATCGCCTAAAGTCCATAAAGAGTTTAAATCTAAACAACACAGACTATAATACATAAATAGTTGTCCCAACACTTGAATAGCCTAAACTTGAGTGTGAAAAAAGGAAGGTAAAATATTGATTTTATTTTTCTGAGAGAAAAGTGGACCAAAAATCAGGCTACCAGATAAAGAGCTCATTTGTTAAGGAAACGGACAGCATTAACATTTACCATGGTAACAAGTTTCTGCCAAAATATGTAGGCCTACTGTAAAACCGCTATAAATTATTATGAGACTCCATTCACGCAGTGCAATAACCTTTTAGAATCGTTTCAGACTTTGTGTGTGTTATTTAATAATGGTAGCCAATACTAGGCTACGTTTTACCATAGTTTTATTGTAGTAATGGATATTATGGTTGCTATAAATATTTATGAGTGTTATTAAAGTGCTGTCATGATTGTTCTCTTACCTTACACGGTGGAGAGAGACTCTTTGACAGCGAGTCAATCCTGGCGCTGTATTCCGTGAATTTCTTCTGATACTTCAGTGCTGTCATCTGAAGCTCGTTATGAACAGCCGACAGTTGCGCCAAAAGTGATTTCTCTCTTTTAGTCGATTTCAGAGCTTGTTTCTTCAGCTCCTTATCCAAACTGACAACTTTCCCTTGCAGCGCGCCGTTATGCGCTTTGAGGGCTTTCAAACAGCAGTGGTTGTCCAACTTCTGCTCCTTATGAGTGAGCATCAATCCGCATCCACTCTCGCATATCCCGACCGCTCTGTAATCACACGATTCACGCATGTGAGCATCCATATCTTTAAGGTTCAGCACCTCGCTGCAGCCCTTATTCCTACATTTGGCAGGAGAATAATCGCACATCTCCGCGTGTTCCGCCAGATGCTGAAGTTTGACGATCTTCTCGCAGCCCCGCGCGTGATTGTCACATTTAATGTCCAACTTGAGTATTAAGTTTTTAAGAGGAAGGACGTGGTTGAGCTCTTTGGTGGAGATCCTTTGGCATTTGACCGGGCAGCTGCTCTGCTGAACGACCCAAGGCAGCACACAGCCGGCGCAGAAGACGTGACCGCACGGTGTAGTGAGTGGATCCTCCAAAACTTTTTTACACAAGTTGCATTTGAAGTCTGGGTCCACAGCCCCTTTGAAACGATCCAGCTCAAATCCCATTTTTTACATATATATATATAAAGATCCAAAAGCAGAACCGGGGCTCCCACAGAATAGCACAGGGGTTTAAACGCTCTTCGGACTAAGTCATTAGAAGAGCTCAGAGAAACTGAGTAGACTAGTACGAGAACTTCTACTGACTGAACTAATTGCCTGAGACTTCCTATGGGGGAGAGAAGTGTTGCAGATTTGGGTACCGTAACTATCTGAAGAACTGCGCACTCAACAAGTTGACTAAGAAGTTGACTCTTAAGCCAAACTTAAAAGGTATGTTTAGATAGCAAAATATCAAGGCAAGTGGCATTTATACAAAGAAATAGTGCAAGCACACTTTTCAAATGTAACATTACATAAAGACTTTTATGTTTAAATGATTAAACAGTAGGCTAGACCAGAGCTATTTGTCAAACGTTTTACTACAGTAATTTTTTTTCAGTCAGATTTATTTGAAAGTCATTACATTTATACATCTATAAAGAATACATGAATGGAAGAAAATTGCAAATGACACTTAACTTCTATCTCTAAGGATAATACTTGTTCCCAGTAAATTTAACAACTAAAACAAAGGTGGTAACCATCTTTATTAACCTGATTGTCGGAAGTACTACAGTTCCTTGTTAATATAACAGGCATACTGCTCATACTAAGACTAGTCAAAGCACAGAGTGCACACCTTTCCTTGATCACTAAGCCCTTAAGAAGTTATAAATCAAAGATTAAGTAAGGATTTTATTGGGTTCCACATTTTTACAAATGTCTTGAGTCTATTTGCTAACTTATATCTCAGCTCTTCGAGGGGTAACACATTACTTAGGTCTCTGAGCCAACTCCCAAATATGGGCACCGACTCAGATTTCCACTTCTGTAAAATTGCAAAGATCATGCATAATAAAACGGCCTGTGATAAATATTTATTTCCTATACTTGAAGTATCCCCCAAAATGCCCACTTTTGGCTCAGGTGCCAAGTCAATTTTATATGCTTCTGAGAGAAAATTCGGTAACACTTTTTTTACAGTGTCCTTGTTACATATGTTACATGTAATTACCATAGTAATAACAGTAAATTATGCCTAATTACATGCAATTAACCCTCAACCAAATCCTAATCCTACCCTAACCCTATAGTAAGTACATGTAGTTAATTAATATTACACTGTACTTAAATATTTAATTACACTGTAATAATGACACCTTAAAATAAAGTGTAACCGAAAATTCAAATATATGCTGCCAGAAAGGCCAGATTTTATGACATGACCAGAAAGCATGAGACAACGTATACCTTCTGCGATTTTACATTTGTTACATGTAGAGGATACATTTGGGTAAATCCTATGCAATTTGGTCCTCGAATAATGAAGTCTGTGGATAACTTTAAATTGGATCACAGCATGTCTAGCATAAATAGAACATTCATAAATATTATTAAGACAACCTTCCCATGAATCACTAGACACTTCTATAGCAAGTTCCTTCTCCCATTCTTGCTTAATATGAACAGTGTTTGTGTTCACCTTGTCTAGTAATAGAGCATAAAAAAGAAACAGCACCTTGTTCCTCTGGACTACGATTACTTACAAGAATTTTATCTATTGAAATGTTTTCAAAGCCTATGGAATGTTTCCTTGTAAAATCCCTAATTTGTAAATACCGGAAAAAATCTGTAGATAAAATATCATATTTTAATATCATATTAAATGATATTGTTTTTAAAAATTGGGCTGTCCAAATATATATGTGGAAGATGCAAAAATGATTTAATCCGCTTCCATATTTTAAGGGAATTATTTATTATTAAATTCTAATTATAAGATATTGGAGTCTTTATTGAACTGATTACAATAGCAAATCACAACAACCAAAAAATCCAGTCAATTACCGATGGACAAAAACAAGTCCCACTCCACTTTTTTTTCTTCTTCTTGTTGTCACAATTGGGAAGAAAAAAAATACTATTGATAAAATACTTCTGTTTCACGCCAACTTTAACTCAACTATTGTGAAGTGATTACCCTTTAAGATCCAATTGAGAAAACACATAACCGGAAAAAATCATAAATCACTAAATAAATCTGGCGTTAGATACTTGTTTAGTGTGCTTATGCAGAACAGCTGAGAAGCTTACAGATTTCAAACTCTAAAACCCCCAAAGCTAAAGATGCTCCCTCACATTCCCTCGGTTTGCATGAGTGGCCAATGATGCCTCGTAGGGGGAAAATAATCTTCTGTCTGAACAGTTTTCTGATAAGTAAATGGGAGCTTGTGAGCGTATGATTTGCCTAAAAATGTGTATTTGTGTCCAGTGTATTTTGTCTATAGAGAAACCTGGAGTTTAAATACGGCTCATTTAAATAATGACATTTTCCATCTCGGTAGGAAGTAGCATAGTCATAAAAGCATTTGAATTGTAAATGACAGAGCCACAGACAGGGTCACTGGCAGCTATGTGGAGTGAGGGGACAAGAAAGGCCTGCAGCTTAACTATCCTTTGTGAACAGCGTCCATCTCTCCTGCTTTTGATAGATCTGAAGATGGGAAATTATTTTCTTTTCCTCACCAATATTCTGTGAAATCAAATTTCATCACTAGGCCGTAACAAAGCAATACAATCCACTTTTGCATTATTAAATTACAGAACTCCCAAGTTACTGTCTCCACAGTGTAAAAATAAAAGGTGCCTGGAGGAACCTTTTGGGGTTCTTCCCTTTCCACAACGGCGGAACCGTCTGTAGATTCTCTAGGCACCCTTTAAAAAGGGGTGGTTCTCTGAGGAACCAGCCAGGTTTCCTGAGGAACTCTTATATAAGGCACTGTGTGGAACCATTTTGGGTACCTCCAGGAACCAAATTTCATTTTTTTATTTTTTTATTCATGTTCATGTTGTTACGTTACCATTAACTTCTATTATAATACACAAACTGAACCAAATACAAAATAAGAATTGTTTATTACATATTTTAGATCCATTTTAATACCCAAAAACTTGGGAAAAAAAAACTAGTAATAGACTAATATCAATGAATACACAAAAAAACAGTATAATACATAAGCAACATGAATAATCAACCATATACACTCACCTAAAGGATTATTAGGAACACCATACTAATACTGTGTTTGACCCCCTTTCGCCTTCAGAACTGCCTTAATTCTAAGTGGCATTGATTCAACAAGGTGCTGAAAGCATTCTTTAGAATTGTTGGCCCATATTGATAGGATAGCATCTTGCAGTTGATGTAGATTTGTGGGATGCACATCCAGGGCACGAAGCTCCCGTTCCACCACATCCCAAAGATGCTCTATTGGGTTGAGATCTGGTGACTGTGGGGGCCATTTTAGTACAGTGAACTCATTGTCATGTTCAAGAAACCAATTTGAAATGATTCGAGCTTTGTGACATGGTGCATTATCCTGCTGGAAGTACCCATCAGAGGATGGGTACATGGTGGCCATAAAGGGATGGACATGGTCAGAAACAATGCTCAGGTAGGCCGTGGCATTTAAACGACGGCCAATTGGCACTAAGGGGCCTAAAGTGTGCCAAGAAAACATCCCCCACACCATTACACCACCACCACCAGCCTGCACAGTGGTAACAAGGCATGATGGATCCATGTTCTCATTCTGTTTACGCCAAATTCTGACTCTACAATCTGAATGTCTCAACAGAAATCGAGACTTATCAGACCAGGCAACATTTTTCCAGTCTTCAACCGTCCAATTTTGGTGAGCTCTTGCAAATTGTAGCCTCTTTTTCCTATTTGTAGTGGAGATGAGTGGTACCCGGTGGGGTCTTCTGCTGTTGTAGCCCATCCGCCTCAAGGTTGTACGTGTTGTGGCTTCACAAATGCTTTGCTGCATACCTCGGTTGTAACCAGTGGTTATTTCAGTCAAAGTTGCTCTTCTATCAGCTTGAATCAGTCGGCCCATTCTCCTCTGACCTCTAGCATCAACAAGGCATTTTCGCCCACAGGACTGCCGCATACTGGATGTTTTTCCCTTTTCACACCATTCTTTGTAAACCCTAAAAATGGTTGTGCATGAAAATCCCAGTAACTGAGCAGATTGTGAAATACTCAGACCGGCCCGTCTGGCACCAACAACCATGCCACGCTCAAAATTGCTTAAATCACCTTTCTTTCCCATTCTGACATTCAGTTTGGAGTTCAGGAGATTGTCTTGACCAGGACCACACCCCTAAATGTATTGAGGCAACTGCCATGTGATTGGTTGATTAGATAATTGCATTAATGAGAAATTGAACAGGTGTTCCTAATAATCCTTTAGGTGAGTGTATATACACAATAGGCTATACAAGAAAATACATCAACAAAATGCATGGAAACATATGTTCCATGTAATAAATCAATGTAATTTTTTTAAATTTTGTCTAATTAAAATTGTCCATCTTCACTTAACTTTAAAACATTTGTGTTTCAGTCCGCTTGTTAAGTCTGACGTCAATGTTTCCAAGTCCAACAGCTCTATCAGATGCCAAAAACAAACAACTAACCATGCTAATGTACACTCATTGTGCTGTAATATTCCTGAAAATTATGATCCTAACCTTTATCTCTATACCGAAATCTCAGATGGTTAGTTATTCATCTATTTTGAATTATAAAATGTTGAAGTCTGGGACGCCGTGCGACTTGAGACTGTAATGTACACTATTGCTTTTGAAAAGCTTAAGTGTGTGACTTGAATCAACAGTGCTCATAAATGGTTGTTGAGTATTCTCACTAGAAACAAGATAGAGGAAATAGAGGCTTTGACCCGGAAACAGTATTCCTTATGTATTCCATTTTAACAGAGTTAAGGTGCAGTAAAATTATCTGTTGTTCTGTGAATTTTCACTGGTGAATTCCAGTCATTGCAATAAGAATCCACAAAATAAGTGGTCAAAAATTTCACTATGGGACCAAGTTGGTCACTGTAATTCACTGGATTTGACCAACAGAAAGCTGCTTGAAAGTGACTCCTGTCTGTGTGAGCTGTGCTTCATACATCACGTCGCTACACTGCTGACAATGGTCAATGGACCATTCGGCGGCGGTTCTATAATAGGGCCTCGCGGCGCCCGCCTCCGCCACTCTGGGTTCGGGGATCTGAACCCAACACCCTTTCGATCTGCCGGGGGTGACGGAGGCCATCGACCCTCCCTTCCAAACGGCGTTCGCCCATCCCTTAGGACCGACTGACCCATGTTCAACTGCTGTTCACATGGAACCCTTCTCCACTTCGGCCTTCAAAGGTCTCGTTTGAATATTTGCTACTACCACCAAGATCTGCCGAATCAACTAGCCCTGAAAATAGATGGCGCTGGAGTGTCAGGCCCATACCCGGCTGTCGCAGGCAGAAGGAGGTCGGCAAAGGGCACGCCTCGACGAGTAGGAGGGCCGCCGCGGTGGCGCAGAAGCTCCGGGCACGGGCCCGGGTGGATGCTGCATCGCGGCTAAAACCTTCATACCACATTGGCCACTGTGCAATAGTGGTAAACACTGTAAAAACGTAGTATTGTATAATAATTTTAGTTTATATATGTATGTGTTTGACTATAAAGTGAGTAGACTCTGCATTTATTTCTTTGGCGAGTTTACAAACCTTGCAACGGAGAGCCGAACAAACAGCTGAAGCTTTGATGAGAGGAGGAGCCGTTAATTTCAAATCCGATGATGATCAGCTGAGCTTTGTTGCGCGCGAGTAGCGCGAGGATCACTGAAGCGATGACAGCAGAGGAATAGCAGCAGTTTCGTGACAGAATAAAACTTTTCTCCTTCTGCTTCTTCTTCTTCTTCTTCATATTATTATTATTATTATTATTGTTATTATTATTATTTATTGTTGTTGTTTAAGGTTTAAATTAATCAATAAAATAGGCCAATACTAAAAAAAATAAGCCTATGTTTAATTAATCAAATAATAATAATAGGATAATAATAATTATTCTGGCCTCACAGAACCATCGGGTTGCTCCAGATGCTGGCTTTAACATCTTCCAGGAACTACTTAAATGTTAAAAGATCTAACAATAACCCTTTTATAGCATTCAAGTTCCTCTAATTTCCCTCAAAGCACTTCGATGTCTCATGGTAATGAGAAGGTGACACCAGAACCTCTGAACTGTGCTTAAAGGCTTAAAAGTGCTTAAAGGATCCCATAAGTTCCAGCAAGAACCGCAAAGATTGTCAATGCTCCACGAGTAACCCTTCTAGGAGAAAGAGCTTTGAGGCACTTAAATTACATTTTGAAGTTTCATGAGTATCCGACAGGATATTTGAGGCACAGGTTTTTACAGTATTTGTGACTTTGTTCTGCTCTTTAGATGGAAATCTGTTGTTCAGAAAAAAAATGTCAGAGAAGTGGCTCAGTAATTTGATATTGCCACTGATAGAAACTTTAAGTAATCCAATCATTACTTCAAAGAAGTCAAAGATATTAAACCAGCATTGTGGATGAAACATAAAGTGTTACCATGCATGTTACGTTCTGAAAAGTAAAGCAGACACAAATTAATTTATCTTTCATTTTATTTCTGTTTTTGAGGTTGCGAAAAACAGCACTGGTAAATTGTCAAGTATCTCACAGATATAAAAACAAGAAGATCTTTGATAAGAGATTTTTTTCTGCTGCTTTCAAAATCAGTGTTATTAATGTCTCAGTCTTACTTTAACCACCTGCACCTATTATTTAAACGGGTCATGTGCAACCAGATAATTACATTACAGATGCAGAGTTTGGATACACATCATTACGTTGTAATACGAAACATTCAAAATATACGATAGTCACTGAAGTGCACTTCCCAAAAACTTAATCCTTGTAAATTAGGAAAGAACTTGAGACTTGTTTATTTGTTGGCTGTGGTGGCAGAGAACTCAAATGACTTATCAAGCTACGCAAGGTTAAGAATAAAGATAATTTGTGATAAGACTTGATCTGGCTCTCAGACTCCAGGCTGTGTTGGAGTTCCTGAACCTGAATGTTCCTGAACCACTTCTCATGCTCTACTGTACATTTCTTCCATCTTAGCTCACATGTACAGTATATAGTCTTTCACCCCACCCTTCTGAATCAGATGAACTATTAAAGAAATATTTATTTTTTTGAGTATTTTTAGAGGGCTTTTTTATACTAAAGAGTAAAAATAGGGCCAATAAGCAATGCATTTTTTTGTTGTTGTTTTTTGCTTTGCAAATCTGTGATTAAAACATTGCCTTGAGTTAAAATTAACTGCTCAGACATAATTTAAGATTCACATGCTGCTATATTTAACCCACTTTATGAGCTTTTTTCTGTATTGTGCATTAGTATGTGTAAGACTTTATTTCCTTTTTGAAACAAAGCTTGTGCTTTTGAGTCCAGGAATAGACTGAATTTCTAAGCCCATATAGTAAATTCCTTGTGTAGAAAGTTATAAGCTTGTAATCGCTAATGCGAGAGGGATACAGAAAGGTCTACACTGCTTAAGATGAGGGCTTCATTTGGAGCTTGGATGCCAGCCATACTGCAGTCATCACCACTCTGCTATAGTGAAGATATGTCAAGACCATGAGGGCGATGTGGGATTGTATGATTTTGTAAAGACTAATTGCTTTTCTGGATATATGTTTTCATCCTGCATTGCAATAGAGTTGCTATCAAAGGAAACCGAGAGCATGCATGTGCATGTACATGTGCATGTTATTCCACAAGCCTGCATGAACACGAGTCAGTTAAATGTAGTTGAAAGCCACTGGACTTAGTTATCATTTCGTTTTATTTTATTAGGTCTGTGGCCCTCTGCCGTTGACCCCAATCAGAGACTGTTAGTGGTGAGCCCATGTTGAGTCCACCTGAGGGTGAAACACAGATGTTTCCCATAGTCTGCTGCTTTTTCCTTGACATTCCTTTATATTCTCGTACCAGTTGCGGGTTATTATAAAATGTCTGGCAATTGTCTGTGAAGTTTTTCAGTCACCCTGGTCATTCGGAGAATCATTTGAATCAGAACAGTAACTGGCTTAAAGGATTACTGTTCACCATGTTTAGGGTAAACTGTTCCTTTATATTCTTCATGGACATATTTAGGGTCTTTATGGTTTGTATGTGTTTTGCAGTGGGAGTTAGACATGTCCATGCGGATCTTATGGTGAACTTGTGATCTTGTTCTTGTGAACTGGTAAGGGGACAGGCCTTAATCCAGCACATGCAAGGCCACACATGTCTCCTGAAGATGTTGATGTCAGACAGTGTGAGCAAAACTCTTCATGACATCAGATTGCTCAATGCTCACCCATACATTTCGATGTTTATATATACAGAAATGTGGAAATCAGCACTTAAACACAATGTCAAAAAGGTTCAAACATTTTTTTACATTTTTAAAAATACTTATACTTGTCTCTGCACATTAAGCTGAGATATAAGTAAGCCAAAAGTAATTTCCCCCCCAAAAAATGTAACACTGTGAATCAGTCTGGTACAGCAACAGCTGTTCAACCAATGACGTGAGTTTGGGACAGGGCCTTCTGATTGTGCAACCAATGGGAGATGGAGTGTTCTGTTGGGTGACATTAGTGGTACAGAAGTAGCAACCCGGGGCCGGTTTCACAAAGCTATTTTAGACCGGTCTATAGTGTTAGACAAGTCTAAAATTTGCTCATAGACTAGTCTAATGCAAGTTAGACTGTTTCTCAAAAATAAAGACTGACTTAATTTAGACCAAAAAAATTAGACACCTTACCCCCAGGCTAACTTAGGTCTAACGGTGCAGATCCACTTGTCCGTGCGACACTTCTGTTGCGCCGCGCTCCACTTTATTCCAATGGGTGACGTCACGCGACTTTAACGCACCCGCAAAGCATCCCGGGAAGGCGGCGCTTCATTTGGAAAAATGCTGCGCGTCAAAAAGCTGGCCGATGCCCATCTTTATGCAAATGAATTCCGTTGAACGCGACGCGACTACCGTTACGGTAGAGATCCACTTTTGCGACACGACTGTAGCGTGGTGTCGCGACGCCTCCCCACATTTGTACTTTGATGGGCGTTCCTCAAGTTTACCGCTATGGGTGTGGTTTTGAGCCAGCGGCCAGTCTAGAACAGAGGACCTGCGAGAGACTTCCCCCCGTCTACATATGCTCTGCTTCTATTGGATAATCGCGTCGCGTTCAACGGAATTCATTTGCATAAAGATGGGCATCGGCCAGCTTTTTGACGCGCAGCAATTTCCAAATGAAGCGGCGCCTTCCCGGAATGCTTTGCGGGCGCGTTAAAGTCGCGCGACGTCACCCATAGGAATAAAGTGGAGCGCGGCGCAACAGAAGTGTCGCACGGACCAGTGGATCTGCACCGTTACGGTAGAGATCCACTTTTGCGACACGACTGTAGCGTGGTGTCGCGACGCCTCCCCACATTTGTACTTTGATTGGCGTTCCTCAAGTTTACCACTATGGGTGTGGTTTTGAGCCAGCGGCCAGTCTAGAACAGAGGACCTGCGAGAGACTTCCCCCCGTCTACATATGCTCTGCTTCTATTGGATAGTCGCGTCGCATTCAACGAAATTCATTTCCATAAAGATGGGCATCGGCCAGCTTTTTGACGCGCAGCATTTGTCCAAATGAAGCGCCGCCTTCCCGGGATGCTTTGCGGGCGCGTTAAAGTCGCGTGACGTCACCCATAGGAATAAAGTGGAGCGCGGCGCAACAGAAGTGTCGCACGGACAAGTGGATCTGCACCGTTAGGCCCATGACACACTGGCTGCGTGGCGTAAGCGTCTCAGCTGCGTGGCGTGTCCGTTTTTATTTCGGCTCCCATGTTAACAGGTTAGAGCTTGCAGACTGCCTGCGTGACACGCGTCTCAGGCGCGGCTTGAACCGCGCGGAAAACGCGTACATGCTAGAAATAGAACCGGCGCCTATTTTTCACGCGACACGCAAGCGTGTTGGAAGCGTTTCCAGGCAAAATAGAATAGGAACAGATGTTTATATGTTATTTTGAACACGAATACATATTAATAAATTACATTTTGATGGTTGAAAGTCTAGGTTTTGACAAATTCAGATATAAATATAGGCCTAATTTAAAAATAAATAAATAAATAGGCCTAATTATCAATTTTCAATTTTCAAATATTGCACCTGTCAATACAGAACGAAATATTCTGTAGTCTATTTTCCTGTCAATACTGTCAATACTGTCTCACAGGTGACGTTCATTATCACTCACGCCACCGGCCTCGCGCCGTTCTCTCACGTCCCTCGGCCTCGTCCTGCTCGCCACAGCTGTTAACTGTCGTAGCAATCTTTTTCTAAATGAAACATTTCTTCTTGTTACTACATTCTCCGCTAAATTTCCCAAGTAAAATGTCCTTGTAACTGTTATACTCCTCCAACAAACACATATTTTCCGCTGGGGTAAACTGCACTGAGGGTTGAATGCGCTTACTTGATCCGCCATGTTTTTTTGTTTTGAAAAGTGTCTTATTTTACCCAGAATGCATTGAAGTGTAGTCCTACTTAAGATAGTCAGAGTCTTAAGTGCTTTGTGCAACGGTCTGATTTCAATGTCTATCTGAAGTCTGACTATCAACTATATCTAAGCCATAGTCAAAGTCTATCTTTGTGAAACCGGCCCCCGATCTCACGGCAATTCTTACATATTTTACGAGGTGGCTAATTCGTACGAATTCATACGAATTCACTTCTGCGAATTCGTACGATGTTTGCTAAATCTTTTATGAGTTGCCTACTTTGAATGAATTGGGCAATTCGTAAGCCTAAACCTACTCATCACTGGGTTTTAGACGAATTCGTACGACTGAGGTCATACGAATTCGTACGAATTAGCCACCTCGTACTCACTCGTACGAATTGGTCGTGAGATAGCGTTGGATGTAGACACTAGGCTACAGCTTAAGGAAGTTTTCAGGCATAATACTTTTGCTTTTACAGTATTTCAGATGAAACTGGAAACTATTTATCTCAGTTTACATCACAAGTGCGTGTTGTTTACATGCAGTGCGTGTTTGAAAAAATTCAAAAAGCTTTTAGGGACTATCCAGTCAAGGCAAACAACAATAAAGCCCCTTAAAATATATATTTTTCAAGACATCTGTGAATATTTAGTAATGTGAACGATCAAAGGTACATTAAATTCCACTTTACATATTAAAAAAAAAAACCTTTTGTGCAAACCACTTGCTGACGGACTTTGCTGACAGTGCAAAATCAAGTCTAGAGGGATATTAAATTCTTTCTAAGACTGATCCAGAACTAACCAGATGGAGAGGGTGGTTAGGAGACAGCTGTGTTTTAGAAAACAAGAATGAGGGGGAAAGATGAACTGCATCCTTTATTCCTTAGAGAGTTTAGCGATGAACTTCAAGTCAGACACAGAGATGACATAAGTCTCACGTTAGTTGACTTCAGTGTTGATTTAATGCAGGAATACAATAGGTCCTGGAACTCTGGGACCTCCTTCGCAATATCTTTCATCAGCGGAGTGGGTCTGCATTCCATCTTGTATTAAATGCTTTTGGCAACTGAGCTAGCATAGTGCATTAGCCACAGAGTTTCCCAAATAACAAGTGTGTAATATTAGAAACAGATGACTTCTTTTACAAAGCGGATGACCCCAACTGCTCGAAACAGAGCAAAATAAGAAAAACAACTGAAAACTGCAGTGTTAAAGAACATTGTTTTGATACATCCCTGAGAGACGAAACTGAAATTGATTAGGCTTTTTTTACGTTGTGGTCTCGCATCTGTTTCTTTTTGATTGAACTGATTTAAAAGTTCAGCATATTATTCAAAACACTCGGTTGACCCTGAATAAAAATAAGATCTGTTAACTAAGCTTGCAGTAATGTTCCATTGCTTTTTTGGAAGTCGGCTATTAAAAATCTTTATAAAAGTATAGTTCTGAGTCTAAAAACTGATTAGACAAGCCACATTTGATGCCGTCGTAAAATAGCCGGTCACTCCACATGAATTAAATTATACAAATGGCTCCAAAAGTCTGAGACCACATTGAAAATCTGGGACTTATTCATTTAAACCTGGAAATAAACAGTTTAAAAGCTTTTGTGTTTTGAAAAGAAAAGTTATGACTTAAATGGAATGAGAAGTATTTAAGATTCTTAACTTGAAGTTATGTTGATAATATAATTTGTAATGTAAACTGTCCTAAAGTATACAAAACAAAAATAGCAAAAAAGTATGCAAAAAACAAACCAACAAAAAATCACACATAGTTGGCAAATTAACTATATTGGTGGAAAAATTGTTTATTGTGATTATTTTTTTGTTCATTCAGCCTTCAGATCTGACCCTCACAATGTTTCTGATATCATTAGCATCTCCATGTTCTTCTATCTACCTCAGGTAATTGGAGATTTTTGAGTAGGAGGCTGATCCCGATGTTTGGCAGCTACAGAGACCTAAGAGAAGGTGATAGCAGAGTTGGAACTAGAGATGTGTCTCAGCCTGTTGAGATGACCAGTTGTTGTAAGTTGCTGAGCTGTTATATCTGATGTGAAATCGAAAGGGTGGCTGAGCTCTCGCATTCTGCTAAGCGCTAGTGTTGAATTGGAGGAAACCATTATGTGCTTATGGGATACAATACCTTCATAAAGCATCTTCACATCTTTTTTTTTTTTTTTTTGCCCTTGGGATCACCTTTGTTAAATAATGATGACTTTGTTGAATAAATAATGGTAAAAACCATCAGGTCTGATATTGAATAGTTTGCCATATGTTCACTGTGTCCCTAAAGCTTGAAACATAATCTATGAAATAGATGCAGTGCCTTATGTAATGTTTTTTATTTATTTATTCACAGGTCCATCTTTTTACCCAAGACTTTTTGTCCACTTTTGCATTTTTTACCTATAGTGGTTAAAGTTCATGCAAGGCCAGTTAAATAGAAATATGTAATACAATGACTGAATTATTTACTTTAAGAA
The DNA here is from genome assembly GCA_026230005.1 of Gila orcuttii. Classification (NCBI taxonomy): domain Eukaryota; kingdom Metazoa; phylum Chordata; class Actinopteri; order Cypriniformes; family Leuciscidae; genus Gila; species Gila orcuttii. Next base: position 40,358,980 of record JAPDVR010000011.1, read on the forward strand.
ATTCTCTTTACCGGCATTCCTCCGACCAGAATTCCAGGTTTAAATATTGTGCAAGGAGATCCAGAGAATATAAGCCTATCGAACTCAGAACATCTCCCTGTGAATTAATATGTCAGAATATTGCTCAATCTAAAGTCACAAAAGGGGTTAGGGGGAGGAACAGGATCAGCGTCAAGTCGAACCAGTTCTCCACAATGAGCTTTGGACCACTGCCTGTAGGACACTGAGGTCTAGAGAACAATCTTATGTAAACAACACAAATATTGTCTTTGTTGTCCTTGGTTTTGTCCTGGAGGGACTGAGATGTCAAAGAGCATGTGTACTTGCAAGTGATTAGGCTCTGAGGAGCCACAAAGCTTTCTTTCATTATGTTTACATTGCTCAGGACTAATGCAGCATCTCAAAGAATCCCTAACAACTATTCACTAAAGGATATGTTCCTTTATCTTTTAGTGATTAGATAAATGTCACATTTATGCAATTTAGAGGAATTCTGTTTGCAAACACGAATGGCTCAAAGGCTTCTGAGAGCATGAAAACAAAAGCTTGCAGTTAACTAAAGTCCTAGTGGGCAATATTAAGCATAATGCTCAGCTGCAGTGCTGTAGTAGTGGCTCACAGCGGTATAATTTAATCAGCACGGAAACAAGGCAACAGTCTGCCTCAGTAACATGAGGAGCTAATCGGAAACAACCCCGCTCTAATTATCCATTACCAAAATAACGAGCTGAAGTCATGACCATTGTTACTGTCCCTTGAGGGGAATTCTCTGACAGGCTAAATATAAATTGGCTCTACTAACAAATAAATTACACTGCATTTTGACGTCTACCTATCTGAATTAACGATACCTGAAAATATTTTTGTGTATAGATAACACTTCTCAAACAAGGCACCACTGAGAAATTCACAGTGTTTACCTATACTTCTAAATGTTATTTCTTAAAATGATCTACAGTTGTGCACACACACACACACACACACACACACACACACACACACACACACACACACACACACACACACACACACACACTATGGAAATTTACTCAAATTCCATTTTCTAAATGAAAAAAAGTACCTGTATCATAGAATGACCGATACAACTTATGTATCATACACCATATCACAGGTTACCTCTTTCTATTCTAGTCATTATCTGAACTCTATATTTTCTCAAAGCTCACTTGAAGTATACTTTCCCTTTTTAGGTGTGGTCATGCAGTGACCTCCTATACTCTGTAAATTTCATGCTACGCTGCAAGGTCGTGACCATCGTGGTGCATTCTGGGAACTTTTGGTCTATTGTGGCTTGGAGTAGCAATCTGGCCTATGAGTGGAGAGTTCCTTACAGGAAGATGCCTCAGAGGCAAATACCTGGACTCCATCTTCTGTTTTCCTCTTGCCATATCTCTGCCCCCTTCTGTTAAACCAGATGAGACTAGAGATAGTGATGTGCTGCACAAAGTACAAAAAAAACAAACAAACAACATAGCTACCCGACATGAAGAGAGTTTCCTTTTGCTGTCAGTCTACAACTTCATTTCTCTTCATTTATAAGATTGCTACACTCTACACTTTGTAAGAGTGTAAGATTGCACATATGAATATTTAAGGTATCAGCTAAAGACAAAAAAGAAGGGAAACCTGACAACCCCCCACCCCCCAACAATTATTATTATTAAAAATATTATTTTACAAAATAAATAAAGAAATATCTTCCTATTGCAATAATACACACTATTGTACTGGAAAAAAAGAGTATATAATAATCATAATAACAATCATATATTATATTATAATACAATACATGCTGCAATAAAATTATGAATATAATTGTTATTATAATTAATAATAATTATAATAATTAGCATTAATTTATTTTATTTCATTTTATAGAACAACAGTAAAATTACAATTCTAACATTTATGGTCGTCTTTATTTCTTTGCCTTTAAACATTAAACCACTGAGCTTTTATTTGAGCAGAAAACCACAGGGAGACCTTAAGACTTCTCTTTGTTGACAACAACCGATTTATAAACGATTCTCATTATGAATTTGGATAGATGTTTGGCGCATGTTACGTCCCCAAATGCAAATTATAAGCGACTCAAACACAGCACTTGCAAAGTAGCATTTACTGTAAATCGAAACTGAAAATGAACACAGTGCTGTGCTTTTGGCTTTACTCTGAAACATACAGACTACATACGATTTGATGATTGCACTAAGCCATATCACATTTTCACAACCATGCATTATCAAAATGAATAAAAAAGTTACCAGGCAACTGGCAAGTAACACCATTTCAACAACAATTTTTACTCGCATTTGCCACTTTAAACGCTGGTAACAAGTTAAGTGTGTCCCACAGATGGCGCCGCTACCTCTTGCAGCGCTTTAGAAGCTAACCGTGCATGAAAGTATTAGAACATGTAATATTTTGCAGTTTATTTAGTACTCTGTTTGTGGGATAAAAGGCCAACCTTGCCACCTCATTCATTTTAAGATTTTTAAACAAAACAAATTAAGTTTATGATTTATTTTCAGACAAATTCTGGTGCTCCATCAATGTTCAATAAAAAAAACATGTATGTTTTTTTCTGGAATCATACACTATGGGAGTAGTGAAAAGTACATTTTTGTTAAAATGTGCCTTTAGCTCCATTGTAACATTTATACAGACACACACAGGATGTTAATGTAATGCAAACATTGTCTGTGTCAAAAACTGTCTGTTATTTTTACTCAGCTTTGGTAGCTCTTTTGCACTTTCAAGATTTCACCTGTAGGCCTATCTGAACTTTCCACTCGCCTTTAAGTGTGAGACTGTCACACAGCCTCAGATCGCCTCAGATAATCAGTGACATGGACTTTGCCTCAAATATTCTGATCAAATGTGGCTCGTGACACATGGGCTCGTAGAAAGTAGTTCATCCTTTCCAGACCACATAAACAGGAAACATTAACAGCATGTAAGCATGTCCTCCCTGCGTGACGTCTTATTTTCTTGTTTTATTTACTCATTTTAGTGAGTAGTGAAATGCCATTCCTGCCAGTTGCTATGAGGTGAACGGCTATTAAATGTTGATTGTAAGGCTAAATTATAGCAATAGAAACTAATAATTCTATGACGTGAGGTTAAAACCGCTTTACATAAAACATGCAGGTATATTGTTAAGTGTGTTCATATTGCTTGCAGGAAGCTTTCCTCGCGTTCAGATCTGTCCACTAATGTGCCCCATACGCTTTTAAATGTAAACATGCAAACATATGGTAAAGTAACTCAAGCATAACATCTGTGGTGAATTAAAATGGCTACAACATCAGCTCGGAGTGAACGCAAGTGATTAAATAAGACTAATTAAGAGATTAAAGGCTTTTTTAAGATCTACGCTAATTAAGTCATAACGTGTGATATTGCGAAAAACTGTACTGTCTGCGCGTAAAATGGGACCACAATAAATAATCTAAGAATTAAATACCACCGTTTTCCGGTTTAATGAGTCTTCAATTAAAGTCTTCCTCACAATGATAATAAAAGTAAAAGCAAAACAGCTGAGCTCCCAACTAAAGCATTTATACATTTTTTTCCCAGTCTTTTTTTAATTAATGAGATTAACATGTATGTCAGGGGTTAGGGACATAATATCTGAGGCATGTAACATCAAAGGCTAGGAGTTTAGCAACAGAAAGCTGTGCTAATCAGCTTACATGGCTCGCCACAGTAAGTTCTTGACTCATTGCTGAAAGAAGGAATCATATGGTCAATGAGTGTAAATAAGTGTGATTTGCTGTATGCAGGGGGGCTTGCTATTGAACTATGATTCTGTAGTGGGGGATATTATCCTTACAATGACTTATTATGGCTTATTATCCATCTGGCACTAAAGTTATGGGTAATATCTCCATCTTTTATTGAACTCATGTCGCTAAATGTGTATGATATGTGCATCTTTGCACTTAAAGAACTATTGGATAAATACAACAACCAGGGGTCTACAATATTCATGTGTTTTCTAGATGCTTCTAAAGCCTTCGACCGTATTAATCATGGCAAATTGTTTGATAAACTAACAGAAAGAGGTGTTCCAGGATACCTTACTAGGATTCTTATTTTTTGGTATTCTAGCCAGACTATGAGGGTGAAATGGGGCGACTCTATATCAGACTGTTTCAAAGTGAGTAATGGAGTACGTCAGGGTGGAATTTTGTCTCCATCTTTGTTCAATTTATATATTGATGATCTATCTGGGAAACTTAATGAATGTAATACTGGGTGTCTTGTGGGTGAGGTCTTGTGTAACCACTTGATGTATGCCGATGACTTATAGTGCAGGCTTGCAGAAGCTTCTGAATATCTGCTCCTCTTATGGTGATGCATTTGATATTAAGTATAATGCCCTAAAAAGTCACATATTGATTGCTAAAACAAAGGAGGATCAGAAGCTGAGGTTTCCAGATTTTTACCTTTGTGGAAATATACTACAGGACACAGATGAGGTTAAATATCTTGGACACTATAGTACAGATGACCTCTCGGACGATAGAGACATGTTTAGGCAGAGGTGTAAACTATATGGGCAGGCTAATGTATTGGCTCGTAAGTTTCACATGTGTTCCACCAATGTCAAAATTATACTGTTTAAAAGTTTCTGCTCACCTTTATTTACTGCACACCTTTGGCGCAGCTACAAAAAGAAGAGCATGCAGGCTCTGATGGTGGCATACAATGATTCTCTGCGAATGCTATTGAAAGTACCACGGCACAGTAGTGCAAGTGAGATGTTTGTTAACAGTGGAATAAGAACTTGTGCAGCTGGCATTAGGCACTGTATCTATACATTTATGAGTAGAGTCCTGAATCAGTCAAACTGTATTGTACAAGCTTTGGTCTGTCTGAGGAAAAGCTCGGTCAGGTTTACTTCAAGAATTTGGAAGCACTGGCGCTCTTGCTTATATGGGTAAATAATGTATTATGTGTTTTTTTTATTTTTTTTATTGTCTTTTAATACTATGGACCGGGATTCTGTGTCCTTAATAAAGATTTAATGAATTAATATGAATTTGTCCTCTGTGGAACACAAATTAAAATACTTTATAAAATATGTTTGTGTTCCTAGACAGCATCATAGTGTCGGCCCAGATCTGGTACGCATTGAATCCACATGTACCAGATGTGGCCCGGATCTGGGCAGACACGATGTTGCTGTCTGGGTTCTTGTCTATAAAATCAAAGGGGTTCCACTGTTCTTTAGACTCAAACATTTATCAAAATATATTCTTCTGTGTTTCACAGACAAATTAAGTTCATACAGGTTTAAAAACGATTGGAGGGTAAGTAAAGGATGACAGAATGTTTTTTGAATGACTTCTCATATTTATTTATTTTGGTAAGTGCCCATACAATAAGATCAAGATTTACAATAATGACCAACTGGCTCTTCATATTGGCATACACGTGTGTCCTTAAATCACGCGGATACTAACCACATCCCTCTTTGTATTCTACCAATAGAAAAATATTTTCCAGATTAAGAAGAAAAACTTTTTAAGGACTTTTCTGAAAGCCCAAAATGTTTAAACACGACCAGCTGTATTTTTTATAAAATTTTTTATTATGGATCACATATTTGATAAGCAAGCATTTGGCCAGGGCTTATATGTAGTAATTAATCTTGGTCTTTATAGCTTCTGATTCCAGGAATTATTATTTTTATAAACCTTTTATTACAAAGTACAGCACAAATGTCTAATTACAAACATTATTTATCCAGGACTGGTACTGTAGAAGGAAAATCTTTAGTGTTCTCCAGTTTGGCAGTGGAATTCTCTTATCCCCACTCCTCCACCGTATTTAACATGCTAAAGACATTTGACAGTAAACCACAAAGGATAAGCAGGAAAGATTGCAAAGCCCAGTGGTCAACCCCTTTCTCATTAACCTCCTGGATGCTCCCCAGCAATAACTGAACATTTCCACGGTTGCTTAGTGATGCAAAACCAACCATACAAAACAGAGCATTCAAATAATTAAGGCATTTGGGAGGATGAGGCCAGTCCAGGAAGTGGGTGCGTTCGCATATCATTTCTATACACTAAATTACAGAACAGATATATTATCTTTGGTAAAGGAGCAGATGTAAGTCCAATATATTATATACATATTTGACATGTTAACTAGTTCTACAAGTATCCTCAGATTTACCCAGAAAAATGACTATTACGATACAGCCAAGCCAACCAACCTGGGCTATGTTTCCCAAAATCGTTGTGAGCCTAAGTGGATTGTAGAAACCATTGGCAGCCCTGATTATTTCAGAAGACAAATGTTTATAATAAATTTAGCTTGTTCTTTTTTAATTTGTTATACTACAGTATATTGGTTTTGTATCTCTTCTGTAATCATGAGCTGATAAAGGTACCAGTAACAGGAAACCAAGTCCCAAAAAAACGATCATAGCTAAGAAGTCTTAGAACTGGTTGACTTTTGTGCTGTATTTATCCTACACTCTCTGTATTAAGCAACTGTGCTACTGAAACTGTTCAAAGTGACTCTGCTGTCGATTGAGCTAGTGCCAGAAGAAGCTTTGGGTTTTTCCAGCTAAACCAGGCGGCAGAGAGGAGTAAACCTCTAACCCAACAGTTTGTAAACTAAAGCCTATCTTTACCGCATGAGTTCAGAAATGCGGCTGGAACACATGATGGTGGCTATGGGGAGATGACTGGTTATTCAGAAAGCCCAATGCTTACTGTACGTACAACAGGCCTGGAACACAGTTTCCTGGACACAGATAGCACATTACATTGATGACTTACAGACAAAGTGCCATGCAATTGCTGTGATTTTTTTTAAACATACTTGTGTGTGTGTGTGTGTTTGTGCAGCATGCAAGGGAATCCAGATTAAAATACAGACATTTATGTATGCATATACTAATCTTATTAATTTATTTAAACATACATATAATAACAATAATAATAAATATACATATATTTGCAAGTTGCGATTAAAACATTCACTGGGCTTAAAAATCTGAATGGATGGCATGATACATTGTGTGTGCCAATAAAAAATACCATGGTACATTGTATGAATGGTATTCATTCAATATCATGGTATTTCCATCTGATATATTCATTCATTCAGACCTACAAACTCACACCAGCCACAACTTGCTGGTCAAAAAGTTTATTTCTTCAGTCTTCTTCAATGTGCCTCTTTCTTGCAACATTTAATTTCATGCAACATGAGACCTAACATAGCTATACAGCTAATACAATTATACATAACCAAAGTGAAGCTCATATGCAAATAATAAACAACCAATTGTTGTTTCCAGACATTGAAACATTAAACTGAAGAAAAAAGGTTCACTACTTTTACGTAGCTAAATTGAATACATTAGCAAACAACACTGATCATGCTAACACGTAACCATGGTCAACACAATCATTCATTAAAACACAGTGGATCTTGTTTCATTACGTGTTCATTTTTATTTCCCTTATAACTTTCGACAATGACAGACATTAAAATCAGAAAATAAGCCTTAAACTCAGCAAAAGTATTCTGATTCATTCTGAACTGAAGTTGTAATACACTGACGTTAGCTTACGTGCTAACAAGCTTACAAGTTGGGAAAAGTTTAATGGGGTAACGTTAGGAAAAATGTAAGGTTAAGTTATTTTAAAAGCATCACATTGTTGGCAGCAAACTTACCTCAGAATTGTTGTAGTACTGCAAAAATTTGTCTTAATCTATGGAAAAGAAGACAATGCTCTTATCTTGATTCTGATTGGCCAAAAGGCCAATTTATTTTATACCAAAGACAGCTAAAGTGATGGGGATCCTAGGGGATGTCTGTATACGGCTTTCTTCACATCGGAGACACTTTGATTTTTTTTTTTTCAAAGCCTCACCATCTGAAGTAAAGTATTGGTAGATACAGGGTTCCAAAGGCCCTCTCTATGTGACATATGTGTTCCATTACTAGATGTCTCAAACATTTCTCCAGAACTTGTGGCTTTACAGTCTGCTTGAGTTTAGGATTAGGCACTCCTGAAATTGATTTATTTCAGCACTAAAACTGTTTATTAAATATAATAGACCATCAAAGTTGTCAGTGGAAGGAAGAGAGAAAAAGGGAGCAATCATAATTTACCACAGAAGTGAACGTTTTCAAAAGAGGCAGTTGAAACGTCTTGGTTAAGGCTGAGGTACCACATGGTCTCAAATTACACGCGCATCTTAAACCAATTCCAGAAGAGACTAAGCAATTTTTATTCTAATGACAGCCATTTAGAAGAAGAAGAAGAAGAATTTACTGTAAATTTTGATTATCTGTGTTTTTTCTCCTCTTTTAGCTTATAAATCTCCTCTAACCTTCCATTAAGAGCACAAGAAATAGAAATTATAAATGTATAAATGGCTTAGTCACATAAAATCAAATACAAGGAAGTACAAAGAGAATGTTTATTGAAAATGTTTCATGTTATTTATCACACTTTTCCTCCCTCATATGAAAAGAGTAGCCTATCTGTAACATACATTTCAGCAGCAGACAAACATATCAGGTCATTTCCACCAAAGTGGCCTCCTTCCAAATCTGGTAAGGACTTTTAGTCTGCCCCGCATCAGGCATATCAACAAACTGAGGACGCCAAACTACGGGTGGTCCGATTATCATTATTTGTGTCTTAATCAAGCCTGGAATCTTTAAATATATGGCAGATGCCAGGCACCCTGTTTTGCAGAGTAATGTGTGCTTGCGAAGGTTCAGAGACAGCTTCTTTATTTCATAAAACACTTTTTTACTCATGATTAATTGTTTGTAGAGGACTTTTAATTCCCTTAGACGATAGTTCTTATTTTGGCCTGCGTTATGACTTTGTGGTTAAACTACTGAGAGTTACAATGTTAACATGCGCATTCTGACATTCTGTAACACACAGTGATGTTCGATGTGACAGGAAATTTTGGTCATGGATTAATGCGATGTGACAACACTGTTTTGATAGCAAATTACTAACAAATGAAAGCAACTGCATTTGTAAAACTTTCCACAGCAGTTAGCTGTTTCTGTTTACGACATCCCACAGAGAATGACTTGATGTTGACACAGTTGTAGACATCATCTGTAATGATGTGTGTCACTGATGAAAGCTTTCAACACAACTGCTTTTTAAGTCATTTATCAGAATGCATTCTTCTAATTATCTGCAACATCTGGAACAACCCTGGGATATGTAAACTGAAGTGAAGACAGAGAGAAAGCCAGCACACTGGAATGTAAACTTTAAGTGTGGTATTTTTATGGAGAGTTTCAGTGTAAGAGACATTCCCTTTCGTTGTCACTCCGAGTTACGTCGGATGACGACGAATGGGGTTTCGCTTAGAAAGCCTATCAACTTCGAGTATTACAAAACGAGCCAATGGCAAAGAAATGCCATGGGTCTGCGGAATTTGCATGACGTAACTCCGCCCCACCTCGTGGGTATAAAAGGAGGAAGTCCGCAACAGCAGTTTATGTTTTCGCTGAGGAGCCAAGTGTATTCTTCTCTCCACAAGCCAACTCTGAATTATCAGCTTCACGAACGAGTGCCTCGAGTGTTGGTGTGACGGCGATCTCCGGCGAGTGCGTGCTTCCTGCTTATCTCTGCAGTGGTTCATCAGAGAGTGCGTGCTTCCCTGGGCGCTTCAACACTTGAGTTTTCTCTCTAAAAGAGCGCACGCGGCACGTCTTTTTAAAGACGGCTCGCCAGTGCATTTAAAAAAAAAAAAAAAAAAAAAAACGAATGGTTGCGGCAGCTTGGTATCGGACTCTGATGGGCACGAGCGTTGTCTAGTATGTTTGGGCTTGATCATACTAGAGCAGCGCTCGTGGATGACTCATGTTCTCTCTGTGGGAACATGATCATCGCGTCATATAGGTCGAGACTCGGTGAACTCGCAAGAGTGAGAGTCCCCTCATCCACCCCCCGATCTTCGGCTGGTGGCCAGGGTGACCTGAGGGTGTTGGTCTGGAACAAGGCGCCGACTCCCTGTCCGTGACCCCAGCCTCCCCTCAACGGCGGTGCCCGCTAGTGAATAGGTGATTCCCACGAGTCTACCCTCTGGTGGCCCGTGTGTTTCATTTAAAGCTACAGAGGATGATACTATGTTTGTAGCAGCTTCACAAGGTGGGTTTGATTCTCTGCGAAGTGACGACTCGTCACAGCTGCCACCCTCTGGTGTGCATACGGCTGTGCCTGAGTCTGATCCAGAGATGACGGCCATGCTTTCCTGGGACGATTGGTTTTTGGGTAAGGCCGCCGACCCTCGTCCACGGCAAACCCCAATACCTTCCCTCCCGGACGTGCATGATGAGATCTCGAAGTCCCAGAAGACCCCCTGGTTTTCTCGGGACCGCTCGCTGATCTCATCCGCCTTTCCCCCCTCGATGGGGCCGCTGTCACGGGTACACTGGGGTTCCCCCGGCTGAGCGCTCTGTTGCGATGCTATGTGTCCTCAGAGTGCTTCTTCTCGGCGCAATCCTAAGCACCCGCCCGTGGTCTATAGTTTTCGTCTACATTTGTGGCGAGATCCTATAGCACCAACGGGACTGGCAGCCGCCTCTCTGCAGGCCATGGCCATTCTGCTGGTCCTCGACCCAGATGCTCATGGACTTGCACGAGGGCGGGACTGACCCAGGGCTCTTCACTGAGTCGCGCGCCGCCACTGACCTTGCTCTCCGAGCCACGAAAGTGGCCGTACGCTCCCTGGGTCAGGTGATGCCTACCATTCTGTGGCTGAACCTGTCTGATGTGCTGAATGTTGCGCGGCCCCATCTGTCCGACGTTCCCATATCCCAGGTCGGCCTCTTCGGCGGTGCGGTTGAGAACTTCGCCCAACAGCTCTCAACCGCCCATGTGCAGACTGACGTGATTCTGTCCCGATGGCCTGCCGTCCGCTCAGATCCCTCGGTCTGCCCACCGCCGAAGGCGCCCCCCCCCGCGGCTCCCACCCCGCCTGTTTAAAAAGACGGGCCGGCTCTGGAAGCCGCGGGCGGACGCTACAGCCCTCTCCAGCCCCGCCCCCCGCTACGTGCCGGGTTAAGCGGCGCTCCTGAGACGGGCTCCACAGAGATGGGACTCAGTTCTTCCAGGAGTTGGTAGCAGGACCACTCCTTTCCCCGGTGGAGGGCCGGGGAAAAATCCTTATTCTCCTAAGAACTGACTCTCCCGTCTCTGGGAAGACAGAGTTCTCGGACGACACAGAGCGCCGCCCACAAGCCGTGCTCTCCTCGTCCCCCTCTGTCCCAGAGGTGGTTGACACGGCGTGCCGTCCACGGACCGCTTCGCCCCTGTCTCCCTCTGTCGCCAGACCCCTGGCACAGCAGGCCCCCGCGGGACGACCAGCATGGTCCTCCCCTGGCCCCCTCTGCCAGGGCGCGGGTGCTAACTGTGCCCCCACACCGGGCCGCTAGGCCGTCCACGTCTGGGCCAGTTACTCCGCTTCGCTGCCCCCCCGGGGGGACGCCTGTGGCCCGCATGACCCCGCTGGTTCAGTTCCTGGGAGCCTGGCTAGAGCTCCCCGTCTGTCCCGAGGGGCGGGCATACCAGTACGCGGTTCACCCTTTCGGGCTAGCCCTGTCTCCTCGCGTCTTCACGAAGCTCGTCGAGGCAGCCCTTGTTCCCCTACGAGAACACGGGGTTCGCGTCCTGAACTATCTCGACGACTGGCTGATCCTAGCTCACTCTCGAGACCAGGCTTGTGAACACAGGGACTTGGTGCTCCGGCACTTAGCCCGTCTGGGCCTTCGGGTCAACTGGGAGAAGAGTAAACTTTGCCCCGTGCAGAGGATCTCTTTTCTCGGTATGGACATCGACTCGGTCCCCATGTCCGCGCACCTTACGAGCGAGCGCGCGCAGTCACTGCTGACTTGTCTGAGATAGTTCGAGGACAAGAGTGCGGTTCCACTGAAACTATTTCAGAGGCTCCTGGGGCATATGGCATCTGTAGCCGCGGTCACGCCGCTCGGATTGCTTCATATGAGACCGCTTCAGCCTTGGCTTTGCGACCGAGTCCCGAGGTGGGCATGGCAACACGGCACCCTCCGAGTACCAGCTACTCCGACCTGCCGTCAGACCTTCAGCCCGTGGGCGAACCTCAGCTTTCTACGGGCCGGAGTGCCCCTGGAACGAGCTTCGCGGCATGTTGTTGTATCGACAGATGCCTCCTCCACGGGCTGGGGCGCCATGTGCAATGCTCGTGCTGCCGCGGGCTCCTGGATAGGACCCCAGCGCCTTTAGCACTTCAATTGCCTCGAGTTGCTGGCTGTTCGTCTTGCTCTGCGCCGCTTCAGGGCCGTGCTCAAGGGCCAACACGTACTAGTCCGATCGGACAATACCGCCACTGTAGCGTACATCAACCGCCAAGGTGGTCTACGCTCCCGCCGTATGTCGCAACTCGCCCGCCACCTCCTCTTTTGGAGTCAGAAGCATCTGAGGTCGCTTCGTGCCATTTATATCCCCGGAGCACTGAACTGTGCAGCCGACGAGCTCTCACGGTTTCAGCCTCTCCCGGGAGAATGGCGGCTCCATCCCCGGTCGGTTCAGCTGATTTGGGACCAGTTCGGGGACGCGCAGATAGATCTGTTTGCCTCTCACGACTCGACCCATTGCGCCCAGTATTATTCCCTGACCGAGGGCATGCTCGGCACGGATGCTCTGGCGCACAGCTGGCCGCAGGGCCGCAAGTATGCGTTTCCCCCAGTGAGCCTTCTTGCGCAGACCTTGCGCAAGGTCAGGGAGGACGAGGAGCAGGTCTTGCTGGTCGCGCCGTACTGGCCCACCAGGACCTGGTTCTCCGAACTGGTTCTCCTCGCGACAGCACCTCCCTGGCCGATCCCTCTGAGGAGGGACCTACTTTTCTCAGGGACGGGGCACCCTATGGCACCCTCGTCCCGATCTTTGGAACCTCCACGTGTGGCTCCTGGACGGGACGAGGCAGGTTGAGTACCCTACCACCACCGGTGGTGGCTACCATCACTTCCGCTAGAGCTTCGTCCACGAGACATCTCTATGCGTTGAAGTGGAACCTCTTCGTCAGCTGGTGCTCTTCTCACCGAGAAGACCCCCGGAGATGTTCAATTAGTGTCGTGCTTTCCTTCCTACAAGATGGGTTGGAGCGAAGGCTGTCTCCCTCCACCCTAAAGGTCTATGTCGCCGCCATTGCCGCACAGCATGACCTTGTTGAAGGTAAGTCTTTGGGGAAGCACGACCTGATCGTCAGGTTCCTGAGAGGAGCGAGGAGACTGAGTCCTCCTCGCCCTCCTCTCGTTCCCTCTTGGGATCTCGCAGTGGTGCTAACTGCCCTGCAGAGTGTTCCCTTTGAGCCTTTGCAATCAGTGGAGCTTAAGTTCCTGTCAATGAAGACAGCGCTCCTGGTAGCACTGGCCTCCATCAAGAGGGTAGGGGACCTGCACGCATTCTCCGTCGACGAAGCGTGCCTGGAATTTGGGCCGGCTGACTCTCACGTGATCCTGAGACCCCGGCCTGGATATGTGCCCAAGGTTCCTACCACTCCCTTCCGGGACCAGGTGGTGAACCTGCAAGCGCTGCCCCTGGAGGAGGCAGACCCAGCCTTGGCACTGCTCTGTCCAGTACGCGCTCTCCGCGCCTATGTGGACAGAACGCAGTGTTTCAGGACCTCAGACCAGCTCTTTGTCTGTTGTGGTGGGAAGCTGAAGGGAAAGGATCTCTCCAAGCAAAGGTTGTCTCACTGGATAGTGGACGCCATTGCTTTGGCATACCAGCAGCAAGGTCGACCATGCCCCCTTGGTGTGACTGCCCACTCCACCCGGAGTGTGGCGTCCTCTTGGGCTCTAGCGCGTGGCGCCTCGCTAACAGACATCTGCAGAGCTGCAGGCTGGGCGACACCGAACACATTCGCCAGATTCTACAATCTCCGAGTGGAGCCTGTGTCCTCTCTTGTACTCGCTTCAACCAGCTAGTACTGGACCTGCTCAGGTGTCTTCGCTTGCTCGCCATTCCACGATATTCTCCTCAGGTGAGCTTCCCGAAAGCCCTGAGTTCCTCCAACACTTCTGACGTCGACGCCAGTGTCTATTGCCTGCACGTCGGCTAGGTGCCTCCCGTGTGCATGGTCCCTCCCTGAGCGACCCCCACATGTGTATTTCCACTGTAAGCCTCTCTCGAGCATGTGTCTTTCCCTTGGCAAGCCACCTTGCCACCCCTGGGGTTGAAATATTCCACCTGCGGCTGGACACCCCAGTGTTCTCCATATTCATCCCTCCGGGTCATATGTGTATTTTCTAAGTCCCCCCCTCTGGGTTGGCAATAATTGCATATTTCCTCTAAAATCGTGGGATATGCTCCCCAGTGTACCTTGGTATTCCTGTGCTAAATAGGAGTCCTTCGTCCGTGCTAGTCTCACGACAGGGATCTCAGATTTACGCAGGGCACTGGAAGACAGCTGAGAAGGTGGCGTGATTAGACTGGTAACCCCATTCGTCGTCATCCGACGTAACTCGGAGTGACAACGAAAGGGAACGTCTCGGTTACGTATGTAACCCTCGTTCCCTGAGTAGGGAACGGAGACGTTACGTCTTCCTGCCACTTTCCGCTGTACCGCGGGGATCGCCTGAGCTCAGTCTTGGCTCCTCAGCGAAGGAACATAAACTGCAGTTGCGGACTTCCTCCTTTTATACCCACGAGGTGGGGCGGAGTTACGTCATGCAAATTCCGCAGACCCATGGCATTTCTTTGCCATTGGCTCGTTTTGTAATACTCGAAGTTGATAGGCTTTCTAAGCGAAACCCCATTCGTCGTCATCCGACGTAACGTCTCCGTTCCCTACTCAGGGAACGAGGGTTACATACGTAACCGAGACGTTATGGATGCTCCCACCCCTCCTTATTCTCTTGACTTTCACTTGCATTATATTAATTGTTGTTTCCTACGGCATGTGTGACTATTGCTTTTGCTCATACTTTGGATCAGGGTTTTGTTCTAAGTGTTAACTTTTGTGCACTGTTTGTTCTACAGGCAAGAACAATACCTTAAATTGTGCAGCTTGTTGAGAAAAGGTTTGCTATTACTTTCGTAAGTGATTAGATCTGTGATTAAAGGTGATTAAAGGTGGGTTATTTATATATAAAACATTTATATGTAATATAAATTATTTTTAAATATATATACAGTATATACTCACACATGCATATGTGTGTATTTATATATACAAAATAATTATGCACAGTACACACACATATATTATGTAAACACAAACGTTTATTTTGGATGCGATTAATCATTGCCCAGCACTAATATATATATATATATATATATATATATATATATATATATATATATATATATATATATATATATATATATATATATATATATATATAGTGCTGGGCAATGATTAATTAATGATTAATTCATTTGTATTATTTTTTATATTAATTTTATTTAGTGTTTTTTTGTTCAGTATTTAGTTTATAAGCAATCACACTCAGATTGATTGATTGATTAGTTACATGTTGTAATCACAATCCGAACACACCATCTTTATCTGGCTAAGTGGTTTTGTCAATTTTTGTGACTGCCTCCTGACAAACTCTGGTCATAAGGCTTGATGAATTGATGACAGTGATGGTATCATAGAATGCAATCAAAGAAAAATGCAAAACAATAAATAAAATAAATCTAAATGCCTCCAAGCCATAAAGCAAAACAGCAGACCTGTGGAAGAATTCAGATTTAGCTTTAGGAAGACATCCAGGAATGAGGAGATGTTATCGTCGGTCCCCATCAGGCCTGAGTTATGAGAAGCATCAGTGATCTCTTGTTCTTTGTGCAGGAATCAAATGGCCTATCTTCATTTTCTGTGTGCCGCACACATAAAAAACACACACAGATGCAGAGATGCATGCGGGGGAATGAGGACATTCTCATGTACGCTCTTGTACCTGGGGTGAAAAAGCTCTGAGATTGAGAAGACAAGAAGTCTGTCAGGTTGAAGCTCGTCGTGGATGGTTTTATGCAGACAGGTGGCACAGATTTCTCAACCATTATCAGGCCCAGATGGAATTTGCAGCCCTTTTTATGCATGATTTTAGGGGAAAGTCTGCTGATTGGATTTAAATGGAATTATATTTTATATTTCCCTTTCTGTGTTAAATGGAACTAAAAGCTAGCAGCCAGCAGCCATATCACCCTGTAGCCCAAGACTGGTTTCCCACTGAAGCTAAGCAGGATTGAGCCTGGTTAGTACCTGGATGGGAGACCTCCTGGGAAAACCAGGTTGCTGGTGGAAGAGGTGTTAGTGAGGTCAGTAAGGGGTTGTGGCGAGTAGGACGAGGACGAGGGCCGTGAGAGAGCGGCACGAGGCCGGTGACGTGATTAATGATGAGCCTCACCTGTGCGATGCACAGTCTCGTATCTCTAACAGAGGAGCGGAAGCATAAAAGGAGGAGCGACAGTGGAGATAGAGAGAGGCCAGGCCTAGACTTGTGTTTTGTTTGTTTTGTTATATGTGACAGCAGTCGTCCGTGAGGGGCTGCTGTCTTTTACTTTCATTTTGTATTTGTTTAATTTTTGATATTAAAGCAACACTAAGTAAGATTTTTTACTTTAAAATAATGTTTCCAAAATCGTTTCAGTGGTTCATCAAGTCGTGACGTGGTGAAATGCACTTATGCCACAGCTTTGCGGTCCTTTATCTGATATATCCACGCTATGTAAGATTGCCAGATCGGGTCGCGTTTCTGTAGTTCTAATGAGACATAAGAAAACTACTAATTTGACTTGCTTTACGGCAAGCGTTACAATTGCTACAATTGCTCGTTTGTGATGTCGCAATACATCATACTTTCATAAAATCATGCATCATACTCTACCTTGTCTGTGGCCATTGTTGATTCCAAAGCCGGTGCTAGATAAATTATTTACGACAGCGGTAATGGACAATTCCGCTTCCAACCTGTAGGGCGACCGCAGAGGAAAAGTTCGTTGGTGTTGCTTTAAAGTTTGCTGAATGTTCGTCGGTTCCCTCGTCCTTCTTCCCGTAACATCTAACCTCATTACAGGGGTGCTCACCCTGTGGTCTGTGTGGTTCCTAACACTATACTGTCAAAGAGCACCTTCCTTCGGATCAGACATTAAACCGAGGTCCTGACTCTCTGTGGTCATTAAAAATCTCAGGATGTCCTTCAAAAAATTGGCCATCCTGGCCAAATTTGCCCATTGTCTAATCCATCATGGCCTCCTAATCATCCTCATATATATTGGCTTCATCACAGTTTATCACGTCTCCTCTCCACCCATAAGCTGGTGTGTGGTCTGCATTCTGGCTCAATATGGCAGCTGTCGCATCTGCACATTGGTGGTGGTTGAGGAGATTTCCTCCTTGTGTAAAGCGCTTTGAGTACTCAAATTTGAGTAACAAATTATTATTACAAATGATTATAGTAGTTTTTAGCAGATTTCATTGTGGTTGCTAAAAAGGTGGTTACTTTTTAGTTACCAATTCAAAAGAGCAAAGTTTAGAATTCTTGCTGTTGCATGCAATTGTGTCAATAAGAAGATGTACAAATTTATTTATGCTTCATATAATAAAAAGGTAATGAAGCTATATGATGAATTACTGAACAACTGTTTTTACAAGGCCTATCAGAGCCATGAAAGTCAACAGGGCAAATATTTGCGTTTTGTTAAGTATGAAAACCTCCCATGTCTCACAAGAAATATCCACAGTGTTACACATTCATGCCTTGTGTAACCGTATAAATCAGTGTAACTGATAAAATGTCTCATGAATAACTGTAGCTCTTTGAACCTTTAGATACAGTATGACTTATTAAATAGTTTTGTAAAAAAAAAAAGAGAGAAAAAAAAAAAGAGGATAAAATAAAGATCACCCACTACTACAGTGAGTCATAAACCTTTATTATGCATGTCACCATTTCATCTTCAGGATGACAGCTGGGTTAGATAAGCAAAGAGACCCCAGTTATCTAGCTTTCCACTTCAGATCACTTTCAAAAAGCCTGTGCTCTTTACCCACAACATAAATGACCTGAAACGCAACTCTTCAGCATGAAGAGAAATCTACATGTCCTTCAAAAGAGAGTGAGTGATACAGACTGATCCGAAACAGCTGGATGGCTCTCTTGAAAAATAGCGGGCCAGTGACACACTAGCCAGACTATGTGCTTTAAATGTAAACACGTGGGCTCTCTCCATTTTTGAAAAAGTGCCATTTATAATTAACAACCTGAGGTGGTAACCCTTTACAGATGCTTGTGTTAAAGTCCAGTGCAAGTGAAGTCATTCCATGCCTGTTTGAGTTTGGTGAGGACACTTTTTTATGTGAAAGCACGTCTTCTGTACTTTTACTTTTGAACAATGCTAGGGTTAATTGAAGTACCAGATGGCTACAGACAGAGCTCAGGTATTGGTTGAATGTTTCTAGATCCTGTTTTCCCTCAGATTAACCTCAGGACACATCTGCTTCCTAGTGCAGGGTGAGTGAAAGCACATTCGAGCAGCTGTCCACCTCACTGAGCCGAGTGGAGTGAACTGACCTTGAACATTTGACCGCAGTAAAACTAATCCTTGGATTATTTCAAGAAGCATTTGTCCATTTAATATCAGGATCTGTATCTTAGTCATCATGTTTAGACAAGTTTAAAGGTTTATTTTTTTATTTTTTTTTAGTTTAATGTAAGTTTAGGCTTTGATTGTCTTTTGATACAATTATTGATACCATTATTTGATAACGTTACCATATGTGATACCATTATTGTTTTGTTCTGTTTTTTTATTGTACAACATTCAGTAACAGTTTACATTAAGGTTCATTAACATTAGTTAATTCATTAAGTATAATGAACTAACCATGAACAACAATTTTACAGCATTTTATAATTAAGGTTAATGTTATATTAATGTGTGTTCATTGTACTTAACATGTTAAAAAATCTGTTGGAATGTGTAAAAAATCTACATTAAATTATGATTTGAGATTAGCAAATTCTATAAAACGATTGTCCATGTTATTAGTTGCATTAATGTTAACATTATATTTCGTTATTTTTGTTATATTTAGTTTCTTGCAATATTTTGTCTTTTGCAATGTTTTGCCACTAAAAACTACAATATGAGTCAGATAGATTTTGTTCTATTTCTTATTTTTCGTTTTGTAATTTTGATATCTAAATTGAACTAGTCATTTTATATTGTTTTGAAGTGTGAATACTTTCAAAATAAACATCGATTCATCAAAAAATACAGATTTGCAATGAATAGGCATAATCCCATTTTGTTTATTTATTTATCGCCGAAACAAGCCCACTGAAAGCCACTGTTTGTAAAATTTTAGTCCTCCCCCCAGGATCCTATTAGAAAATGCATAACATGGAACAGTATTATAATGATTTGGACTTTGAAAATATTTCCATCCTTTAAAGTCCACATCAAAAACCTAAACTAAAGTGACCTGAGGATTACAAGATTGAGGTAAAGCTGGGCTAAATGACTCGTGGCGTTCCTGCTCAGAAGTTGCCACAAAACTCTTTAACCCAATGACTTTTTACCATTGCTTGAAACTGAGCAGCTGATGAAAGTTTAGGGTCCATTTACAGCTGTGCAGATGTTCAGCCCATGCATGTAACATGCACTGCTGGAAACACATAAAGTTTGGTGAGACCAGCTGCATTCTTTACATTCTACTTAAATAAGTCTATGGAACCTTTGTTGAGGTTTTAGAATAAAAGAAGCTTACTAAAAGAAGCTTTGCTGTTCTGATGTTGAAAGGCCATTTAGAGACATTAAAGGCAATACTGTTTTTTTACGCCAAGATCTCTCTGGACTGCATTGAAACTAATTAGAAACTTCAGATAACATTGAGGCTGTGCTGAAAGACCATTGAGGGGACTTTCCCTCTCCAACAGAGAAAGAGCGATGAGGAGTTGGTGGTTAGCTTGGACGAAAATAAGTGGCGCGGAGGTCAACATGTCCAGCGCAGTTGATTTCAACAGTTAATGTGTTTAACAGTTTCTAAACTAGATCGCTTCCAAGCTCCCGGCTTCTTACATGATGTTACCGTGAAGGTATTGACGGAGTGACCAAAATCATAACCTACAGGAGTCTCTCTGTCTCTCGCCGTCATGCGCTCCAAATATTTCTGTCTCGTAAAGTCAGCAGTCGCACTGCCGAACAAGCAGGCGGGCCAAGTTCAAAGAGTACACTTTCTTATGAGGGTGGCCACTTTGGCCTTTTGGCGAGAGTCTGACAATGCCTATAGAAGATTTACAAGGCTATGAAATAGCTTATCAGATAAAACATTCATCTGAGCAGGAGACAGAAGGAAAAACTGTAAGCTAAGGAGCCGAGAGGTGCAGGGTGAAGGAAACCAGAGAGATATGAAGGGTGAAACGAGGAGACGGAGACGCTTAGACATGAAAAGAGACAGAGCGTTCTCAATAACGAAGATCACTTAATCATCCTTTACCATCAAAACCATTCTATATTTTTATCCAGTCTGGAGGGTTCTCAAAATAAACATTTATTGACCTGAAAAATTCTCCCTCTTCTAGAGATATCAGATAGTGCAATCCATCAGTCTGCAGACCACAAAATTATACAGCTAATACTCCATCCGCCAGGCGGCTCGATATGACTAAATGTGAAAATCAGCAAACTGAAGCAGGCCTGAGACATCCCGGCACCAAATAATTGAACGTTAAGATGCAATAGAATGAGCAAGACCTGTCAGTTAGGCTAAAAATGAAACAACAATAATGTAAAAATGGGGAAAATGAACACACATCTGGTAGAAAGATGTCCTCTTATTTGTCTAGGTGGCTTGCGGCTAGGCTTATCCTGACAAACCTTATCCTTTCTAAATAGATATAAATTATTTAACATTGAAACTGTTAGCGTTGAGGCATTTTGAGAACTATAATTGCGAAATGACAGCAGGAGGACTGAATCCTGTAAAAGTGAATGGATATCATGTCTTTTCACTGATTCGCTGCTGGACAACTCTCTTAGCTAAGTCAGCTTAAATGACATCTTAAAGAATTATTCCAGGTTCAGTACAACCCCAGTGAAAAAAAAGTATACTTTATTGTATTTGAAACATATTCCCTTTTTCAATAGTACATTGCAAATATACTAACAAAAATTGTACTCTCTTTAAATATATTAAAAGTAAATTAGCATCACGCTTTTACCTATTTTCACAATACAACTTTTAACACACTTTAAAATAATTGTACTTTAGTATATTTTCTAAAAATACATTTTAGAAAAATATACTTGAAGTGAAAATTCAGTTTATTTTTAAAAAGTGTATTTATTTGCACTTTATTAAAAATATATTTTAGGTAAATTTTAACTGTGTGCTGGAAATGATCATTGTAACAATGCATTGAAGTATACTTTCATGTGCTTCGGTAGACCCGAGTTCGGGTCCCAGCTCGTGGACCTGTCCTGGTCCCGTCCCTCTCTCTCTCTCTCTCTCTCCCATCTCACTTACTGTCTAGCTACTGTCCTATACTAATAAAAGGGGAAAACGCCAAAAAAAAAATTTATTAAAGAAAAAAAAAATATATAAATACACTTATGGTATATTGCTTGTATGTTTCGAAGACACTCATAATGAATTTGTAATGTACTTATACTACAAATAAAGTACACTTTAATATCAGTAATCAAGCATGTAATTAGTCCATACACAGGCATATACTTAAAGTATAGTAAGTATATTTGAAGTTGGTCCAATTTAGTACACAAAAGTACACTAAATAACTTAAAGTTATGCTTTACTACAATTTAATTACAACTAAAATATACTTAGTACAAAACTAGTTGTTTCAAAATAGCACACTTCAAGTTAACTAATCATTAACACACTTGAAGTATACTGATAATTAGTCTGGCTGCAAGTATACTTAGCATTTTTTTTTTCTACAGGGAAGTTAAAGGGGTTATGAATTGAGAAATCAACATTTGCTTTTGACATACAGAAATTACATTTAGTTTAGCATAAAAGCTTGTCAGTATTCGGCAGTACACTTTAACCATATTAATAAGTAGGTAATAAAAGTAATTATGAAAGTGCATTTAAAATGTATTTAAGTCTTAGTTAAAGGGGTCATGATTTGAGATACATTTTTCCTTGATCTTTTGACTGATAAGAGGTCATTGTAGCCTTCTATAAAAAATAGCCCATAAGTTTTAGAACTCAATACGTCCTCGTTAGCCCACAAACAGCTTTATTGAAACCAAGCTCCCAAAATTACTAGTTTCGGATTTATTCTCAGTATGATGAAATAATGCAATGAAAGGCCACCAGTGCAGAAGAAGATTAACGCCTACTGCTACGTCATTGCCTCTTTAGCCCCGCCCATCAATTCACGTGCAAACACAGGATTACTTCAGCAACAAAACGATAGAGATGCCTCTGAGGAGTGAGGATTGCAATTTACAAAGTTCCGGATTGCAGTTTGTTCGCTTCATGTTACTGCGGAATAGTTTTTAAACAAGACACAGTTCGACATTTGCTTTTCAGAGAGACAGAGTAGACAAAAAATTCAGTGCCGACTATATTGGATCTGACACGTGTGTGAGTAACAATGTTTTTACCATAAGTGACTATTGCGACTATATAAGTGGGCCTCAAAGAACATAATAATAATAAATAATAAAAAATAAAAAAAGCAGTTCATGACCACTTTAAGATAAATTGACAGCCTTTGTGGCATATTGTTAATTACTACAACAATTAATTTCAAATTGTCTTTAAAAAAATCAAGGTTATTTAGAGGCATTTACAATGGAAGTAAATGGGGCCAATATGGGGGAGGATTTAAAAGCCAAAATGTCTAGTTTACCTTTACCAAGTCACCTTTATTTATATAGCACTTTATACAATACAGATGGTTTCAAAGCAGCTTTACAGAGATTGAAATTATTCAATTATGCAAACGGGGTTTATTTTAATGTTAAGCAGCGCTAAAAGAAAATAGTGTCATTGTTCAGCTGAAGTCACTTCAGTGTTGATTCAGTTCTGTTGTAAAGATCATTAGTTATTAAATGAGTTCATTTAATCTATAAAGCAGTTCTGCAGAAAACGGTAATGTTTATTGTCCAGTTCAGTTCTTTTCTCATTCAATTGTGTCATTGCAGTCAAACCAATAATATTGTTGAATTATAAATGTGAAGTTTATAATTATATATCTGTGTGCTATGCATGTTTTGAGCTGTAAAGTTGTACTTGCCATTTTTACAGTTGTTGTAGGTTTGTGGCATTGCATTGAGTAGTAACATTGAATATAGCTTTACACAGAAAAGGTTATTAATTTTTTTTTTCTCCACACTAAAATCATGTTAACATGCATATTGGTAATGTCTTGTGGCAGTATAGCCTATATTGAAACATTTATGGATAGGCCCCATTCACTACCATTATAAATGCCTCAGATTTTAATATATACATATATATTTGATTGAGCTTGAATTAAAGCCAGCATATTGTCCTGCCTTAACTATTTTAAAGAACAACGCAAGACTCATTTTAGAGTTGTATAGCACAACAGCCCCCCCCCCCCCCCCCCAAAAAAAAAAAAAAAGGGGATAGCTATGGTAAGGCTAGAATTGATCCATAGTGTTGGCATTAACAATCTTGGAGAGACAGATAGAGACAGGGGAAGGAATGACTTTGTGGAATGCTGGAATTTCACAGGATTTGGAGTGAAAAAAATGTGGTTGAATACAAAGATTCAGATCTGTGTAGGAAATGGAAGCATGTCTGAACAGAAGTAAGAAGAAGCATCCAGCCAATAAGTACATGGTTTGAGTGTCACTCCCCAATAGCTGCGGGGTCTGACCTATAATGATATAATTTATATGCTGAATATTACAGACTAACAAACAAAATAAAGCACATGGGAAATGGTTAGCCACAGGGTGATGTTCTGGAATTACATGCTGTTTACTTCAGGAGGTATCAGAAGATTTGCAAAAAAGCCCAGAAGCAACAGTTAGCATTTAGTTTCGACCAAATTTACTTACAGATAGTTTATCGGTTTGAGAAATGTATGACATCCAATACAAATCAAATGTGTCAGGGGATTTTTCTAAAGATGTGAAGCTTATTACATTTTAGAGCTGATATTTGTGTATTACTTCTCCAGTGTTTTTTAAGTTTTAATTTTCTTCTTACATTTAAATTCAAACTGCAATTCTGAATCCTTTTCTCTAGTTTAAAGTTCAATACACCCTTATAGAGTGTTTAATTTTGGCAGACTTATAGACATTTTTGGGGTAACGCATTACAAGTAACTAAAGTAAAGTGTTAAGTTACTTTTTCAAATAAGTAACGCAAGTGACTTTGTTTTCCCATGTATTGACTGACATGTGAAGAGAAATCATGAGTAAGTGCAGAGCTGCTGTGTGAACACGATAGTTATTGTAGTTCTAGACTAAATGTGAGCATGCATTTACTCATCTCACTTGCACAAAAACAGATTCAGTGTTCCTCAAAATGAATAAAAACAGTGAAATGCAAACTCAGAATATTATGCAAACCTGTAATAATTAAATATGTTAAATTTAACAAATATACTTTATTTACTCTCACTTTATTAACCAGTGTCTTTGCTGCTGGCCTTCGATGATCCAGTTCAAGCATACTAATAAGCAAAAATGACTTTAGATAAACATCACATTTGTGTTTCATTTTTTGTTTTTATTGCTGAAATAAGAGTGTTGAACTTTCTTCTCCTGTGTCCGTCCTATTCTTCTGTGATCCAGAATGGCAGCACAGCTCAAAGGTTTGTTTGAGCTGAGCCCTCTACAGGACAGGGGTGAATTTGAATTTTCTTCAGCCTGAGGCTTATTCATTTCTCTTTTGGTGTGCAAGAAAAGTGTACAGCACTTGACTAAGTAATGCGATTAGTTACTTTTTTTTTTTTTTTAGGGAGAGAAATTCAATATTATAACGCATTTAAAATATGTAGACCTTATGTAGCTCAGCCCGTTTTCAGTGCTGTGCTCATTGTGTTCTGTCTTTTACGGTTTATATTTCCACAGCATGAAGGTAAGATCCGGCGGCTTTATGAACTGCTTGTTTTAAAACCTTCCCAGTCTATTGACATTTGCTATGACATCCATTTAAAAAATTACAATGCTCATGATAACTTTCATTACAGTAAGAAATATACAGAGCTACCGCAAAGACTGAAGTTCAAACACAAAATTCTAAAGATGGCTGCGCGCTTGTTACTCTTGCAATGTATTTCTAAGGTGATTATTTTGATCACATCTGGATTTGAGACTATCAGTGACATATCAACATACAAATTTGTGTTCCTTATGTTGTGTTCTTATATTTGTTCATCATTTTTAATCGATGACAGGTACAGTAGATACAGGACAGGACAGGTCCATCCTTCGGATGAGACGTTAAACCGAGGTCCTGACTCTCTGTAGTCATAAAAAATCCCAGGATGTCCTTCGATAAAGAGTAGGGGTGTAACCCCGGCATCCTGGCCAAATTTGCCCCTTGGCCTCTGTCCATCATGGCCTCCTAATCATTCCCATATACTGATTGGCTTCATCACTGTCTCCTCTCCACCAGTAAACTGGTGTGTGGTGGGCGTTCTGGCGCTATGGCTGCTGTCGCATCATCCAGGTGGACGCTGCACATTGGTGGTGGTTGAGGAGATTCCCCCTTCAATGTAAAGCGCTTTGAGGTCCCAGAAAACGCGCTATATAAATGTAACGAATTATTATTATTATTATTATTATTATTAAAAGCCCATGGGTCAACCAAGCCACGATTCAAATCTAAGACACTGGTTTTGGTCCCACTTATTGTGTGTGACATCGTGAGATATTTACATACTTGCATTCAAGGTATGCAGCTTATCAGTGTGTTTCCTGGGAATCAAATTCATAATCTTAGAGTTGCCAGAGCATTGCATTGAGCTACATGATATGTGAAGTTTAATGGGAGACAGATTGAGCATATCAAATAGAGAAAAAAAAAGAGTCCGTGGAGAGCATACAGCCCTTCATTACCACATTCACTCCTGTTTCCTGTAATCAACTCAATACTTGACGCCACACCTCTCTACCTCGCATCTCTCAACATGCATGCATGACTAACTCCAAAGAGATAACGTTTAAGGATCACTGAACCGCCGCTCCATTTACCGCAGCTAAACTCTCTCTCATTCTCTTTCCTTCCGCGTTCTACTTTTCACACTGCACCTACTGTGAATAGACTCATGCAACAAGCGCCTTTGTCTCCCCAAACACTTAACTGCCACTTTTTTCATAAGTGCTAGAGCACCTCTTTACATGTACAGGCGGAGGGGGAAAAAAGCAGAGGGCGGAAAGATATCTTAAAACATGACCCTTTAAAAGGATACGCATCATCTGGCCTTTTGTGTCGGTTTTAGATGATGGAGACCAGGTGCAGTACTTTCATCTGTGAGGTGTGTGTGTGTGTAGTGGACCTGGTTGAGATGGAGTGAGGCTTCAGTTCGACCCATGGAATGTTGAATGTCAAGGAAATTGAGTTATCAAAAAAGTGCACAGGGCAAATGATAGACTGAAAATTATCCAAAATTAAAACCTAGTGTGAAATTTCAGTTGAAAAGTTTAGTATATTTAAAAGGTCAGTACAACAAAATATTTATATTTTCAATTAATTCCTTCTTTTGAGCCGAAGTCATGGCTGCTGAAAGCTCAGTTTTGTCATAACAGGAATAAATTACATTGTAAAAGTAGAAACAGTTACCGGTATTTGAAATTGTGATAATATTTTACATTATTTTACATTTACTGCATTTTTTATCAAATAAATGCAACCTTGATGAGCATAAGTCGTGAAAGATTGAAAAATGCTATAATGATATTAATAACTGAATACTTTTGCTTTTGTGTGAATCTGCATTCACACCAATAGGTGTCAGTACACTCAGTGCACATCAACCTTTAGGTATCAATAACAGTGCAAGTGATTGTTTGACACTGGTCCGAAAACCAAATGAATGTCCTGAATCTTAGCTGGGATGTTCTACTGGACAGTTGACTAAAGCTTCTGGAATGTTTGTCAGAGTGGATTTGAGCTTTTTTAAAATGTGTTCCTAATTTAACAACGTATTTTGACATTTAACCTCAAAATAACAGGCTAAAACATAAAAGATAATTGCTTGGTGCCAAAAGCTTCAGATATAGTCATGAATGAGTGGTTACATATATAGTTCACTTCTCTCTGTATGTGATTAAAGTCACAATGTGAAGGGCTGTAACGGATTTGAGGTCATCAGAACAACACCTGTTGAACCCAGACGAGTATAAAAGAAGAGAGAAAAAGGGAAAGAGAGAGTGTTCAGTTTACCTTTTTAAGAGCCAATAAGATAAATCACCCACTGAATTTTATACCAGATTCTCTTAAAAAAAAAAAAACATGGAAAGAACACTGTTTGGTTTAATTCGCCTCTCCTTTAAGTATATATTGGCTACAAATGTGTTTTGATATTTCTCTGGGTGTTAATGAAAATGGGCTGGCATATTTAGTTTGGTGGGACAGCCCAGATTGGAGAGTATGAATCTTTTAATTAGCACATGGGTCAACTGAATGTCTAAGATTGTGTCCTTGGCCAAGACATCTGAATGCTCAACCTCAGTCGGATTTATAAAGTGGTTATTACTGGGCTGTGAGTCGAATGTCTGTGTATTGGTATATTTGTGTATCTTTGGGCTTGTGTGTGTAAAACCACTCTCATTAAAAAGAGATGACATATATAATCAATGTGCAAGATTGTTAAATTTAGACGTGTAGAGGATATGGTTAAGCTGAATGAGACATTTTCTCCTCTGTTCTTTTTCCAAACTCACCATATTTTTTTGTCTCTCATGCCTCGAACATCAGGGTGGATTTGTTCGGTACAAGGCTGGTGTAATTTAAAGAAAAATTAGAACAAACAAACGGAGGCGAATACTGAAGCACTATCAGAAGTGCTTATTGCCCTCCCGTCTCATTCAGTTGGCATAGATAGAGATGGCAAAAGCCCACTGGCAAAAGTTGTCCTGCAAATTGCTTGAGCCCTTAACCCAAACCCTTAAAGGCAGGGCAGGCGTTATGCAGGGTAATGTTCTTTTAAACATGATGGCAAAAAGGGCCAACACATGAATGAGACAGATCAAAACATCTACAGCACTACATCGCCCCCCTCTGGTGAACTGCTCACTGCGCTCCTAGTTCACTTCCAGAATCATGTTTGACCTATCAGCATTTAGAGTGTCCCTGGCCGCCTTGTCCACGTCCAGGAAACCCCCTTAAGAATCTTCTCAACCTCATCTGAACTGCGCTGTAATGCAGAACCTCTCTCCAACAATCTACTGCATGCATTCCAGGAGTATTTGGTTTGGACGGGGCTGCACGAGCACATCTGGGATTGGTTTACCAAATCCCATGTCCCCACACTCAGTTTAAATGTTAAAATTCGTTTCCACACTATAAATGAAGGTTAGGTGTGTTTATTTGAGTTGCAGTCTTCAAAATTATACAAGACCGTAACTGACCATTTCCATATTTGTGTGATGAATCTGATTTACAGTTGTAATGTGGCAAACCAGGATAAAATAAATATGGCTTTGACGATGGAATTAGATAAGTTTGGTTTGGTTGAGGCTTGCTTGGGATAAAATCAGAATTGAAGATTTGGATCTTGTTCAATTCATGATTTGGAATTTAAATAGAATTGGCCATTGAATATTATGATTAGAGAGAGAGAGAAAGAGAAAGAGAAAGAGAGAGAGAGAGAGAGAGAGAGAGAGAGAGAGAGATTGAAATCACCTTTATTTACAACATTTAGGTAAAACCAAGTCTGTTACCACTAACAATCTGCGTTACAAAGTCTCAATTACGAAAGATGCATCCAAAAAAAAAAATATATATATACTTTTTTTTTTTTTTTTTAAACAACACAATGACTTAAAAACTCAGCAGTAAATCATCTTTTTCATTGACTGTGCATAACACTCCAGGTATTCACAAATACTGGTAAGCACCCAACCAATTTATAGTATGCATATTCTATCCTGAGTCTTGATGCTACCAAACCCTTGAACATCGGCAGAGGATCTAATGTATCTTTACCAAGCATCTTATTTTTTCTTGTTTTCCAAATAGTGAGTTTGGCAGTTCCAAACACAAAATTTAGTAAAACCAAAACATGTTTACGACTTGCGAAATACTTTGGCCCAAAGATAAACAATTGAGGGGATAAATCTTCACCTAAAGATGATACCCATTGGGATAAAAAGGAAAACAAATTACCCAACCGTACACATTGCACGAAGAGATGAAAAATATTTTCGTTTTCAGAACAAAATAAACAACCCACTTCTACATTTGGATTGAGGTGCACCACATGTCTGTTCGTAGCTATTGCACTGTGTACTATCCTCCACTGTAAATCACCAGTCCGTCGATCAATGGGGCGTTTGTACAGTGACCGCCAGCTACCTTTGGGGGAGATGTCCACTCCAAAAAAATCAGTCCATTTAGACGACTTTACTCCGGAGAGAAGATGTGCATTGGTCACTTTCACACAAGTCACATACAGAGCTTTTTTCCCAACAGACTCAAAAGTATCCAGCTGGGGAGTTTTAAGTCAATATAAGATTTTCCTCCTCATGCCATTCCCTCACGTCAGCAGCTATCACCAAAGATGGAAAATCATAATCACGTCCAGCCATCCACTCTTTAATATGATTGGAGTTGTTGATAAAAAGTGTCTGATCGTAATTCATCTCTCCAAGCACCTCATCAGTAAGTTGTTTCAAAAGTCGATAAGATTTTATCCCAGTTCTCTCACTCAGGGTCTCCGTACTGATGCTTAGAATATGTCCCAGTTTTACACATCCAGCAGCTATCAGCCGTGATGACAAATTGAAAGAAACCAAGTGTCTGGAAGGCAAAAAGGGGTTCTGGAACAATGGCTCTTCCATCAGCCAAAAACCTGCATGCATTCCAGCAGGTCTTGAGACAGAGAAAACTTTCCAGGCTTCCATCACAGATCTGTAGAAAGGAGTTAAATCTTTTAAAGTTGTTTCATTCAGATTCAACAAAAAGAGATGTTTGTCAAGTCCCATGTTGCCTGCTTTCCTCAAGAGTGCAACTGCAGTGTTGGACCAAGCAATATCACCATAATACAGCAGTCTCTGAGCAGCTTGCAGACGGAAGGCCATAAGTCTTGATCTGATGTCCACAAGACCTTGCCCCCCTTCTTGCACTGGCAAAAAAAGGACAGCTGCTCGAACCCAATGCTGTCCTGACCACAAAAAATTCACCAGCATCCTTTGAATATCTTGAACTAGTCCAATGGGAGGCTGTAACACAATAAATTTATGCCACAGCGCAGAAGCGGCCAAGTTATTGGCAACTAACACTCTCCCCCTATAGGATAACTGGGGTAGCAACCAGTTCCATCTAGACAATCGGGTGCACACTCGCTCCAAAACTCCCTCCCAATTTTTCTTCTGAAACTCTTCTGATCCCAAAAAGACACCAAGTAATATCAGCCCCTTTCTATTCCAGTTTAAAGTACCTGGTAGTTGTGGGAGATTTCCTAAATTTCTTTGACCTGACCAAAAAGCTTCAGTCTTATCCCAGTTTACTTAAGCTGATGATGCCCCAGAGTCAAGTCTCCCTTTTTAGGTAATAGGGACAATACAGCATGTTGACATGTAGCAGGTAGAATGCCATCTTTATAACTTTCACAGAAAACTTCATAAAGGTCCATTCCAATATATTTCCAAAAATGTTTATAAAATTCAGAAGTCAACCCATCAATTCCAGGAGAGCGTCCAGATTTCAACTGTCCAACAGCAATAGTGAGTTTTTGAAAAGTAATTTGTGTGTCCAAAGCAGTCTTAGAAACAGAGTCTATTTGAGGAAGTTCATGCAAAAGTTGCGCTGCACAACTAGAGTTGCAATGATCAGCTTTGTAGAGAGAAGAATAAAAACCAACAGCATGACGACGCATTTCTATAATGTCAGTTGTAATCTTCCCATCTGGAAGACGTAAACATGTCATCTGCTTAAATTGTGCCACTGAACGTTCCAAGTTAAAAAAATAGGCACTAGGGGCATCCATCTCAGTAACTGAAGTAAAACGTGACCTCACCAAAGCAGCTTTCACCCTCTCATTCAAATGAAGACTTAGCTGTTTCTTCTTCTGTTGCAAGTTGTTGATAAAATCTGTGTCATGTCTTCTTGTCATTTCTGTCTCTATAGAGTCTATATCTCTTTCCAGGGCTTGAATTGTTTCTCTTTGAGTAGTTGTACAATATGCAGTATACTGTTGACAGTAAAGTTTTATTTGAGTTTTTCCAACCTCCCACCATTGTCTTAGATTTTCAAAATCATTTTTCTTCCCCTTCCAATGATTCCAAAATACCACAAAATGTTCGGAAAATAGAGCATCCTGTAACAGTTTAGCGTTAAAGTGCCAATAAGAAGATTTTCTAGGAAATTGTGCCATATTTACTGAAATAAAAACCAAATGGTGATCAGAGAAACCTACAGGAGCAATAAAACAATCAATAATCCTGTTATTAAATTTTTTTTAAACATAAATTCTGTCTAAGCGAGCAGCACTTACTCTATTGTCAGAAATTATAACCCATGTATATTGTTTGTCTACCGGATGCTTGATTCTCCACATATCTAAAAGTTCGGCCTCTTTCATCAATCTTGACAAATACTGTAGTTGGATGAAAACATGTGAGGCTCTACATTATTACGGTCAACATTGAAACATTCCGTACAATTCCAATCTCCACCAATAATAATTTCTCCATCACTAAAATCCTGTTTTAAGACATTATTTAGCATTCTAAAAAACTGTAATCGCTCATTTCCCACATTTGGTGCATAAACATTTATAAAATAAATTGTCATCCCTTCAATAATAGTTTTAACAAGAACCAGGCGACCTTTTACTAATTCTTCACTTTTTTCTATGCTAACTTTTATACCTGGAGAAAAAAGGAGAGCAATTCCAGCGCTCAGATTTGTACCATGGCTAAGTACATGTTGACCTTTCCACCACATTCCCCACTCTACTTCATTATCAATATCACTGTGTGTTTCTTGCAATAAAATGACATGTAACTTTTTATTTTGCATGATTTCAGACACCAAAACTCGTTTATGACTATCCCTCCCTCCATTAATATTTAATGAACCCACCCTCAAAAGATCCATATATAAATTTAGGGAGAAGAGAAAAAAGACAAAGGCAGAAGAAACCAGAAGAAATAAAGAGAAGAACACCGCGTGATGCATGGCTAAACGTTTATAAAAATGCTTTTAGCCCCTTCTTTTTATCCACCATTCTACATTTTCTGATAACTGTAACATGTTTTTTTAAATGAAAACGTTTCTTTTCACTCAGCTGATCAAGATTTACAGTCTTTTGTAGAACCGCCACTGACCTCTCAAATGTTCCTACATCAGGAAAAAATTCTTTAATGTTCACTTGTTTTCCAAATGTCTCATCAAGAAACCCATTCATTTCCTCTAATGTATACAAAGAGGGATCTTTTATGGACATATTTTGAGAATCGCCCTCAAGTCCACATACAGACCCTCCTTGGGAGTCACATTCATAATCGAGAAGAGAAAAATTTTCGTCAGATGCATCATCATCTACTGCACTACCATCATTACTGAAACACAACTCTCTCTTTCTTGTAACCAACCAACCAGACTCACACCTGCTTGGCCCTGCAATTTCCACACCATCATCTTGCTGCTCATCAGTATTAATATTTTGAACAGTATTTGCAGTATTTTCATTTTGCTGACGCTCATAAACATTAGTATTAGTCACAGCATTCTCATTTACTTCAATAGCGGACGGCGCCGCACCAGAATCGCTCACCTCTGCCGGGCCTGAGTGTTCCTCTGGAGCAGCGCGCTCCTGCACCACCGCATCTCCCTCTCCTGCGACAGCAGGCCTTTGCCTATCCTCTGGAGCGCGCTCTCTGTGTGGGCATGCAAACTTTTTATGCCCTAATAATTCGCCGCAATCGAAGCACCTTAAGCTACCTGTGCTTGCGTACACCATATACGTTTTTCCTTCGTGTCGTACTCGGAATGAAACATCCAGCGTGTTTTCGGGGGAGTCTAGAAACATAAACACCTGTCTTCTAAAAGATTTGACGTGTTTCAGAGACGGGTGTTTACAGCCTAACGTAATTAGTTTAAAAACACTGGCAAATTTACCAAAACGTACTAATTCCCGTTCCAACGCTTCATCTGGAATGAAAGGTGGAACATTCGATACCGTAATTTTCACTGTCGGAGCGTATAACGGGGTAACCTGAACAAAGTTGTCATTTATAACGAGACCATGCTCGATTAAATGGTTAACAAAATTTTGTTCTTTCAAGAACACTACTACGAGAAGCGGACACTATATTCTCGTGTCCTACTTCCCCTCCAGCCGAAATAAGCACGTCTTCCACTGTGACGCCATCCTCTGGCACACACCTGAAGCCATTGCGCAAGGACAAAGACGGCATCTCTTCATGAGACGCCATCTCTCCCTGCGCAATACCCGCAACAACAAAAAAAGCTAGGTCTAAAACAAACTTTTAACCATGCAGAAAAAAAGAGAAACAATCCCCGTAATTTAGAAAATCACACAGCTCAGATCTCACCCAACACCACCCTCACGAGAGAGAGAGAGAGAGAGAGAGAGAGAGAGAGAGAGAGAGAGAGAGAGAGAGAGAGAGAGAGAGAGAGAAGAGAGTGTGTGAGTGTGTTCCAAATTAATTAAAGAAATTGTTGTTAGTAACGTAATCCATTACATTACGCATTTAAGATAATAATCTGACTGACTACCTTTTGATGACTTTGATTAATTTTGACCTAACTCGTTTGAATAGGATAATCCTGTACCATATTGATTTAAAAATACGAAGAGAAAGAAAATGTATTCTATCATTTGTTATTACCAACATAAAGTGCATCAAATATTACATAAGTCAGGGTTTCCCATGGGGTTTGTGATGGAACTATCAGTAGTAATATATATATATATATACACTCACCTAAAGGATTATTAGGAACACCATACTAATACTGTGTTTGACCCCCTTTCGCCTTCAGAACTGCCTTAATTCTACGTGGCATTGATTGAAAGTGCTGAAAGCATTCTTTAGAAATGTTGGCCCATATTGATAGGATAGCATCTTGCAGTTGATGGAGATTTGTGGGATGCACATCCAGGGCACGAAGCTCCCGTTCCACAACATCCCAAAGATGCTCTATTGGGTTGAGATCTGGTGACTGTGGGGGCCATTTTAGTACAGTGAACTCATTGTCATGTTCAAGAAACCAATTTGAAATGATTCGAGCTTTGTGACATGGTGCATTATCCTGCTGGAAGTAGCCATCAGAGGATGGGTACATGGTGGCCATAAAGGGATGGACATGGTCAGAAACAATGCTCAGGTAGGCCGTGGCATTTAAACGATGCCCAATTGGCACTAAGGGACCTAAAGTGTGCCAAGAAAACATCCCCCACACCATTACACCATCACCACCAGCCTGCACAGTGGTAACAAGGCATGATGGATCCATGTTCTCATTCTGTTTACGCCAAATTCTGACTCTACCATCTGAATGTCTCAACAGAAATCGAGACTCATCAGACCAGGCAACATTTTTCCAGTCTTCAACTGTCCAATTTTGGTGAGCTCTTGCAAATTGTAGCCTCTTTTTCCTATTTGTAGTGGAGATGAGTGGTACCCGGTGGGGTCTTAGGCTGTTGTAGCCCATCCGCCTCAAGGTTGTGCGTGTTGTGGCTTCACAAATACTTTGCTGCATACCTCGGTTGTAACGAGTGGTTATTTCAGTCAAAGTTGCTCTTCTATCAGCTTGAATCAGTCGGCCCATTCTCCTCTGACCTCTAGCATCAACAAGGCATTTTCGCCCACAGGACTGCCGCATACTGGATGTTTTTCCCTTTTCACACCATTCTTTGTAAACCCTAGAAATGGTTATGCGTGAAAATCCCAGTAACTGAGCAGATTGTGAAATACTCAGACCGGCCTGTCTGGCACCAACAATCATGCCACGCTCAAAATTGCTTAAATCACCTTTCTTTCCCATTCTGACATTCAGTTTGGATTTCAGGAGATTGTCTTGACCAGGACCACACCCCTAAATGCATTGAAGCAACTGCCATGTGATTGGTTGATTAGATAATTGCATTAATGAGAAATTGAACAGGTGTTCCTAATAATCCTTTTAGGTGAGTGTATATATATATATATATATATATATATATATATATATATATATATATATATACACACACACAGTAGTCAACATTTGAAGTGGATCAAAACCTTTCATCAAAGTTATACAGGAATTTCGAACAATATCCGTTCTTGTCGCACAACTTTGATGAACTTTTTTGATCCACTTCAAATGTTGACTACTGTAGTATTATTGTTACATTGTGGGTAAACATTGTGGGTAAATCAAACTGAAACATTGTGGGCAAATCAAACTGAAAATCCTATTGTATTAGTATTCTTATTTGTTTCATTAGTATTTTTTTTAAATACACTTATTGCAGCTGTTATATGACTGTCTTTAAATTTGAAAATTGTCATTAAATTGATTAGAATTCAAAAGGCATTTTTAGTTCACTTGTGAATGGTTCACAGCCCTGTTCTTTGCTCCAAAATCTATGTGAGTGAATCCCAACCATGCTGAAAACAGTCCAGAGGCATTTATTTCAACCACAAGGGGGCAGTATAAGAACACTTGATCTGCTTATACAAGCAGTTTCTTCAGATTTATCTGCTTGTTCCCTGGGAGGGCAATCAGCAGGTTGTCAAATAAGAATCATGCATCACTCATCAGGGAGCGCCCTCTCTGTCCTTTCCTTCTGCTAGCAGTTCTGTTTCAGCCTATATCCAGAGGATGATGCTTTGTGCTCAAAGATTTTCATTAGCTTGGTAATCATGATCAGATGATTACTAATAATTGATTGGTGTATATGTAAAAAAAAAAAAAAAAAAAAAAAGAGAAAAGAAAAAAGTTTGGTCTGATTAAAGTCAGTTTGTGTTCTTAAAGGGATAATTCTAAAAAAAAAAAAAGTTTTTTTATAGGTTCTTTGTATTAATATGAAAAATGCATTGGAGCATGTAATTCCAAAGTAATCACCTTTGTGCAGTAATATTTAATCAAAATGTAATTTTGCTTCCTCTGAGACAACTTTCCTTTTTGAGTGACATCATTAAGTTATTTTATTTTTAAACAACTTTCACCACTCTGAGCGGGATTCAAACCTGTGTTTCTGACATGGGAGGCTAACGCTAACCCGTAGCATTTAGTGTCATTCACTAGTGCTCATCTTGAGCTCAGAGGAATGAGGTTTACTTGCATAGCGATTGTCTTCACTTCCATCTGGGTCATGGCACCAAAAGCCCCTTTCGCACTCGGTAGTTCTAGGAACTAGTTCTAGGCTAGAGCTTGAGAACACAGCACTCCCATTCTCCCTCTTCATTAGTTTACGATCTGTTTAACAGTCCTATCTAATACATTATTAGACAGAACTGTTATACAAAGAAAGTCAGTGGATGAAAGAGTATTTTCCGTTTGCCGTGTGGTTGATGCCCAAAGCCGCAGAAATACATAATCATGTTTCGCTTGGTCCCCTCAAATTTGTTTTGGGTTTTCTCCTTGTCTTAGCATAAAGGTTGAGAGGTCGATCTATCACTATTTTCCATGTTTGTAGAGTTAGTTTGTGTAGGAGTAAATATATTGGCTATAATCCGTGTGTGTACAAAGCTTTTTTTTAAATGACAGGTGCTGGTGTTTCGCGTGCTTTCGGCCAATAAGCGTACACTACGTCACTGTTCCTATAGTGCTGGATTAGACCCTACTCTGAATTTAGTTCCTCCAAAAGACGGTCCTAGAACTAAAATCGTTCCCAATTCCTGTGGTGCGGACACGCAAAAATGCGGGTACTTCCACCATTAGTTCTAGGAAATATAAAAAGGTTCCTCAATCCAATCAAGTCCCACCCTGCTTTTTTCTGTTGAATATTCTGCTTCATTCTGAAGCACATTTTAAAAGTAAATAGGTTGGGAACGCCATTTAATGTGTAGCTTACTTTACAGTTGTCTTTTTAGCTTTAAAAGCAAAACTAAAATAAATGTTTTATTTTTTTATTAAAACCTTCAGCATACTTGGCACAAATGCTCTAAAAAGACACCTGCAAATAAATATTTCTCCTTCACTTGAGCCATTGTGTAATATTGATCAAAAATGCTTTTCATGAGGGAATAGGGTAACCTTTAGTCTCAAGGCCTGATGATTCAATCAATCAATCAATCAATCAATCAATCAATCAATCACATTTATTTATATAGCACATTTAAAAACAACACACATTGGCCAAAGTGCTTTACATACAGTCCAGCACATCCAATCTAAGATTATAAAACAAAGTATAAAACAATTACAAAAATTAATTACAATCAAATGCAAGAGAGAAGAGATGAGTCTTTAAATGAGATTTAAATGCATCAAGGGTGGCACGAGATCTAACATGGAGGGGTAAACTGTTCCATAAACAAGGATCTGCAACAGAGAAGGCCCTGTCTCCTTTTGATTTCAGTCGAGACTTAGGAATGGTTAGCTGAAACCTTTGTACAGATCTTAAAGGCCTAGAGGATGTATGTTGCTGAAGAAGTTCACAAATGTAACTTGGTGCCATCCCATTTAAGCCCTTAAAAACAAATAATAATCTTATACTTATAATTCTAAATTTGACTGGAAGCCAATGAAGGGATGCTAGTACAGGTGTTATACTTGCATATTTCCTAGTCCTGTTTAAAAGCCTAGCAGCAGCATTTTGAACCAACTGCAGACGTGAAAGTGATGCATGAGAAATACCATAGTACAATGAATTACAATAGTTCAATCTGGATGTAATAAAAGCATGCATAACAACTTCCAAATCATTAAAAGAAAAAAAGGTTTCAAATTCGCTATATTCCTTGACTGGAAAAAGCCACCTCTAGTTTTTTGTGATTGTTGCGGGCAAAAATGCGGCACGTTTCCTTAAAAAATGCGATGGAATATGTGGGATATTAATGCAGTTTTATGCGATAAAATTGCGGGAACTTGCAAAAACT
Organism: Gila orcuttii; assembly: GCA_026230005.1. Classification (NCBI taxonomy): domain Eukaryota; kingdom Metazoa; phylum Chordata; class Actinopteri; order Cypriniformes; family Leuciscidae; genus Gila; species Gila orcuttii. The sequence goes on from JAPDVR010000011.1 coordinate 40,397,244, forward strand.
GCAGTTTGATGAAAAAGAGAAAAAAAGTGATTCACCCAACACCCTGTTCTCACTAGGCTACTACCTTAATGTAAAGAGTCATTTCTTATTACTTCCTATGATAAGCAAGCATACTACATCACAGAAAGTGCTGGGAATATTTAAATTTTCATCTTGTTTATTTCAGACCTTAATAAACACATGGCTCATACTTATAAAACATTGATGAGTCAAACGAGTTCTGTAGCTTTACAAAAGGAATATGCTACAAATTCTGTAAAAATGAATAAATAAAATATAAAAAAAATGTGTGCTTCCTGTTTTACAGCTGTTCGATGATGATCACGTCGCGTAATTACGTCACTTCATAATGTTCCCATGGCAACAGGGGAAATGGCTGCTCTTGTGTGAAGTAAACGCAACATTTTTTAACTTTCTGCTAAGATATTTGCAACGAAAATGCAGGGATTATGAAATCATGCAAGCCCCGCATTTTTTGCGCGGAAATCGGCAATTTATGCGGCGGAAGTGTGGCGTATTTGAAAAAATGCGGCCCCCACATAAATATGTGGACTTTGGCTGATTTTGCATTGAATTATCCGATCGCACAATCGCGTTTTTCTGGAGGGACTGCCTAATTGATTAATTATATGTCTGGTAGAACTCGGAGGGCCAAACATTATCACTTCAGTATTTGATTCATTCAGGTGGAGAAAATTGGCTGACATCCACTCCTCAATATCATTAAAACAATCAAAGAGAGACTGCAAGGCTGAATTATCCCCCATTTTTATAGGGAGATAAAGCTGAGTACCAGCGGCATAAAGATGATAATATACAATATGTTTCTTACAAATATCAGCCAATAGAAGCATGTAAATAGAAAATAAGACTGGACCCAATATCGATCCTTGTGGAACCCCACACTTCATTAGAGCAGAAGGAGATGCAAAATTTCCTAATTCCACAGAAAAAGTTCTCTAAGAAAGATATGAGTTAAATCAATTAAGACCTTGTCCTTGAATCCCTGCCCACTCTCTTAGATGCTCCAAAAGTATTGCATGCACTATAGTATCAAATGCAGCAGTCAAATCAATTAAAACTAAAATTGCACACTTTCCTGAATCGACAGCCAAAAACAAATCGTTTGACACTTTGGGAAAGGCTGACTCTGTACTGTGTTGAGCCTTAAATCCCGATTGGAACTTATAAAAAATACCATTTCCATTTAAATAAGTAGAAAGCTGTTGAAAGACAGCCTTCTCTAAAAGTTTTGAGAGGAAAGACAATTTTGAAATTGGCCGATAGTTCTTTAAATCAGATGAGTCCAAATTGGGCTTTTTTAGAAGGGGTTGCACCACTGCATGCTTGAAGCAGGTTGGCACGACACCACTCAATAAGCTGGAGTTCACTATTGTCGAAAGATCTAAACCAACCACGTCTAATACCTGAATGAGGAGTCGCAGGGGAACAATATCTAAAGAACACTGAGTGGGCTTCATTTGGCAGACTAAGTCCACCAAATCAGGAAATGAAATTGGTTTAAACTCATTTAAATAATATACTTATGAGGGTGGAATGATATATAATGATAGGTATAATACTAGCTGTAAGAGCATCAATTTTGTAAATGAAATACTCTAAAAAGTTTTCACATGTTATCTGAGTAATATCAAGGCCTGTTGTCTATTGTGATTGTCTAACTGAGTCTATTGTCTTGAATAACGCTTTACGATTATTAGGAATGTTCCAAATGAGATCAGAGAAATATTTTATCTTTGCAGTTTCAGCAGCCTTCTGATATTTAATCATAGCATCCTTCAGTATATCATAAGACACCTGCAACTTATCTTTCTTCCATTGCCTCTCTGCTTTCCTCCACACTTGTCGGAGGCAACGAGTATCATTATTAATCCATGACAGTGGTTTGGATTTTGCACCTATAATTTTAAAAGGAGCACACGTGTCCATAATTTCCTTACAGATGGAATTGAACATTGACACTGTATCATTTAAACCCAGATCAAAAGATAAGGACCCTGGGGTACGCAGTACTGAAGATAATGTATAAGCATTTGAAAACTCACTGGCTGTTGAAGGTTTTTAGAACGGACATACCGGCCCAGTGGCTTACAATTTAAGGATGAACTAGAAACGGAAATATTGAAAATGACTGGATTATGATCAGAGAAACCGGCATCCTCAATATCTATATTCGAAACAAGAACACCCAGGGATAAAATCAAATCCAAAGTATGACAAAGTTTATGGGTAGGACTTGAAACAAATTGGGTGGAATTAAATGACTCAATAAGATGTAAAAACGTCTCGGGTTACGACTGTAACCCTTGTTCCCTGAGAAGGGAACGAGACACTGCGTCGACTACGACACTTTGGGGAACGCCCTTAGTGTAACGCATCTGAAGTATGAATGAAACTAATCCAATCCTGATTGGTGTTGCGTCGTGACGTAACATGTGACGGCATACACGGAAGCTACAAAGGGATGCCGGCACACAACAGAGTTAGCTTCTGCGATTAAGTAAGTCAATCCCAGGCAGGGGAAGGAGTTGCGGAGAGACGCAGTGTCTCGTTCCCTTCTCAGGACACAAGGGTTACAGTCGTAACCCGAGATGTTCCCTTTCGAGGGAACTCGAACTGCGTCGACTACGACACTTTGGGGAACGAGTACCCACTATGCCACAACGAGCCCTGCCTGTCCCAGTGTGAAGTTGCGCACAGGCACACTTAGGACAAGAGCACTAGAGTGCCTGGTGTAGAAGAAATGTCCAGGCTATAGAATCTGATAAAAGTATGAGGGCTGGCCCATCCTGCTGCATCGCACACTTCTTGGATCGGGGCCCCTCAAAGGAGGGCTCTAGAGGACGCCATGCCTCTGGTTGAATTAGCCCTCACGGCCAAAGGTGAAGGCAAGCTGCACACCTGACAGGCCATAGAGATAGCCCAGTTATGACCCAGTTACTGATGGTCTGTTTGGATGCTGGAAGCCCCTTCTTGGGCGACCCGAAGCACACCAGTAACTGGTCTGACATCCGCCATGAAGAAGACCTCTGGACATATATCTTGAGAGCTCTGACAGGGCAGAGCAAATTAAGTCTTTCTTCATCTGCTGTCACTTGAGGTGGAGGATGAAAGCCTGCAGAACCGTAGGCCGTGCCACATTAGATGGCACTTTAGGCACATAGCCTGGCCTGGGATGCAAGATAGCCTTAATGTTGCCTGAAGTTTGCTCCAGGCAACATTAAGGCTATCTGGAGATATAAAGAGATATAGAGAGCATCTGAAGGTCTCCTACTCTCCTCAGAGAAGTAATGGCTAATAAAAAAGCTACCTTGAGGGAAGGTTCTTGGCCTCAGCCGACTCCAGAGGTTCGAAGGGGGCCTCGACCATCCCTTCGAGAACCACTGCCAGGTCCCATGTGGGAACTCTGGTACATGCCGAAGGTCTCATCCTCCAAGCCCCACGGAGGAAATGTATGACCAGCTGATGTCTCCCCAGAGGCCCATCACCCAGAGGAGTGTGGAAAGCCACAATGGCAGCCATGTACACCTAAAGTGTGGACGGGGTAAGACCAGCTGAGAGGCGATCTTGGAGGAGCTCCAGCACTGAAGCCAACCGGGCAGTTAACTGGGTCCACCTCACGCTCTCTACACCAAGTGGAAACACGTTCCATTTTAGGCCGTACAATCTCCTCGTGGAAGGAGCTCTGGAACTGAGTATGGTCTCAACCACTCCAGCCGACAGGCCAGCCTCTAGGTACTGAGCTCACTCAGGGGCCAGGCCCAAAGTTTCCACACGTCTGGTTGAGGGCTTTGAACATTGAGCCCCCGGCCTGCGGAAGCAGATCCCTCCTCAGAGGGATCTGCCAAGCCTGGCCTGCCAGTGGTGCTATGATGCCTGAAAAGCATACCCGGGCCGGCCAATACGGGGCAACTAGAAGTAGACTGATCCCGCCTCGGCGGACCCTCTCCAGAACTCGTAGGAGCAGAGCGATCGGGGGAAAAGCTTACAGGCGTAGCCTCGGCCACATCTGTACCATGGCATCCAACCCCAATGGGGCTGGATGGGTGAGAGAAAACCACAGTGAAAGTGGGACGTCCCTTGAGACGCGAACAAATCCACTTCCACTGGACCGAACCTCTCATATATCGACTTCACCACCTCGGTGTGAAGTCTCCATTCCCCGGGCCTCAGCCCCTGCCTCGACAGGACGTCTGCTCTCTGATTCTGGTCCCTGAGACGTGCATTGCTTTGAGATAACAGCTTCCCCTGAGACCAGAGGAGTATCTGATGCACATATCTAGATAGAAGGTGGAATCTCAGAACCCCCTGATGAATCAAGAAGGAGACCACCGACACATTGTCTGCGTGGTGACCCCTGAGGTCTGGGAGGAAGCTCCTCAGAGCTCTGCCATCCATGACCGTGCCCCAGCCCGTGAATGAGGCGTCTGTCGAAGCGGCTTTCCGGTGACATGACGCTCCCAGCACGGGGCCTTGGGACAGAAACCAAGCTTTTTTCCACATAGATAGGGAACAAAGGCTTCTGCATTAGGGGAGAGAGCTAGACCGAACGGAAGAAGAACCCAATATTGGAACGCTTCACCCCCGAAAGCGAACCTCAGGAACTTCCTGTGAGATGAAAGGATGGATAAGAAGTCTGCATCCCTTAGATCTATCGTGACAAACCAATCCTCAGATTTGATCTTACTCACGATGATGGGAATAGTGAGCATCTTGAACCTGAATCTCCTCAGAGACCGATTCAAATGCCTTAGATCTAAAATTGGCGCAACCCTCCATCCTTCTTGAGAACTATGAAGTAGCGGCTGTAGAACCTGGACTCCCTTTCCGGCGGAGGAACATGGTCTATGGCCTCCTTTACCAGCAGGGAATTTACTTCCTGTTCCAATACCCAACCCTGCACTGGGTTGACCGCAGTCCACACCAACCCGTGTCATTTCGGTGGGTGGAATCGAACTGCAGCCTGTAACCCTTCTCAGGACCCAAGGAGAAATATTTGGCAGGTCTTACCATGCTTTGAAATATTCTACTAAGGGAACCAGCCTCTCGAGACTGATTTCAGGTATTATTTAAGATTCGTTCTCGATCCCCTGAAGCGGCTCTCCGGCTGGGTTTGGTCGAAACGATAGCCCTGATATTTTCGTCTCATTTTCGATACCCTGAAGCGGTTTGCCTCGGCAAACGCAAGATTAGAGTCGTTCACAATATATTTGGCTTTTATCTCTCGATAAGAAAATCAACGGGCGCGAGGCTGAAACACCCGAAAACGCACGGCTGTGCGCGTCGAGATATTTCTCAATGAACACAGCCAGCACCCTCAGGAGCTGACTGTGCATGCCTCGCACACACAAATCTTTATTGCAGAGTAGACCCGTAATCTACGCGCTGCCTCAGCAAACGCGAGATCCGAGCCACTAGATTCTGTATTGCAATGCAGACCTTTAATCTACGCGCTGCCTCGACAACGCGAGATCCCAGTCACAGAATCTTTATTGCAGAGTAGACCCGTAATCAACGCGCTGCCTCGGCAAACGCAAGATCCGAGCCACTATAGATTCTGTATTGCAATGCAGACCTTTAATCTACGTGTAACTGGTCTCTTTTCTGCGTTGTGTTTTGGGTTGGTATGAGAAGAACAGGACAGCATTCGGCAGTTTCACTGATCTTTTATTCCTGATATACAAACAAAATGTAATCAGCCTCTTAGTGAGAGTCGCACTCGTAAATTCTCTCACTGCATCACCAATGCAAAGAGAAATAAATCACAATAAAATGCATATAACAGAAGACATACCTGATATACAAACAAAATGTAATCAGCCTCTTAGTGAGAGTCGCTAAGGACCTCGTAAATTCTATTAAACAAATGTGATGTACACTTGTCACGTGCTCTCATTTCACATTTAGGCCTAGATGCAAAACTATCACTTAATCGGGATGAAATGACAAAAATAACCACACAGATAGGTAAAATAATATTATATACATAGATTAGAGTGAAAATATACATATAAAAGCAACAACTCAAATTAAGATTAAAGAAGATTATCGGGAGCCCAAAATAACCTCACCTCTCACTGCATCACCAATGCAAAGAGGAAGAGGAGGGGACAGAACAGGAAATTATATTGACTCATGCCATCACATCAATTAAAGTGAAAGGTACTCACTTCACTTAGGCAGTCATATCAGGTACATGTAAACGAACAATTTTGTGAGAATTCTAATAAACTATACATACATTTAACAGTACACTTATGTACCTGTTACATACGCGCTGCCTCGACAACGAGAGAACCTCTTGCCTGAAAAAAAAAATGTTGCCTGGTCTGATGAGTCTCGATTTCTGTTGAGACATTCAGATGGTAGAGTCAGAATTTGGCGTAAACAGAATGAGAACATGGATCCATCATGCCTTGTTACCACAGTGCAGGCTGCTGGTGGTGGTGTAATGGTGTGGGGGATGTTTTCTTGGCACACTTTAGGCCCCTTAGTGCCAATTGGGCATCGTTTAAATGCCACGGCCTACCTGAGCATTGTTTCTGACCATGTCCATCCCTTTATGGCCACCATGTACCCATCCTCTGATGGCTACTTCCAGCAGGATAATGCACAATGTCACAAAGCTCGAATCATTTCAAATTGGTTTCTTGAACATGACAATGAGTTCACTGCACTAAAATGGCCCCCACAGTCACCAGATCTCAACCCAATAGAGCATCTTTGGGATGTGGTGGATCGGGAGCTTCGTGCCCTGGATGTGCATCCCACAAATCTCCATCAACTGCAAGATGCTATCCAATCAATATGGGCCAACATTTCTAAAGAATGCTTTCAGCACCTTGTTGAATCAATGTCACGTAGAATTAAGGCAGTTATGAAGGCGAAAGGGGGTCAAACACAGTATTAGTATGGTGTTCCTAATAATCCTTTAGGTGAGTGTATTTCGGAGGTCTATATATAAGGGCATAAATAACTGGACAGTTTAAATCTTCGTTAACCAGCTGCAACTCAAAACTAGAATAATCCTGTACTGCTAACAAACGACATTTGAAATGGTTATTAAATATAGTAGAAGTAGAGGTTTCAGATAAATAGTCAAGATCATCAGCATTGAGCCAAGTCTCAGTCACAAACAAAAAGTCCAGCTCCCAAGAGGAAATAAAATAATTTAATATAAAGGTCTTATTTGAGATGGACCTGCAGTTTGTTTAAGTCATCTTCAAATTGTTGGCTGTAGATACATTTGGGGAGTTGTTAATAGACCATCTCTGATTTGAAACAAACTCCAGCGCTCTAAGATAATGAAAGTTTACTCCACCTCCACGAAACCTTGTGCCCACTGTTCTGCAATAGAGCGTTGGTTCTGGATGCTCCAGGAAAACATAGTGAAGAGAAAAATACCTTGCTGCAAGGGAGGATGAAGAATACCGTCTGCTTAATAATAAACAGCGACTGATGTCATCTACTGCTGACAACTCGGGACATCTGACAAAGAATCTGACAAATCCACAAAAGTGGATTTTTTAAATCTCACCAGAACCTCACCGCCTCTCTTTCCCCTGTTCCCTATGCCGTTTCTTTAGATGAAGTGAACAGTCCGGTGTGCAACAGATGTTTGCCGGTGAACGGGATAAAAGTGCAGACTCCAACGGCTTCTGTCCACGTGAATTCCAACCGCGCACATCCGTGACAAGATACCGAATTCTAAGCAGGTATTCGCGATCATATATATGGAGTGTGGTAACTCTTTCTACAGATAGACAAAAGAGTAGAAAAAGAACAAACACAAGCACCAGGCGAGGGCTTGCCAACAGGTACACTGGCGCCATCTGTGTCACAATGTGATTCAAGACATTGTTTGTTCAAATGTCCTTTTTTCACAGAGCAAAATGAATCATGAATGTTAAAAGAGTGCATATAGTGAAGTTCATGTTGGTAAGAATTTCTCAATTTAAAGAAGAAGAGGAAGATGTTTTTAAAAAAAAAGAGTAGAGGGTTGGGAGTCAGTCATGCTCTTCAGTCTAAAGTGCCGTCCTTCTAAAATGAGGCTGAAAAGAGTTTTTAGTTAGTGCCAGATTGCATTCCACACAGTTCATTACCCAGCACTTACAGAGAGGACAAAGGTATCCCTTTGTATTATACATTCAAGGCTGACGAGACGAAATTCCATTTCAAGTCAGAGTCAGGTGCAGAAGGGAAAGACCGGTTGAGGTGTGGAAAAAAGAAAAGAAAATTGGTTGCGGGGATTAAACCCTGTCAGGTGTAGTTGTGTGAGGGACTAGGCTAACCCTTTACTTTTCTTTATCGAATAGAAACGGCACATTTTTAGTCCAAAAGCACTGGCATAGAATGACTGAACATATGCAAGGGCAAATGTGTGAAAACTCAAGGATGTTCAACTTTCATTCCAATGCAGAGGTTGGGGTGACATGTACAACTGAATGGGTACATTGAAATATACAACTTGTGTTCTGGTTGTTAAACTATTTAGACTTTACAGGCATCCAGCAGCATGGTGTTATAGTATGTCAAATACGTTCTAGATGAAAACACAGGGCCTTATAGGGCCTTATGTGTCTGCATGTATACTGTATATACATCCATGAATATTCATTCACTACTTATCATAAAAGCTAACAGACACAACAATGATATTAATCTTCCATTGCAGTTATTGATTGTTGTGGAAATGAACACAGAGAACTGCAGCACTGATATTATAGCAATATTGTTGCTGTGTTCCTCTTGTTACTAAGCTGATTGCTTTGCACATTACAATGAACTGTTTTTTCTTAGCAGAAACTTTAACAGACAGTGATCTTTGGCCAAGAAAACACACCTTGATTTAGAAGTTTCTCCATTTACTCACCCAAAAAGTGACTTCTGGTAATCTTTGTAAGGCACTGTTATCTCTGTCACTCTTATCTCTCTTAAAGATCCAATTCAGTTTCTTTCAAGTTTTGGGGTCTCCAAATTGGTTTGTCTGATTTATTTATTTCTGATTTGGCCCACAATAGCACAAGGATAGGACTCTGGTTTGGTACCCAGCCAGAAGTACTTGTACTTAAGTATTTTGTGCATGTCTATGTGTGTGTAATAATATAAATTTATATATATATATATATATGCTGAATTTTGACAACTTAAGCATTGACTGCATTCTCTACCGACTGCTTGACCTTAAGCTGGGGTAAAATCACTGCGGTAAAAACACAATACAACATAATAGGGCTCAAGAGGACATTCACAGCTCACATAAATTGCACCATGATTTTAATCAGGAAAATTATGGTGGTACTGAGTGATATGATTCTGCAATTTTCTAATGTTAGTAATTACACTCTAGATGGCACATCATTTTATATTGTTGGAGATTATTGGTGCGTACTAATAGTGGATTTTTGATGAGAAAGTTATGCAAGCCTATGTAAACCCTAGCATTGCCTTTACGCCTGCTGCCCTGACGTCAAGACTGTCAAGCAAATCACAGATGAAATACAGAGGCTTGTAAATTTCCTATATGTAGCTTACTGGTTTAACTTGATAATGGTAAATAAAACTTAATTATTTTATTTAAAAACTCAAATGAATAATGCATACAATTAGGCAGATCTGAAACAACAACATAACATTAAGCAAAATGTTACAAAAACATGGTTTACACTTTATTTTAAGGTGTCTTTACTATAAGGTTAGATTAGTTATGGTTAATTGCATGTAATTATGCATAATTTATAGTTTAGTTAAGAAGTAAAAGCTGCAATAAATTAAAATATAAATATGAAAAACTTGAATGAAAGTTAGAAATGTTGCTTTGAAAGCCATAACTGAAATAAAAATAAAAATAAAACGAAAATAAAATGTAATTAAAGCTAAATAGAAAATAATTAAAAACAACAAAAAGGACAAAACCACAACAAAATTACAGAACCTAAACTAAAATTAAAATGAAAACAAAAATCAAATGAAAATAAAAGATAATATATATATATAAAACTCTAGTAGTATATACATGATACTAATATAACAGATTTAAACAATGTTCAGACCAATTTTGGTTGGTTTAAGCTGTTTTATCAACAGACAGAGATAGATAGATAGATAGATAGATAGATAGATAGATAGATAGATAGATAGATAGATAGATAGATAGATAGATAGATAGATAGATAGATAGATAGATAGATAGATAGATAGATAGATAGATAGATATCGATTAAAAAGTACATGTCAGAGAAATTAAGGCATTTAATTGGAGCTAATTAGTGGATAGACTCCACTGTTTTATTAATCTCTTTTCAGATCGATATACTTGATCTGCACACTGTTCTGCACAACACGTTCCCCACACACTGCTGAGCAGATCAAGAGAAGAGCCAAGAGAATGTGAGGGCTCATGTTACAGGGGAAGGGCCAGATCTCTGCTGCGGCTGATCCTGCCTGATAACAGGACCAAAGATTCATTTTCAAATCCTTGCTAAATCCCTCCATTTTCTGTCAGGCAGTATTTTTTCATGTTTCTTGGTTGGGAGGCTTGGGTCCCTATCCAGTACATCTCTTAGAGGTGTTAAAAAGGCATCTGATGTCTAGCAGTGGTTCTGAAGTATTTATTATGGAATATTAATGTCAGCTAAAACAACACACCTCAAGTCTTACTCTTTTATTGGGAGAGATGATGTTTCCTCCCAGATGAAGCATGAGTGCTTCTTAAGTTGTGTGATCATGAAAATTCAGTATGAGAATAAAACAGCCAATGGAATTAAATATAAGACCAATAAATGTTTCTGTTAGTGGTTATGCTGGAAGTGTGGAACAGTTCTGAATGTCTGGGTGTGCCTGAGAAAATTTGCATACACAGTACCGTCAAAAGTGACTGGGGTCAGTAAGATTCTTTTCAAATGACTTTGAAAAAAATCACTTTTGCTCACCAATGCTGTATTTATTTGATCAAAAATACAGTAAAACACCAATTTTGAGAAATATTATTACAATTTAAAACAGTTTTCTATTTGAATATATTTCTTGTAATTTATTCCTGTGATGGCAAAGCTGAATTTTCAGCATCATTCCTCCAGTCTTCAGTGTCACATCCTTCAGAAATCATTCTAATATGCTGATTTGGTGCTCAAGATACATTTCTTATTATCATCAATGATGAAAACAGTTGCACTGCTTAATATTTTTGTGAAAACCGTGATGCATTGTTGAATTATTTGAGGAATAGAAAGTTCAAAACAACTGCATTTGAAATAGATATCTTTTGTAACATTATAAATGTATTTTCTTTCACTTTTGATCAATTTAATGCATTATTGCTGAATAAATGTATTATTTTCTTTCCAAAAAAAAAGAAACTTTTGAATAAGTGTATACTTAATTTTTACTGCATGATAATCTTAGAAAAGGACACTGTTGGTACAATATTATTTTGTATTTTAGAAGCCTATTGTCTCAGCTTGTTATTAAAATTTTAGTCACATATTGATCCTTTTGGTTTGAGAAGATCATAAATACATTAATTTGTCTGGTGCGTTTGAGTGGCTAGTAAACTGATGAGAAGGAATAGCTGGACGTTTTGCTTCAGACCACTAAATTATGCACCAGGATTTCTGCTTGCATCAAACATGTCTGCAGATGCTATATATCCCTTCTGAGATGCACAGGGGGATTGAACCTGATGCCAGAACTCGAGAGAGACACTTCCAATGTATTTTTTTTCTTTTTTATTTCTGAAGGAATGCTCAGGTCTGGCCCCTAAAGAACATCCTTCTATAGAAGCCCTAAAAAAGGTGCTTGAGTCTATTGATGATGCTGGATGCAGGATTGTAGGAGGAACAGAAAAAAGCCCCACAATATAATGAGAACTTCTGCTCCCTTATCTTCGAGGGACTATCTATCTGTATATATCTGTTTGTGATTTACACATCAATGCTGTTGCTACAATAGCAAAATATTAATTTTACTGAATTTCTTGGTTTTTAAATCACATAGTTTTTTAGTACTAATGTTTGTTAGGGATAAAATGAACCATTTCCATGTCAATATTTCATCAATAGTGTGTATTTTCTGTCTGTTTTGAATCAGAACTAGTGATTTGTTAAACGAATCACAGTACTTTTCAACAAGTTGGCAAAATAAATCGTTTCAAGATTCAGGGTAAATCATTTTAGACAGCTCTCTCAGGCTCTTAAAGGGATAGTTCACACAAATGAAAATTCTGACATTTACTCACCCTCAAGTTGATCCAAACCAGCATGACTTTCTTTCTACTTCTGAACACAAAATAAGATATTTAGAAGAATATGGGTAACCAAACTGTCGGTTTGGTGGTTTGAAAATTGGACCCCAATTTTTGAGTCGTTTTCCAACACTGGCACATACTCCTTAAAATTAAAAAAATATTCCTTGTCCATATTCACGAGTGTACAGATTAATGCGGAATATGAGAGGAACATTGCCATGACATTTTCATGCAAACTGCCCACTCTAAAATAACATATCGTGCATTCTGCGTTTGATGAAACTGACCTTAGCAGCTTGCCCCCTTTTGAACAGAACTCTCCAGGCAATGACTCTTCACAATTAAAAATCCTTTATTTTCTTACATACAAATAGCATTGGCAACATGCTGCATAGCTTCAGACAGAGCATTCAGCACCCTGACCTCTTCACAACCCTCAGATAATACTGACATTGCTATGCCTATTACTAATTTCCAATGCCTGTCCAGTGCCAAGATTTAAACAAATATGAAGAAGGCTCTGGGCAAGGAAGCCTTCTGTATAAAACCTGCATCATGATATATATATATATATATATATATATATATATATATATATATATATATATATATATATATATATATATATATTCTGATTCTGTTTATCATTTTAGTTTTTGCTGTTAAAGTGCTGTAATGCAAATGTTTTGATGCTGTTGCAGTCCCGTATGAGCTGAAATAAATTTCTGAGTGAAATTATTTTCTGCAGTCATATTGATCTAATGGTCATCCGTCAGTTCTTACAAGCCTTTTATTCGGTATATGTGATGTGCTATAGTGGTTGTCCTCCATATCCTATTCAGAAATTTAGCTGAATACAGATGTTACATAAGCCAAAATAAAGCAGTGTCATTCAATACAAATAAACTTAGCCTTTATAGCCAATTGCAGCGGAATCTTTTCTGCAGAAATGATGAGTCTCAAAGAAATAGAAAAACAACTAATTCGGGTATAAATATAGGATGGTGTCAAAGGTACACTGAGTAGTTTCTTTAAACAAGTTTTACTTCTAAAGTCAACACGAAATTATATTTGCAACCCATTTTACTGTTGTAATGTGACCAAACTGGCATCTCTGGAAATACTTACCTCTACCAACATTTCAACATTTCTGCAAAACTCCAAAAACTTACATATACATAGGCCTTCAATTCACTACAGTTTCCAGCTGAAATTAACACTAGTTGGAATAAAACACCAACCATTTTTAATCCTTTTCACAGAAATTATGATTATGGAAAGTAGATTATCGATTAATAAAGACTTATTTTCATGAGGTTCCTTGTATTACTGCTTTTACCATAGTTCATGAGTTGTAAACTAATATATTTTGATGTTTGCATCACATAACTAGCTCCATATGTATGGCTTTTCACAAGTACAAAAATTAATTGGGAGCTCACTTGCAATGCAGAGCGTTTGGGTACGATAAAAGAGCTCAAACGCAATAGAGCTTTACCCTTTTAGCTCCACTCACCGGTCATTTAATTCCCGAACTGCTGCAATACGTACAACAACCAACAAAATAAAATGTTGCCACTCACGCTCATCTGTTTCGGAACAAGCTGAAAGTGCTTTTAGTGCACAAAACGTGCATTTCCAATGAGCCTTGGTTAAATAAGATGGATTTGTGAGTAACATGCACATTAAACGTTAAACAAAATTGTAGGATAGGACTTGATTGTATCCATTGGGATTTCATTGGATCATGAAAGGTGTTACAATGTCAAAATGAAGTTTGCAGTGTGGAGGACTACTTCCCTACTAAAACACCACTCTCACTTTAATACTTTTTGATTATAAAATGGAGGTTGAAGCATTATTTTCCAAATCTGTCATTATTTGTTATTACAACAGTTATTAACTTTAATCAGCATCAAATTACTAGGAATATTTTAAGAAGGCTATACAGACTACAGAAGTATAGCCTTAAATAATTTGGTATTGGTTAACATTATCACAGGCAAACAGATGAACCCAGAATATAAATGCAACAGTTTTCCCTTAGAAAACCTTTATAAACAACTGTAAGTCCAACAAGTGAAGTCAGCCAAAAAAAAAAAAAACAATAAAATAGTTGTCTTGCAATTCGACTGAAATAAATACGTGCAAAGTTCATGAACTTACCTGAAGTGTATTTTCCAGAGAACAGCAGCTTTCAGTATGTTGCACACGGTCAATTTGCAATGACATCATGAGCTGAAGGAGGCAGCCGAGAGCTTAATGACAATGTATTGTTTGTTATTATGGTAACACTTTACAATAAGGTTCATTAGTTAACTAGTTAATGTATTAACTAATACATTTATTACAGTATTTATTCATCTTTGTTAATGTTAGTTAATAAAAAGACAGCTGTTAATTGTTTGTTCATGTTAGTTCACAGTGCATTAAGTAATGTTCATTCTTAGTTAATGTTAACTAAGGTAGTTAACTAATGTTAACAGATGAGCCTTATTGTAAAGTGTTACCGTTATTACAGATTAGTACGATTAAAAGATAGAAAAAAACTTTTGCAAAAACATCTGTATTAAGTAATCAGGAAGTTTTGATTATCATCAGGATTATGATATCTGAATATCATTATCTCCGACTTCACACATGTGCATGTTGCGTGGAGGTGTTTTTACACCTGAATGTGTAGATGCATAACATTGTTGTGGCATTTAGGGATTTTACGACCCGTAGATTCTCCTGTGAGAATGGGATTACAACACCTGTGGGAAATGCGATATGTTCTACAAAATGCCTACAAGAGTACAGTACTAGTCTGTCCGCCCAGCGTCCTCCAGCCTTTTCCCTCCCACGACGTCCCACATCATAATGTGTTACGGAGTCTGCGTTCAAGCATGACATCTGCTCGAGACACCCCATGCCTCTTACTCTATCCTGAAGCTTCAGGGTCCTGTGGCATATTGACAAATGCTGCAAGCCTCGTCTGAAAGCTTTCATTACTTGACAGCTGACAGCTGACATCTCGCCACAGATGTTACTCTTTGCCAGCCATAAATCATTCAATGAGACCTCGGCCTGCCATCATTTAAGTTATTATAGCTTTCAAACAATGTGGAGAGGTCATCTCCTCTCATCTCATCTTCCTCTGAAAGTCAGAATAGATTCCAGCTCCCTTTTTGGACATAGTCACAGCGAGGGCCTTTTCAGCAAGTCGCCGATATTTCCGCCCGCCGTAATGCAGATATGCCACAGTGTGGCTGATCCTGATGAGGCTCGGGCTCCTGGTGATAGGTTGAGAGGCTGGATTTGATTGCTTGCCGCAGAGTCAGAGGGGCTTTGGAGGTTTCCACTTGATTAAACCCGAGCTTGATGCACAGAGTGCTTGCTTTAATTTAAAAGTGGCAAATAGGGGAGTGCTGGAAATTGTAATGAGAAAATAAAATGCATAGATACAAAGTAATTGACTTGGCCGATCATCAAAGGATCAGATGAGGTTTTATTAGTAGACCTTAATTGTACTTTAATTACTAAATTTAAATAAGGAACTCCTCCTCATCTATAGAAAGTGCAGAATGTACCTAATTTCTAAAAAGAGAGTGTTATGTGACGAACAGCTATCTGATATAAGGGCACGGTATCAATGTAATTTTCATTACTTCTTTTAAAAATTGGATACAGCACAAATTGATGTCCTTATCCGAGACCACCAACAGGTGATATACCTCATTATTCAAATGAGATTCCCTCTCTCTTAGACTATGCCATGTTTTCGTACACAGTGGAATTGCTTGTTTCTTGGTTGCTCATTTAATATGCATAGAGTATAAACACGGGCGTCAGTTTGGTTTGAAATGTGTGGGGGTGGGGGGGGGGGGGGGGCAGAGACGCATTCGGAAGTGCATTTTCAGAAGTGCTGGGTACAATGACGCATTCATTTTTTTTTTCTCTTTCGCGCAGGTCATGTTTTGAAAGACGATTTCCTCTAGCTTATTAATGTAATTATGTAAATACAAAAAAAAATATACAAAAATGTGATGTCCGACTCGTTTTATGAAGAAGAAAGCCTTAAGTTTTCAGACAAGCAGGCTAGGCTACTCAATTTACAACATGCATTCATCCAATTTACATCAGTCATTTTGACCAACTTGAAAGCATCCAATCATCATCATCATCACAACTATTCCTGTATTCAGCAATAGATTTAAGGCAAGCATAATGCAAACAAGATAGCTACTACTCCACGATCATCTCCACCAATGCTCACGGGGGTCAACCAGTTTGGTTTGAAATGTGGGGACAGAGACGCATTCATTCGGAAGTGCATTTTCAGAAGTGCTGGGTACAAACTTGTCAGTGACGTGCGGTGATGTCTTAAAGAGGCTAGGCACTGAGTTGAAAGCCAGATTAGGCCTACCTGATTTATTGTTTATGCTAATCAGGGGCGGATCTACAGGGGGGCAAGGTGGGGCAGGTGCCCCCCCACTCTAGAGCCTTGCCCCCCCCAGCTGCCCCCCTAACTTTGATGATCCAAAAACTGTACCTGTAAAAACAACCCGCAAGCTTCTCAAAACAGTGAACTAAACGATACATTTACCAAAAGTGAACAATTTAATTTTTATTAAAGCCCCTCCCCCTGCCCCTCAAATACTTAGTACGTCCCTGATTCAAACGCGCAGAGCGGCGTTCGCTCAGTCTGGCTCACACACACACACACACGCACACAGCGAGTCTGCTGCGGTGCGGTGGCCCTGCAACCGACTGGAGAGACTGAGCTGCCCCAGAGCCTCTGAAGGTGAAGTGAGTTTCCCCAGGTGTAGTTAAACACACGTTTAACTTAAAGTTACATTTGTAATGAATGTATACATGCTAAAGACGATTCAGCATCAGCAAAAACAGCGAGTCTATTACGTTAGCCAAAATCAGCGGTCAAAACGCTCCCTCGTGATTTGTAAGAGCACTCTTCACTTTGATTAGCCTAATTCTGATTTTAGTAAAGACAAGAACAGCTTAATAAAAAATATAAATTGTTTGTATCCATAATGTTTACTGATGGTCGCCGTTACGCCGACGTTACGTTACAACACACAATACAGTGCCAGTTAGGAGATCGATCATTTGATTAGCTAAGCAAATCCAATTCCTCTCAGGTATCACAGCAATGAAACCAGGTTACAACTGGGGAAACAAATACAATTAGGATTATTATATTAAGTAGTCTAAACATAACTGGTGTGTGTGCATGTGATAAATCTTTGTGATTTTATATTTGTTATATAGGCTATTATTAGCTACATGGCCCTACAGTGTAATGTAATACAAGGATAACGAGAGGTTTTCACATATTTACTTTTGCAGGCAAGAGTAGTTGAAGAAAGTAGCTGGAGCCTAACCATTAAGGCTAAAAGTCCTTGGACACAATTATTGAACTTTTTTTAATATTTTCATTTAGCTTTTTATACTTTTACGTTTTAAAAGATGCACAGTTTTGTTTTGTTTTGTTTGAACACTGCACTGGGCTTATTCCTGTTGTGAATTAAAAACCTTTGTAGTGTGTAAGGGCATGATTAAACAATAACTACTGTGTTTTTTTGTTTGTTTTGTTAAAGCAATTCACATAGGGATTCCCACCGTCTACCCCTGCCACCCTGCCAAGACCTCTTGCCACCCCTTTGCCCCCCCCATGTAAAATTTTCTAGATCCGCCACTGATGCTAATAATACGTAATAACAGTAAACGTTACGCACAAGCGCGGCATATCAAGAAATGTACAAGTCAGGATGTATATCGTGTACTCTCTCTCTCTCTCTCTCTCTCTCTCTCTCGCACGCACGCACGCACGCACGCACACGCACACACACACACACACACACACACAAGCGCGGCACAGGCACACACCGGTAGTTATGTCCACTCCAGCATCAGAATGCAACCATTCTTAATCCTTAATTGTTGCACAGCGGCAATTTGTCAGTCAGCAAAAGTAAAATCACACACTGCTCAATTGAATATGAAGGCAAATGGCTTGCATTGATTCAACCAAATTTATTAATTCAATATTAAAGGGATTCTATGCAGTTTTTTTAGCTTAACTGAACAGCTTCAGAGTTATTGAAATGGTTATATGACTTCTTTCGGGTTGAATGGTGGCCTTCTCGCACCCCCCTGGTGCCTGTGAGCGGAAAAATCTCCCTTGCAACTTTGGTGCGGCGGGCCGCCGTCCTCAGCCTCAGGAAGTATCGCGTGATATCAGCTCTCGCGATGTAACATATTCCTTTACGGCACTGCACACATACACGCCCCCATCCAGGAAGGTAGAGAAGGATGGAGTTTGTCACAATATCGTCATGGCTGAGCCGGCATATAAGATGCAGAAAGCATTGTCGGAGGAACAGAGAAAGAGGAAACGGCAGACTGACCGAGCGAGGAGTCAGACATGAGCGTAATTTGCGGGTGTTATATGTCCCCATTGAAACATCTCGCGGCACGGATGTACCCATACAAACAAATAAAACATCTCCAGGTAATTCTAGTAGAGCATTCATTTCGTTCGTTTGTTAAATAAGAGGCGATCTGAAATGTGTTGTTTTTAAAAATCAAGTGACCAAAGTGCTTGTTGCCGCTGCGATCAGTGGCGCGGATAGAGTGTTCTGTTGTGACGCGCACAGTCTTCACACAAACGCGCGCCTCAATCCGTTGAGGAGAGACTCTATATTTGTTACGGTGAAATCACAAAACCTAATGCACAAAAAACGTGTCCCTGCTTGAAATACAACCACTAATAAACAATCGGTTTTGATGAGGAAAATAAACTATACTACTAGTACGGATTAGAACCCAGAACCTCTGACACACTTGGCAAAAGAAATTTACGACAGTAACGTTAAATACAAGTGCTCCACAGCGACTCTAGGGGTCGCTGTTTGACAAAAACGGGATTCCTGCCTGGTGTCCCTTTAAGCCCAAAATAGTTTTTGACTCGGTAGATTATTTGTACATAAAATCCATCCGCCATTCTCGTTAAGACGTCGATCACATATCACATCTTTCATTCCAGTCTGTTTGAAACGATCGGGCAATTTTTGGGCCCTTTTGCTGCATTAGTCCATCTAAGGCTGGCGTAGAAATAAAAAATAAAAGAAAAATTTCTTAACTCCGTGATCACGGCCGGTGCTGTCATTTTGACTTTGAATTTGGCGGGGATTAACTATGTAGGCTAGCTGTGGTGTAATGACGTTAGCTGCGCAAATGTCCAGTAATATCTCGATTTTAATTGGTCCATGTCTGATACGTAACGGAGATGATTACTGGCATAACAAATTTACGTCCAAAGGCACAGCAGATTTGTGCTTTTTGCCGTACATGTTGAATAATACAGGATCGAAGTGCGCATGCGCAACATACAAACAAATGCTAGTAAAAGAAAAATGTTAGTAGACAGTAAAAGCACTTTTTATTTTACCATTTGTTTTTTATTTGATTATGCGTAACTGCCACATTTGTCATCACAACGTCTAAACAATTGGAATAACACACATATTGCATATATAAAAAACAAGAATAAACAGTAAAAAACAATTTGGGCAGGGTAGTGCCTAGTTTGCCTACCCAGACCGCACGTCACTGAAACTTGTCAAACTGTGCAGCCTCTCTCTGCTCAATCCGTAAATAAATGCATCGATCTGCACAATTTGTTTGAGTTCTTTAATGGTCTAGTGGTTGATATTTTGCCAAGCGTGTCAGAGGTTACGGGTTCTAATTGTTGTGTTATGATGGCTATTTATCGAGATATTAAGCTGAAGTAAAACCAGGTCAGACGAACGTGACAACAACTCTTTTATTCCTCTCCCCAACACTCCCCACAGGGGGGCGGTAAATCCCCATATAACATTTAACCATATCACTACATCCCCCTTTCTGAGATATATGCTTTACATCACAACAGATACAGAACTATATGTGTGAGTGGGAATGTAAATGACATCCTTGTACAGTTTACTACAAAACTGCAAAATCTGTTATCTCTTTTATATTACTTTTATACACATGGCTTATTAACATTTTTAACAATTTTCTCAGTTTTCTTTTCCCTCCTCTTCCCCAAATAAAACAGATTAACAGATAATAAACAGATAAACAGATTCCTCTTTTTTTTTCCATAAAGAACAAATTTTCTTTTTATTCTAAGAAGGGTGGGGTAGACTGCCCAAGCCTTCTACTGAGTGTGGGGGTTTATTCTGCCCCGTAGCAATTCACTCAGTTCTCCCAACAGTACCTGCTAACTATGCACAAAGTCCTTCAGGTACGTTGGGGGTCTTCTGTCCCTGGAAGGATACCTTTTCACCGGAGTATCCAGAAGGACTGAAGCATCCCCCGAACATACACCATCTGGTCCAACTCCAGAATCTTTATTTTCCAGAACAGGTGTATCATGACTTGATGTTTCTACTGGCAGTGCTACTGGGGTTGACACCAGGTGACTACGATTCCGACGAAGAATACCCCTAGGTGATTCCACCAAGTATGATCTTGGAGTCTCCGCTTTCATAATCACAGCCCCTTTCTCTTTAGTGTCTTTAATCCACACTAGCTCACCTGGATGCAACTGTGGCAAGGCATGAGCTCTGTGCCTTTTATTATACTGTTTCCCTTGTTTCTCCCTCTTAACCTTTTCCTCTGCTCTCAGACGATTCATGTCCATCCAACCTGGGTTCAACATTGAAGGAATAACTGGGACAGTCGTGCGAAGCTTTCGGCCCATCAGCAGCTCTGCTGGACTAAATCCATTAGCTAATGGTGTTGCCCGGTACTCCATAAGAGCCAGATAAGGATCTGCTGCTTTGGTGAGAAAATCCTTCACAGTCCTCACTGCTCTTTCGGCTTCCCCATTGGCTTGAGGATATCTGGGACTGGACGTCGTATGAGAGAAACCCCACTCTTCAGCGAATTTTTTGAAAAACTCTGCACTGAATTGTGGTCCATTGTCTGAAATCACCTCAGTAGGAATTCCGTGTCGGGCAAACATACTTTTGAGATGGGTTACCACACCTGCAGCAGCTGTTGATGACAGTTTGGCTATTTCCACAAATCGGGAAAAATAGTCAATCACCAGCAAGTATTGATCTTCTTTCCACTGAAACAGATCTGCTCCAACTTTTGTCCAAGGCCTCTCAGGGAATTCTGTGGGAATCAATGTCTCTTTGAAGTTCTTCCTTTGACTTGCACAAATATCACATTTCTCCACCTTTGACTGAAGCTGTGCACTGAGACCCGGCCACCAAACAGATTGCTTAGCACGTTCTCTACACTTTCCAATGCCCTGGTGTGCAATGTGCAATTTCTCTAGGATATCACTCTGTAGTGATTTTGGAATTACCAGTCGACAGCCTTTTAACATCAGTCCATTCTCTATGGTTAATTCCCCAGCAAATTGGAAGTACTGCTGCACCATGGCTTCCACTCTGTTTTTAGACGGCCAGCCCTCCAGGACATACTTTTTGACCAGCTGTAAAACTGGATCAGCTTCTTGATGTTGCTGAATATCGCGAAGTCTCTTTTCAGTTGCAGGTAAGCTTGTGACAATAAAGTTCACGTACAGGTTCATCTCCTCCTCCTTTTGTTGTCCGTCATGTTCTCCGTCATGTTCTCGTTGTCCAGGTGCTCTAGAGAGGACATCAGCAGTCGCAATATTTTTCCCTGGAACATGCGAAATAGTGTAAGTGAATTTCATGAGTCTCATCCGCAATCGCTGGATACGTGGTGGTAGTTCGTCTAGGTTCTTTGAACTCAAGAGGGGTACCAAAGGTTTGTGGTCTGTTTCCACATGAAAGGAAAGACCTACAAGAAAGTCCGAGAAGCGCTCACAAGCCCAGGTGACAGCTAAGGCCTCCTTTTCAATTTGCGCGTATCTCCTTTCCGTGTTTGTGAGTGCTCTTGACGCGTAAGCAACAGGTTTAAGCTGCTCACCTTGCCTCTGAAGCAATACAGCTCCCAGCCCGTATGATGATGCATCAGCTGAAACGACTGTAGTGGCGTTTGGATTGTAAAGAGCCAGCCCCGGCGGTGTGCTTAGGTCTCTTTTAATGTCCTCAAAAGCTCTCTGTTGGTGCTCTCCCCATGCCCACATATTCTTTTTCTGCAGTAGATCTCTCAAAGGCTGCGTTTTCTCAGCTAGGTTTGGTAAAAACTTCCCTAGGTGATTTATCATGCCCATGAATCTCCGCACTTCACTTACATTTGTCGGCTCGCTCATTTGTGTGACTGCACGCACCTTTTCAGGATCCGCTTGAACTCCTGACCCATCCAGTATCTGACCAAGGAACTTCACACTCTTCTTAGAGAATTCACATTTATCATTGAGGGTCACTCCTTCCTTTTGCAGTTTTTGCAGCACAGCAAAGAGACGTTGATCATGTTCTGTCTGGGACGCCCCGAACACTAATATATCGTCCATGTGGCACAAGACTCCTTCTAGACCCTCCAGCATTTGCGACATCCTTTTCTGGAAATGTTCTGGAGCCGATGATATACCAAAACAAATCGGTTGAAGCAGAACCTTCCAAAAGGAGTAATAAAGGTGGTGAGGAGGGCTGAATTCTGTGACAAAGGAATTTGCCAAAATCCTGAGTTGGCGTCGAGTTTAGAGAAGACCGTGGCTCCTTCCAGTTGACCAAGAGAATGTTCCACTGAAGGAAGAATGTATCTTTCTCTGTTTACTGCATAGTTGAGCTTTGTTAGATCTACACAGATGCGCACTGCACCGTTTGGTTTCGGAACAACGACCATACCTGCGCACCAGTCAGTCGGTTGTTCTACTCTGGTAATCACTCCTTGATTTTCCATGCGTTCCAATTCTTGTTTCACTTTTGACATGAGGGGTATTGGAATACGACGGGGTGTTGACAGTGAAAAAGGCTTAGCGTCAGGCTTTAGAGATATCTCATAGTCTCCTTGCAGTTTTCCCAGGCCGTGGAATAATTCTGGAAACTGTCTTTTTACTGACTCCAGACTATCAAAGTTCACTGTATCGATTCTTGCGATGATGTCTAGAGCATGGATTGCCGGACGCCCGAGTAGTGCCATCTTCAACCCCGATATCACATATATGTCTTGAGTAGTGGTTTTATTTTTCGTGCTGAGTTTAGCTGTGCACCTACCCTTGACTTGCAGTGAATCTTGACCTGGTCCCAGCAGTATTTTTGAGGTTTTCTGCAGTTTACCAAAGTTTTCCTCCTTATACAGTTCTTCAGAAACCACCGTGACATCTGCTCCCGTGTCCACTTTGAACAACACCTCAGAATTATTCACTTTTAGTTTAATCAGCCAGGGGGCATCATTCTGCTCTGTACTCACAGTACCTAAGAATGCTATGTCACTCTCTTGTTCATCATGAGTCATGTTTACTTCACTTATCCCTCTAGACCTGCAAACTTTCGCATAATGACCCTTTTTCTTACAAAGGTTGCAGAATGCTTGTCTTGCTGGGCATTGAAATTTGCTGTGAGATGGAGTTCTTCCACACCACTTACATGAGATGGACCTTTCTGACACTGTTTGTTTCTCTGCCATCCTAGCAGGCTTCCTCTGCATCATACCTCGTCCTTTATTGTAAGGTCGTTGTTGTGCATGAACAATGTCGACATTTGTCGCTGTGTCACTTTTGAAATTGCCTTTCAACTCCTCTTGCTGTTTCTTTACCAGCTCACTTTGGCGTACACGTGTGACAGCCTTCTCTAGAGTAAGTTCAGGATCCATCTGAAGTTGCTCTGACAATCTTTTATCTCTCAGTCCAACCACTAATCTGTCTCGAAGCATTTCACTATATAATTCTCCATAGCCACAATGCTCAGCTAGGCAATGTAGTGCTGTGATGAAATTATCTGCAGACTCTCCAGTTTCTTGCTGTCTCATATTAAACTTTGCACGTTCAAATATCACATTTCTTCGTACTACAAAGTGTTCATTCAGTCGCTCCATGACAGTATTGTAATCACTGAGCTGTTCTGGAGTGAGACGCAATGATGTGAGAATGTCCTCTGCCTCATCACCCATTGTATACACGAGTGCATTCACTTGGTTCTCTTCTGGTTGTAACTCAAGTCCAGATGCAACTCTATATCTTTCAAACCTTTTACTCCACTTTGGCCACTCTTCTGGCTTTAAAAAGTCAAACTTTTGTGGTGGCATTACCTGAAACCGATCCATTTTCACTCACGCGGCTCTCTCCTCTCCACGTGACGACCGATCTTTTCTTTTCCAATTTTTCACCTTCCTAGCGTGAATTCTTCGCATCACACATGGCAAAAGGGCTCTCACTGTCCTCCTATGCCGTTATTGTGCAATCTTCTGACACCATGTTGTGTTATGATGGCTATTTATCGAGATATTAAGCTGAAGTAAAACCAGGTCAGACGAACGTGACAACAACTCTTTTATTCCTCTCCCCAACACTCCCCACAGGGGGGCGGTAAATCCCCATATAACATTTAACCATATCACTACACTAATCTGCACTTCTATAGTTTTTTTTTTTTCTCTCATCAAAACTGAATATGTTCATCAGTGGTTACAGTCTATATCAAACAGGGACAGGTCTGTGTGGATTTTATTTTGAGATTTCACCGGAATGAATAGAGAGTCTCCACAACGGCGATGGATTGAAGCGCGCGTCCGAGTGAAGACTGCGCGAGCCTGTATCCGTGACACTGGTTGCCGCGGCAACGAGCGCTCAGCAGCTTGAGTTAAAAAACACCACATTTTAGCGCTAGATCTCTTATTTAATAGCGAATTAAATGAATGCTCTGCTAGTTAACTGGATATGTTTTATTTATATGTATTAGGTACATCCGTGGCACCTCAATGTTTCAAAAAGTGGTGGGTACAAAATGACTCATGGCGAAAAATCGACGCCTATGATTATAAACACAAATATTTGGCCTGAGAAGCATAGTAACGTTATAATATATCAGCCTGGTCTCATTGTTAATACGTAGGTATTAATACGTTTTTTTCAAAGACAGAAAACGTACTTTTTTGTACGTTTCATAGATGCTGAAACGTATAATATGGACGTATCTGCAACATTTAAACGCAACATAATTACGTTTTTTCAGCTACACAACGTTAACTATTTACGTATATTTCATATCATAAAGATATCTGTATAATTTCCCTTGTACCATTTTATAGATGTGAGATCCCTTAACCCTACTCCTAAACCTAAACATACCCATTTTATACAGAATATAAAAAGGATCAAATGTAATGGACAGTGGCGTGTAGGGAAATTGCAGTTTTATTAACAATATAGCATTAAAATATATTTTGAACCACTAATCCTACTCCTAATTTACCCCATAAACATAGCCATAACCATTACTTAAAACTACGTAGGTTACAATTATGAAGAAAAACATAACAGACAGACAATTATAATCACAATCATTTATTTATTGCGAAAATGTCCAAACCGGTACCAAAAGTCGTTCACATCGTGAAGGCGCACGCGCTTCTTCATTTCAAATATAGCCACTGATCAATATAATGACATATGAATGTAGCACACCGACTGGAACACGGAATGTCGCAATTTGTGACGAAGCATGCGAGAGCCAATGAGCGTTTGATATCCCTGCCGTAAAACATGTCGTAACGCTTCTTGAGGGAGCAATTTTGGGATTCTAAATATTTGGATTACATCAAGCTAATAGAATGTATGTCTTTTGTGAATTTATGTTGTGTTTTGGTGTATTATGGTTCTATAGGAGAAAACGCATTTTGTGTCTCACGGTAAATAAACCATATTACAAAATGGTTAAAAAATTTAAGAAGGTAACGTTATTTTTAAGGGTTTAAAGTGTAGTCTTGTAGTCAAGTTAGGCTAATCCTCCGAAACGAGTTTGCAGCAGAAGGCACGAACAGAGTGAAATGTTATTATTTCTTAAATGAGTAAACTGCATTTAATAAATGCGACTGAAAACGTAATTGATAAGACCGTTGAATGCAATAGAGTCAAAACATTAATGCCACGATTTTATTAAGCATAAATAGGAACGTAAGTTAGAGTCCATAAGTAAATAATTTACGTTTTTGTGCTGTCAATACGTAAATATTTTACGTTTTAGTGCTGTAAATACGTCAGTATTATACGTTTCTGAGTGTATAAAACGTAAGTATATGTACGTGTTAGGGTTGTAACGGTACATGTATTCGTATTGAACCGTTTCGGTTCGAGGCTTCCGGTTCGGTACGCATACAAACCGAACGATTCCTTGGACCATTTTTCCTGCCGACAAAATTCGCGCTGGCGCGACCACGACAATGTTGCGCAACATCAAATGGCAAGCGTAATGAAAGCGGAACGAAACTGCCCTACTCGTGTGCTTCACGGATCGTTTATTAGTTCGGACCAGCAACATCTGTGCAGCGCGAGCCGATATCGATCAAGCGACACTGTTACTACACAGCGCTAAGAGATCCAGTAAAGAAAACATTTGAATTCGCCACTGAAGTAATAACATCGCTGCGAGATCTAGTGAGAAGCATTTTCACATTTCTCCGTTATTAACTGTAGATCTCTATTAGATCAAACAGCGCTGACGTGGAAACCAGGAGAAACATTGTGCCGTGAATGAACTAGTAATGCTTTACTTCCACAGTCCAGCAACATTCACCATTGATTTAATATAGTAACACTAACTGTTACCAGTTTGGCTGGAATAGTGAAATGCTTTCAAGTACTTCACACATCTTTTTTCAGCACGTCAAAACTCAAATATTATATAAATAAATATATATTTAAATGTAATTTTTAATGTGATGACCAAAATAATATTTGTTCATCCTTCAAAGATAACCCCCATTTATAAACCTGAAAGTATGTAGGAAAACTCACACTTATTTAAAAAAATATTTTTTCTTTTAACAAATAGGAAATTTCTCTGGCATTTCTTTCTTTTTGCTGTATCGAAAACGTACCGAACCGTGACTTTAAAACCGAGGTACGTACCGAACCGTGATTTTTGTGTACCGTTACACCCCTAGTACGTGTGGTAGAACTAAACTTAACGTAAAAATACACACGTATTCTCATGAGATCACGTTGAATATATGTAATTGTGCTGTATGTTCAAAAGTTTGGGGTCGGTAAGATTTTTTAATGCTTTTGAAAAAATTCTCATGTGCTCACCAAGGCTACATTTATTTAATAAAAAATACAGTAAAAACATTTATATTGTGAAATATTATTACTATTTAAAATAACTGTTTTCTATTTTAATATATCTTAAATTGTAAATTATTCCTGTGATGGCAAAGCTGAATTTTCAGCATCATTACTCCAGTCTTCAGTGTCACATGATATGATCCTTCAGAAATCATTCTAACATGATTTGGTGCACAAGAAACATTATTTATTATTATCAATGTTGAAAACAGTTTTATTATATATATATATATATATATATATAATTGTTTTTTACAATAACGATATACAATTACAATATTTTGAAAATTGGGATATATTTTTCAGGATTCATTGCTGAGAAATTTCAGAAGAATGTATTTATTTGAAATAGAAATCTTTTGTAACATTGTAAATTTCTTTACAATATTTATGTTATTGTTTCATGCTTTTTATATTAATTCAAAATACATACAAATCAAGCACAGTTTTGCTTGTCAAGTAACTGTATCGTATTTTAAAGATGTTTAGATATTATCACTGAAAAACAAGATAAAATACTTATTAAGATTTATAAATCTTCATTTCACAATGAGCTGTCAATCTATCTTCCATGTTTTCGTAATACATAACTGGCTCCAGATTCTGTCTCAGTTTTTTAGGAAAATTGTCGGATGCACTCTGAGGTATAACGGACACACCTCAGTAAAGAGCAGCGGATGACAGATGTGTCATTGAGACAAATTATGCTGTGAAGCCCGGAGTACTTCACACCTGTTCACAACACTCAACTCTTGTGCGCAGAATACACAATGGATCCAAGGAATCCACAGCACAGATTCCTCTGTCTGATAGTACTTCACATGGTGGGTGTATCAAACCGTGAAACTTGTTTTAAGCACACTGCTTGTGCTTCTAGTATTCACACAACAAGCTTTAAAGGATTAAAGTGACATTCAGTGTCCTGGTGTACAGCTACATGAAATGTGAAATGACACATCCTTCAAATCAATCTGGATTAGATCTGGATGGGTTACACTTTATTTTACAGTACATGTACTTACAGTGTACTTATCTAAGAAAGTACTGGTTAATAAGGTAACTACATGGGTTAAGGTTAAGTTTAGGGGTAGGTTTTGGGTTAGTACCTAGTTATTACCCAGTTATTGTAATTACTGTAATAAGTACATAGTATGTACATGGAGAACAGGACTGTAAAATAAAGTCCTACCTTTGGATCTAATAATTTGATCTTGGAAAGATCTGGATATTTCTTTTTTTCCTGTTTTTATTAAATGCCTATAATGGCAGAGGTTGGTTTTTACTAGAACACTTTTATATCCTTGACAATTTTCAGTGTGCCATGGACAGTTGTCAGTATAGTTGCAAATAGGTGAGAGTGCAAATCATATTTTCTAGGTTACACTCCAACCAGCGGTGTTGGAGTTTTAGTGTGCATGGAGGGCAAAAGGTAGGCAATTTTACTGAGCTCATGAATATTAATTAGCTCGCACTGACATAGAGTGGTGCAGGTATGACATCACTTTGTAGGCCAAAATGCAAAATTGAGTTAGCATTTTAGCACTTCCAGTTCCATCATCCCGAAGTCAATGGTTTTTTTGAAGGGGGATTTGGTTAAATGGCTAAAATAATCTGTGGTGAACATGAGCTAAAGACACTTTCATGGTTTATTCTACAACATAAATACATCAATATTACCCCACTCATGATTTTTTTTGAAGATGTTGAACATGTCTTGAAAAAGGCGGTTGCTAACAAGTGGCTAAATGGGATGGCTTTCGAGGAGATTAAACGTCATCACACAGAAAAGGTAAGCTCAGTCTGCTTTTACAGCATCATTATGCTTATAATTGTGCTCTTACAAACTATTCTGTAACTCAAACGTTCTGGGAAAATGTTTTTAGATGCTGAAAATTTTTAGAAACTGAAAGAGCTGTCGGAAGCTTGGTGACATTGAAGTCAAGCGACCATGGTGCATTTAGGCTTCAAAATTCATAAAAGTTGTGTTCATGTGATAATTATCGTGATGGACAAAACTTGCAAGTATTATAAACTTTTACTGATCACAGAGCTTGTTTTTAGCGATAATCCAAAAGCCTATGGGAAAAACCTATTGGTTGTTTATTTTTAGAGGGAACAAGCATGATGCTAACTGCCGGTTGGCTTACAGAATGACGTCATACCTGCACCACTCTATTGCAAAACAATCTTCCTAGGGGTCTTTCACACATTATACATTCTTGTGTTTTTCAATGTAAACACACACTAGATCAATGTCTCTTGTTGTTTTGCTGGTCATGTGATCTATGGATTTACCACATTGTGTTAAATTTAATAAAAAAAGTTCAAATTTTAAAGGCTGTCCAGTCAGGTTATCTGATTAATATTCATGAGCTAAAACTTTACAATTCATAGTTTTCACATGACATCACACCCTTATGCTCAACTGAAGGGCAAAACAAGGCTTTCCTCCATTGCCCGCCAGTAATTTTTACAAGGTTTTGTACTATGTACTAATGTAGTAAGATAAACACCACAGTACACACCTTACTGATGATCCATACTATGCACAGGCAAGCAGATTAACACAGATTATAAATGCAACACATAGTTTCCCTTAGAAAACCTTTATAAAGAAAACAAGCATTTAGCGCGTTGGGTTCATATTCTGGGCTCATCTGTACATACCATCAATTAGGTGTTTACTGAATGTGATCTTTTAATATCACTGTTTTAAAATTAGTGTTTTCACACTGTTTTTAGTGAATTTTTTTTTTTTTTTTTTTTTTTTTTTTTTTTTTTTACATTTGCTTAGAAATTTTGTACTTCTTTACTATGAAATCATAAATAATTTTATAGCAAATCTGTAATTGATATATTTGTAGTGGGGATTTTTATACATTTATAAAACATAATTTAAAGAGTTAAAATGGTCAATAGCACATTACTTTTGAATATATTGTATATATATATATAGCATAATTCATGGGCCTAATTTATTTAATGTCTTTGCCATTTCACTTGCTTAAGTTTGCCTTTGTATTGAGCTCTAAAATATTTTCTCATATTACATTGCTCATATAATGTCATGGTGTGGTGCAGGTTGAAGAAGGACTCAAAGTCAATAGGCTCCAATTCAAAACGTTTACTATATATCACCCACAGGTACAGACAGACAGACAGACAGACAGGCAGGCAGACAGGCCGGCAGACAGGCAGGCAGGCAGGCAGACAGGCAGACAGGCGGACAGGCGGACAGGCAGGCGGGCGGGCACACTAAACACAATCATGTAACTTCAACTACGGACAAAGACTGACTGAACTGAACGAACTAAATACAGACACTGATGAACATAACCAGGTGATACAGATGAAGGTGATTAACAGGACACAGGTGATGAAGATGAACTAATGACAGTTGAAATGGTAACAGATGAGTGGCGGGAAAGCAAAAGACATGTGACTAATACTGAAAACAGAAGATCAAAACAGACACGAACGTGACATATAACTGTATAATGCTTCATTTTTGTCCTCTGGCTAAAGTACCTAAAGCAGTGAAGAACTATATTATTCATATATATTTAGCCAAAGACTGGCTCTTTGCAAAAAAATTAGAATACTAGCCACGTTGTTGTGTGCATTCACAATATAATATCGATAAAGTGTCATAAACAGTCAGCTTGCCCTATGAATTTTTAACACGCTTATGTTAGAAAGGGAGATAATGCACTAAATCAAGACTGACAGGTCTAATAATTTACAACATCAGTCTACTGGAAAATATACTGCAGTCATGAACCAAAATGCCTTGATCACTGACACATGAGCAATAAATGTGTGAAAAAAGCTTCCTGTGCTGAATGTTATATTCAGTATTATAAGTGTTCAGTAGCATTACTATACTGCTGCTCATACTTAGAGTTTGGGATTTGAACAAACCTCCAACCCAAAGTATTAATTATTAAACTCAAGCATATAACTTATCCCATATAATTTGTGCTACATACATGAGTGACCTGAAATTATGAGGCTTGTTAAGAGAGATTGGCATATTTTATCATCTTCGGTATACTGTAAGTCATATCAAATACAAAAGTAATAGTAAATTTGTATGAAACAAATTTTGTTCTGTTACATCTTAAAATCTGCGTCCTTTTGCAAGATGAGTTGCGAACAAGTGATTCATTGGGATGTCATTTTACACAAATTGCCATTTTTGTGCTGGTGTTGTTTTGTAAAACAGGTGTGACACCCACCCAGCATGCACACCTGAAAAACTGACACATCTGTTTAAGCTCACACTTCCGTCAAAAAACACACACCATATGGAATGCTGTTCTGGGCACTCATCATATTTTAGCACTTGCAGACTGTCAGCGACACTGATAGAGAAGTGCTATTCCTGAGGGTGCCACACAGATTGGGTTTTTACACGGTTGATGCTATGTCATCTACATATTGACGGTCAGTGAATTACCTCTTATTCCATGTTTTTACCTAATAGGGAAATTGAAAAAGTTTAGTCTTGAGAAATAATTTTGGTTGCAATGTTTCTGTAATTGTAATCAGAAGTAATTAAATGCTAATGCAACACATCATACAGTCTGCTTGTTGTTGTTATGCATCATGTTTAATGTTCTGTGTCTGTAGAATCAATTTGATGGCTGCCATCCCACGCGGAGTATTGGAATGAACTTAAGTCATTTAATGCTCTAATTTCTCAAACCTGATTCGGTTGGCAGAAACCGAATGTTGCTTCGTGTTTCTTAATTTCCATGACAAATTTGGGGTAGCAGGGTGGTCTTGCCGGGAATTCTGACCTCATTAGCCAATTTGAGCAAACTATATTTTGCCTGCTTGTATTATTGCTTGTATTATTACTTGATAGACACTGAAATAGTTATTCTAATCGCAATTGTTTGTGTTTTTCACTGTTTCACCACCATTAGGTTACTGCTAAATGGTCAGGGCTGTACCCACCAGTAGGCAGTTTTTGTTCACAGAATAACACTTCTGTTAACGGTTATAAAGTGTGTGATAGATGTAAGTAGCTAAACTAAACATGTAATATTTGACAGCGGTTTTACATTAGAAGTGTTGAACGATTGACAGAAATAATCAGTTATACGAACTAATTAACTTTTATCTAATTTCGTCATTTTTAATTGAAAATATATATTTTATGTGATTCATGTAATGTAATTTGTACCTGTCAATTTGATGAGACCAGACACATTAACAAAGCCATTTTCATCATATTATGCACCTCCCAACGCCCCTAGCAAGCTCCATTTTGGGACCTTTATATTTATAAAACCCTGCGTATGGCCCTGTGTCCGATAGTGATAAAAAAGCCGGAGAGTTCCATGCCTCTCAAGGTCATATCTGCCAACTCTAATGAATCACTGTAAAAAAAAAAACAATTAGACTAAATCATTGGTTCTTGCAGAAGCTCAAACGTGCTGCATAACAAGAGAATGAACCTCATTGGTTCTCGCACATCAAGCGAACATGCTTAAGCTTCTGTTTACCACAACTGATGTGTAAGTTGATGAATTTGTATGTGTGAATAAAAGCCTAAATTCAATCTGTTAATCATATAAAGCGATCGGGTCTCTATAGAAAATTTGGACTAAACCGCTCAGTTAATATGGATTCGTTTTACGATCTCTTTAGGAACTTTTTGAAGCGTCAAAGTGGTAATTGTGTAGCTGTTAATGGAGGGACAGAAATCTCTCAGATTTTATCAAAAATATCTTCATTTGTGTTCAGAAGATGAACAAAACTCGTATGGGTTTGGAACAACATGAGGGTGAGTTATTAATGACAGAATTTTCATTTTTGGGTAAATTATCCCTTTAAGATGCATGCCTTTTGGAAATGCTTTTGCGTCAGGAGCGTGCCTTAAAAAATGTCCTTAAAATGGAAATTTACATTGACACTACACTTTCATTATTAGTGTTGCCAGTTGTTTAAGACTTTGTTCACACTGCACACAAACCCAATCTGGGTTTTCAAGTCCGATCTTTAGGACTGACTGTCATTTTGCAAATGATGAATCCTGAACTGTTTGTTGTGTATCTACATCAGTTGCTATAATGCTATATGCTATAATCATACTAGGACAAAACTGGACATTTGCTGAATTCCGCTTACATTCATCATGTCACAGCAGTGCTGAGGTCACAAGATGCATGAGGGAATATAAGTAGCAGAGACATTTTACTCATTCATGCATATACTGTGTCCAATACTGCTGAATCATGCACTCATTCACTGTTTACTACATAGTGGATGTCATATGAAATAAAAATAAATATTAAACGAAATAAAACACATTGTATGAGTTACATAAATGTAACATCCTGAGTCACAGAAAGAAACTACTTTAAATTGTAAAATGAGAACAACTGATCTCAAATCACATATTATTATACATTATATATTATAATATATAATAATTCTTATATGTACAAATTATGTTTTATTTATTTATTTATTTATTTATTTATTTATTTATTTATTTGCTGTTACTCAGACTACAAGAAAATAAACCAATTTTGGGCCAGATTTACTTACAGTTTGCACCAGCTCAAAACCTCTTTTGGCGTATAAAGAACTACTGTCAGGATTAACAAAAGACACGCAGTGGAAAAATTAGCGCTGAAAGGTGTGGACGGTTATTTTTACGGCTGACCTTATTGCATATGCATTTGTAGGAGTTTCCCTTTCAGACGGAAAATTTATGGGAGCAGAGTATTTAGATGAATCATGCAAGGTGATTTACTAAGATAGTAATTTACTACTGCGCTAGTCAATTTACTGGTATTTGCGCCATTATTTACCGGCCAAAAAATGTCTTAATCCAGATGCTAATTTGCGCTGCTCTGATTGCGTTGGTCATTATGGAAATGATCCGGCTGTGTCTGTGTTATTTAATTTACGCGTTGTCAGTAGATCACATGCAGAATTTTCCCCTCACAAATCGGTGCTTTTGTGGAATTTTTTGCCAATTTGCCCTGTTTAGTAAATCTGGCCCTAGATGGGCCAGAATAAAAAAAGTATTTTTTAAATAAAAAAAGTATTTTTTATATCCAAATACTTTTTGGTTCCAGTGTGTATTTGAATCTGACGGACTGTGTCTTGAACTTAAACTTGATATTTCTATTTATTTGGACTCAAGAAAAAGAGTAAACCATACAGACAGCGAGAGGCCAGCGTTTAGGGCACAGAGCCTGCAGGTTTGTGTGAGTGAGCTGACAGAAACCATGGGAGAGAAAGCAGAAAAGAAGTGGGTGAACAGAGACTTCTCCTCTAAAAGCTAACAGCAGTAGGTGTACGACTAAAGTGGCAGGGGGTGAGTGAGCAAAGGTTGACAGTGTGTTCAGGGGCGGCACGTCTCCTGAAGAACCAGGTCAAGTTTGTTTGCTAGCCTTGTGAGGCGAAAGCTTTCAGCAAGATCAAAGACGTGTTAGAGAACACTTGTAGATCAGAACGCTGATGTCTCCTCGATGAATAAGTGTAGAGTAATCATCAGGGAGTAGCTGAGAAGCACAACTTCTTCCAGATAATTGCCCAGTGGACCTGAACGAAGGCACAAAACTACAATATTTTAGCTTAGCAAGGTGGGCTGGTAATTGAAAATACAGAATAGAAAGTTCAGATGGGTGTGAGATGAGTAAACCTGTTTTCTCTGGTGACTAGAAGGGGCGTGAATGCAGTGAAGAATCTTTAAAGTAATTTAAGTTTCTGTGAGTGCCTGAAGATATCAACCTGGCTGTGATCTTTAAGAGATAGGCTATCCAATGACGTGACCTGTGATCGGATCACTAGTTTACTAGCTCACAGAAAATATGTCTGCACAATCGTTAAAAGAAGAAGAAAAAAAGAGAGAACAAACAAATACATATTGTGCCTTGAGCGGCATTAAATAATTAAATAAATATATTTCTTGGAATAAACAAAAATAATAGTCTTTTCTCTTTTGATTGGCACCTCCAAATATATATTTTGTCCAACATGGAGACAAAAGGAAAGGCTACTGCTACAAAGCAGACTTACCGAGAAGGGTCTGGCTGCAGACTTGCACTCTCAGACTTGCACGCTCAGACACGAGCGCTTCCGCTGCAAGTGACGTCACTTGCAATCGACGGCGCATCGTGTGTCTCGGATTGAGAACAATTCCAATGTCGTTAAAAATCGTTTCTGTAAGTATATATATATATATATATATATATATATATATATATAGTTGCCCAAAGTAGTGTGTATGGAGGAACAAGACGTTGCGGAAGCCATTGAGAGATTAGAGAAGGCTGAGTTTCCACAGGACAGAATCGATGCTCTGGAACCCTTTTACTTCATCTTTACTGTAATGAATGACATGCAAATGTATCTTGAACATGTAGTTGATGTCATGAAATTAAAGGTAAACTGTCGAACTACACGTGAATAATGTGCCAATGTGTTTTTATATATGTTGTATATTGTCTATTTGTACCTTGTATTTGTCTGTTTTGCACACTGTAAATTGACATTTAGGCTACAATAAAAAGAAAAAAATTGCATCATCTTGATGTTTTTCATCTACAAACTGTTCCCACAAAGTTGGGAGCATGAAATTGTCCAAAATGTCTTGAAAATAATAAAAAAATAATTTAATATATAATAATAGTAAAAATAATTTCTTTCTTTCTCAAAACTGAGTTTTGATTTCTAAGTGATCAATTTATGTACAAGTGTTTTGCCACATGATTATTGGCTAGGTCATCAGTAAATTAATGTGCGATTTAAATGGCAGTGTTTCCCAAATGAAACACAAGAGCTGTTAGTTTTGAATGATGTGTGTAATGTAGAGAAATGTGTTTAGAGTTTTGCAAAAAAATTGTTTTTCAAATGCAAACTGAGTGCAAAGCATATAATGTCCTTGTATTTTTGCAGACTAGGTCTGAAGATTCGGTACATTAGTGAAATCTGTTTGTTAGTAATCTGTACTTAATCTGTGTTTTTAAAACATGATTAAGTAGATTAAGGCCTACTCCTGTCTTAATATAAACCCTGTCTGGGAAACCGCCCCTAAAGGTTTAACAAAGTTATTCTTGCCACTATAACTGAAGGATTCCTAAAGACAAGTTTATGGGTAAATAACATATTAATAATAAAAGTATAATGAATATCAAAACATGTTAAATATGTAGTAATTTTATTATAGCACTCATCAGCCTGCAGCAGCCAATATGATGTTCCTGGAAACAATACAGACAGATCAGCATAAACAAACTATACAACCAATTAAACACCAAATTACAAAACATTATTAGGCTATGTGAAAGTGAATAAATTGATGTGTGTGTGTGTGTGTGTGTGTGTGTGTGTGTGTGTGTGTGTGTGTGTGTGTGTGTGTGTGTGTGTATTTAGTTATAAATATTTGCTGTGTAAGTTAGCCTATAATACTTTTGGAAAGTATAACTTAAAAACAAAAACAAATAATAACCCATATAGGTTACATTATAATAATTGTATAATATGGATAATTAGCACTTCACTTACTTAATATACATTGTAAACTGATTACTCTAGCACAGTAGTCAGTAATGTAAAGCAATGCCACAATGAACTAAAGGATTAATATTTAGGTACATATAAAGGTAAGTCTGCTTTTTTAAAATATTACACTTCAATACGTACAGGATGTGCGCGTTAAGAAACACGTTCAAATTGGTCGTCTTAACATGGTAAAACTGCGTCTTTACACGCACTAAAGTAACGCGACGACAAATGACGCCTTAACACGACCAAAATGAGCGTCTACGCGTTCAAAATAAATACGTAAAAAATTGACGCGTTAACGCGGACAAACAGAGCGTGTTGACGCGGTCAAATTTCACGCGTTTCGTTTAAAGACTATTGGCCCCGATCGCGTTCCGTAGAGAGCAGGCGTCGATTGCAAGTGACGTCACTTGCAGAGGAAGCGCTCGTGTCTGAGAGTGCAAGTGACGTCACTTGCAGAGGAAGCGCTCGTGTCTGAGAGTGCTAGTGACGTCACTTGCAGAGGAAGCGCTCGTGTCTGAGCGTGCAAGTCCGAGAGTGCAAGTGACGTCACTTGCAGAGGAAGCGCTCATGTCTGAGAGTGCAAGTGACGTCACTTGCAGAGGAAGCGCTCGTGTCTGAGAGTGCAAGTGACGTCACTTGCAGAGGAAGCGCTCGTGTCTGAGAGTGCTAGTGACGTCACTTGCAGAGGAAGCGCTCGTGTCTGAGAGTGCTAGTGACGTCACTTGCAGAGGAAGCGCTCGTGTCTGAGCGTGCAAGTCCGAGAGTGCAAGTGACGTCACTTGTCTGCAGCCAGACGCTATTGGACTTACCATTTATTCACTAACATGTATTAATTAGTTATTTTAATGGCAGATATGAGGCCTTTTTGCAAATTAATTAAATTTCATATTTTTGACCGTGATCAGCTCTCACACAGAATAGAATTTGATATCAACAATGCATAACAATGTTGAATAATATGAAAAACCCGTTTTCCTCATTAGATACAATGATCGTTATAAGGTTCTGTAATCTATCTATCTATCTATCTATCTATCTATCTATCTATCTATCTATCTATCTATCTATCTATCTATCTATCTATCTATCTATCTATCTATCTATCTATCTATCTAGCATTTGGATTCGGCTGTTATTGTAACCTCTAATTAAAATAAAAGTCAAATTTTTTACTGTTACTGTTTTTACATTTGCTTCTGTATCTGAGAAATTGCATAGTAATTAAATTCAGTGGAAAGTTTGAAAGAGTGTGAGTGCTCGTATCTTTCGTGGAACAGACACTGATTTTCACTGTCAGGATCCAGAATGTCACGAGAGCATCATTTTGGCGGTGCAAGATAAAAGTTGCTTCTGCAATGTTTTCCTTTGAGACTGCTCGTCCTCAGTCCGATAGACTTTATGAGGGGTATTTGATCTCAATATAGCGTGAGCCCATGTAGTGTGAGTAGGGTTAATAGAGTTCACTTTAATGATACATGCAATTCCAGCAGAAAT
Organism: Gila orcuttii; assembly: GCA_026230005.1. Taxonomy (NCBI): domain Eukaryota; kingdom Metazoa; phylum Chordata; class Actinopteri; order Cypriniformes; family Leuciscidae; genus Gila; species Gila orcuttii. Next base: position 40,435,751 of record JAPDVR010000011.1, read on the forward strand.
GGCACCATGTCACATTCTGCAGAAAATGAATATATGCAGTTTATTGATTAAAACCAAAGCATGAGACATGCCAAAAATGGAAAAGGATGAGACTTAAAAATGTATGAATGTCATTGCATTACATAACAAAGTATCAAAGCAAGTGGCACTTATGTTAAATAAGATAGCAAGTATGTGTGGATTAATAGGTATTTTGTGGTAATTATCATGAGTGGTATATAGTGTTTTTGAAATTATTTTGTTTGCTGTGGGTGGCTTATTGGTTTTACTAATTGGGTTACACTTTTTGGTAACACTTTATTTTACAGTGTTCTTGTTACATATGTTACATGTAATTACCATAGTAATAACAGTAAATGATGCATAATTACATGCAATTAACCCTAAACCAAATCCTTATCCTTCCCTAACACTATAGTAAGTACATGTAGTTAATTAATATTACACTGTACTTAAATATTTAATTACACTGCAACAATGATACCTTAAAATAAAGTGTAACCCACTTTTTTTAAGGTGTCCTTGTTACAATGTAATGATACAAGTACAGAGTGGTATTGATGAACTACAACTGAACTTACTATAGAGTTAGGGTTTGGTTTAGTGTTAGTTACGTGTAATTATGCAAAATGCATAGTTATTACAGGAGCATGTAACAATGACACTGTAAAATAAAGTGTTACCACTAAAAATATTATTTTTGCTAAATATTTATGCTTTTTCAGAAATTACCTTTCATGTATTGTGTTATATAGCTGTTTGTGAATGTAAAAGGTCTGCAAAGTTTTAAAGATCAAAGTGCAGGAAAAATAGACAAAAGGTTATTGCCTCCCAAGTACTGCTTATTGTCTCTTAACTGCTTGAAACGAGTCGTCAGTAATTCCAGTCTTCCTGCACAAATCTATGTAGGTTTGTTACAAATTTGCATAATTCCAGCCTATGGTCTTCATTGGCTGCCCCTCGAACAATGTCTACTTAGACCTGCCCTCAAACACTGCGGTAGAGATGAGGGGTTTAGAGAGACTGAATCCTTTATTGAATCATGTCAGACATTTTGAGAAAAGAGATGATGCTGCAATGTACATTGTGAGAAAATGTTAGTGTTTTCTGACATTGGAAATCTATAGTAGGAGACCTCCAAAACCTAAAGTAGGATCCTTTAAAGTAGCATATTGGGGCATTTTAATGACCTAATTTGCATATTACCCTATAAGCCCAATTGCACTCTCTCATTTGCTGTTTTTGTGCTTGCATATATAACAAGAAAAAGAAGGGAAGATTAATATTAAGAGATTTTTTGTTTATTGTTGGAGTTACATTGCCCCTTTAAAGCTACGCTTTTGATACTCAAACATTATGCTGTCACCTAGCAGTGCTTTTTATGTTGTTGAATTTTTCTGCTTCTATATAATGTTATGAATTTTTAATTATAGCTTTGACATAATTGTCAAGTGTTTAATGCTCAGCACATAAGATACTTTAATACTTTGCCATAAGTTATTGCTTAAAGGCTCTAACTGACTATAAGACTAAATCCCTATACAGTAGCCTTGATGTTTGGCTACACTTGCCTATTAATCTTGCAAAAAAAACGTGTGAGCCTAATTGTTAGTGTGCCTCTTGCCCTAGATTCTGTAATTGGGAGCAGTGTGGTCAGAAAGCTTAACTTATTTCATGCTCTTATTATTCTTACATATATAAATGACATTGGCATGAGGTTAAAAGTAATTGCAAAAGAGGCTAAGACTCCAGAATTTGTTTCTAAGGAAAGGTCAAGCATAATTTGTTTGCAGATCCCATTTGGTTTGGTGTTTTGTTATCTAATGCATTCAAATTCCTTTAAGTTTCCAAATATGTCTCTACGTGCAAGAGCGCTGGTGTGAAGAAATGTCTGAGTTTGATATTCCTTCTGACGTCAGTAATGTCTGGTTTTTCATCATGCAACAGACCGCTCTCCATACATCTCAGTTTCCCTCCAGGGGAACTCTTTCTGTGAATATAATCAGCATTTTCCTGATCAGTAGTTTTGTGACTTCATAAAAGCTTGCTTTATGTTACTGCAGGGAAATTATTACCCGGATCAAGATATTAATCGGTACACTAACCTTTTTTGTTAAAACATTTAGTATGTGCAGTTCTGAACCAGGTTTCAAACAAAAATACTGGATGCAATATGCATGGTGCATCACTAGCTATTGACTTCAAAACTGTCTGTGATGTCTATTTCAGGTAGAAATGCCATTTATATCTCCATCTAACTCTATATCTTATGCCATCTTTTATTTCTGCTTTCAAGACAGAGGAATTTCCAGCCTTTATTACAGAGATACACAACATTGATGGGATATTTTAGCCTGAGGATGTTCTAGGTAGACTTTGTGTATTAGTGGTGAGGATTTTTAATGACTTTTCTTGCAGGTTACATCGTTACACTGTGACAACAAATGACTCGATGTCTTTATGAATAAGTAAAAAAATATACATTAATTCAACCATTTAATTTAAAATACTGATTCATTCAGAAACTAAATTGGTGACACTCACCGACTTATTCACTGAACTGATTTCTTCAATAATTCATTCATACTGCTTTGTGTTGATTGGAGACTGGTTCTGCAGTGGCTTCGTTTGGAACTATTTTCATTGACAGAAATATTGCGTCTAAAACAGGGATGGGCAATTTTCATCACCACCTTTAAAATATAACAGCATGCCTCATTCCCCAATCATAATAAGATATCTTGTAATATTAATTCAATCAATAGGACTACATCTGTGAAATGCAACACACTCCACTGTTATTGCTGTTGTGTAATGCAATATCCACGTGGTCTCTTTGCAGGTGTAATTTGCAAATTAAGTATTCATTTGTGTTAAAAGTGGCCCAAACCTGCCACATGGCCATATCCATTAACAGAGTATTTCTCATGGAAATTGAGGTCAATGCATTTTGAGTTTCAGATTAAATAGAAACCGTGGGAGAACAAACGTAATCAATTCCAGAAAGAGACTGAAAGAGAAAGCGAGGGAAGCCAATCACCTAAGTGCACTGCTCTTCTAAGCATAATGCCCTGGTGGTTAACTCTGTCGGTAATGAGAAATAATATATCGTTAGAGGAGTGGCCTTTCATAAAACACTGAGGAATTGGCTTTTTCAGTGACGTTGGAAATCTACTTGCTATAATGTATACTGTATGGGGCAGTGGCACTGAAATTTACTCACAAACACTTTCCGTAATGTACAAATAGGGTATGATAAATTTGCAGAAGAGAACAGCCAAGCATGATTAAACTGTTAAGCGTGTACGAAATATTCTCAGCCGTAGGTATAACTCATAGCTCATAAAGAGAACAATGGCAGATGCTATGTTGAATAAAGAGGCATTATCATTCATCACAGGGATTGATTCACACAGTCAGCATTTCTCAGGAGCTGTACTTGAATTATATGAACGATAATTGCCTGATATTAACATCTATCATGATCGGTGTGGCACTAGATTAATCTCTAGGATATCATATAAAGACATTGCCATAAATCCGAAATTTGACTAATTAACAGCACACTCTGTTTTTGTAAAACTTTCTCGCAGAAGTTTGTGTCACTGTTGACGGCCTCAGCGAATACTGAGAAGACCAGGGATGATTGTAAAATAAGGTACATCACACGGTACATGAGCACTGTGAGAATATGGATGGTAGATTTTGTGTGTGTTATAATTTGATTTATGCAAATTAAATGACAGAACTGCTATGACATGAATCAGCAGGCTATCTTGTTTAATATTATATCCAATGTTAGGGGGTAAAAATTGGTACAACCATCCATAACCTTTCCTATACCTCAGGAACATTAAATCCAACCTTCTCTGGTTGAACCTTGAAAAATCCATATATTATTGCACATATTGCATAGGACTGTATTACTAATAAAATGTTGAGTACAGTTATTCACAAATTCTTGGGATTCACCCTTCTTGGATCTACCTCCCCAAGTAAGAAGCTCTCAACAAGCTTGGCTCTTCAACTGGCACCATCCTGCACTATAAACGGCATAGCACATTTCACATGCCACAGGGATCTTGGTTTCCATCAGTTCATATTTATCCATCTCCCTCAAACTGATGCTGGAGCTCTGGAGACATCCTCAAATACTGTAGTCTTTGTATCACTCCCAAAAAACATCATCCTCTATGCTGTATGATCTCTTTTTCTCTGCCACCCCCAGAGCTCCAACACTCACAAGAAACACACCACACACATCTCTTTCCTTCTGCCGTTTTCCCTTCTCTCATTTTATCACAGCATTTATCTTCATATTGCAAGCATATCAATGCCACATAATGGTTTAAAACACAGCACAGCCATTTCATTAACTGATGTTGATTGATATGTTCACTTCAGTAACAGCAGTGTCTCAAAGCAGTGAACAACAGACTGGGAAACATGCTGTAGCATTAACTGAGCGCAAGCTATCATAAGGTTTCAAAGTCACGTGATCTCATTCGGTTTCAATCTAACTCTGCCGGCTGCACTGAGTCTGCGCCCCTCTCAGATTAATTATCACAAAGAGAAGATTAATCGCTATTCATAGGCAAACCAAATATAGTATAAACTAACAAGCCAATACTTTATGAGTTCATACAAACAAAAACGCTGATGATAATGGATTGTTTTTCTTTTATTTATCAGCTTTAATGAATAGGTCAGTTTAGATGAAGAAATTGGGGCGGGACATGATGCGTAACAGGATTTGTATCAGTACCCTGTAAGTGCACAGTATGGGCCGATTCACACAGAACGTGTTTTTGCTGTTAAAAATGCAAGTCGCAGCAGGTCAGTAAAACGGGAAAAAAGTGCAAGGTCTAAGTTGAGCTTCTTTTAACTTGAGCGCCACGTTGTTAGAATGCCGTGTCATGCGCGAGATGCTGCAAAAGACAAAACATACGAGTGCAACCGTTAAAGACGTCAAGCACGTGTTGAAAAACAATAGAAAAGTAGCAAACTCCTTCTGTGTGCATGGCCCCTCAGTTTTTAATGAACAATTATTTGTAATAAAAATTATTATGAAAATTCCATCACTATTTAATAACCCCCATATCTTTACAAGATAGCTTTGTGTGATGAACAGACCCACAACATTCTTCTTTCTTTCTTCTGCAGAAGACAAATGTGGATTTTTTGGAGAATAGTGGTAAACCTCATTGGTGCCCATTGACTTTCACTGTATGGAGGAAAAAAAAACCCTCAAAATATAGTCTTTTGTGTTCAACAGAAGAAAGTTGTACAGGTTTGGAATGTTTGATTTTTTGTGTGTGTGTATGTGTGAACCATCTCTTTAGAGGTCTTTCAATCCATTCCAATGTTCTGTTAGAAGTCCTCTATAGGGAGATTGTGTCACATGTGTTTGAGTTATTTAAAGTCAAAAATGGTGTGGCTGTTCCATAGGCACCTAATTTGATTTGGGAGTCACAGTGGAGGTCTCTTCATCACTCAAAGCTACCATATAACATCAGAAGGCTCCATATGTAGTGCACAAGTCATTTGGACTACTTTTATAGTGCTTCTGTGGTGCTCTTTTGTCCATTTTGGAGCTTGACAGCCCTGGCTCAGTATACACAAATTCAGAGATTTTTGTTTGTTTGTTCAACAGAAAAAAAAAAACCAGCACCTGGTTGCAAATAATGACAGAGCTACTCGTTTAAGTGGAGAAGCAGGTCTATGTTTGGGGTTTGTGTGTGCAGTGTTGTTTACCTCGTATCATCAATGAGGCCAATTAAGGAGACGGGAGTCTAGCGCAAGGTGAGCAGTGTCTCAGTGAGCATGGAAGTCTCAATTCTACCAACACAGTTGGGTTCTCAGGGCAAAGGGGGGAGGAGGAGAACAAGAAAGTGAGAGAATATGCCTGGTGTTTGAAAGAGAAGGGAAAGGATGATGAGAACACGAGGGAATCTTCCTGATGTTTGATAAAAAAAGGGAAGATGCACCCTGAAGGAAAGTCCCCAACTGGCTGTTTAATAAGATTTACAAACAATGCCTTAGCTTAAAGGGATAATTCACCCCAAAATGAAAATGCTCATCATTTACTTAACCTCATGTCATTCCAAACGTTTGTGACTTTCTTCTGTGTAACATAAAAGAAGATATCTTGAAGAAGGTCTCAGTGTTTTTTTGTCCATACAATGAAAGTCAATGGAGTCCAATGTTGTTTTGGCCTTTGCACACACACACACACACACACACACACACACACACACACACACACACACACACACACACACACACACACACACACACACACACACCGCCAAAAAGAAAAAAAAAGGCGCTGTTTGAATTTAAATTGGCAAATGCTTAAGAGTCTAAGATTGGATCAATATTGCAGTGATTATTATGTTTCTTGCATGGTATATGTTTGGCAACAGTTATTCTAACCCTAGTTTATGGAATGTGCATCTTTTCATTTCTTAAAGACCTGTGGTGAAAATAATTTTTTACTGTAAACGTTGTTTATATGTCTATGTGGTGTTTTTAATATGCTTTAAGACAAACCATGTGCAAAAAGTCCACACCATAAGTATTTTCTTCTTAAAACTGCAGTGAAAAAAAGACAAGATTTAATGAGATTTAGCATATCATAATTACTATCCTGCGAAGCAGGAGAGTCTCAAGAGAAGCCAGGTTATACAGTATATTTTTCTGTGAACATAAAACAATCCGGTACATTTAGCAATATAGTGGGTGAATTATGTAGTATATGATGTATATTACGATGTTATGATGAACTATATGCCTTTCTCCACTGCCGTTCTAAGTTGTTCAAAGCGTTTCTAGCGATGCTGATATTTAGAAGGCAGCTGTCTGACTCTGAGATGGGGAACAGGAACATGATTTGTGTAACATTAGCAACACATTATTAGCTGTTTGATAACGTAGTCAAGCCAAAGGCTAATCATATTAATTACCGTTATGTGTCTCGACGTTGTAGAGTGCGATAGATAAAATGCATTACGATTCTTATTCATCGACTTGTAGATGACCAGTGAGTGGAGGAGGGGCTCATTTGCATATTTATGGATCCGCGTATACTAAATGAAAGAAGATTGTAGAGTTACATTCAAGCTATTTTAAGGCATGAAAAAAAATCACAGAATTTTTTTTTTAAATATGCCATTTTGGTGACCAAAGATGAGTTTTAAGGGATACAATCACTGACTACAGGGGGACTTTAAACAACCATGTAGGAAGACACATTATGGCCATATTCCAGGATGACAATGCCAAGATTCATCAGGCTCAGATTGTAAAAGAATGGTTTAGAGCATGGGTGCCCAATACGTCGATAGCCAATGACGGTAGCTCACAGAACTAAAAAAAAAAAAAAAAAAAAACACCGCGCCTTTTCAGAAAAGCAATCTATCCTATCATGTCATTATATTACCATGTGCCCGCTGATTGACGTGTAGACAGGCCAGTCTGCTGGTTGCTAGAAAGTTTTTTACACTACGTTACCATAACAACCATAAACATATCTCGACAGTCGACTACAGAAATGCGCCATTGCTTTCGTTTTACCGTTGCTTTTCGCTATTGCTCGTTTATTATCTGTAGACAAACAAAAATTATACCACAATGAATGAGGGAGTAAAAGAATTTAAAAAAGCAAAGACTTACCATTTCCATCAGGAAGGAATGGTGAAGGAAGCCTTCATTGAGGCTGCGGATTCTTTGTTTAAAGACTTTACGAACAAAACAGAAATAATGTCTGCAGTCAAAGCTGTTCAGTTGACAAGAAATACAGTGACCAGGCGATGCGAAATGATGGGCGACAACTTAATGCAGCAGCTTGCTAAGGACATTGACTGTTGCGAGGGCTTCTCGCTACAGATGGACGAGTCTACGGACATCACAGACAAAGCCCAATTGTGCATTTTTATTCGAATGGTCTTCCACGACATGACTGCAAAAGAGGAACTTTTAGCAGTTCTGCACATGAACGCACACACATGAGGGGGTGATACCTTTGAGATATTCAAACACTTTATCGACAAAAATAAGATGCCAGTGTGCAAACTGGTGTCAATCACCACCGACGGTGCGCCTTCCATGATCGGCCGCTCTAATGGATTTGTTGCCAAATGCCGAGAGGATGAGGCGTTTCCTGATTTTTTAAGTTATCATTGTATCATACACCAACAAGCGTTGTGTGCGAAAATGTTGAACATGAAAGAAATTATGGACGTAGCAAACAAAGTAGCCTGCTCTATCCGGCTAGATCTCTTCAAAGACGACTGTTCCGCTTGTATCTTGAGGAGGGTGGCAGCGACCACTCAGACCTACTGCTTCACACGGACGTAAGGTGGTTGAGTAGGGGGAAATTCCTGCAACGATTCCGCGATCTCCTTCCTGAGGTAAAGCAGTTCCTACATGACAACAAACATGCGGAATACACGCAACTTAATGATGATCGTTGGCTGCTTGATTTGGTGTTTTTAACTGATCTGGCGAACTTGCTCAATGAGCTGAACGTGGAATTACAGGGCAAAGACAAAATCGTGATCGATATGATAAGCACAGTGAACGCCTTCAAGGGAAAACTTAAACTGCTTTCTTCAAAGATCCAACGCCATGATCTGGGGAACTTTATAAACCTTGCATCTGAGCTGAATAATCAAGGGAAGGACTTAACAGAGATTGACAGTGCATGTTATGCAGAACAGATTGACACCGTCCTGTCAGACTTTGACAGGAGATTTCAAGACTTCGCCCTACTCGAGCCAGTTGCCACGTTTATGTGCTTCCCTTTTCTGGAGAATGCTGAGGTCGATGTCCTCGCTTCCAAAATCGCAACAATGTTTCAGCTCAGTTCTGCTGAAGTTGAAGATGAGATCTTGACACTACAAGCGGATATTAACTTGAAGTCTAGGGCCCATGAACAATTCTGGAGTTTACTCACAGAAGAAAAGTATCCCAACATGAGAACATGTGCAACATCACTGACTGCAATGTTTGGGTCTACTTACTTGTGCGAATCGACCTTTTCACATATGGAATTTATCAAATCCAAATACCGCTCCACCCTGACCGACGATCATTTGGAGGCCTGTCTTAGACTGGCTATCAGTAGCTATTGCCCGCACTATGCATCCCTGGTGGACTCCATCCAATGCAAGTCATCATCTGAATAAGGTACTGACCACTGATGTGAACATGCCATGTGTATGCAAGAAAATGACTACATGCAACTTATTGTACATAAAGTTAATTCATTGTCTGAAAGTTTCAATGTTTGAACAGTGAATTGTAGTGTGATATTGTCACGGTAGACACACTCTCTGTTCCTTCTCGTCTCGTGTTTATGTTGTGGTTTGAATGCACGTGTGCAGTGGGCGTGAATGTATGACATCACCTGATCCACTTCAGCTGATCCTCATTCACTTCACCAGCTGCAGTCAATCTCACCACTCTACTTATACTTACCGCTGTTCTATCATCCTTGTCAGATCGTTGTTTGATGTCGTTCGTGTTGGTGTTCCAGTGTCCAGTTCCTGCCTTGTGTTCCAGTTCCTGTTCTCCGTCTTCGTCACTGGGTTTCGTCTGCTGTTTCACCGTCACCGCACCATCGTCTATTCACCACCGGATCCTGACCACCGAAGTCCCTGTGTCACCCGTTCTACATCTGCCTGTACTGCATCATCATCATCATCATCATCAATAAACCTACTGTTTACTTGCATTTGCTTCTCGTCTTTTGTTACATGATGACAGAACGATCTGACCAGGAAAGAGAAGCAGCGAGTGCGTCGCAGAGATCGATGGAGGAATTCATTCACCATAGCATCAGGAGGATGGATTCGCAGCAGCGAGAGATCGGCGACACGGGACGCGCAGTACAGGCCTTGGTGACACAGGTGTCCGAGCTCACCCAGCAGATCCAACGCCTACAGGGTCCCACTGCGCCGCCCACACCGACCGTTCCTCCCATACCACCAGAAGGACCCTCCCAGCCAGAGCCCCGTCTTCCAGTGCCAGAGCATTATGCCGGTGAGGCCACTTTTTGCAGAGCATTTTTGACCCGCTGTACTATGCATTTCGCTTTACAGCCCCGCACGTTCAACACGGAACAAGCGAAGGTGGCGTTCGTACTCACCCTGCTGACGGGGAAGGCTGCGCTTTGGGGAACGGCGGTGTGGGAGAACCAACACCCATGCTGCGCCTCGTTCCAGACCCTCGCCGCCGAAATGAAGAAAGTTTTCGACAGGGCTGTCTCTGGGAGAGAGGCAGCCCGAAGACTGGCGGAACTACAGCAGGGGGAAAGGTCGGTTTCAGACTATTCTATTGAATTTCGGACCCTGGCGGCGGAGTGCGGCTGGAACGAGGAGGCGCAGTGGGATATGTTCCTGCATGGGTTGGCTGACCACGTCCAGAGGGAGATCTACGCCCTGGATCTACCCACCACTCTTAACGGGTTGGTCGACTTGGCTCTGCGGGTGGACGCTCGGCTGTCTAGGGTCGAGCGCCGAGTCCCGTCCACCCGTACCTTCGCAGGGACCGACCCTCCACGATCCAGCGGCAGGGACGTGGTCAGCCCCGTCTACGATCCCAAGCCCATGCAGGTGGGTCGAGCTCGGCTTTCCCGGGAGGAGAGGGAGAGGCGGAGATCCCAGGGCCTTTGCCTGTATTGTGGAGGAGCGGGACATTACGCATACAACTGTCCGGTAAAAGGCCAAGCCCGATAGTAAAACTGAGGCTACTATCGGGTGGGATCTCCGCTAGGAAGACCTCATCATCGATTACATCTACCTCCACACTCCTTCCGGTAAGACTAAGGTGGTCAGTCCAACAGCACGACTGCCATGCACTTCTGGACTCTGGGGCTGAAGGTAATTTTATGGACCACACTTTTGCACAGAAAATTCAGATTCCCCTCAGACCCCTCACTCACAGAATTGCCGTTCACGCACTCAATGGACAAGAACTCCCCACCATTTCCCTTTGCACTGAAGACATCACCCTCACCACTTCCGGCAACCATTCTGAGACTATTTCATTCTTCATCATGGACTCACCCCTTGCACCCGTCGTCCTCGGACACCCCTGGCTCATCCGTCACAACCCCCGAGTGGACTGGCACCATAGATCAGTACTGGAGTGGAGCAAGGAATGTCATAAGTCTTGTCTCGTGTCTGCCTGTTCGTCTGTGCCTGTTTCTGTGTTTCAGGAGGAAGCAGGGGATCTGTCTAACGTGCCCGCGGAGTACCTGGACCTGAAGGAGGTGTTCAGTAAGCCTCGTGCTGCTTCTCTCCCTCCACATCGTCCCTATGACTGTGCTATAGATTTACTGCCAGGTAAGTCTCCGCCTAAAGGCAAGTTATATTCACTTTCTATTCCAGAAAGGGAGGCTATGGAGAAATATATTTCTGATTCTCTAGCAACCAAGTTCATTCGCCCTTCCTCTTCTCCAGCGGGGGCGGGGTTCTTTTTTGTGGGGAAGAAGGACGGTTCTCTGCGACCTTGTATTGATTACCGAGGGCTGAATAACATCACGGTAAAGAATACTTATCCTTTGCCGTTGACGTCTTCAGCCTTCGAGAGGTTGCAGGGAGCGTCCATCTTCACAAAACTGGATTTACGTAACGCTTATCATTTGGTTCGCATCAGGGAGGGGGATGAATGGAAAACTGCGTTTAACACCCCCAGGGGGCACTTTGAATATTTGGTCATGCCTTTCGGGCTGTCCAACTCCCCAGCGGTTTTCCAGGCACTGGTCAACGACGTGTTGCGAGATATGATCGATCAGTTCATATATGTCTACCTGGATGACATATTGATTTTCTCTTCTTCTCTCCAGGAACACGTGCAACACGTCAGACGAGAGCTTCAGAGGTTGCTAGAGAATGGGCTTTTTGTCAAGGCGGAGAAATGCAATTTCCATGCACAGTCGGTCCCGTTTCTAGAGTACATCGTCTCGTCTGAGGGAGTGCGGATGGACCCTGAGAAGATCAAGGCTGTGGTAGATTGGCCAAGCCCAGATTCCCGCAAGGCCCTGCAGAGGTTTCTGGGATTCGCCAATTTCTACCGGCGTTTTATTCGCAATTTCAGCCAACTGGTCGCACCTCTGACTGCCTTGACCTCCCCCAGAACTACGTTCAGGTGGTCAGACACAGCCGAAGCTGTGTTCTCCAAACTGAAGGGCCGCTTTGTTTCAGCCCCCATCCTTGTCGCCCCTGATTCCTCACGTCAGTTCGTGGTGGAGGTCGACGCATCAGAGGTGGGAATAGGCGCAGTGTTGTCCCAACGCTCTTCCACAGACGACAGGATGCATCCCTGCGCGTTTTTGTCTCATCGTTTATCTCCAGCCGAACGCAATTACGACATTGGTAACAGAGAGTTGTTGGCAGTTAAGTTAGCGTTGGAGGAATGGCGCCACTGGTTAGAAGGGTCGGGGGTACCTTTTATTGTCTGGACTGATCACAAGAACCTAGAGTACATCAGAACCGCCAAAAGATTGAACTCCAGGCAGGCTCGATGGGCATTATTTTTCGGTCGCTTCGATTTTACTCTTTCATACCGCCCGGGTTCCAAGAACGTCAAACCCGATTCACTATCCCGTATATTTGATTTTTCTGAACGCCCGTCTACTCCCGAGTGTATTTTGCCCGAAACTCTATTCGTTTCCACACTCACATGGGAGGTCGAATCGAAGGTCAAGAAGGCCTTAGAAGGGGTAACGCCTCCGCCCGGTTGCCCACCGAACCGATTGTTTGTGCCGGAGGGATTACGGTCCGACGTTATTCAGTGGGGTCATAACTCCAACGTGGCTTGCCATCCAGGAGTTAATCGTACTAGCTTTTTGGTCAAGCAACGGTTCTGGTGGCCACTTATGGCTCGCGACATTCACGATTTTGTTTTCGCTTGCTCGGTATGTGCCACTGGTAAGACTTCCAATCGACCTCCAGATGGGTTACTCCAACCGCTGTCGGTTCCTTCGAGACCCTGGTCCCACATCGCACTAGATTTTATTACCGCCCTCCCGCCCTCTCAGGGGAACACAGTAGTTTTGACTGTAGTGGACCGATTCTCGAAGGCATCCCATTTTGTCCCCTTACCCAAATTACCCTCAGCTAAGGAGACAGCGGTTACAGTCGTAGATCACGTTTTTCGTTTACATGGCCTTCCGATTGACGTGGTGTCCAACAGGGGACCCCAGTTCGTGTCCAAATTTTGGCGAGAGTTTTGCAGATTACTGGGGGCGACTGTTAGTTTGTCCTCAGGGTTTCATCCCCAGAGCAATGGTCAAACCGAGAGAGCCAACCAGGATTTGGAGAGAGTGTTGCGATGTTTGGTTTCCAAGAATCCTTCCTCTTGGAGTCAACAACTCTCCATGGTGGAGTACGCCCACAACACGTTGCCAGTGTCGGCTACGGGCCTATCTCCGTTTGAGTGTAGTGTAGGTTACCAGCCACCAATTTTTCCCAGTCTGGAATCCGAGGTCGCGGTCCCCTCCGCTCACGCCTTTGTTCAGAGGTGTCACCGTACCTGGACTAGAGCCCGTGAGACTCTACTCCAGGTGGGGGCGCGCACTAAGGCTAAGGCCGATCGCCACAGGTCGAAACCTCCCGTATACGTCGTTGGTCAAAAGGTGTGGCTTTCAACCAAGAACATTCCTCTTCGCTCCGTATCTAACAAACTTGCTCCCAAATTTATTGGCCCGTTTGCTGTCACCAAGATCATTAGCCCGGTGGCAGTCCGCCTCAAATTGCCTCCCGCGTACAGGAGGATCCATCCCGCCTTCCATGTATCTAAAATTAAACCCGTGTTTCATTCTCATATTAATCCGCCTGTCCCGGTTTCTCCCCCACCGCGACTCATAGATGGGGAGACCACGTATTCGGTTAATCGTATACTGAACTCCAGGCGGAGAGGACGCGGATTCCAGTACTTGGTGGACTGGGAGGGTTACGGTCCGGAGGAGAGAAGTTGGGTGCCTGCTAGAGACATACTGGATCACTCCCTCATCGATGATTACAATCGACAGGGTAAGGAGTCTGGGAACGCCAGGAGGCGTTCTTAGGAGGAGGGGTACTGTCACGGTAGACACACTCTCTGTTCCTTCTCGTCTCGTGTTTATGTTGTGGTTTGAATGCACATGTGCAGTGGGCGTGAATGTATGACATCACCTGATCCACTTCAGCTGATCCTCATTCACTTCACCAGCTGCAGTCAATCTCACCACTCTACTTATACTTACCGCTGTTCTATCATCCTTGTCAGATCGTTGTTTGATGTCGTTCGTGTTGGTGTTCCAGTGTCCAGTTCCTGCCTTGTGTTCCAGTTCCTGTTCTCCGTCTTCGTCACTGGGTTTCGTCTGCTGTTTCACCGTCACCGCACCATCGTCTCTTCACCACCGGATCCTGACCACCGAAGTCCCTGTGTCACCCGTTCTACATCTGCCTGTACTGCATCATCATCATCATCATCAATAAACCTACTGTTTACTTGCATTTGCTTCTCGTCTTTTGTTACATGATGACAGATATAGTGTGTAATGTAGGCCAAATGCCTGTATATGTATGTATGTTAAAAGAAAATCCTAGTGTTAAAAAAAAGTTACATTTCAGAGTGAGTGAGTGTGTGTGTGTGTGTGTGTGTGTGTGTGTGTGTGTGTGTGTGTGTGTGTGTGTGTGTGTGTGTGTGTGTGTGTGTGTGTGTGTGTGTGTGTGTGTGTGTGTGAGTGCGTGCGTGTGTGCGTGCGTGTGTGTGTGTGCTACCTGAATGGGTAAAGTTGCATTCCATTGTGTGGATTTTGATGTACTGTAAATGCACTGAATTGTATGGGAAATGTAATGTAAGTGCCAGTGCCACTGTGTATGAAATCACATGCATGTTGATTAGCTTCTATTGTGGACTATGTTACTGTTGTTACTGTGTTTTTAGTGTTGGTAGGGAAATTAAACTCAGTCATAAATTAATAATGATTCAAGTGTGAAACATTAAAGCAAAATAGCAGCCAATATGACACTGTGTGTTTGTTTTGATACATTAAAAAAGACACGTAATGTAATGTGAGTAGTAGATCATTCTGACCCAGTCACTTAAAAGGTAGATCACCATTCAGAAAAGCATGGGCACCCCTGGTTTAGAGGGAGCATGAAGAATAATTTTCACACATGAATTGGCACCTCTGAGTCCAGACCTTATTCATTGAAAGTCTTTGTGCTGATGTAGACTTTAAAGAGTGCTGGACTCTTGCATTGTCAATACAAGATCTTGACCAAATATGGATGCACCTCTTGATGGAAAGAACATCACAACATTTATTTCCATCATGTTTGTTTAAAAAATGAAAAGCTACACACTCCGTCAATTAGGATTAGAAGAACTGTTGCCAAACATATAACAAACATAATAAACACTTCAATAATGATCCAATTATAGAATTTGCCTATTTAAATGAATTGGTGGATGTTCTGCCTGAAGGCAGCTGGCTTTGGGTCAAAGCAATGAGCATGTAGATCTGAAAAGAGCTCAAACTGCTTACTTTTTTCTAAAGCAAGACTGCACTATGAATGTCACTGTGTGTTATGGCTATGTGTGTGAGACGCGGATGATGGGTAAGGTTCTGCACCGAGGACTTGGAGGACCTTGATGAAGTCCTATCGTACTTCACATGACAGTATTGTGCAAATATACCTTTAGATCATTTCAAGGGGCAGTTCACTGGGAAATGTTGACAAAAGTAGACAGCTCCCCAGGCGAGTAGCTTGTGGCTCAAGCACAAAATGCATTTGGTAGCCAACCCCATGCTCTTTCATTCTGTCTCTAAGGTGTTTCTGAATGCTGAGTGTGTACTCAAGTCCATTACAAATCACCTCAAGAGCTATTAAAGAACCTGGCCTTGAAATAGTGTGGTGTCAGAATGAAGCAGTTCTTTCAATGTTTTATCTGTCAATACGATTTTCATGTAATTTAAAGGCTCAGTTTATAGAAAAATGAATGTTCTATGATCAATTTCTCAGCTCAAATGATTCACTGACAATGTATTTCTGTACTGTAGCTTTCAGAACTCGTTCACTTTTGCATGTTTTCAAATACCACATGAAGCCATATTGTTTTGAAGTCAAAAATGCCAAAAAGCATTGGTTGTCTGACCTTCCACATGCAAAGTTTGATAACAAGACAGTATAAATGAGATTTTCAGTTAATATAACATCTGTTTGTTCTCCACATAAAGACTTTTAAAAAAAGATATTTACAGAATTTAGATATCTTTTTATGCTGTTTTAAAATGAATATAGGCATACTATCATTCAAAAAATATGAGGGTATTCAAAAAAAAAATGAGAGTAAGATTTCTTTTAAAGAAATAAAGATTTTTTTTAATGTTACAAAATATTTCTATTTCAAATAAATGCAAAAAAACAAAACAAACAAAAAAAAAACAATCATGTATTGTAAAAAATGTATTTCGTTGTCCATAAAAATGTTATGCACAACTGTTTTCAACATTTATCATTTAAGAACATTTCTTGAGCACCAAATCAAGATATTAGAATGATTTCTGAAGGATCATGGAAAACTAGACTGTAGTAATGATTCTGAAAATCCAGCTTTGGCATCACAGGAATAAATTACATTTTAAAACAGAAAACAGTTAATTGAAATATTTTGTTTTTACTGCATTTTTAATCAAATAAATGCAACCTTTGTGGGCATTGAATGCTTCTCGAACATTTTTCAAAACATCTCACCATTTGTGTCCAACTGCAGAAAGTCATGCAGGTTTGGGATGACATTTGGATGAGTAAATGATGACAAGATTTTCATTTTTTGGTAAAATAAACCTCTGTGCTTTGGCAATTAAAATGTCTTAAAAACATTTGCCGTTTTTGGATTTAGTTCCGAAAGTGAGACAAGTTATGCTTGTCATATCTAATTTATCTTTACTTTGAGTGCCTTGCAGCACAGAAATATGTCTTTTCTAGGAATTACAGTTTTCAAAACTGGCAATTTACATTTCAGCTAACATCTAGGCAAAATATATGAAGTTATTCAGAAGGTAACAGCTGGTTTGCGAGACTTCGTATTGACGAACTGTCAAGCCACAGTCTGCGGGAATGACTAATGACGCCTGTCATTTAGAATAAATAACATAAAACTAAACATTATCACTTGTTAAGATCAATTAGTGCAAGTCAGTGACTAAGAACTTGCCTACTGGGAAATTCACCCTTCAAGAGGCTCGATTTTATCTTGTTAAGTTGGAACACAGTTATGCTCTGTGAATAATGTCCATCCACCCATATACTTTAATGACCAGAAGGTCTTCCCAAAGGATCGACATTCTGTCATGATGGGGGTGGGAGTTTTGGGCTGATGGGATGGATGACTGGTGAGGGAGAGAAAACTGATCTCCCGATGCTCGCTGGTGTCTCATTAGACACAATATGATTTGACATGTCTTGTCAGGGCTTGAACCCGTAACACAAATAACATGCAAGTACACAGCTCTGGCCAACATCGACATTATCCCGCCCCTTGACACACGATATAATCTCATTTCGAGAGAGAGGATTGCAAATCCAGTGGTGTGTGTTGAAAAACCGAGCTAGTTTGTCGTTATCGCATAAACATCCGTGTGTCTGTGTGTCTCAAGAGCCGGGGATTTGTGTGTATGCTTGTGTGTGCGTTTTTCACTTCTTCATGTGGGAATCGCCAGAAGGATGCCTCCCTGCTTCCCGTAAAAATGTCAGTCTCCCATATCTTAATGAGATAAGTTAAAATGTCGGCCAAAACCGCAGAGAAATAAACAAAATCAATGCTTGGAAATCTGTGCAGGGATAGACATACAGAAAGAAGGCAAGTTTGCATGGTGGGAAAGGTCAGAAAGTACCAGATTGCAGGGAAGTTGCATTAGGCCGACATCTAATGGGGGGCAGATATGACCTATACAAGTGAGACCGGGGCTAGTTGTCACAACGGCTGCATTTTGGTATATTTAAGAAAAAAAAAGAAAGAAAAAAACAATTAGACAAATGTGCCATGTTCTTGCTAGTGATAAAAAAGCTCACTAGCTGTTATTCGGCAAGGATCAGCAATATAAGGCAGATTTTAACTAAAAAAAGTTCAAGTGGTCACATTTTAAATGTGGTAATTTTATTCAATTTACTTGAAAGTGGGATTTCATTTCATTAGTCTTCTGAAATATGTTCCATATTTTTATGGAACCTGCAGCTTTATTAAATATTATTTTAAAATAATACTGATGATGAATATTACTATAATTTAATATTTGATGGATTAGGGCTGTTAAAGTTAACAATTAATTCAACAGAACATGTTCAATAAAATAAATTTTTTTATCTTTGACATCATTAAAATATTTTTGTTTTCTTTGTACTAAAATAAGCAAATTCAATCACATTAACTACAAAAATCACAGTAAATTTTTAATCATGCTATAGTACATGTACATGCTATAGAATTTATATGATTAATTGAACGCAGTTCAATCGGCAGTTCAAGGGGACCAGTTTTGTTTAAAAAATACATTTGGATTGCTCACATATTGTACATGCAAAAGTCATAATTTGCTATCAATATAAAAACACTGTAAATTAAGCTAAAACCCATTAAATAACCTATAATGTTATTTAATTGCACATGCACATTGTGACAACAAGTGTTACATGACCTGTAGACTTTCAATCTGTGCATATAAAGCTACATTAAAGGTTAGTGTAAAAAGTATGACAACTAGCTATTCTGTCGCCTCAACATCAGTTCTCGTACAGGTATTTATTAGGCTGTATTAAAAAACATTCTGTTCCAAACTGTCATACAGTGTGCCAGAAAAAAAACACACAATCTGTGACAGTAGAAGCTTTAAACAAAGAGACTCCAGGCAGTATGGATGTTTTTTTCGTACACAGAAGGGCAGTAGTTGCTGTGGGTAAAGGATGCGCCATTCGGTATATCTCACAGAAAGAGCGAGGGAGGGAGAGTGCTGGTCTGTTTATGTGTTTACTCTCTCAGCTTGCTGTCCTTTACGTCTGAACTCTGTAAATGAGTGCAGCCTCCAGGGCTGCAGAGGTGATGGACTGCAGTAAAAAGTACTAGGAGTAATCTCCAACTCCCTGATAAGGAACCTCTCTCTCTCTCTCTCTCTCTCTCTCTCTCTCTCTCTCTCTCTCTCTCTCTCTCTCTCTCTCTCTCTCTCTCTCTGTCTCTCTCTCTCTCTCTCTCTCTCTGTGCCACCTTGGCTGCCACAGCTCACGTCCCCTGGCTCAATACCAGCACCTAAAAATAGCTGAGCTGGCATGTGTGAACCACAGTTCAGGACTTCATTTTTTGTTTTATTTATTTCATTTTTTTATCTTCATTTCTCTCTCTCTCTCCCTCTCAGCTCTTTTTTTTTCTAACGGACATCTGTTCACAAATTTTTCATGAGGAGAAAAAAGAGCTGATTAACTGAGGATGAAACATCCTCAAGGGGAAAAGGAGGGAAAGGGAGGCATGAAAACACCCGCAGCACCAAGAGAAACAGAGGGATGAAAAGTGCCACTGTGAGTCAAATCTCAGAACTCATTGTAAATGATTCAGAGGGTCATTTTTCGACATTAAAAGCAGCATTTGTTATTAAATTATTGACACAACCTTTGGAGAAAAAAAAGTGAAAAAACAAAAAAAAGTTTACCTAAGGGACCGTTCGGTATTTATGGAAAGGGCCACCGGAGGAAAATAGGGGAGGGTCATGTGTTTTTATTTTTTGTTGAGGGGAGGGTCATTCAACTTTTTTTAGTCTAGGGGGAGGGTTACCCAACTTTTGTATTCATGAAAACAGCAACATTTCAAAGTGTCTTGTTTGGTGCATATTTTTTCCATGTAGCTTTATGTAGCTCTCTCGGTCTCGGTCCCCCATCGCTATCAGATGGGTCTGACCCAACAAAAATCCAGTTTGGCGCTGCCTGACAGTGCGCGCGCTCAGAAAAAGTTCATCATGACATGTACAGAACGCCAATTAATTGTTTACCCGGCATAGCTTTAAAGCAGGAGCAAATAATGAACTTTTGTGATTGCGAATAAGTGCAGTGTCCCGTGAATGTAACTCTGCCGCGGCATTAACATGTGATATAAATGTACGTGGATTGTATTGGGACTGAGGCGCCAGAACTGCAGCTGATAGAATGTGCGCTGTACGATATAGGCCTACCATATTTTAGTTTCCATTCTTATTGGGTTTCCACAACAATGTTAGTGAGTAAATCTACTGAAATTGCCACCATAACAGTGGAGTGTGATGTGTTAGACGTAGAGCTACCACATTTTTAAATTAGGCTACTATTAGAATTATTTGAAGTTAACATAGGATACAATACGCAGACCTACACCAAAAAACTAGTTGAGGATAAATTCTTTAAAATTGGGCAATTCCAGCGTTATGGACGTGACATTTGCAGTCAAAACTTGAAATATAAATGATCAGAAAATGCATTTAATATTGAAACGTCTGTTTATATATCCATACCCCCTTAATAAAGGAGTCAAGACATTAGAAAAATATCAGTCTACACATGCGTTTTATATTTAATATGAGGGAAATACACATGTGACGTGACAACAAATCTTTAACTTTTAGGTGGCAAAATATTTTTTAATAATTCTATGAATTACACTGCGCAAAACAAAAGTAGCCATAGGCTAATAACCGGATGAAGAAGGGTCGGCCTCCACAGAATATAAAATATTATTTTTTATTTTATTTTTCGTGTTCGCATTTATGAGGAAAAAAACAATGTTACGGACGTGACAGTTCTCCGTTACGGACATGACCGCTCTGAAAGCGACTTTAAAACTTTCACAGAGACTTCAGAAAGCACAAAGCCTTTCTTTAAAGTAAATTTCGTTTTTCAATTATTGTATCTTAATTTTAATTAATGTTTCATCAACCAATTGCCTGGATTTAATAAATAAGAAGTAAATATAGTAGAAAATAAATCATCATGACACGGAGTCGCCGGCGCGTGAACTGGACACTCGTCTCATAAATGAACCGAAACTCAGTGTATAATGTACTTGCCTCACAGACTTGAGAAATATATAGAAAGCTTGATGCCTACTTTTAAACAGAACATTTAAAAACGAAAAACAGACTGCTCTCTGCTTATGTAATCTGTATGAAATCTGCATTTCTCTCTGGCGCGTTACCGTGAAGATCGCGAGTCAGCATCGTCAACTTCATCTTGAAGCCAACACACTGACACAGAAAAACCTTGTTTATTAATAAACAATTAAAATCTCTCCTTGATATATTTGACATATTCATAATCATTACTTTTGCCGGTTCTTTGTGGCAGCTTTTAGATACTTTATTGGGAGCGCGAGCGCCACGGTCACCCTTGTTACATGAACGCGTCACCAATGCATCAGCACCGAAAGCATGATTATTTTTTTTTAAATCGAAAATAAAAAATCATGATACGAACCGAATTGTAGGTTTGGTCTATCGTTACAGCCTTAGTAAGATGAGAAAGCAGGAGTTTAGTCGTTTGTCATGGTTGTAAAAAAACAATGGCTATCTGAACATCTTTGCCAAGCGCAAACCAGTAGCCTATGTAATCAATAAATTATCGGGGAGGGTCATGCCTTTTTTCACAATCATTTTGGAGGGTCATAGAAAAATGTATTACTGGCGAAGGGAGGGTCAAGTCTTTTTTGACTACAGATCTCAAAACTCCTCCGGTGGCCCCTTAAATAAATAACGAACAGTCCCTAAATGCACAATGAATGGCATTCTGTGCTGTTTACCAGACTGTTTTACTCAATTCGTGGTCAAAAAAGGACATTGTGTCCATGTTTCCCAGTTTTAATCAAAATATATATATAATTTTTTGTTTGTTTTGTAAATCATCAGCAAGAAACCATTACTAGGTGCAATGCGACATGCAGTTTGTCTGTTCATTCTGACCACAAAACTGCTGCTATTCTTAAAGGGTTATAGTTCACCCAAAAATTTAAATTCTGTCATTAATAACTCACCCTCATGTCGTTCCAAACCCGTAAGACTTTAGTTTTTTAGACTTTAGTTTTAAAACTAATATGAATCGATAGGTTTAAGAGACACGATCGCTTTAAAGATGAACAGATTTAATTTAGGCTTTTATTTACACATAAACATTGATCAGCAAACATTAAACAGAAGCTCAACCAAATGTTTTTGACGTGCGTGAACAAACTTCTTGCGGAAGTTTAAACGTGTTGCACTGCACAAGAATGAACCTCGTTGGTTCTTCCACACGTCAAGTGAACATGTTTGAGCTTCCATTTACTTCTGATGTTGATGAATGTTTATGAATAAAAGCCTAAATTCAATCTGATATCACATAAAGAAAATTT
Source organism: Gila orcuttii (assembly GCA_026230005.1). Lineage (NCBI taxonomy): Eukaryota > Metazoa > Chordata > Actinopteri > Cypriniformes > Leuciscidae > Gila > Gila orcuttii. The sequence goes on from JAPDVR010000011.1 coordinate 40,458,146, forward strand.
GGACTAAACCACTCAGTTCATATGGATTAGTTTTACGATCTCTTTATGAACTCTTTAAAGCGTCAAAGTGTCAGTTGCTTAGTTGTCAATGGAGGGACAGAAGGCTCTCAGATTTCATCAAAAATATCTTTATTTGTGTTCATTTGGGTTTGGAATGACATGATGGTGAGTAATTAATGACAGAATTTTCATTTTTGGGTGAACTGACCTTTTGATGCTGGAGAAGGATTTTGGACCAATGACATTGTACAATGGGCAGAGCTAGATCATTTGACCCCAGTAATTACCATATTAAATCTGAAGTAATTTGCAGAGAATGTATCTAGAATATCTATTTTCCATCATATTAAGCATACATTTTATTTTTTTTTAGCAGTGTAACATTACTTTCTGAAAAAATATTGTTTTTCTGATAAAGCAGGCATAGCTTTTTGCCTCCAAAACAAGGGAGTCTGTTCCTGTTTGTCATCTAATAAGAATGAATGGAACCAGCCAAGCTGAAAATATGCACCAGTACTAATATTTATAAAATGACTGCTATTATAATCCTCACAGCAGCACCCAGATATGACTTTCCTGCAGTGTAATTGCACTGCACGTATTTTGTGTCTGAGGATAGGAATTATTTTTTTTAGCCATTTTGAAAAGTATTTGGACAATAAATAGGAATGGGAATAGTAAGGAATTTAATGTGTGGAAGATCAATTATTAGGGAATTTTTTGGGTTCCAAATAATGATGGTGATTTATTAATGATTCCATTAACAACTCTTTTAGTATTGGTCTATTGGTCTTAAAGGTGCCATAGGTGATTCTCTGCAGAATCATTTTTTGTTATGGTGGTTGAAAGTCTCCTCATATCCTGATAGCAATCACTGGAAGGCGTAGGACCATAAAATGTTTGTTCAATCGTTGCGTTCACGTAAGCTGTGCAGACAGAGCGAGAATGGCAGGCAAGCAGCAACAACCTAACTTTCCTTCTGAACCGACAACAACTGGCACTGGCAAAGGATCTACCATCTATATACTGGGACTACAGGGACTACAGGTGGAAATTAGCACAAGTGCTAAAACCTGGTAAAATGCATCTCTCCTTTCTAAGGCTAATGTATATTTTGCATTGTCCCTGTCCCAAAAAAATGAAAAATGAAAAATGAAAATATCTTACTCGGAGCCAAACAGACTCTCATCGTGGAAACCCTGTCATGCAAGAAATATTAGTAAAGTTTTGCTTGCTAAACAAAGGAAAACTTGCTGCACGTGGCTTTGGACGGCGATTTGCATGGGGGGTGGGACGTACGCTTTTACTGATATCAGGCTAAAGTTAGCATTTTCCCAGATGTCCTACAGCACCTTTAACTATATACTAAACAAAACAAAAGACAATATTGGTAATTGGTAAAAATTTTTTTTTTTTTACATTTATTTAATTTCGACATCTACTGTTATTTTTAAAATAAAGTGCTAGACTGAGTAAACCCAGCCCAATCTGCCGGCGATTTGATTTCGCCCTGCAGCTCAGGCTGGAAACCTGTACATTTTTCTATCCTGTTTCCGTTACAAATCTGTGGGGACCAATCACAAACTGGCTTTTCCACCTGGCGCGCTATTGGCGGGTTTAACACGATGATGATAGAGAAGCGACCGTCAATCCAATTCCTTTTAACCTCTCGATGATGCTCAATGGCTTCTTTTGTTTAGCAAACAAATCGCTCGAGTGGGTGTAAATACCACTCACTTTCATGTTTTTTTTTGCACAACCTGCAAAAATCGCTCGATGCCATGGCTGCTTCTGCAAACCACTGATCAATGCAACAAACCAACACGTTTGTTGACACGTTTCCTGCCTGGAGTTTTCGCGTCGCTCTGCAAAGTACGTCACCCGGATCGTTGGTTTGATTGGTTGAAGGCCTATTCAATTGTGTACAGAGTCATTTGAACTAAGTCCATTGATCACGCCTCTTGTGCAGCAGAAAATATAGAGCAGACTCCCCAGCATAATGTTCAATCTTAAAAGATTGAGCTTGGTCTGGTGATAGCCAGACTAATAAAGTGCCACTTATTACACCAAATCTTAATGTGTATTAGTATCACATTCTTTCAAGTCTCACATTTTTTAAGTTCACATAAATCTCAGTTAATTTTGAGTTGGTAAGAAGTAATGATTTTGGTTCAGTGAGTGATTCTTTAGACTAATCCAAATGGCCAATTCATGAGTTCATTAACAATTTGTTAATCTTTTTGATTGATTCATTAAAAATAAATGTCTTATAAGAGTCATGTACTGTATGTACAATTCAGACTGCAAGCGTACAGCTCAGTTAAACATTCAGATTTAATAGCAGTGCAGTTATTGAAACTGATCATCATGATAATCATTCAGTCATGGAATTATTTATTCATTTATTCATTAATTTTACTTGTTCTTGAATCTGAACCTGATTCTCCAACCATAATAATTATGAAAAAGATACACAATTCTTAATTTAGACAATTACTTCACACTGTTTCTCAGACAAAATTCTTATATGGTTTCAGAAGACATTGATTGTGGTGCATAAGTCATATGGGCCAAATTCTTTTTTTCTTTTGTCCTTTTTGAAGCATGCCTGGTCACTTTCACCAAATAAATATCTAGTTCAGTCATGAAACTCTAGAGTGTGCAGGCTGATAGGTCCTTTACATGCAATCTGCAAGCAATCACTTAATTACCGCATGGCACAAGCTGATTGGCTTCTGCTGATCCTGCAGCCAATGAGATTGCTCGGTCAACCTTAACAGTTCAAAGGGGGTGCTAAGAATAAACAATCCCTAATGGGAAAAAATATTCTTTATTGTATTTGAAATATATTCCCTTTTTCAATTGGACATTGCAAATATACTAACAAACAATTGTACTTGGACTTGTACTCGCTTGTATCTTTAAATATATTAAAAGTATATTAGCATCATGCTTTTACCTATTTTCACAATACAACTCTTAACACACTTTAAAATAACTGTACTTTAGTATATTTTCTAAAAATATATTTTTAATAGTGTATTTATTTGCACTTAAAGTTGCAGTAGGGAGTTTTGAGAAAATGTTGACTTAGCCTGAAAATTTGAACAAGCACAACTTACAGGTCCAACCCCCTTGCTCTCTGCTGCGCTACAGCCCTCCCTCCACAGCTCCTCCCCCACAGCGGAGCCTGCCGTGAACACGCAGGCTAGTAAACAGCACCACCAATGACGGCGGATTATAAACAGTTATGTAACATTCACTAATAGGGACGAAACATCAACAATATGCTTTACATTGACTATGGCCTGCCCATACTTTGACTACAAACTTGGTCCTCAAATCATTATGTATTTTGCACTACATGTAACTTTATAACGTTGTACTCTTTCTATAAGTTATAAATAGCTAGTAAAATAACGTTAAAGGATTAGTTCACTTTTAAAAAAACTTTTGCTGATAATTTACTCACCCCCATGTCATCCAAGATGTCCATGTCTTTCTTTCTTCAGTCGAAAAGAAATTAAGGTTTTTGATGGAAACATTCCAGGCTTTTTCTCCATATAATGTACTTCAATAAGACACAAACGTTTCAAGGACCAAATGACAGTTTCAGTGCAGCTTCAAAGGGCTTTAAACGATACCAGACATGAATAAGGGTCTTATCTAGCGAAACGATCGGTCATTTCAAAAATAAATACAAAACTTTAAGTTTTATAAGCACAAATGCTCGCCTTGCTCTGTTCTGTGATGGACGTTCGTGATCCTGTTTGAACTCGTTCATCAAAATGAACAAATCTTTTTTCGATTCATTTCGTTCTTTGAATGAACGAAATGACTCCAAAAAAGACTCGTTCAAAATGAACAAATCTTTTTGCGAGTCATTTCGTTCGTTGAATGAACGAAATGACTCCGAAAAAGACTCGTTCAAAATGAACAAATCTTTTTTCGAGTCATTTCGTTCGTTGAATGAACGAAATGACTCGAAAAAAGATTCGTTCATTTGGATGAACGCGTTCGAACAGGAGAGTCACGAACGACGGTTCGCGCTCGCGCTGTGCAAGAGAGGGGTGATCAGCGCGTACACGAGCGTGATTGACACTGCTAAGACATTCCTCCTGGCTCTGATAGGTTGTTTCTGACCAGGAGCGGTGTATTTCTGCAAATGGCAATAGGACCACAGGGAGGAGCCAGAGGAGCTTGATTTTTTCCACATATTATATGTCTCATATTCTACTGTCAGGACATAATGACAGTTTTAACAAATATTTGTTTACAAAAGCTACCTACTGGAGCTTTAAAAAATAAATGTGCTGAAAATGATCATTGTAACAATGCATTGAAGTACTTTCAAAATACATTATAGTATACAATAGTATATTGTACAAAGTATAACCAAGTAATATTTGCCTATTAATGTGCATTTGTTATTGAAGACAAAGTGAGCAATTTGGAATAAGCCAAAGGTATTACTGAGCATATACTTTTTAAATTTTTGCTTAACACCTTTATTATTACCTTATCAGCTCTTTGAATGAATAACGGTTTATTGAAACTTGTCGACTTGCAGTCCCATATAGACATATAGCCTATAGGCGTACTATGTATAATGTCCATATAGCCTAGATAGTGAGGGCTTTAAAAATGCAGTAAGCTAAATTAAGGAACACTCTTGTGCTTTTAAACCGCAAACAAAATGGAAAAGAGTGCGGGTGTCGAGACGTGTCAACTTTTAACTTGACAAGGCATTTTAAAACATGGCGCTAGTAACTGAAACAGCAGAAGAGATGCAATAACAGTCAAAGACGGCCTACAGCCCCAGTCTAACGCCACCACTGTGCTCACAGCAGCATGTCTGTGTATCTTTTAGCAGTAGCATGTCCGTACTTGCTCTGGATGCAGCAGCGTAGCAGATCTAGTCCGCCAAGACCAAATACATTACATTGCCATTTACAACAACATGCTAAAACTATTCAGAGAGTTGTCATGTTGGGTTTGAAACAACATAAGGCTGTTTAAGGATATCGAACAGTCACCGACATGTCTCTGCTGATAGACCTTATTAAAGTGTATGTTTGTAAGTTAGCCTCACAAACTTCGTTACGCAGTTAGCCTCATTTCAGAATGTGTATACAGCAGATCTAACTTTGTTGAAATGACAATCACTTCAATGGTGTTTGGATATAAGTGAGCCTAGCTCAATTAATTAGCCAGTTCTGTCTCTCATTTCACCCCTTTAATTAGTTGTGAGTTAATGAGCTGCACACTAATGGGAGTGATTCCTTATCAATTGAATAGCTTTCAGCAATTAAGGCCGTCTCAAATCAGCAGGTGTGAGAAAAAAAGGCCTCAGTCTCACATCCTGGTATTGATTTGAGCATAAGGCGGCGATGATTCAACTGGACTTCATAGACGGTGGAAACCATTAGCACATCTTTAAGTAAGACACAAATCACACTACTCAACGGATGGCAGACATTTTAGTGGCAAAAAATTCAATGCTTTTCAATGCAGGGTAATTGTGAGTTATGATGTTTACTATAGCGAGCCATGCTGTTGCACATAAATCTCTGCATTATATGTCACCTTTTCACTAATGATCTTAGCAGCAATGACACATACAATTACACATCCATAAGAAAGTACGCTTTCTTTACATTTATTTTATATCCCTTGGTGCATGATGGCACATCTTATGAACCAGACACTAAAGACAGAAGTGGATGTCATTATCAGGCCTTGTTAGAGGTTGGAGGGAAGGTTTTTTTTTTCTTCTTTTCTCCCCACCAGCCTCAGAATATGCATCAATTCAGTGTGCAATTTACTGTCTAATTTGACTACCTCCACTTCAGCATGTGTATCCTGGGGCGGGGGAAATTGGTAACAAAAGCTTTGCATGCATTTCATGCCTTTTTGATCCAGCTGCTCATTTCTGTCAGATGAAGTTGGACTTTAATTCAAAGGGCCATTCTCAAAGCTGACAGAGCCTGTTGTTTTGAAGTATTACCCACGTGCTGTCAGAGAAACATTCTGGCTTCTCTGATTACTTATTACGGAATAAAAAAAAGTTGGCTCGCTGTTATGTGTGGTCGTGATGATTTTGGTAGACGAAGAGAAAGCCATTTTCTTGATGCAATGTGTATTAAAGGGATAGTTTAGTTAAAAATGCTAATTCTTTCGTCGTTCCAAACCTGTATAAGTCTGCAGAAAAGTATTATAATAATAATAAGGAAATGTTACATGTTTGACATTTACCATTTCATTCTTCTTCTTTCTAAACACTCGAAATCCTGATTATTCACAAATTATGATTCTATCAACCAATAAGGTATAAGACAAAAAAGATACATTTTCCACTTCATAGAAGGTAAATGTTTTGCATATAATATTGTACACATATTTATAGTATTTCTACTATTCTCGACAGATGTGTCTTTTGCAAGGGTATCGTCATGTTTGGGAGCCGAGGCATCAAAAAGTTTGTTCCACGCACATGAGAAAATCATTTAGAAGGACATGAGGGTGAGTAAATGATGACAGCATTTTCATGTTTGTGTGAACTATCCCTATAAGGGCTTACAGCTGTGTTATCAATTTCATTATTGAGAATAACTGATGTTCCCTTTCGTTGTCACTCCGAGTTACGTCGGGGTTTCGCTTAGAAAGCCTATAAACTTCGAGTATTACAAAACGAGCCAATGGCAAAGAAATGCCATGGGTCTGCGGAATTTGCATGACGTAACTCCGCCCCACCTCGTGGGTATAAAAGGAGGAAGTCAGCACCAGCAGTTTATGTTTTCGCTTCGGAGCCAAGGTTATTCTTCTCTCCACAAGCCATCTCTGAATTGTCAGCTTCACAAACGAGTACCTCGAGTGTTGGTGTGACGGCGATCTACGGCGAGCGCGTGCTTCCTGCTGATCTGTTGCAGTGGTATGCCAGTCAGTGCGTGTCTCCCCGGGTGCTTCAACACTTGAGTTTTCTCTCACTAAAAGAGCTCGCACGCGGCACGTCTTTTTAAAGACGGCTCGCCCGTGCATTTAAAAAAATAAATAAAAAATGAATGGTGCGGCAGCTTGGTATCGGACTCTGATGGGCACGAGCGTTGTCTAGTATGTTTGGGCTTAATCATGCTAGAGCAGCGCTCGTGGATCACTCATGTTTTCTCCATGGAAACATGATCATCGCGTCATTAAGGTAGAGACTCGGTGAACTCACATGAGTGAGAGTCCCCTCATCCACCCCCCGATCTTCGGCTGGTGGCCAGGGTGACCTGAGGGTTAGGGTCTGGAACAAGGCGCCGACTATGTGTCCGCGACCCCAGCCCCCCTCTTCAATGACGGTGCCCGCTAGTGAACAGGTGATTCCCACGGGTCTACCCTCTGGTGGCCCGTGTGTTTCATTTGAAGCTACAGAGGATGATATTATGTTTGTAGCAGCTTCACTAGGTGGGTTTGATTTTCCTGGAAGTGACGACTCGTCGAGTCTGATCCGGAGATGACAGCCATGCTTTCCCGGGACGATTGGTTTTTGGGTAAGGCCGCCGACCCTCGTCCACGGCAAACCCCAATACCATTCTTCCCGGACGTGCATGATGAGATCAGGGACCGCTCGCTGATCTCATCCGCCTTTCCTCCCCTCGATGGGGCCGCTGCCCATGGGTACACTGGGGTTCCCCCGGCTGAATGCTCTGTTGCGATGCTATGTGTCCTCAGAGTGCTTCTTCTCGGCGCAATCCTAAGCACCCGTCCGTGGCCTGTAGTTTTTCGTCTACGCTTGTGGCGAGATCCTATTGCGCCACGGGACTGGCGGCCGCCTCACTGCATGCCATGGTCATTCTGCTGGTCTACCTGACCCAGATGTTCATGGTCCTGCACGAGGGCGGGACTGACCCAGGGCTCTTCACTGAGCTGCGCGCCGCCACTAACCTTGCTCTGCGAGCGACGAAAGTGGCCATACGCTCCCTGGGTCAGGTGATGCTCACCATTCTGTGGCTGAACCTGTCTGATGTGCTGGATGTCGCGCAGACCCGTCTGTCCGACATTCCCATATCCCAGGTCGGCCTCTTCGGCGGTGCGGTTGAGGGCTTGCCCAACAGCTCTCAGCCGCCCATGAGCAGACTGACGTTGATTCTGTCCCGACGGCCCCGCCGTCCGCTCAGATCCCTCGGTCTGCCCACGCCGAAGGCGCCCTCCCGCGGCTCCCACCCCGCCCGTTCACCCGGGACGGCTCTGGGGGCCGCGGGCGGACGCCACAGCCCTCTCCAGCCCCGCTACACGCCGGGTTAAGCAGCGCTCCTGAGACGGGCTCCTCTGGGATGGAGCAGGCTGAGGTTGACTCTGTCCCGACGGCCCCGCCGTCCGCTCAGGTCCCTCGGTCTGCCCACCGCCGAGGGCGCCCCCCCCGCGGCTCCCGCCCGTTCACCCGGGCCGGCTCTGGAGGCCGCGGTCGGACACAACAGCCCTCTCCAGCCCCGCCCCCCGCTACACGCCGGGTTAGGCGGCGCTCCTGGGAGGGGCTCCCCAGAGATGGGACTCCGTTCTTTCCAGGAGTTGGTAGCAGGACCACTCCTTTCCCTGGTGAGGGCCGGGGAGGAATCCTTATTCTCCAAAGAACTGACTCTCCCGTCTCTGAGCCCAGAGTTCTCTGACGACACAGAGTGCCGCCCACTAGCCGTGCTCTCCTCGTCCCCCTCTGTCCCAGAGGTGGTTGACACGGCGTGCCGTCCACGGACCGCTTCGCCCCTGTCCCCCTCTGTCACCAGACCCCTGGCAGAGCAGGCCCCCGCGGGACGACCAGCCTGGTCCTCCCCTGGCTCCCTCTGCCAGGGCGCGGTTCCTAACTGTGCCCCCACACCGGGCCGCTATGCCGTCCACGTCTGGGCCAGTTACTCCGCTTCGCTGCCCCTCCGGGGGGACGCCTGTCGTCTGCGTGATCCCGCTGGTTCAGTTCCCTGGAGCCTGGCTAGAGCTTCCCCGTCTGTCCCGCTGGATCGCGCGTACCGTCAGGGTCGGCTATGCGATTCAGTTCGCACGGTCTCCTCCCCGCTTCAGGGGAGTCCGCTCCACTTTGGTCGGTGGCAATGCCCCCATCATGAGTGCAGAGATTGCCACCCTGCTGGCGAAGGGTGCAATCGAGACTGTCCCTCCAGCCGAGATGAGGTCCGGCTTCTACAGCCCTTACTTCATTGTCCCCAAGAAAACCGGTGGGTTGCGGCCAATCCTGGACTTGCGCGTGCTGAACCGCTCCATTCACAGGCTGCTGTTCAAGATGCTCACCGCCAAACGCGTTTTCGAATGCATTCGGCCCCAGGATTGGTTTGCAGCGATCCACCTGAAGGACGCCTACTTTCATGTCTCCATTCTTCCTCGACACAGACCGTTCCTTCGGTTTGCTTTCGAGGGGCAGGCATACCAGTACGCGGTCCTCCCTTTCGGGCCAGCCCTGTCTCCTCGCATCTTCACGAAGGTCGTCGAGGATGCCCTTGTTCCCCTTCTGAAACACTTAAAGAGGCTCCTGGGGCATATGGCATCTGCAGCCGCGGTCACGCCGCTCGGATTGCTTCATATGAGACCGCTTCAGCTTTGGCTTCGCGACCGAGTCCCGAGGTGGGCATGGCAACAAGACACGCTCCGAGTACCAGTTACTCCGACCTGCCGTCAGTTCCTCACCCTGAGGTCGCTTCGAGCCATTTTCATTCCCGGAGCGCTGAACTGTGCAGCCGACGAGCTCTCACGGCTTCAGCCCCTCCCTGGAGAATGGCGACTCCATCCCCAGTCGGTTCAGCTGATTTGGGACCAGTTCGGGGACGCACAGATAGATCTGTTTGCCTCTCACGACTCGACCCATTGCGCTCTGTATTTTTCCCTGACCGAGGGCACTCTCGGCACGGATGCACTGGCGCACAGCTGGCCGCCGGGCCGCAAATATGCGTTCCCCCAGTGAGCCTTCTTGCGCAGACCTTGCGCAGGTCAGGGAGGACGAGGAGCAGGTCATTCTGGTCGCGCCGTATTGGCCCAACCGGACCTGGTTCCCCGAACTTGTACTCCTCGCGACAGCACCTCCCTGGCCCATTCCTCTGAGGAAGGACCTTCTTTCTCAGGGACGGGGCACCCTGTGGCACCTCGCCCCGATCTCTGGAGCCTCCACATGTGGCTCCTGGACGGCTCGAGGCAGGTTTGAGTACCCTTCCACCAGCGGTGGCGGCTACCATCACTTCCGCTAGAGCGTCGTCCATGAGACACGCCTATGCGTTGAAGTGGAACCTCTTCGTCGACAGGTGCTCTTCTCACCGAGAAGACCCCCAGAAATGCTCGATCAGCGTTGTGCTTTCCTTCCTTCAGCAAGGGTTGGAGCGAAGGCTGTCTCCCTCCACCCTTAAGGTCTATGTTGCCGCCATTGCCGCACACCATGACCTGGTCAAAGGTAAGTCGGTAGTGAAGCACGACCTGGTCATCAGGTTCCTGAGAGGAGCGAGGAGACTAAATCCTCCTCGCCCTCCTCTCGTTCCCTCTTGGGACCTCTCAGTGGTTCTAACTGCCCTGAGGAGTGCTCCCTTTGAGCCCCTGCAATCAGTCGAGCTTAAGTTCCTGTCAATGAAGACAGCGCTCCTGGTTGCACTGGCCTCCATCAAGAGGGTAGGGGACCTGCACGCATTCTCCGTCGACGAAGCGTGCCTGGAATTCGGATATGTGCCCAAGGTTCCTACCACTCCCTTTCGGGACCAGGTGGTGAACCTGCAAGCGCTGCCCCCGGAGGAGGCAGACCCAGCCTTGACACTGCTCTGTCCAGTACGCGCTCTTCGCGCCTATGTAGACAGGACGCAGTGTTTCAGGACCTCAGACCAGCTCTTGTCTGTTATGGTGGGAAGCTGAAGGGAAAGGCTCTCTCCAAGCAAAGGTTGTCTCACTGGATAGTGGACGCCATTGCTTTGGCATACCAGCAGCAAGGTCGACCGTGCCCCCTTGGTGTGATGGCCTACTCCACCCGGAGTGTGACATCCTCTTGGGCTCTAGCGCATGGCGCCTCGCTAACAGACATCTGCAGAGCTGCAGGCTGGGCGACACCTAACACATTCGCCAGATTCTATAATCTCCGAGTGGAGCCAGTGTCCTCTCATGTACTCGCTCAACTAGCTAGTACCGGACCCGCTCAGGTGTCTTCGCTTGCTCGCCATTCCACTCCACGGACTGGATACGTGCGATATTCTCCTCAGGTGAGCTTCCTCGAAAGCCCTGAGCTCCTCCAGCACTCCTGACGTCGGCGCCAGTGTTTCTTGCCTGTGCGTTGGCTAGGTGCCTCCCGTGTGCATGGTCCCTCCCCTGAGCGACCCCCACATGTGTATTTCCACTGTAAGCCTCTCTGAGCATGTGTCTTTCCCTTGGCAAGCCACCTTGCCACCCCTGGGGTTGAAATATTCACCTGCGGCTGGACACCCCAGTGTTCTCCATATGCTTCCTTCGGGTCATATGTGTATTCTCTAAGTCCCCCCCCCCTCTGGGTTGGCATTAATTGCATACTTCCCCTAGTTTGGGATATGCTTCCCAGTGTACCTTGGTATTCCTGTGTTAAATGGAGTCCTTCGTCCAGTCTTGACAGGGATCTCGATTTACGCAGGGCACTGGAAGACAGCTGAGAAGGTGGCGTGATTAGACTGGTAACCCCATTCGTCGTCATCCGACATAACTCGGAGTGACAACGAAAGGGAACGTCTACGGTTACGTATGTAACCATCGTTCCCTGAGTAGGGAACGGAGACGTTACGTCTGCCTGCCACTTTCCGCTGTACCGCGGGGATCGCCTGAGCTCAGTCTTGGCTCCTCAGCGAAGAAACATAAACTGCTGGTGCTGACTTCCTCCTTTTATACCCACGAGGTGGGGCGGAGTTACGTCATGCAAATTCCGCAGACCCATGGCATTTCTTTGCCATTGGCTCGTTTTGTAATACTCGAAGTTGATAGGCTTTCTAAGCGAAACCCCATTCGTCGTCATCCGACGTAACGTCTCCGTTCCCTACTCAGGGAACGAGGGTTACATACGTAATACACGTTCTTTAGCAAATCTAAAGATATATATGAGCCTATGCAACACAATTCTGTTTTTCACAACTTAATTTCCCTGCATGCAGTTTAAATTTATAAACTAGTCATTTACTTAGTCCATTCGCAATGATATATTTTTTGTTTTGTTTAGTCAAGGGATTTCAGTTCCCAGAATGCAAAAAAGTTTTATAGTACGTGTTTTTGAGAAAGATGAGAGCAGGAGGAGACTTGTTAGTGTTTAATGTTTTGTTATAGTAGGTTGGGATTCAGAAGAGGGATTGAAGAGTGGAGCTTGTGTTCAGACTGATGACAAGCTTGTGTAGTAGTTATGTATGCTGTTTTAATCTTTTCCTAACACTTACAACACAGTATACTTCACAAAATATTAATCTTTCGATTCATCCCAGTGAGGAGTCTTTGTATATAAAATAGATTTTTTTTTTATTGATGGAATATATTTATGCCAGTAGGTGGCAATAATGTGCATGTCTGCAAGTCTAAAATAAAATTGAATTTAACAATATGTACTATTTCTAGTTGTTAACTGCAAGATATTATAGTTGAGTTGTTTTTACTGTGTGTACTTTATTCCATTAGGTTTCCCGTATATGGAAAGGTATTTAAGTATACTTTACAGTTAATTAAGTATTAAGAAACCCAATTTCCCTTGCGTGCAACCACTAAACTTAATTGAGTTAAACACATTAACAAAATATTGCTTTGGCTAAACTTGAGTCAAAAAGCTCCATATTGTCTGAAAATTTGCTGACCGTTTTACTGTGGTGGACACACTGAGTCCCAGGCCAGGCCTCCAAAGGGATCTGGGAACCCTGTGACTGGTATTTTTTGCAAAGAGCAAAAGGGCTTACATAAAAAAAAAAACTAAAAAAAAACTGACATCCTGAGTGCTTGAGAATAGAGACTGTGGGAAAGGGCTTTGTTTAAACCAATCTCTCAAATACAATTTCTGACCATCCATTCATCCATCCCTCCCTCCCTCCCTCCCTCATTAGCGGCGGTTTCTATGGGCCAATACGTAAGCCGTCCGCCATATTGGAACGGTCAAAGCCGGTCCGTGAATATTAGTTGACTGAGCGTCTGCAACCGTAGTTAGACACTTGAGCAGGTGATTTTGCTGAGCTTACACAATACAACAAGACGAAGGCGTCAGCTAACACGACATTAAAAAGATATAAGTACCGTAATAAAAACCTGAAATTTGTAGTTAATACATATATAAAAACACAAGCCAAAACATTCTCGCATGTGAAAGGTTATCCCCTTTTCTTCAGGAATAATCTCAGCGGTTTCACAACCAGAAGCTGCACAATGTTGTGGCATCATCGACTCTTACTGTGAGTGACGACACACTGACCGCTCCAAGATGGAATGTGGCATCTACTTATACATATCTATTTCAGACACGGACAACACGCAAGAGAGAATCAAGCTTGTTAGAGAGGACACTTGAACAAATACTTTTGCAAAAGAACCCCCCTCCCCTCCCCCTCCCCCATTCTTATCTGAGGATAATCTCATTTTAAAGGTCTTGTGGTAAAAGGGCATCAGGAATTAAATTATGAATGTGAGTGGGACTGGGGCAGAATTTCTTGCAGGTGACCAGACCACCATAGGTCAGCTTCCCTAGAAAGCAGCTCTATTTGACCTTGGGTGAAAACATTGCTTGTTGGTAAATGTGACAAATGCCTAAAGGACACAAATAACTTGCATTCTCTTATTGCCTTGCTTGACTAACATAAACTGAGATTTTTCCCTCTAGAAGAATGTTCTATGGGGGACATTTTTGCTTTTTTCCTAAACCAAGTGAGCTGCTTACCTTCTATGGCAGCATATCTTTGTGTGCTAAATCTAACTAATATTAATGTTAAACATTAATATTATAAATTTTTTTTACTATTATTTCAACATTTACGCTCCTGATCCAGTCCCATGCAAAGCATGCTGCAAACTGCAAATCCTGTTTCCAATTTCAGTCAACAATGAAATTACTTTGTGACAAAACAATCAAGATTTGTGTTGCTTTATTTTAACTGAGGGCACGTTTATACGACAACGATGTCCTAAAAATGGTAATGTTTTTGCTTTGTGATTTTCTCATACAGACGACAACGTTTTCAAAACTATCCCGTTCACACGGATCCGCGAAAACGATTAAAAACATTTTGTTAAACATGCCAGGCCAGTAGTTGGCGATGTCACTTTGTAAAGAAAAACTACACGCTTATAGACTGACCATGGAATGCGCATGACGTCGCCGTTTGTTGTTTACACGGAGATGATAAGGATATAATTTTCCATTAAATCACCATAAACGTGCATTTTGAAAGCTTCAAAGATTTCAAAGGTTTGCTTTTGCAGGACCTCAAATCGCTGTTATCGCGTAAATAAACGGCCAAAACGTATACTTTTTCAGTTTTTAGTTGAAAACTGTGTTTTCGGGCCCCTAAATAAAAACAGATCAAGCAGCCATTTTGTCTCTCCTAACAGCCATTTTCCCCATTAACTTACAATGAGACAAACAATCTTATTGCCAGAGCAGTGTCAGAGCACTTTGTTGAAGGCTTTCCATTTCTTTGGTTTCTTCTCAGATGATGTAGTCGAAATCTGATGGGCTGGTTACAATGGCAAAGCCTTCTCCTGTGTTTCTGCTTTAATTAAACGCGTTCTAAGAGGAGTCACGGCACTGCAGCCCCATTGTGTCAGTTTCCTGGATGCAGATCTGGGGAAGTGGCTGATGCAGACTTTTTAGACTCCGTTTTGACAATGTACACATTATACCTCAGTGCACACAAGTGTCTTTCTATTTGCTTTCATCAGAGATGATGGGGTGTGGGGGGGGGGGGGGGGGGGTGACCCATTTCTTGAAAACTGTTGGATATGGGTGAGGAAACTGATTGTACACTCTACATGCAAGCAGCTTTGGGAGGTATATGTATATGGTGCACTCCGTCTTATGAAGAAAACTGCTGAAAAAATATTTTTCAAATTTTTTTTTAAATATTTGTTACATTCTCAACATGTTTGCCCTGGATCCAAATGCATTTTGCTGAAAAAAATTAAATGACAATAGCATAAACCTGTGGGTGTATGTATACCCTTACGAAAAAGTATGCTTCAAGTTAATTTTATGAAGTATACTTAAGTAATGTTCAAGTATACTTTATGTAGTAAGTATACTAATATCAATGTGTACTTGTAGTAAACTTGTAAGTGTACCATTTCAATAATGCTTGGGACTAAATTGGCCCACTTTAAGTATATAAAAGAATACGTTTAAGTGTACTATAAGTGTAACAGTAGTAAACTTAAGTATACAACTAGGTTTCTCATTTGTAATGCATCTGTACTACAAGTGAACTTATAAGTATACTAGTAGTTTACTATTTTAATACAAGTAGTACATGTTTTTTTTTAGTTTATAAAAGTACACACTGAACTCGCAGTATAAACTACTAAACTAGTATTTTACTGAAAGTATACTTGTAAGTTTTCTTTAAGTGAACATAACATTATACTTATAGTTTACTATTTATATATTATTTTTGCACTTGCAGTATACTACTGTTGGAAACTCAGAAGCGAGGACCAGGAGACTTGGTTGTATCTTCAGCAGGATTCTTTATTGAGAACACGAGCTGTCGGTAGCTGCAGTCATCAAGTCTCACAGCGCTGTAGTCTAATTCGTCCAAGTCTAAACTAAGGCAGTATACATTATAGTTTATATACCTTTCAAGGGGAGGGATTTACATAGAGGTGAACAAAGCATGTAAATGTAAGTACAGGAATCAGCATGTTACCGGAAATTCCCCAACCCTGATCTTCATCAGCATAACAGTGTGATTCAAATGTAAATATTCTAATCCAATCAACCAGACTATTCAATGACTGAGACAGGGGCTCCGAGAGCCATTAGAACAAAGGGTGAGAGTCTCAGTAATCTGACTCATTTAACTTACAATAGAGAGAACAGGACTGGCAATGAATCTCTTGCTGATAACTCTGATATCATCATTTATACTTCAAATGCTAAATTCAGTCTACTAAACTTTCTCAGTTTATATACTGTACTATTGTATTGGAACCTAAATTAAAACATTTAATAAATTTGTAACACTACACTACTATGTTCAAATGTAGATATTGTTTTCTCTTCATGGGTTCGACATTTCATTTGGTAACATTAAGCAGTTTTGATTTACATGCTGTTTGATGACCACGTTATTTTACATTTGCGTGAGCAATCTTCCATCACTTGTTTCAGCTTCTTCTTCTGTGTTTTGATCCGGAGATTCTGTACTAGAAGATGTGTCATAGCACCCTACCGTATAACAGTGAAAACATGGATAGATGGAAGATTCAGTCAATAGTGGGGAAAGAGTAAAGTAGAATTAAAGTACATTCCTATGTACACTACCAGTGGACTAGCCAACAAAAAAATTCAGATACGCAGAATTAGAAACCTATGTTTTATATCAATATTCTAATCAATATTTTCAAACAATGTAAGTTTCATAAGACTGTATATGACAAACTATGTAAAAGTATATTTAATAGGGTACTCAATCAAAAGAGTTAACACAACTACAAGCCAAGTATACTTTAAATACTTAATTATACTTTTAAGTATATCTCGATCAAAAGATTGAGTAAAGTACAGGCCAAATATACTTGGACTTTTCTCTCAGTATAAGTCAAGTACACTTAAGTGTAATTTTAAGTATATTTAGAAGTATATAAAATGTAGACTGAAAGTATACATTCTTATTTTCAGTTTAAAAGAATTATACTAATAGAACACTAGAATAAACTTCTTTTTCGTAAGGGTATGCATTTTCTTTTTTTTATTAAATATTACAAATAAATTAAAGAATGTGAGCTGTGATTCCTGATATGAATTTCTCACTGGTAGTAACAGATGCAGGACTGTGGAAGCTGTTTGGAATTTTAAAAATGTGAAGAAGAGACGAACAAATCAATGGGCTGAAAAAAAAAATCAACGTAGCACCTGGGAAATGTGCCATGAACATTTAAAATCTTGTTCATCCCCTGCTTAAAATCCCAAACAATTAAGAGCCACACATCAGAACTATTATAAGGGAGACAATTCCAGGCCCTTTCCTTTCTTATTTGTTGCGTGTATCTATTCAAAGGCTTTGATGGAAGTTGGTGTGTAGAATGAATAATTTAAGACTAGCTCATCTAGTGTTCACTGGATATCTGCTGCTTTCATGGTGCCTTCGGATTTTGAAACACTTGGAGAAATTTCTTTGGGTGTTAAATTACAGCCACAATAAAAATGTTGCCCGCTGTCTTCCAAAAACAAGACTGTAAATTTGATATTTGACAGGGTTCAGCTTCACTGGGCGACTATGGATTCCTCATTCTTGACCATAAGTCTTTCTTTCCCCATCGGAGTGGTTAATAATGCAGAAGTGCGGTATGTTAGATCGCAGCCAGTGGTAGAAGAACACATTCTCAAAGAATGATGTAGCTGAGATTGAGGCATCTGCTTGACCTGTAAACTACAGAACGCATTACACTCATAAATAATCCTTGTTCAAGACTTCTTTCCATGAATAACCACCGCTCTCAGGCCAAAATTACATTAAAAAATAATTAGTAGGACTAATATTTTGAATGAACTGTTGGTCTGTTTTCTCACAGGTGCTCTCATTCAAGGTTAGAAAGACTGATGTAAGTGGAGGCAATTTAGTGTCTCACCATAAAAAATATTCTGAATTTTCCCAGGTGTTTCCCTTCACAGCAGTGTTTCTACTGACAGCCACACAAGTGATGACATGAGTGAGAAAATGATCTGTGATGGATAAAACATGAAACGTGCGTTAAAAACATGAGAAATTCTTGAAGGAATCCCCAGAGAGGGTCAAAAAGCGTACCCGTTTCCATTTTGAATTTACGTATGTGCATGTATGTAACATTTCTTGTTAAGGCAGGGATTGAACGAACCTCTAGACCTAAAAATTAAACTTTGGTGTCTAGTATCTGTAAAACCGCATTTTTCCATCTTAAAAATATATATAAATTACGTCATATACTCTCAATGACAAATGCGGAACAGTTAGTTCATGACATCAAGGCTAGATTATTGTAATCCTATTATTGGTGGTTGCCCTGCACGCTTAATAAACAAACTACAGCTGGTCCAAAACTCAGCAGCTAGAGTTCTTACCAGAACCAAGATCTATGACCTTATTAGCCAGGTTCTGTCAACATTGCATTGGCTCCCTATTAAACATCGTATACATTTTAAAATATTGCTGATTACTTGCAATCACTAAATGGTTTAGTTCCCAAGTACATGAGCGAGCTCTTAACGCATTATAGTCCATCACGTCTTTTGCGATCTCAAAATTCCGGCCAGTTGATAATACATAGAATATCAAAATCGACTGCTGGTGGTAGATCCTTTTCCTATTTAGCACTAAAACTTTGGAACAGTCTTCCTAACATTGTCCGGGAAGCAGACACACTCTGTCAGTTCAAATCTAAACTAAAAACACATCTCTTTGACCAAGCATACACAACACATTTTAGACTTCAATAATTCAATGTTAGGCTGCATAGATGAGGTCAGCCGGAACCGGGAACACTTCCCATAAATCCTGATGTACTTGTTACATCATAAGAAGGATGGCGTCTACGCTAATAAACTCTCTCTGTTTATCCCGAGGTTTACAGCAATCTGCCGGATCCAGGCTGTATCCGGATCTGATGAAGGACCTGAACCTGGACGCGACGACAACGCAGTCCTGAAGTGTCAACTAGTCTCTCCCCTGTGAAGGCCTGTGAAGGGTCTTCCCTTCCCTTTACCTCTGTACAGATAAAATGTGTCGGGATAATTCCGGTTCCCTTTCAGGGAACTCGAGCTGCGTGAAAACGCTGTGGAAAAGCCCCTGCGTGAGTGCGTCATGAAGCATGTATGAAATCAGTCCAATGGCGAGATGGAACGTCATAGGTGGGTGACGTCATCGACCAGGAAACTATATAAGCACCCCAAAACACAAGCGCATCAGCTTCTGAGTCTTCAGCAAGCGCTCTGTGTATGAAAAAGTCTGTGTCTCAAGTGTTTTTGTCTGTCCTTAGAAATTGCTAGGCAGGAGTTTTTCATATATATATATATATATATATATATATATATATATATATATATATATATATATATATATATAAAAACTATAAAAGAGGCAATAAATATCTTGGCGAGCGAACAGCACTTCAGAAAGTGTGTTCATCCCTGCCCACGTTATATTACGGGTGGGGACACACACAATCTGTGTGTTGTTTGTTTGGGAGTGCAGCATGCCTGATTGCGAGCGTTTGTCCATAAAAACGCTCCGCTCCCGCTGAGCCCTCTTCGAGGAGAGTGGTTCGGTGCGCGCTCCCCGCGGTTCGGGTCCCGCTGTTGCCGAGGCACAGCGAAGGCTTCAATCGTGGGGATCGCAAATGGATCTATCAGCGGGGTTTGAGACGGGCTCTGCCTTTTCTCAGCCCTATCCTGGTAGAGCCAGTGCCTCTGATCCGGGTTCGGAAGCACGCGCTGTGGTTTCTTCCGCCCGGGCTGAGGCACCATCATATCAATTACCCAGTTCTGAGGAGCTGGATGTTGTCAGTATTGAGCGAAGAGCTTATGGAGGTTCTCGCTCGAGCTGTGTCAAAATTAAGCATTGAGTGGCCAACGGCTAGGCAGGAGTCTGTTACTGAATCTAAATTAGATGAATCTAAATTAGATGAGAGATTTCTCCCTTCCCGTGTTCAACCTCCACGCCGGTGCTTGCCGTTCTTTCATGATCTCCATACTGAGGTTTCGAGATCATTGAAGAAGCCGTTTTTATTATATAATATTTAGCCCTCTAACATCCACGTATTCGGCGGCAGGTCAGGCTGCGTCATGTCTGCGTACTATGTCTATTTTGCAGGCATACCAGGCTGATCTGCTAAGGGACGTGAGCGAGAGTGAGGAGGTCAGATCTGACGTAGTTCAAGAACTGCGTCAGGCTGCTCATTTATTTCTGCGTGCCACCAAGGAATCGGCCAAATTAATGGGTTGATCTATGGCAGCCTTGGTGGCCGCAGAGAGGCATTTATGGCTTAAATTTTCGTCTATGAAAGAGAAAGAAAAAAAAAGATTTTCTTTTAGATGCTCCTCTCTCCCCTGCGGGGTTATTCGGTGACTCAGTTAATTCTGTCATTGATAAATTTCAGGAAGAAAAGAAACAGGCAGCAGCTTTTAAAAAGTTTCTTCCATTAAAAGTTCACATCCCCGGGGTTGCTGGGCGGGAGCAGCCCCGGCCGTCTACGAGCTCTTCGCATAGGGCGCAGCAGAAGCAGAGTGTTGCGTCTCGCGCTCCCCCTGCTAGACAGTGGGACCAGACGCGGCACCCTCAGCCAAAGCCTGCGGGCGGTAGAACTGATCTGAGGACAGTTAGATTGGCTAAGAAGGCTTCGGCCAAGAAAAAGTCCTGACGTCATAAAAGTTAGGACACTGAGGGCGGTCCCCACCGAGGGAGAAAGGTGTTCACCTCTTTTTACGGTGCCCGTTCTGCCTCGGTGCCCTCAGGGGCCCGTTCTGCCAACCCCGCCTCTATGCCGGGGCGTAGACGGTCCCAGAGAGCGCTTTCCGGAGGGACGCTCGCTCCCTCTGAGGAGGGTCTCAGGGCAGTCAAACCAGTTGTTCCCTGCCGGTGCGCCGTTACAGGGCACTGTGTTTGCTGCTCAAGTTATACCAGAGGCCAGTCTCGAGAGACTGGTACCCTAAGTAGTATTTCTGGCAGAGTGGAAAAGCCTTCCAAAAATATCTCAATGGGTCTTGCAGACAGTAGAAAAAGGTTATACAATCTAATCCACCAAAATTCAGAGGGGTTCTGCCCACAGTGATGGGCCCCGAGCAGGCTCTGATAATGGAACAAGAGGTGAAAACGCTCCTTCAAAAGGAGGCTATAGAACGGGTTCCTCCTCCCAGTTTGGAGCTAGGTTATTACAGCCGATATTTCATCGTTCCTAAGAAGGATGGGGGGTTGCGTCCAACTTTAGATCTGCGCCCATTAAATCGCTCGGTAGGGAAGCTCAAATTCAGGATGCTCACTATCAAGCAGATCGTGTCACAAATCGGGTCCGAGGACTGGTTTGTCACGATAGATCTAAAGGACGCATACTTCCACATTTCCATCCATCCACAACACAGGAAGTTCCTGAGGTTCACTTTCGGGGGCGAAGCGTGCCATTATCGGGTTCTTCCGTTCGGCCTAGCACTGTCTCCCCGATCTTTCACGAAATGCATGGATGCAGCTCTGGCTCCGCTGCGACTCCTGGGCATCCGCATTTTAATCTATATCGACGATTGGTTGATTCGGCATCGAGATGTCGTGTTCGCCCATATCAAAAGTTGGGGTTGAGGCTCAACGCCAAGAAGAGTGTGCTTTCTCCATTACAGAGGACCACTTTTCTGGGTGTGGTTTGGGTTTCGACGACAATGCAGGCACATCTGTTTCCTGCTCGTTTGGCTTCGATTCTCTTAGCCGTCAAACAGGCAAAGCTAGGCCAGTCACTTACTGCAAAAGAATATCAGAGAATTCTGGGTCTAATGGCAGCAACGTCCAACGTTGGGCCCAGACGGGGCTATTCTATAAGCTGGGGCCCAGCTTATAGAATCTGGTCTCTCAACTGAGGTCGTGGAGACCATCCTCCACTCCAGAGCTCCGGCCACTAGGAAATCATATGCCTTGGGGTGGAATATGTTCACCTCTTGGTGTGGGGAACACCAGTTGGACCCAGTTAACTGCCCGGTGGGTGCAGTGCTGGATTTCCTTCAGGAGCGTTTCTCCACAGGGTTATCCCACTCCACACTGAAGGTGTACGTGGCGGCCTTATCTGCTACCACGTCCCTTTAAGTGGAGCCTCTCTCGGGAGACATCCACTTATAACTCGTTTCCTTCGAGGCACTTTGAGGCTGAGGCCAGCAGTTCGCATTAGGGTGCCGACCTGGGACCTTGCGGTTGTTCTAGAAGGTCTCTCTCTAGCACCGTTCGAGCCCTTTGAAGAAGTTTCTGAGAAGTTCATTACTCTAAAAACTATCTTTCTTCTTGCCATCTCTTCTTTAAAAAGAATAGGAGATTTTCAAGCTCTATCGGTCTCTCCCTCGTGCTTGGAATTCTCGCCTGGCATGGTAGAAGCTTTTCTCCATCCTAAACCGGGCTATGTTCCTAAGGTCCCAACTAATACTGGTAGGCCTATTGTACTGCCAGCCTTCTGTCCTCCTCCTTTGACGTCGGACCAAGAGAAACTAAATCTGCTCTGCCCAGTTAGGGCTCTAGATGCTTACCTCCACAGAGCTGCCCTGTGGAGGAAATGTGAACAACTGTTCATTTGTTTTGGACCCCCTAGGAAGGGCTGTCCCGCATCTAAGCAGAGGTTGAGCAAGTGGGTGGTCGAGGCCATCTCACTTGCCTACGAGTCTGCCGGTCAGCCTTCTCCTTTGGCTGTCCGGGCTCATTCAACCAGGGGTATGGCTGCCTCTAAGGCAATTTTGTCAGGAGTATCAATTCAGGACGTTTGCGATGCGGCAGGCTGGTCCTCACCACACACATTCGTAAAGTTTTACCATCTTGACTTCAGCTCCACTCCAGGGGCACAGGTGCTTCGTCCGAATGTGCACCTTGACTTCACACGACGGACACTTGCTCGTATGGCGACGTTGGTATTAGCGTTCCCACAGCGTTTTCACGCAGCTCGAGTTCCCTGAAAGGGAAGTCTTATCAGAAGCTGATGCGCTTGTGTTTTGGGGTGCTTATATAGTTTCCTGGTCGATGACGTCACCCGCCTATGACGTTCCGTCTCGCCATTGGACTGATTTCATACGTGCTTCATGACGCACTCACGCAGGGGCGTTCCCACAGCGTTTTCACGCAGCGTCTCGTTCCCTTCAGGGAACTAGGGTTACATACGTAACCAGAGACGTTCATGTGGCTACGCGGAAGCGATTAAAAAAATTCTGTATTATAAATTTTTCAAGGCTTGTACCTTGGAACCTATTTCATGGTTTGCGTTCTCATGCCACGTGGCACTGTTTTGTGCAAATGAGTGGCTGGATCGCATTAAGGGTTTTCTGTTAGAACGGTGTCGTGTGAACGGCCCCTTAGCTAATAACTAATGAACGTTGCGACGGAAGTGAATAAATCAAAACTAACTTTTGCTAGACAATAACTTTATTCTAGAGCTGCTGTAAAGCCAAAACAATCTGTTACTTTAATTTCCTATTATCACTGTAAAGTTGCTTTGAAACAATCTATATTGTTAAAAGCACTATATAAATGAATGTGACTTGACTTGACTTTGGTGTCATGCTACAGATACCTCAAATAATGTGGCTTGTTGCAAAGAGGTGTGTTATTACTTTTCAGAGTGATTGGATTTACTAATTTCCCCTTGCGGATGGAAAAACAAGTTTAGATTTGCGATGAATTGCGATAAAATTACACATTTATAGGACTTGCGCTAGTAAACAACGTTCTACCACACTCTCACGCTGCATCCAAAATCACATATTGTATAATAGGTACTACATTTGGTATGTTCTATGAATGCGTGTATAGATGAAATTCAGACATACTACATCCACCATGTTGTCACTGTCATGTGACCTATTGCATCAGTTGAGTTGGTTCACTGCCATTCACAACTCATCTCTGTGTTCTCATGGGATGCACACTTAAGAATCTCTGCAGAATTAGACTGTTTTTCGAATACCATGTATTTGAACTAATGCTGTCAAATCGATTAATCGAGATTAATCGCATCTAACATAAAAATTTGTAGTAATCGCATGTAATATAGTAGAGAAGTATTCAGTTTCCAACATAGCATCAGAACACCTTAGCAACTGCATAGCAACCCACTAACATCTCTTAGGGCACCTTAGCAACCGCATAGCTACCAATCAAAACAACTTAGTTTTGAATGGGTTAACATATTTTTTTTTGTTTACTTTGCAATTTAATTGAAAACAAAAACATTTAATGTAATTAAACAGGTGTTTATGGCTCAAATTAAATGTATTTAAATCAACCTGCAATACAATAAAGTGTATTCACAAGTATTTTCACAAGGGTTGTGCCATTGCCTATCACAACAAACTGAGCTAATGTTTTCTTTCCCTGTGTGATTCTGCCATTAGGTGGTTAATTAAATGAGATGTGATGTGCACAAATATAGCAGTTTGTCTATGCATTACAAATACACTATTTTACTCTTTTCTAACTGTGATGTGAATAAGATATATCGGGTATTCATGTTGACGTTTATTAGCTAGTGCTGCCGCCTTATCTGCACACTAAATCTGTCAAAGGCACAGATGAACAGGCTGCCTGCCACCAGTAATGGAGGAGGATATGCTTGATAACATGGAAAATAATCAAGACTTCATTTTTTAACTAATGAGATTAAGGCATATCAGGCCGTGAGGCACACGTCATGCACTGTACATACTTGCAGTTCTTTTCTCTTTATTAAACATCATTTGAATTGCAACTACCCAAGTTTTTCAGTGTCACTGCAGCCTAATGCCAACGTGCGTAGTGATCTACATAAACAGCATGTAATGAATCAACAAACACGCAATGTTCTCCGTTAAAGATCTAGTTGGCAATGCATCATATCACGGTTATCATAGTTACCCAAAAATTCTACAGGAGACATGAAGAGAAATTTCCAATAGATTTGGGTATTTTAAGAATGGAAATCATGCTTAATTTTGTGGTATAATACTTTATACATTTTTACAGTTAAAATGTAAACAATAAGCTATAAGAAGACTGCAGAGGACATCAGCAATTCAGAAATAAGACAACTTTGGAATCACACATCTAAGTATACTTTTATTCGGCAAGGACATATTAAATCAATTAAAAGTGACAGTTAAGACATTTATAATGTTACAAAAGATTTCTATTTCAAATAAATGTTGTTCTTTTGACATCCTCAAAGTATCCTAAAAAAAAAGAAAAAAGTTTTTAACATGATTTCTGAATGATCGTTTGACAAAATTACCAACCCCAAACTTCTGAACAATTTGTATTTATGCGTTTCATTATTTTGCAGATTTTATAACCGGTAAAACAAAGTGCATCTAAAAATGAAACGGCTAAATTCAGTCTAATGGAATTGTTTTTCCACCACAGTAAGCCAAAGTCCCAATGTATGACTGGGTTCTGACTGCAACTTTGACAATGAATTGAATCCATATCAATATATATAGGTCATTAACACCAAATTGTTTCGACAGGCAAAATATGATGCAATTATGCTGATAATACAAAACCTGAAATGGTTGAATTGCAGTGGTCTGATTTATTTCTTCTACTTTTAAAAATGATCTTTCTTGTCCACTGTGGTTTTGCCAAGTAAGACACGTTCCTGGATGTTTTGTTGATCCTGGAACAAAATTTCTGTCCGAACATTTTGTCCATAACTTTTCCCTAAAATCAGAGGGAAATGATAGGTGAAAAGCCTGGTTGTAAACAGAAACTTGACATAGCCTAAACTGTAAACTTGTCCCTCAAATCTGATTGGATGATGTTATTCCAGGATCAACAAAGATGTTGATCCAGGAACTTGTTGTACTTAGTAAAATCACATTATAGTACATTATATCACATTTACTGATGTTTCTTGCTGTTTATTGTACATTGCTGTGTTATGTGGGAGAAGTAAGTAGTTTAGTAGTTCAGTGATGCAACATCTTAATTTCCACAGGAAGCTTTGGATTCAGACACTGAGAGCAATGTCTTAATGTGGGCCATAATGAGATATTTCAGAATTAATCATTCTTTTTTTTGGAACCTAATTTCACAATCTGAGAGCCCACCCAGTTGAACAGCTCTTTAGGTTTTGGGCTTTTGTATCTTTTTAAAAAAAAATTTTTTATCGTTTACTACATTGATTCAGGATCAGCATCGGAAGCTAATAGGGCCGTTTTCTATCAAATTCTTGACTTGCTGGCATGACAAGTCTGTGTGTATACTGGCATGCACCATGCGTGGATCAATGCCATGGCCGAGGTCATTCATCTGAGCTGTCTGCTGTGTCCCAAAAACACTGATTGAGAGAAAGATAGTGTGCTGTGAAAAAGGAGAGGTAGGTTTGACTCTAAATGAATTTGCAGTCTTTCAAAAAACAAGGATTTATGTGAACACTTACAAAAAAGAAGTATACTTCAAGTTCATTTTATGAAGTATACTTAAGTAATGTTCAAGTATATTTTTAAGTATACTTTATGTAGTAAGTATACTAGTATCAATGTGTACTTGTAGTAAACTTGTAAGTGTACTATTTCAATACTGCTTGGGACTAAATTGGCCAATTTTTAGTATATAAAAGTATACGTTTAAGTGTACTATAAGTGTAACAGTAGTAAACTAAGTACACAACTAGGTTTCTCATTTGTAATGCATCTGTACTACAAGTGGACTTATACGTATACTACTAGTTTACTATTTTTATACAAGTAGTATTTTTTAGGGTTAGGGTCACTGAAGTGTAACTACAGTAAACTACTAGTTTAGTAGTTTATACTGCAAGTATACTTGTAAGTTTTCTTTAAATGACCATAACACTATACTTATAGTTTACTATATCTATATTATTTTTGCACGTGCAGTATACTACTATGTTCAAATGTAAATCTTATTTTTTATACTTGAAAAATACCTTTAACTGTACTTTAACTAATTTTAAAAACATTTTATTAGCTTCATGCATCCTTTTTTTTATCAACACTTGAATGTCGGTATGTTTCATAAAGAAAGGCAACATTTTAAACAAAAAAGTTGAGAAAATCACATTTTTGTCAAAGACTACTGTTTCATAAGACTGTATATGAAAAACTATGTAAAAAAAGTATATTTAATATGCTACTCGATCAAAAGAGTTCAACTACAAGCCAAGTATGCTTTGAATACTTAATTATCTCGATCAAAAGATTGAGTAAAGTACAGGCCAAATATACTAGGACTTTTCTCTCAGTTTAAGTCAAGTACACTTAAGTGTAAGTTTAAGTATATTTCTGAGAAGTATATAAAATGTAGACTGAAAGTATACTTTCTTATTTTTAGTTTAAAAGAAGTATACTAATAGAACACTTGAATAAACTTCTTTTTTGTAAGGGAAAACAAGCAGCAACATCTCTGAATCGGAAAATATCTCTCAGTCAGAGACAGTATGGCAGGTAATCAATCGCAAAGCTTATGATAGGGTCATGCACTCATTCACATTTAGTGATTTAGGTTGATACTCAGAGGCCTATTACTTCCTGATGTGACTGGAAGATGTTACAATAATTTACTGAAGTGTATAAGTGTTTGAACCGGTACCTAACCTCAGTTAGACACTGTGTCCCAATCTGCATATGCACAACACTGCATTGCCTAAAAATGAGTCTTTATACCACAAACTGCCTTGCACAAACACACATTTAGGATAGATAGTATGCAAATTTGTACACAGTCTTTGAATATACATTTTAGTGATAGTGAGTCTATTTTTTGGATTATTTGGTTGTGAATGTTTGTTTGCATTTAAAAAAAAACAACAACATTAATATTCAAGGCATGGTTTTGTGAAAAACTCAAAAAGAAATAAATGAGCTTTTGGGGTGTAGATTTCAACATTGTCTACTTGACAATGTTGATTGAAGCACAATCCTCTAAAATAGTTGTAGTTTATTGTTTATTAATAGCTGCATGATCACAGGCTCTCAAATTAAGCTTATAATTAATCTAACTCCTCTAAATCTCTCACATCAATGGAAATATTAAGTATCGCTCACATGGCTCATTGCATGATGGATCTTTGTGGTATTTTAAATCTCAAGACATCATGATCAAAGGGCAATTAAACAACAGAGTAAGCCGCAATGATGGGAGAAAAATCATCCAACCCCCCACCAAATAAATATGTAAATAATTACATCAGATATCTTCTGGAAAATTTCTAACAAAAATATATCTAATTTTTTTCAGACCTGCTTGGTTCATGTTTTTGAAGGTTTTGTTTTAGACCTTTTCATGTTTGGACATGACTAATATATGAAAAGTAATGTGGTTGTACCATGATACAGAAATTATATCAGGTTTACCACAGTATTCCTGGAAGTACCATATCACTTTAATGGAATTTTAGTACCATGGCATTTTTAAAAGTATCATAGAATTACCATAATTAGTAACACTTTGCAATAAGGATTTATTTGTTAACATCAGTTAACTACATTAGTTAACATGAACTAACAATGAAAAATATTTCCACAGCATTTATTATTCTAAGTTGATGTTAATCTCAACATTTACCAATACATTGATTTAAGATCAAAAGTTGTATATGTTAACTTAACTCACTGTAAACTAAGATGGACATTTTTATTTACTACCATCAACAAGGGATAATAAATGTTGTAAAAATATATTGATCATATGTCATGCCAGTTAATGCATTAACTAATGATAAAGGTGCTATATGTAACTTTTTCACTCTACTAAAGCATGCAAATACCATATGTTTGCAGGTATTTAGGAAACATGCTGAGTTCACATTGTTTTTTCTGAAAAACACTTCTACAGCCAGTTATTTTACTTTGAAATGTGCGTTCCATGTTGCAATGTCTGTTTTTGTTTTGGTCTGTGTGATCTCGCCCACTGCCAGTTCACCCAACAGTATTTAGACACCCCGGGATGCCAGTTGGCTGGAAACACAGCATATTGTAGCCATTGCAGCCAGCAAACAAACTGGGTCAGAGATTGATTCTACCCAACCTAAAAAGCCTCGGTATCCATCGAAAAATCTCTATGAACGAGAGCATATTAAAACACGGTTAAATCCGCTCATCAATTTACAGTGTGTAAGTCTCCTCGACATTCATTGACAATTGCACTCATGTTGCGTGCCCTCAAACTGGCAACCCAGTGTCGAGTCTGAAGAGGAGGGGGCGGAGGAAACAACAATCTCCGATATTTTGAATTTGGACTGCAGTACCTATTTCGACCACTAGCTGTCATTCTTACAGACTGCACCTTTAACAGATGAGACCTTATTGTAAAGTGTTACCTAATACTTTTTTTGTAAGGGTCATATTTTTTGTAAGTATTTTAATACCATAGTATTAAAAGTACCATATTATATGTTAATATGATAATCATTATCATGGTAATCAGTAGCTATAAACTCTTAAAAAAAGTTTTAAAAGGGTTTTTTGCAGATCCATTTGTCCAAGGGAAAGGTTTCATGGATGTTAAAAGTTCTTCGTGGAACCATAGATGCCAATTACTTACAAAAACAATTACCAAAGAGTTTCTACCACCATCTGATAACATCACTGTACCACAGTACTGCCACAGACAGCAACATGGTGTCCGCACAAATGTGGACCGGATCTGGGCTGACACCATGTTGTTGTCTGGGAGGACTTTTTCTGTAAGGATTTCAGAAATTAAGATTTCCTGTTGATGATGTGACTGTCAGGTTCCCCTCAAATGTTGCCAAAACTCTACTGGGAGTGTCAGTGTAAATAGATAGCCATTCATTTTTCTTGCCAATTTCTTTGGCAAGAGCATCAGCAGTACTGTATCAGAGATGCAGGGGAGCATCACTCACTTCCTCCAAACATCTGAAATGTTGTTCCATCTTTTGATGGAGTGGTGTCTCCCAAATGAATATTCTCAGATGTGTTTTTGGAAGACAAGTGATGCAACACTGTCAGTTGGAGGTAAAATGCTGCCTGCCTGACACTGAACCACAAACATAAACATGTCAGAATTCATCAGTGTCTTCTGAGGCAAATTGTGGATGCCTTGAAAGCAGAAAATATAACTGCGGGAGGACGCTGCTGTTCCCAAACTAATGACCAGAATTTGAGAGACAAAAAGTCCCAATCTACTGGGAGTCATAGTATATACAAAATAAGTTATATTAGAAATATGAAATCCTCTACAATATAGCATTTAAATTAAGGTGAGAGAGATTCTACAGTGGTTCATTTCAAGTTTTCTTCTTTAATTAAACATCTTAGGGGGTTTGTTCTTGCTATAGTTGACTTTGGCTTCGCTCACTTGGATTTGGATTATGTTCTTCGTAAATCTGCTTTTGAATAATTTGTGCAATAAAGTGCTATTCAAATAATTTTGATACCCCATCAAATCAACCTTGGAATGCAGTGGTTTTCAGTCAATGTATTCAAGCAGTGTAGATCTGCATTCAAGACTTAGTCTTTCTTTTCCTGGAAAAGTAACCAAAAATATTGATGACTCATCTTGTATCAAATACTCTCTAGAATAAGAATATTCTTTCCCTGGTTACTGTTCTGTCAAGCAATACCAAATCATATTTTTTTATGAGAACTTAGAATTTTTATCCAGACAATATATCAGAAACCAAGCTTTATGTCCTGTAATTTTTGTCAGCTGTTTAAAATCAAAACAAGTGATGTTTGATGTGCAAATTAATAACATTTCTATTTTTTTAATGATTCAGGAGTCAGGACACAGCTTAGTAAAACACTCTGAATGGGTTAGTGATTCAGTCAGAATTATCTCGACAGTTCCCTCATGAAAACTCTTATAAAAAAAATGTAATGGGACACTTTAGAACACAAAAAATACCTCTGAAGGAAGTGGATTTATTTGAAAATGTTTGGAGCAATGAATTAAATGAAAGTAAATTCAAATTTCAAAATTATGAAATATATGACTATTTTAAACATTTATTTATGTTTAAATTGTTTATTTATTATATATTTATATATGTTTAAACCTTTTTATATTAACAAATGCTCACTAGTACATCACATCTATCACTATTTAAGAAAATTTTTGAGTTGATTGGTCCATTTATAGTATCAATAATTAATAAGAGTCTACTCTCTGGAATTGTTCCAACCTATTGTAAACATGCTATAGTGCATCCTTTGCTGAAAAAAACAAACTTAGATAAGAATGTCTTGTGCAATTATAGACCAATCTCAAAGCTTCCTTATCTATCAAAGATCTTGGAGAAAACTGTTTTTATTCAACTTGAGTCCTTCCTTACTGACAATACTATTGGTGAAGTCTTCCAGTCGGGTTTCAAAAAACAGCACAGCACAGAATCTGCATTATTAAAAGTATTTAATGACGTGTTTATGGCAACAGACATAGGTGATTCAACAGTACTTCTATTATTAGATCTTACTGCAGCGTTTGACACAATTGACCATAACATTTTAATTTCACGTTTAGAAAATTATGTAGGGATTCGAGGTAATGTTTTAAATTGGATTAAGTCTTATTTTTATAACAGAACTTTTGCCGTACAAATGGGAGAATGTACTTCAAGATCTGCATCTTTGTCATGCGGTATTCCACAAGGATCCATTTTGGCGCCAGTTTTCTTCTCACTTTACATGCTTCCGTTAGGTCAGATTATGAGAAAATATGAGATTTCTTTTCATTGTTATGCAGACGACACCCAGTTATATCTACCCCTAAAACCAACTGTCCCTGCTGCTGTTGGTAGGCTGGTAGAGTGTCTCGGGGAGATTAAAAGGTGGATGTCTGCAAATTTTCTGTCTCTAATGAATCTAAAACAGAAGTGATTTTATTTGGTCCCTCTGAGTCTGCAGACTCATCTAAAATTGAATTGGGTACAGTATCCCCTTATCTGAAGCATCAAGTAAAAAATCTAGGTATAACTTGTGATAGTGCGTTAAGATTTGATAAGCAGATCAATTTAGTAGTTAAAATGAGTTTCTTCCAGTTAAGATTAGTTGCTTAAATTAAGCCCTTTGTAACACAGAAGGACCTGGAAAAAATAGTTCATGCGTTAATTTTTTCAAGACTGGACTATGGAAATGCATTGTACTATGGTGTTCAACAAAAAAGTCTACACAGATTACAACTAGTACAAAATGCGGCCGCCAGACTCCTGACAGGCACTCGACAATTCGAACATATCACTCCAATATTACACAAACTACATTGGTTGCCAGTCTCATACAGGATTAATTTTAAGATACTCTTATTTGTTTTTAAAGCATTACATGGTACTGCCCCTACTTATATAGCTGATCTTATCCGGGTACATAAACCAAAAAGAGCATTGCGCTCGGAATCAACAAATCTCCTGGTGGTCCCGCGCACGTACAGGAAATTGAGAGGAGACCGCACCTTTACAGCGGTTACCCCCAGGTTGTGGAATTGTCTACCCCGTTATATTAGGGAATGTTCCTCTATTACTGAGTTTAAAGGTCATTTAAAAACTTACTTTTTCACTTTGGCATTTGATTGTCCATGAGTATGTGCTGGTGTTATAGGTTTTTATTGACGCCGCTTAGATGCTGAGGTGTCCATGGCAATGCGTAGAATTTAACTGTGATTTTCTGATTGTTATTTTATCCTATGTACAGCACTGTGGTCAACTCTTGTTGTATTATTATGTGCTCTATAAATAAATTGAACCTTGAACCTTGAACCTTGAACATCAATTTAAAAGAAAAAAATCATGAATTAACTTTTTCACTAATACACAGTGAAGCTCCAGCCCCTCCTCTTAGTTTCATGAGTTTAGCTTGTGATTATGATGTTGAGAGCTTTGACAGTGGCAGTGAAGAGTCTCTGAGTATGCGGACACGTATGGATCTGCATGCCGATGTGTTCCCACTAAAGCTCAGGTTTATGTGTGTGCGTTCAGTGTTCAGAGACTCAGAGGTGCTGGAATTCCTAATTCATATTGTCAGCTGAGAAGGGAGAGCTCTCTCCAAGGAAGAGCTGCTTCTAATCATGGCCTGCAATCAAACACCTGTCACTGGGGATGAATCCACCATCACAGCCCTGCACTGTCTGCACAGATACACCCAACCGCATCCATGATGACTTTAAGAGCCAAGAACTGCAGCCAAAACAATGTTCAGGTGGAGTATGAAATCTTAGCTCTGACATTGTGGTGAGATAAAGAAAACCATTTAAAGATAAGATGCTCTGAAATTAAGAGGCATTGTGAGAGTTTATGAGGCTCAGATAGTTTCCCTTGCACACTGCAATCTATTGAACCACTAACCATTTGTCAAGCAACAAAGATTTTGTGGTGCTCCATTACCTTTGGCCCCTTTTGGACCTGGTATTAACAACAGCCAACAGCTCTAATTAGAGGTGTAAACGGGTTGCAAAGCGTTTTGTGATCTGGTCAGAAGTGTTCATCATTGAAACTACCATATATGAATCTCACTACATCCTCATTAGAACTTATCAGTACTCATGCCAATCAGAAACTAGGAAATCAGGCTTCACGATAAACTGTGGACAGCTTGTGATTGCAGTGCAGCTGAAGTGTGTGGAGTATAAAAAATCTTGGGTGAAGAGGATTGCATTTCCTCATGAAATTACAATGAAACCTTCACCTGTTGCATGTCTTGAGCAGTAAATGTCTTGTGCTGAGTGTCTTATGCCGTAAACGTTGCTCCATTAAAGATTCATCATGACCTCGGCATGTGTAACCATGCACATTGACTCTAATGATGTCTCGCCTGTTGCCTGGGAAAAACAGCAATCCCATGGGCCCGAAAGGGGAAGGCATGTGCATCCTCATTATCAACGCTTGCATACGCAGCCGATCGGAGTGGGTTGATTAGTATGTTATGAGCAGGCCGCAGTGCTACAGTCAGCTTAGAGTACTGATCTTTTCTGAGTCACAGCGTGCTTGGCGCCCTGGAGCTCTGGATCATGATAGACTTCTGATCCCAAGCTCTCTCGTGCTTTACACTGGGTAATGATGCCACTTACAGCTAACAATGACTGCATTCAATCTGTGAGATGTTATAATAGTGTTTTGAACGGATAGCTTTTTGAAGTACAAGGTTTACAGCCGAACTGCATTATTTTTGCTCAGGAGTTTTGCAGCCTTTGCTGCTTTCCAAACAAACAAACATCACAGGTTATCCAATCACCCAATAAGCAGTAGGCCTGTCACAAGAGGTCTCAGCCACTGCACAAGGAATTTTCTGTTGCTATAGCTACACGTGCATACCTTCAAAAGCTACCCAGTCTCATGCTTTCATGGCCATTCACTTGTTAAATATTTTGTATCTGAGACCTTTGTCAGATCAAAAAAAGGCACGCACACAGACAACCCACACACTTTCACTGTTCGCCTTATATATATATATATATACACACATTTTTATTCAGAAAGGAGTAACATCTCATAGCAAGAACTGGCAAATCTGCCTCAGTCCATTAAGATGGGATGCACTGTAGTGGCCACTAATGACCCCCGCTCTGATCACGGACTCATTATTCCATTTCTGTTCATCAAATGTCTTTTCTCAGTTGTTGAAGCTTATGTTTGTACAGCTTATGTTTGAAAGTGGAAGGACATTTCACTTTTTTTTTTTTTTTTTTTGCTGATTATATTAAGCAGCACAACTGATTTCAACATTGATGATAAGAAATGTTTTGTGAGCATCAAATCTGCTTATTAGAATAATTTCTGAAGGGTCATGTGACGCTGAAACAGTGGCGGATCTAGAAAATTTTACATGGGGGGGCAAAGGGGTGGCAAGAGGTCTTGGCAGGGTGGCAGAGGTAGACGGTGGGAATCCCTATGTGAATTGCTTTAACAAAACAAACACAAAAACACAGTAGTTATTGTTTAATCATGCCCTTACACACTACAAAGGTTTTTAATTCACAACAGGAATAAGCCCAGTGCAGTGTTCAAACAAAACAAAACAAAACTGTGCATCTTTTAAAAAGTAAAAGTATAAAAAGCTAAATGAAAATATTTTAAAAAGTACAATAATTGTGTCCAAGGACTTTTAGCCTTAATGGTTAGGCTCCAGCTACTTTCTTCAACTACTCTTGCCTGCAAAAGTCAATAAGTGAAAACCTCTGGTTATCCTTGTATTACATTACACTGTAGGGCCATGTAGCTAATAATAGCCTATGTAACAAATATACAATCAGAAAGATTTATCACATGCACACACACCAGTTATGTTTAGACTACTTAATATAATAATCCTAATTGTATTTGTTATTTCCCCAGTTGTAACCTGGTTTCATTGCAGTGATATCTGAGAGGAATTGGATTTGCTTAGCTAATCAAATGATCGATCTCCTAACTGGCACTGTATTGTGTGTTGTAACGTAACGTAACGTCGGCGTAACGGCGACCATCAGTAAACATTATGGATACAAACAATTTATATTTTTTATTAAGCTGTTCTTGTCTTTTTACTAAAATCAAAATTAGGCTAATCAAAGTGAAGAGTGCTCTTACAAATCACGAGGGAGCGATTTGACCGCTGATTTTGGCTAACGTAATAGACTCGCTGTTTTTGCTGATGCGGAATCGTCTTTAGCATGTATACATTCATTACAAATGTAACTTTAAGTTAAACGTGTGTTTAACTACACCTGGGGAAACTCACTTCACCTTCAGAGGCTCTGGGGCAGCTCAGTCTCTCCAGTCGGGTTGCAGGGCCACCGCACCGCAGCAGACTCGCGGTGTGTGTGTGTGTGTGTGTGAGCCAGACTGAGCGAACGGCGCTCTACGTTTGAATCAGGGACGTACTAAGTATTTGAGGGGGAGGGGGAAGGGGCTTTAATAAAAATTAAATTGTTCACTTTTGGTAAATGTATCGTTTAGTTCACTGTTTTGAGAAGCTTGCGGGTTGTTTTTACAGGTACAGTTTTTGGATCATCAAAGTTAGGGGGGCAGCTGGGGGGGCAAGGCTCTAGAGTGGGGGGGCACCTGCCCCCCCTTGCCCCCCTGTAGATCCGCCCCTGCGCTGAAAACTGAAGTAATGGCTGGTGAAAAATCAGCTTTGCGATCACAGGAATAAATAGAACTTGAAAATATATTAAAATAGAAAACAGAAAAAAATCTTTTGTCGGATTTGTCAGCTGCGCATCCATGATGCAGATCTCCCATTCCACCACATCCCAAAGATGCTCTATTGGATTGAGATCTGGTGACTATGGAGGCCATTTGAGTAAAGTGAGCTCAATGTCATGTTCAAGAAACCAGTTTTGAGCTTTGTGACATGCCGTATTATCCTGCTGGAAGTAGCCATCAAAGACAGTGGTCATAAAGAGATGGACATGGTCAGCAACAATACTCAGGTAGGCTGTGGCGTTTAAATGATGCTCAATTGGTACTAAGGGGCCCAAAGTGTACCAAGAAAATATCCAAGGTAAGACATCAAGGCATTTCCGAATACAATGCTGGTTTCACTTCCTGTCTCCTGAGATCCCTTCATCTGATCAGTTTTTGAAGGCAGCATAGATAGATCCTTTCGTTGCCTTTGATATCCCACAATCCTGTGCTTTCCATTCGGTGACAGTTGAGCTAAAAAATTAAGATTGCGTCCGAAAGTTGCGGATGGTGGTCAGTTTGTGTGCAAACGTACGTTTTTGACTAAAGTTTTTAATTTTTTTATGTAATTTCTAGCAAAATATTTCTATTGTAGTAATTAAGTATTCGTTCAGATATCACTGAAGCTCACTCTATTTAGCTGTAGATCATTAAACCATTACGCTGCATCAGAAGCCTGTCCGAAATCAGTTTCGTGAGGTACCTTCAATATGCAAACGTTGCCTGCAAAGTCATTTTCTGATAGGGCAGCGAGGGAACAAGTCAGCTGTCTAAGTTTTGGGCCCATTTCTACATGCCTAAATGCATTTAGTTGCTGCCATGTGATTGGCTGATTAAATACTTGTGTTAACAAGCAGTTGAACAGGTGTACCTACAGTAATAAGTGGCCTGTGTGTGTGTGTGTGTGTGTGTGTGTGTGTATCCTACATTTTAGACACAATATTGCCAGTTATTTTGTTTATTATTTTCTCTGTTTTGCTCTGTCAACAAAAATAGTTACAAACAAAGCAACAGTAGAACCACTGCAACACACTAGTTGTTTGGAACAAATCATTTGAGTCATGAATCATTTAGTTTCTGAATTAATTCATTTGTGAATGAATTTGGTTTAATAAATGATGCAATGAGTCACTAAAAGTCTGTCAAGCTTCATTCCTGAATGAAACACGATAGTAGCCTATGTTTGAATATATCGATGTATGAATGATTCAGTGATTCACTCACATATATTTATATATTTTATGTACATTTTTATTTACCACTTTCCATACATATTTTAACCACTTGTCAGTTCTGCTTTATGTTCCCTGACATGTCCTAAACTGATCAAAAGAAAACAGAAACCCAAATACTTTAATGTACACATGGCACATTTTTGAGACATTCTCAGAATCTTTGTATTCTTTTCTAGTTTTTGCACCATCCACCGTGGCAGCTAAATATTTCTTTCTAACTGAATTTGATTAAATTCATGGCATGCTGGCAGGATGGTATTTTGTAGTGGACACGTGTGACCTTTTGCGTTCACTCCAATAAAACATGCTCTGTGTACACTCTAACATTTTTGTCTCTGAATTCAAACAGATTCATAAAATCCAGCATTTTAGTGTCTGTGACTTGAATGCCAATGACTTTGCATTTTTTTGTGTTGACTATGTATAATTCATGTATAATTCACGTTTTGAGTTTTGTTCGCTTGAGGCTTATGTGCAGAACAGTGAATTAGAGTGTAGCCAAAGAACATATTAACATATGTCAACCCATGGTTTCTGGGTTTGTGCCATTCATTTCAATGCAAACCCCTGCCAGTGCCCCTCTTAACTGTTAAAAGACATTTTTAATTTATGAGCAAACAATATAATTATGTTGCCTGTGAATACAACCACAGCGTTTAATAGATTTGTATTCAGTGTAATGTTCATAGATGATATGTTTACCCATCAGTTTGCTTAGTGAACGTGCATTTATTTAATAGACCTAATGATCAATGATCATAACTCAAAGCCTTATAAAATGACATTTGCATTACATCAAACTTGTTTTATGTATTTAACATGCGACATTATGCAGGCCTGTTCAAATATGTATAAAGGGTTTGTAAATTTTAAGTACATTTAATGTAAATCAGTTATCATGTCTCAGTGTGTGTTTGGGGTCAATACTATTCAAAATACAATGCAAATAAATATTTTTTGGACAATCATGTGATATCTATAAAATATTAGGTGTTATTTTACTTTTCCGACTATTTGCATGGTAAAAAGAAAAAAGGATGTCTGATCACTACTCGAGGCTTTGCTCTGAGAATGATTGAAAAAGAAACACTCAAAGAATGCTTGGCCTGGTCCTGTTATTTTCTGTGTTGTTGTTGCGACTCACTGAACGGCTTTCCTTTTTTTTCTGCTTTGACGGTCATCAGACAGATGCTCTGAGAGCCATGATTAACACAATGGAACTAATCACACTGCTAGCCATCAGTGTGTCCACCAAACTTGACAGCCAGCTATCCTCCCTGTATTAAAGTGTCCTGGCTCTCAATAAAAAGGATCTCAGCTCACACAGAAGCTTGGTCCTAAAACCTATCGAGCTGCCTTTTTGTCTACAGCCTACAGAACATCCGTGCTTGTGTGCATCTGCTTTTTCTACACTATGCAAACATGCACCCCAGACAGAAATAAAGTGTCGCCCCAGATCCGGGCCACATCTGGTACAAGTCAATACATACCAGATGTGGGCCTAATCTGGGCCAACATTATTTTGCTGTTTACAGGCCCAATATTGGTTAAGATATTTTAGTTAGAACTCTAAATATTTTATTTTTATTTTTTTATTTGTGAATCGATTGTGAATATTTTTAAAATGTCATCCTCTGGACCCCTTGGAAGTTTTCTGGTTGAACAAACCACTGTTCTATATGAAGTTTGCTAACTGTTTTTACACGTTTGGTTGTTTTTAACCATGTTTTTAGAAACTTTCTTGTGACACCTGCATTCTGTTCCACTCTGTTGCGGTCTGTCAAGCTGTTTTTCAATGCAAGAGTGCGTCGTGTGCGTGAACAGCCCCTACGGCATCATCCTAACTGAAATGGTTGCTGATTTGGAACACCAAGGTAACTCTCATGCTGCGTCCCAATTTGCCTACTTATATACTATGCCCTAAAAGTACTCTTTTTGTAAAGAAAAGGTACATACTTTTGAGTGTGTAGCAAAAGAGTAGACAAGCTTTGGGACATACTATCACATCACAATTGCGTCTATAATTGCGTCTCTGTCGCATCCTGTCACTGTAAACTGGCCTGTCAATCATATTGTCACTGTTAAAATCCTCCTTATTTCATTTCATTTCCTACCGTATCGAAGAGAAATGCAGTAGCACTTTGATCTGCAGTCGCACTTTCTTTCATGTGGAGAATTCTCCTCATATTAATGCATAATGCGTTTAAAAGGTAATGGCCAAATTGATCTTTATAAAGGTCCACATTGTTATTGCAGATGAAATATAACACGGACAACATTAAATATTTCAGGTTAAACTTTGATTATTAATCACTCAAACCCTGTATCTAAACCTCTCACCGTAGGTTGCGCATATCCGCCATGTTTTTACCACTTTTTACTTGTGTTTGTAGTTCTGAACCGAATCCCCCTCGTCCAAAGCTCAATGGGTTGTGGGCAATATTCGCCTTTATAGTGTGCACGGATCCACACTTCGAAAATCTACTGGAAATAGTAGACCATCCGGGGAATTTTGACACTCTTTTTAATATACTATGCTTTAGGGCACACTTATTCTAATCTCATACTATTTAGGATGGACAGTATATGGACACTGGGATACAGGGTCTGTGTCATACAAATAGCAGTTCTAACTTATCTAAACTAACAACAAGGAGTGTCATTTGTGTCCACAACATTTGATGATGGACACTAAACACAAAAACTATGCAAGCTTTAATATATTAATTCAAACTAATTATAAACTAATAAACTATTCATATGAAGTTAATAATGTAATTTAAAGAGGAGTATATGCATTTGAAATATGTCTAAAATGTTCTATACAAAATATAATATATAAAAGTCTAAAATGTTTTATATGGGCTGCCATTTGCCTGAGATGCACAAAATGCTGTCCAGATAAAAAGCTCACTAGGTTTTGGAAGAGAGTGAATATCTGATGGGGTCAGAGAACTTCATATATCTAAAGGTGAGTGAACAACATTGTAGGTTATTCAGGTTTGGTGACTATGCAAATGTTGAGGGGACACATGAAAATGATTCATGATTAAAATGTGCATGAAGTATAATAAGTACATCATTTTGTCAGACTCATTTGATCCCTAAGTAGTGCCCTTGTCTAAGCAAGTGAAAGAGAAAATAATTGCATTGTATAAAAACACTGACCTCTGACAAGACTTCATAAATATGTCTCATCTGTGCCTAAGGGACTGTCACGATGAGAATGGTTGTGAAAATATGAATCAGAATGATTTGCTGAAATGCCATGCAGTATTAAAATGCATCCCTTGATACAAAATCTTAAAATAGCTTCTGTAAAATGGCAGCCATTTCTTTTAAACCCCTCTCTCCTCCCCTCTCCCTCTGCATCATGTCTTTCTTCCCTCTCAGTCTTTATTAGCATGAACAGCTGGTGTTTCTTCACACTCTGAAATCATGCCCAGAAACATTAACATGTATGTTGGACATGTGCCAAAAGATGTGGACCAATTAAACAAGAGAGAAGTGTGTATTGATCTGTCTGACCAGGTTAAGTTAATTAACAGTCTTCTTGCATACCATAAGAACTTTTAAGGATATATCTCAGAGGTTGCACTTTCAAAAACACAGGATGTCTTTAATAAAAAATAAAAAAAAAATCCTCCAAAATGTAGGCCTATTAGGATTTTCTTAGGATTTCAGTGACCTATAGCATTCTGTACAGATTATCAGTTTATCCTCTCTGCAAGTGAACATGCATTTAAATATCCCTCTGAATTTATATATTACAGTATATATTAGTTTCTCCTGGTTTGTAGTTTTGTTCATGGTCTTGGATGAGCGCATGTGATGCAATTTGCAGATGTGCTGCGCATCTGCCAAATTAGGCTGGCAATTGTTAAAGTTTGACTAGATGTAGGCTACAATCAGACACTGACGTCCATATCAAAAGATTTGAGAAGCTCCACTATTGTCTTGTTCATTAATATATAATATCATCATCACCATCATTATCCTCAGTTTTCAATAAAAGCGTGAACACGATGAATAAAAAACAATAAAGATGCACAACACTCTCCCTGTAAACTTCTTTGTCCACCCACTTTCCTACGCATCAGAAAACCAGACGTTTCTCAGTCAGCAGCTGGGTTACGGGTGCTTTGTTAAAGAGAAAAACTGTACAACACAGTTACAGTGTGCTTTGATCTATGGTGGACTTCAATATGATTTATTTTTACATGCTGTTATGTTTTTTGAAAATATGTCATTACTTTAAATATGTCGGTAGCTTACCCACTGTTTAGACTTCAATGGTGAAGATGTAGCCCACCTGCTGTAAAAGAGAAAACTCAAACAAAGACGAACTTAGAAATACCTCCCTTAAAGAAGTATGTGGAAGCAGTATAGGGAAAATACACACACAAAGAAACAAACAAAACAAAGCTTTTTATTGTTGTAACACTGAAGACTAATCACTATTAGGACCGTATGTCCTAGCCAGACGCGATGCGATAAGATTCCAGCGACACATAATTTGTATGTCCACACTAGACGCAACGCGCCTGCGAGATGCTTCGAAATCAATCAAAACAACGTGTGCGCGGAGTTTCACGGCAAGCGCACAGCACCAGAGAGTAATCTTGACAGCAATCGCAAGAAAATGGATAAGTAGGCTACATAATCAAATTCACAAATATTGCACCATTTAAACATTATTAAAAATACATAGGATAATGAGTTACTGAAGCAATCTTTGTCAAAGAATACACAGTTTGAACATTCTTGTTTCCATTTGTTTAATTTCAAGATCTGAGGTGAATTGGGCCTATCCATTGTTGCTTTTACAGCTATAAAGATGGGAGCACTAAATTATATTCAAAGTCACATTGCATGCTTTTAACATTAAATATAGCACATAAACAGTAGCAACCTGAGATTATCATTGCCACATTTTGTGTTATGTTGCAGCCGCGACGTCGCAGAAAAATAGAAACCGTTTCTAAAATAGAATCGTCGTGTGTCGCAGTCGCGGCTGGTTAGGACAAAAACTCTGATTAACATGGAAAAGATACCTTTTATCCTAACCAGACATTAGGCGTCACGTGTAGTTAGGACACGGTGTTAGCTATTGTTTAGTATATTTAAGTAGTATCACACGAGCAAGAGTGTGAATTTTTTCTCTGAATTATTCAATTTAAACTCGCAATTGTGAGAAAAAAGTAAATGTTTTAAGATAAAAAGTCACATTTAACTTTTGTTTTCCCATGGCAGAAACAAGTCCACATAAGTTTGAGTTTTACACCGTGTCCTATCCAGATGCGATGCAATAAGATTCCAGCGACAAATAATTTGTCTGTCCACACTAGATGCGACGCGACTGCAAGATCCGTCAAAATCAATCAAAACCCACAGCCAATCAGAACAGTTTGTGGGCGGAGTCTCGCGGCAAGTGCACAGCACCAGAGAGAAATTTTGACAGCACTCGCAAGAAAATGGATAAGTAGGCTACATCAGGGGAGTCGCTAGGCCCTTTTTAGGGGGGCTTCAGCCCCCCTAAACTTCTGCCTAGCCCCCCTAAAAATTTGTGATTAATGTAGGCTACACAAATTCGTGTTCGCTTCAGTCTTGTTATAATCAGATTCAGCGCGTTCTTCA
The DNA here is from genome assembly GCA_026230005.1 of Gila orcuttii. Lineage (NCBI taxonomy): Eukaryota > Metazoa > Chordata > Actinopteri > Cypriniformes > Leuciscidae > Gila > Gila orcuttii. The sequence goes on from JAPDVR010000011.1 coordinate 40,500,988, forward strand.
TCTTCAATCCGCAGCGGCGCCGAGCAGAGTACGTCAGAAATAGAGGACAGTGTGTGTGTGTGTGTTCATCTGAGCCTCATTGGTCTGTCACTGCTCGTCAATGTCAGAATATTTGAGATGGCCAATCAAATCAAAGTAGGAGGGCTTTATGTTCACAGACGCTGCTGAGCGCGAATTTTAACTATGATTTTAACAGTGCGACTCGACGCGTACGGTCAAGTGCGAGATAAGATTATTAAAATAATATTTTTTTAGGTTGTAAATGTTAAACGAATGACAAAAAATAATCAGGCAAGCTAATATAGTTTTGTCTAATTTCGCCATTTTGAACTGAAAATAGGCCTATGTAACGTGACTTATGTAATGTAATTAGTTTACTGTCATTGTGAGGGGACAAGAAACATTAACAAAGCCGTTTTCATCATGTTAGGCACAAGATTAATAATGAATGTGTACATATTGAGAATATAATACAAATTGTAGCCTTTGGTAAATTAAAAAAGCTCAGCTTTAGGAGGGGAAGAGAAAGGGATGAAGAGAGCAGGTTGACAAATAATCCACTACCCACTGACATGGTTTTAAAGCTATTTCTTATCCTTTTTTTGGTCTTAAAAACGTCTTGAAATGCACATATCAGAGAAATAAAAAAATTGAACCCCCCACCAACCTCAAATTTAGGACCTCTTTGATTATAAAGCCCTGTCTACGGTCCTGTATTAGGCATAAGATCAATAATGAATGTGTAGCCTACATATTGTGAATGCATTTAATAAACTTAATTACCTAGCTTTATTAGCTTTCAGTAAATAAATGCATCTGAGAAAATGATTCATTGGCAAAATCAACCTATCAGTTGACCCTATGTTTACTTTCTTCACTGACAGACAAAAATGAAAAGCCTATCAGTCAAATCTCAGCTTTAGGAGGGGAAGAGACAGGGCAAGATAAAAAGAAAGAGAAAAAGAGTGTGATGCTGATGAGGAGAGAAAAAATTATCAGCTGCCCACTGACATGGTTTTAAAGCTGTTATCCATTTTTTTGGCCTTCAAAACATCTTAAAATATGTAGATCAGGGAAACCCAGAACCCCCCTATATCTGCCCTACCTCACATTTGGGACCACAGTGACCCCTGCCTTTGCATGGTAATGAAACTGGTTAATAGTGAGCATTAGATCCTAAACTAAAGTGTTGACTTTTTTTTTATAATTTTTAAAAAAATCATACCCTTATTGGGGGCTTAGCCCCCCTAAAATGAAAATCCTAGTGACGCCCCTGGGCTACATAATCAAATTCACAAATATTACACCATTTAAACATTATTAAAAATACATAGGCTACTGAGTTACTAAAACAATCTTTGTCAAAGAATACACTTGTTTGAACGTTCTTGTTTCCATTTGTTTAATTTCAAGATCTGAGGTGAATTATCCATCGTTGCTTTTACAGCTACAAAGTTGGGAGCACTAAATGATATTCAAAGTCACATTGCATGCTTTTAACATTAATTAAAGCACATAAACAGTACCTGAGACTATCATTGTCACACTTTGTTTGTTGTTCCAGCCGCGAAGTCGCAGAAAAATAGAAACAGTTTCTAAAGTAAAATTGTCGTGTGTCGCCGTCTCGGCTGGTTAGGACAAAAACTCTGATTAACATGGAAAAGATACCTTTTATCGCACGTCACATCGCATGTAGTTAGGACACTGTGTTAGAATGCTTTATTACTTTTATTATATACTTTTTCTTGCTTTGCAAATAGAGTGCATAAGTGCCCACCCACTTTTTCACTTTATCCATTCATTTCTCCCATGTGAATTTCAAAAAAGTCTTCAAGTCTAAAGCATTATAAGCAGTGAACCAAGTCAACCAGCTACGAGGTGAATCATAACATTACAAACTTTGATTGGAAGCAATAAAGTATTTGAAAATCGGACAAAAATATCTATCCCACGAAGCATTGCGAACAGCATATTCACAAGAGGAGAAATATAAAAATCTGCTTATTTAAAAATGTTAATTATCTATATAAAAAACAACATAGTTAAAGTTGTTTGCAAAGTATGCATATATATTCAAATATTATAATAATTATTTTCAGCATCATAGGTAATGTAGGTTTTCACCACAAATTCTGCTGTTAAACACGATTATTTTAAAACTAAGTTGAAATGATGTGGGTTAACGGCTTTAACAGAAGCAAATACTATCAATTAACAACCTCGTAGCTCACAGTAAAGTTAGCGTTAAATATAAAAATCACAAAAATTGTTGCTGAAATCTTGACGCCTCCCTGCTGCTTTAGGACATATTTGGATGTCTCCAGTACTAATGAACTGACTGATAGCCTGTCAAATTCCAGGACCGAAACAATCTGTTGTGTAAAATAACTTAAATTGTTGTAGTCTAGTCTTGGCTATATACCACAGACCTTCATCACACCACATATCAGTTATTCATTCATCTTTCCTACAGGAGTAGTTGTCTATTGATCAAAACACCAACACTATACTGTTTTAATGTATAATCTTGCTATGCTTCACCTCAATTTATTACACTGTCCTTTGTTCTTTGACCTGTGCCATCCAGTCTTTATTGGTACAGCTAAGCAGCAGGGGAGGAATATGTGTTTGTAGGTTGTACTTTTCAAACAGTGGCTGAATAAAGAATTTAAAATATGATCAGTACCATGGGGACCAAATTTATGATTAAGGTGATTCAATTTGTTTCTTATTGACACTTGCGTTCTCCCCAGCAAGAATCCTTCCTTTTTATCGATCCAGTGTTTGTTTATGTCCCTTTGGGGTCACAGAATTTTGAAAGATATTGATAGTCTGTGACCCCTTGCTGAAAATCCAATGTCATCACTTCTTTTGTGTCTTGTTTAACACAAATGACAGGAGACAAGCAGGACTGACCTTGCAAATAGAATACAAAATGTCCCGTGTATGCCCAAACCAGACTTACTGTTTAGTGGTCATTTTACCCCTGGCTCAGTATAAATATCGTTCAACAGATTTAACTGCTTACATTTACATTTATTCATTTAGCTGACTACTTTATGCAAAGCAAATTGCAGTGAATTGAAGGTAAACATTAAGTTCAGCTTAACCCATAAGCTTGGCTTTACTTGTGCCATGTTCTACCACATTCGCTAAAGGTACACAGAACCTTTTTTTTTTCTACTAAGCAATTGGACTTGCCTTTTTTATCTGGTAGATTTCATACAGACAAAACTAATAAACATGACAATTAGTAAAAAAATAAATAAAATAAAAACATTAACTTTCCCATAGAAGGGAATGAGATGCTGCATCAGTCATTCTTCCTACATGCCTGTGAGTGACTTACTTCAGTTAAACAGAAGCTGGCAATGTTTGGTCCGGGTATCCTTTAAAGCTTCCTGGTTAAGACGCCATGCCCTATGGGATGGCGTTCCACCAATGAGTAATTATACTTCTGTCATGACAACTCTCTGGGTGTTTGGCTTGATAATGGATATGACAATGTTGATATGTTTGGTCTTGGCAGAATAGATCTGCTACGCTGCTGCTGTGAGCAAGTAAGATATGCTGCTGCTATACAAAATAACATTAATGAATTACCCGTAGCAAATCTATACAGGTGGAGCTGGGGAAGGTGGAGGGTTTCTGGAAGTGCGCTGCACTGCTGTAGCAAATGCTGACCGAGTATTTAAAGGTTGAGCAGCAAACTCATTGGCTACTGATACAGCAGGAACCCATCAGCTGTGCCCTATAGAGAATGACGTGATTGCAAGCTGATTGAGTTAAGGATCTTTTAGCCTGTGACATCTAGAGTTTCATTACAGAACTTTGTATAAGAGCTTCAGATGCAATCACGCAGAGGCATTCCCACAGCGTTGTCATCAGACACAGCATCTCGTTCCTTTCTCAGGGAACCAGAGTTACAGTCGTGATCAAGACGTCTACACTATGAAAGCAATCCGGCCAAATGTGTTTTTGACAACCTCTGGAAGTGGTTGAATACAGACAAGCTCAAAATGGTTTTGATCCCGTTTACATTTAGTGTCGTTCACTTGTGATCCGTTTGACCATGAAGGCATCTTAATAATTGGTGTAAACAGGGCCTTAGACTGATCAAAGATTTTAGATATACAATGATGGTGCACTCATATTACTATGAATAGGAGCCAATTGGTAAAGTCATTGCATCACTGCAGCTGCCTTTATAAGCTAGGCTGAATTATAGGATTTTAAATTCTATTTGAGCATAAAAAACCTCTCGGTTACGGATGTAACCCTCGTTCCCTGAGTAGGGAACGGAGACGTTACGTCGAGTGACGGAGAATGGGGATTTCGCCTAGAAAGCCAATCATCTTCGAGTATTACAAAACGAGCCTATGGCAATGAAAATGCCATGGGTCTGCGGAATTTGCATAGCGTATCTCCGCCCCACCGCGTGGGTATAAAAGGAGGAACGCCGGCAAAGGCAGATCATGTCTTCGCTGAGGAGCCGAGACTGAACTCAGGCGTCTACCCAGCGGTACAGCGGAAGTGGCAGGGAGACGTAACGTCTCCGTTCCCTACTCAGGGAACGAGGGTTACATCCGTAACCGAGACGTTCCCTTTCGTAGTCACTCCGAGTTACGTCGAGTGACGGAGAATGGGGTCCCCGTATAATCACGCCACCTTCACAGCTGTCTTCCAGTGCCCTGCGAAAGTCTGATCCCCCTGTCGTGATACTGGCACGGACGAAGGAGTCCTACTTAACACAGGAATACCAAGGTACACTGGGGAGCATATCTCAGAGGAGATAGCCGCAGCATGCCTACCCGTAGGGAGGACTTAGAAATACGCATATGGCCGGAAGGCTTCATATGGAGGAACACTGGAGTAACCAGCCCGTGGGGTGGCAACTTTCAACTCCAGGGTGGCAAGGTGGCTTGCCGAGGGAAAGACACATGCTCAAAGAGGCTTACAGTGGACATACACATGTGGGGGTTACTCAAGGGAGGAACCAAGCACACGGAGGCACCTAGCCGACGCACAGGCAATAGACACTGGCGCCAGCGTCAACAGTGCTGGAGGAACTCAGGGCTTCAGAAGGGAAGGCTCACCTGAGGAGAATAACCGCACGTATCCAGTCCGTGGAGTGGAATGGCGAGCAAGCGAAGACACCTGAGCGGGTCCTGAACTAGCTGGTTGAAGCGAGTACATGGGAGGACACTGGCTCCACTCGGAGATTATAAAATCTGGCGAATGTGTTAGGTGTCGCCCAGCCTGCAGCTCTACAGATGTCTGCCAGCGAGGCGCCATGCGCTAGAGCCCAAGAGGAAGCCACACTCCGGGTGGAGTGGGCTGTCACACCAAGGGGGCACGGTTGGCCTTGCTGTTGGTAAGCCAAAGCAATGGCGTCCACTATCCAGTGAGACAACCTCTGCTTTGAGAGAGCCTTTCCCTTCAGTCTCCCACCATAACAGACAAAGAGCTGGTCTGAGGTCCTGAAACACCGAGTCCTGTCTACGTAAGCGCGGAGAGCGCGTACTGGACAGAGCAGTGCCAAGGCTGGGTCTGCCTCCTCCAGGGGCAGCGCTTGCAGGTTCACCACCTGGTCCCGAAAGGGAGTGGTAGGAACCTTGGGCACATATCCAGGCCGGGGTCTCAGGATCACGTGAGAGTAAGCCGGCCCGAATTCCAGGCACGCTTCGTCAACGGAGAATGCGTGCAGGTCCCCTACCCTCTTAATGGAGGCCAGTGCAACCAGGAGCGCTGTCTTCATAGACAGGAACTTAAGCTCCACTGATTGCAGAGGCTCAAAGGGAGCCCTCTGCAGGGCATTTAACACCACTGAGAGGTCCCAAGAGGGAACGAGAGGAAGGCGAGGAGGATTCAGTCTCCTCGCTCCTCTCAGGAACCTGATGATCAGGTCGTGCCTTCCCAGAGACTTACCATCAACTGCTTCGTGATATGCAGCTATAGCGGCCACATACACCTTCAGGGTGGAGGGAGACAGCCTTCGCTCCAGCCCGTCTTGCAGGAAGGAAAGCACGACACTGATCAAGCATCTCCTGGGGTCTTCTCGGCGAGAAGAGCACCAGTTGACGAAGAGGTTCCACTTCAACGCATAGAGATGTCTCGTGGACGAAGCTCTAGCGGAAGTGATGGTAGCCGCCACCGCAGGTGGCAGGGTACTCAAACCCGCCTCGTCCCGTCCAGAGGCCACACGTGGAGCCTCCAGAGATCGGGACGAGGGTGCCAAAGGGTGCCCCGTCTCTGAGAGAGGAGGTCCTCTCTCAGAGGAATTGGCCAAGGAGGTGCTGTCGCGAGGAGTACTAGTTCGGAGAACCAGGTCCTGGCGGGCCAGTACGGCGCAACCAAAGTGACCTGCTCCTCGTCCTCCTTGATCTTGCACAGAGTCCGTGCGAGAAGGCTCACTGGGGGAAACGCATATTTGCGTAGGCCCCGCGGCCAGCTGTGCGCCATTGCATCCGTGCCGAGCGTGCCCTCGGACAGGGAGTAATACAGGGCGCAATGGGATGAGTCGTGGGAGGCAAACAGGTCTATCTGTGCGTCCCCGAACTGGTCCCAAATCAGCTGGACCGACTGGGGATGGAGTCGCCATTCGCCGGGGATAGGACGGAACCGAGACAGCTCGTCGGCTGCAAGGTTCCGAACGCCCGGAATGTAGATAGCACGAAGGGACCTCAGGTGCTTCTGACTCCATAAGAGGAGGTGGCGAGCGAGTTGCGACATACGGCGGGAGCGTAGACCACCTTGACGGTTGATGTACGCTACTGTTGCGGTATTGTCTGAACGGACTAGCACGTGTTGACCCTTGAGCAGCGTGTGGAAACGGTGCAGGGCAAGGCGTACTGCCAGCAACTCGAGGCAATTGACATGCAGAAGGCGCTGGGGTCCTGTCCAGGAGCCCGCGGCAGCATGTCCGTTGCACATGGCGCCCCAGCCCGTGGAAGAGGCATCTGTGGAGACAACAACATGCCTGGAAACTCGTTCTAGGGGGACTCCGGCCCGTAGAAAACTGAGGTTCCTCCACGGGGTGAAGAACTGACGGCAGGTCGGAGTCACTGGAACTCGGAGCGTGCCGTGATGCCATGCCCACCTCGGGACTCAATCGCGAAGCCACAGCTGAAGCGGTCTCATATGAAGCAATCCGAGCGGCGTTGCCGCGGCTGCAGATGCCATATGCCCCAGGAGCCTCTGAAACAATTTCAGTGGGACCGCACTCTTGCCCTCGAACTGACGAAGACAAGTCAGCAGTGAGTGTGCGCGCTCGCTCGTAAGCTGCGCGGACATGGCGACCGAGTCGATCTCCATACCGAGAAAAGAGATCCTCTGCACGGGGCTGAGTTTGCTCTTCTCCCAGTTGACCCGAAGGCCCAGACGGGCTAGGTGCCAGAGCACAAGGTCTCTGTGTTCGCAAACCTGAGCTCGAGAGTGGGCTAGAATCAGCCAGTCGTCGAGATAGTTCAGGATGCGAACCCCGTGTTCGCGTAGGGGAACAAGGGCTGCCTCGACGACCTTCGTAAAGACGCGAGGAGACCGAGCCAACCCGAATGGGAGAACCGCGTACTGATATGCCTGCCCCTCGAAAGCAAACCGAAGGAACGGTCTGTGTCGAGGTAAGATGGAGACATGAAAGTAGGCGTCCTTCAGGTCTATCGCTGCAAACCAATCCTGTGGCCGCACGCACTCGAAAATGCGTTTGGCCGTGAGCATCCTGAACGGCAGCCTGTGAAGGGAGCGGTTCAGGACGCGCAGGTCCAGGATCGGTCGTAACCCACCGGTTTTCTTGGGGACGATGAAGTACGGGCTGTAAAACCCCGACCTCATCTCGGCTGGAGGGACAGTCTCGATTGCACCCTTCGCCAGCAGGGTGGCAACCTCCGCTCGCATGATGGGGGCATTGCCACCGACCATAGTGAAGCGTACTCCGCTGAAACGGGGAGGAGACCGAGCGAACTGAATCGCATAGCCGCGCCTGATCGTTCGGGCGACCCAGCGGGACAGGCTGGGGAGCTCTAACCAAGCTGCCAGAAACTGAGCCAGCGGGGTCATGCGAACGACAGACGTCCCCCCGGAGGGGCAGCGAAGCGGAGTGACCGGCCCCGGCGAGGGTGGCATAGCGGCCCTGTGCGGGGGCGTGGTCAAGCTCCGCGCCCTGACAGAGGAGACCAGGGAAGGACCAGCGTTCCACGGGGGTCTGCTCTGCCAGGGGGCTGGCGACAGAGGGGGACGAGAGCGGTGTGGTCCGAAGACGGCACGCACTGTCGTCTGCGCCCTCTGGAACAGAGGGGGACAGGAGTGGCGAGGCCCGGAGGCGGCGCACACTGCTGTCCGAGAACTCTGTGACAGAGGGGGATGAGAGCGGCGAGGCCCGGAGGCGTCGCACACTGTCAGCCGGCTCTGTGTGCTCAGTGATGGAAGTGTTGGTTCTTTCTTTAACAGTTTTAGGGTACTGCCCACCCGTGGGTGAGCAGCGGAAAACAAAAGATTCTCCCCCGGCCCTCCGCCGGGGGAAGGAGGGGGCCTGCAACCACCTCCTGGGGAAGAACCGGGACCATCACTGAGCAGCCCGTCTCAGGAGCGCCGCTTAGCCTGGCGTTTAGCGGGGCGCGGGGCTGGAGAGGGCTGGGGCGCCTTCCTGCGGCCTCCTCCACGACGCGGCCTGGGTGAAGGCTGCTGCTGGGGCCGTGCGGGAGGGGAGGGAGCGGCAGGAGGGCGCCCTCGGCGGCGAGCAGGCTGAGGCTTCTGAACCGACGGCTGGGTGGAGGCAGCAGCGGGCCGTCGGGGCAGAATATGTTTGATAGCCTCAGACTGCTTCTGTGCGGTCGAGAACTGCTGGGCAAAGTCCTCGACCGTTCCGCCGAAGAGGCCGGCCTGGGATATGGGGGCGTCGAGCAGACGAGAGCGCTCGGCGTCCCGCATATCAGCCAGGTTCAGCCACAGGTGACGCTCCTGGACCACCGAAGTGGCCATCACCTGACCCAGGGAGCGTGAGGCCTCTTTCGTCGCTCGGAGAGCGAGGTCAGTGGCGGCACGCAGCTCATCAAAGAGCCCTGGGTCAGTCCCGCCCTCGTGCATATCTCTGAGCAGCTGGGCCTGGTAGACCTGTAAGGTGCTCATCGCATGCAGAGCGGCGGCCGCCTGTCCTGCAGCCTTGTAAGACTTCGCCACGAGGGAGGACGAAAGCCTACAGGCCTTGGACGGGTGCTTAGGATTACCACGATATGAAGCACTCTGAGGACACAATTGCATCGCAACAGAGCGTTCAACCGGGGGAACCCCAGTGTACCCACGGGCGACCGCCCCATCGAGGGGGGGAAAGGCGGAGAAAGCCGACGAACATGCACGGGAGGTCAAGGGAGCCTTCCATGATTTCGTCAGCTCCTCATGCACTTCCGGGAAGAAAGGTATTGGGGTTGGCTGCGGCCGAGAGGCGGCAGCCGCGCCCAAAAACCAATCGTCCAGCCGCGAGCGCTCGGGGCAGGGTGGAGGGTTCCACTCGAGCCCGATGCTCGCGGCGGCTCGGGAGAGCATGGCGGTCATCTCGGGATCTGATACGGGCAACGCTGGAACTCCAGAAGGAGGCAACGCAGCCGCATCGTCACTTCCCGATGACTCTTGCCCACCTTGTGATGCCGCGATCGACATCGAGTCATCCTCTGGAGCGCCGAATGAAATACGCGGGGCATCAACGGATGGACCCGGTAAAATCACCGCGGCGCTCGCGGGTTGCAACACTACAGAGGGGGGCGTGGTCCGAGGACGTGTCGTCGGATTTTTGTTCCACACCGTCACCCTCAAGTCACCCTGTCCACCAGCCGAAGTACCACCTCTCGAGGAGGGTGTAGATCGGGGTGTGGATGAGGGGACTCTCTCTCGAATGAGATCATTGAGTCTCGACCTTAGTGTTGCGATGGTCATGTTCCCACAGAAGGAACATGAGTCATCCACAAGCGCTGCTTTAGCGTGCTCTAAGCCCAGACACGCAAAGCAGCGATTGTGCCCATCAAAGGCAGACAGGAATCGACCGCACCCAGAAGAACACGGGCGAGACATCTTTAAAAAGACGTGCCACGTGCAGCTCTTTTAGAGAGGAAAAAAAAGCTCAGCGATGCTGAGGCGACCAGGGAGAAACACACCAACTGGCAGATCACTGCACAGACCGCAGGCAATGTGAACTCGCTGGATACCGCCGTCACACCAACACCGGAGAGCTCGCTCGTCTCGAAGAGAAGTCACTGATAACTCAGGATTTGGCTTGTGGAGTGAAGAGAGTTTCTTGGCTCCGAAGCGAAAACATGATCTGCCTTTGCCGGCGTTCCTCCTTTTATACCCACGCGGTGGGGCGGAGATACGCTATGCAAATTCCGCAGACCCATGGCATTTTCATTGCCATAGGCTCGTTTTGTAATACTCGAAGATGATTGGCTTTCTAGGCGAAATCCCCATTCTCCGTCACTCGACGTAACTCGGAGTGACTACGAAAGGGAACAACATTTATTAGACAGTTGTTGTCAGATATCATTGGTGATTTCTAGTGCTGGGCAACGATTAAAATTTTTAATCGCGATTAATCGCATGGTTTTCTTGCGATTAATTGCATTGTTATGCGCAAAATTGAATAATGACTTCTAAAGTAGTGTATTGCGCACTTTTGATTTAAATGTACTGCTATATACACAAAAGTGCAATAACTTTAAACAAATAAGGTGCTTTTATACCAGCAGTATTCCCTTTACACAGTAATCTCAAATCTCAACTTAAACATTAATGTAATCAAATCAAATATTTAAACAAAGCTATTTGCCACTGCCAGGGCATTACCTTTTATCTAGTTTGTTAAAACGAGTCCATGTTTTTTTTCTGAACAGGTGTCAACCGGTATCTTTTATCAGGGAGTAGCAGAAACAGTCTATGTAGTAGGCTAGTCAGAGGTCATGATCACTACTATATAAGTCGACCAACGTTACTTATAGTAGCTTAGGTTTGGTCATGCCATGGTTTCCCACGTAAGATTACATTAAACAGAGTAAAAAAAAAAACAATTTATACTTTATACTCACGCTGTTGCTGTGTAGCGCGCGTACACTTCGGCGTACCCTGACGTGCACCTCTCCAAAAATGTAACGTCAATTCTACGCGTACCGCAAGCGCTGTGATTGCTACAACCCCTCCCCGGGTTTCACATGCTCCCTCTGCATGTGTAATTGCGCGTCAACGCGGACAACGACGCAGAGATATAAATGAAAACCAACGCGTAGTCTATAGCGTATTGTCTTCGGCGTAAGTCCGACGCAGAAGTATAAATCAGCCAAGAGTGAGGTGAAGTGGTCGAGCACAAGGTGCAGCGACAAGCGGGTGCGTTCCTGTGAAACTGTTGCGGTCATGCTCGCCTCACGCACGCGCCCGCGCCCGCTCGTTGCCGAAGTTGAATTGTCTATAACTTTTTATAAAGGACGCGCAGCACAAATCATTAGAAGAGAGACTGATCCTTGGCTCGCTGTTAGTGAGTTTCCAGAATCTAAATAGTTATTATCTATAGGTTTTATACTACTATCCATAGAGCGCCTGTCATTCACTCGCGGAGCCCAACCCTTTAAATGTTCACCAGAGAGAACCTGCCTCTCTCCACTGCTTGTTTGGGTGGGTTATTTGCTGGATGACCAACATCCCACCCCTCCTGTATCATGGTTTGACTGTAGGCCTATGTGTATTCAGAGCCAGTGAGCAACGGACTTTCAAAATAATAATAATAAAAAAAACTGCGTTAACGTGCGATAAAACAATTGTCGGCATTAATTAATAAATGCGTTAACGCGATAATAACGCGTTAACTTGCCCAGCCCTAGTGATTTCATATATTAAATTTATTCGTAAGGCTGGTGGACAGATTTGGAGAAATTGATGTTTCCCCATTCAAAGATATTGAGCTGTACTTGCATGACTGAAATAGACACGTTTCATTGATGGCAGCCAACTTGCGCCACGTGAAATGACTTGCCTTAAAGGGACTTTGGACTGATTCAAACTGGCCTGGTCTTTTTGAAATATTCATTTAAAAAACTGCTTATAAATGACTCAAGAGTTTGTTGTTTTCACTATGAAAATATTCACTAAATATTCACTTCATTAAATCTAGTTTATCCGTATAATTCAGTTAGAATTATCCATGAACATCAGAATAAAATGACTAGCATTGGTGTGCACTTAAATCATATACAAAAAGAAGAGATGAGAGGTGCTTGCAGCCTATTAACCTCAGTACTTACACCTGTGTGCCGTGTGTGGCTTACTTCGCCCCGCGGTTAACATCACAAAATACTCAATGGGATAACAGACACTTGTTTTAAAACAAGGCAGCTCTTTATGCCCTGAGAACAAGAGGACATGCCATGACTTGTACCAAGTACATTTTTTCACTTGGGAAATGTCCTTGGATTGTTTTATTGAGTTACATAGCATGTCTTAGCTAAGGACAGGAAGTTCAAGGCAGTCTAGGTTTGCCCTTGTTCAAAGTTGTTCTGTTCTGTGCTGCCCAGTCATACTAATTTCCTGGGGAACAATATTTTTTCGTGCATTGTGCATTATTTATTTATTTATTTGAGTGTTGCTATTTTGTACACTTCTTTAAGGTGATGAACACGTACGACCTTCATCCTCAAATAACATCTGCCCTTAAGCAGATTGTAGCAGACCCTGAGCGATTTCATAGGGGATAAAATTAACTCAAAGAGACGTTCAGCATCTGAATGGCTAAAATTGGTTCTGGTCCCATTTAGATGTATGCATAGCATGTATCGACCTTAAGCAATATCAAGTTTTCATCCTTGTCAGTATGAGTTCAATGTGAGAGAATTGTTCTCTTTCTTGATTTAATGGTGCCAGCATGTTGCCAAAAAAGGGTATCAGGATGTCTAGCAAGAAGCAATCTGCAAGATAATTACCCTGGTGGGGAGTCTTACAACACTCAATATGGTAAACTGCCACCTTCATGTCAGCCAGCATAACATGCACAATGCTAAATCAGTATATTTATTGATGCTTCAAACAAAAACCTATGATATGTATTAAGCCTTTGCTGTTGTTATATACAGGTCGCATCAGAGAGGACGGTAAATCATAATAAAAACCCAGTAATAAAAGGCTTGACAGTAAATAAGGAGAAAGACAATTGTGATGAATTCACACAAACCGAGGCACATGTAAATGATTCCTCAGAGTAGCTCTAAGGAATGTTCTTCTCAATTAAGATTTAATCTATCCCCAAAAAGAAAATATATTGAATATGAAAAAGGGATTTGAATGATCTCTTTGGGATTCTGTATGTTCTAACACCCTCATGTGACACTCTCATGTGTTTTGACTCATAATGTAGGCTAATTTATTATAGAGGAGGTAAGTTTATTTAAAACTTACAGTGTGACTTTGACAATATTCAACCCGCTTTGTTACAATTACGGTAGTATGCATAAGTGAACTATATTTACTTGTTCCCTTTTGAGGGAACTCGAAATGCGTCGTAAGAACGACACTTTGATGACGCTCCCCAAGCGTAAGGCTCTGAAGTATGAATGAAACTATTCCAATCCTGATTGGTGTTGCGTCATGACATAACATGTGACGGCATACCCGGAAGTATAAAGGGATGCTGGCACACACACCCATTATCTTTCGCTCTTCAGCAAGCACTCTCTGTTGTTGTCTGTTCTATTTGATGTTGTCTTTCTCAATGTCAGCATTATTGAAAAGAAAATATGGCGAGTGAACAATTCAGAAGATGTGTGCACCCCTTCCCTAGATTCCTAATGGGTGGGGACATGCACCAACTGTGTGTGAATTGTTTGGGAGTGCAGCACGCCCGGGCAGTTCTCGAGGGGGCTGCTTGTGGTGATTGTGAAGCACTCCCTATCAGAGTGCTGCGCTCTCGCCTGGCTATCTTTAATGAGGATGGCCAGGCTCGCGTTCCCCATGGTTCAGGACCCGCGTCCGTTAAGGCAGTGCGGCGAATCAAATCGTGGGGTTCGCAAAGGGACCTTGCAGATGAGAATGAGACTGCACCTTCTCATTCTTCATCTGAAGGTTCTGCGGCCCCCATTCATGGTGCAGAAGCCCACGCTGCGGCTTCTTCTGCCCGTGACGAGGGCCCGATGCTCGAGCTGTCTGCTTCTGAGGAAGTGGATGTGCTCAGCATCGAGGCTGATGAATGTGAATTAGAAAACTCGCCAGTTCATGTTCCCGTCTATGAGGAGCTTGTAGAGGTTGTGACGCGTGCTATGGCCAGACTAAAAATCAGCTGGCCGCATGAGAGACAGGAAGCGCATAATAAAAGCAAGCTGTATGAGCCGCTTCCTGCAGTCACAACCTCAGCGCCGGGGCTTTCCATTTTTTCCCTGATTTGCGCAATGAGATATCTAAGTCATGGGAAAAACCTCACTCCTCTTGCATCTCCAATACAGCTGTGGCACCTCTCTCCTGAAGTGGCATCATGCTTGAAAGCTCCGGTGTTGCCCAGCAAACCATGCAGAGATACCTCTGCATTGGTGGGCAGGGCTTAAATGGCGGCAGGTCGGGCTGGTTCATGTCTGCACTCAATGGCTATTCTGCAGGCATACCAGCCCCACCTTTAAAAAGACTTGGATGAGGGCGAGGGACCAACTCCAGAGGATATTACGGAGTTGCGTAAAGCCACAGATTTGTCTCTATGGGCTACTAAGGAGACGGCCTGTGCCATCGGCTGCTCCATGGCAGCTCTGGTAGCCATGGAGAGACATCTGTGGCTAAATTTATCTGGGATAAAAGAGAAAGATAAGGCATTTCTCCTGGATGCGCCGTTCTTGCCTTCTGTCCTGTTCGGTGACGCAGTAAATACTGTAGTTGACAGGTTCCAGGAGGCGAGGAAGCAATCTGCGGCGTTCCAGCAATTTCTCACTCACTGCTCATGATCCAAGTCAAAGTAGGCTGTACCGAACGGTCAACCTCAGCCGTCAACGAGCTCCTTGTACCGCTAGGTACAAAAGGAGAGCGTTGCCTCTAGAGCCCCTCCCACGGGAGCCTGGCAACAGAGGAAACGCTCTCGCTCAAAGTCCTCTGACCTCGCTGGGGTGGTACAGACTGCAATGGTTCCAGTTCAGGCTTGGGTAATGCAACAAAAAGTACACTCTCTGCTGGTCAAAGAGGCCATAGAACGTGTTCCTCCTCCAGACAGGGAGTTTGGGATTTACAGCCGGTACTTTATAATTCCAAAGAAGGATGGAGGGTTGTGGCCAATTTTAGATCTGAGACACTTGAATTGTTCTCTGAGGAGGTTCAGGTTAAAGATGCTCACTATTCCCTAGCTCTTTTCTCTCGCACAAGTGCATGGATGCAGCTCTGGCCCTGCTGAGGCTCCAGGGCATCCGTGTACTGAATTATATCGACGACTGGCTCATAATGTCTCAGTCTCAAGAGATGGCACTTCGGCATCGAGATGTCGTCCTTGGGTCATATTCAAAGCTTGGGGTTGAGACTCAACAAGAAGAAAAGCGTGTTGATGCCCGCCCAGAGAACTATGTTCCTGGGCGTGGTATGGTACTCGACTACGATGCTGGCACAAATGTCTCCCGCGTGTATCGAGTCCATCCTGGCCATGGTGTGCAGGATAAAGCTAGGCCACACCATCACTGTAAAGCAGTTTCAAAGACTGCTGGGCCTTATGGCAACTGAGTCCAATATAATACCTTTGGGCCTCCTGTACATAAGACCCCTTCAGTGTTGGCTGAAAGAAAAGGGGTTTTCCCCGATGGGAAATCCATTCCGTATGATCAGGATTACGCGCAGATGCCTTCGTTCCCTATCGATATGGAAGAAACCTTGTTCGTGTCTTGAGAGATGTCCCACTGTCCACTGCGGTTTTCTCTCACACATCCAGCCCCACTGGGGTTGGATGCCATGGTACAGGTGTGGCCGAGGCTGCTCACGGGAGTTCTGGAGAGAGTCCATCGAGATGAAGTCAGTCTACTTCTAGTTCGGCCATTTTGGCCGGCCCGGCCCAGTATGGTTCTCAGACATAATATCACTCCTGGCAGGTCCGCCATGGCAGATCCCTCTGAGGAGGGACCTACTGTCTCAGGCGGGAGGCTCAATATTCCACCCTCGCCCGGAGCTGTGGAAGCTGTGGGTCTGGCCCCTGAGGGGGTTCAGTACCTAGATGCTGGCCTCTCAGCCGGAGTCGTCGAGACCATACTTAGTTCCAGAGCTCCTTCCACTAGAAGATTTTATGGCCTAAAGGGGAATGTGTTTTCCACTTGGTGTAGAGAGCATGAATTAGACCCAGTTAACTGCCCAGTGGCTTCAGTTCTGGAGTTCCTTCAAGATCGCTTCTCTGCTGGTCTCACCCCGTCCACACTTAAGGTGTACATGGCTGCCATTGCGGTTTTCCATGCACCACTAAGTGATGGGCCTCTGGGGAGGAACCAGCTGGTCATACATTTTCTCCATGGTACATGGAGGATGAGACCGACAACCAGGAGCAGAGATCCAACCTGGGACCTGGCGGTGGTTCTTGAAGTGTTATCCCTGGACCCCTTCGAACCACTTCAGTCGGCATCAGCTAAGGGCCTGATGCTTAAGATGGCCTTTCTCCTAGCCATTACCTCGCTTAAGAGGGTGGGAGATCTCCAGGCCCTGGCAATATCGCCAGCTTGCTTGGAGTTTGCCCCTGGAGGTGTTAAGGCCATCTTGTATCCGAGACCTAGCTATGTGCCCAAGGTGCCCTCCAGTATGGCACAGTCTACGGTCCTGCAGGCATTTCATCCTCCACCACATGTGTCAGCAGAAGAAGAGAGGCTCTATGTGCTCTGTCCTGTCAGAGCACTGAGTATTTACCTTGAGAGGTCCTCTTCCTGGAGGAGGTCGGACCAACTGTTGGTGTGTTTTGGGTCACCTAAGAAGGGGCTCCCTGCATCCAAACATACAATTAGCAATTGGATTGTACAGGCTATTGCCTCGGCCTACCAGGTGCGCAATTTGCCTTCACCTTTGCCCATGAGGGCTCATTTCACTAGGGGAATGGTGTCCTCAAGGGGCCTCTACTCGGGAGTGCCCCTCCAGGAGATCTGTGAGGCAGCCGGTTGGGCTTATCAGGTTTTATAGTCTGCACCTCCCCAACACGCCGCGTGCTCAAATGCTCTCGTCCTAGATTGTGCCTGATACAGTTTCACACTAGGGCAGGCATATTTGGCGCGTGGCATAGTGGGCATTCGTTTCCCAAAGTGTCATTCTTACGACGTAGTTTGAGTTCCCTCGAAAGGGAACATCTCGGGTTATGTCAGCAAAATCCAGCCTTTGACAGCTCCAGGGCTTTTATGAAAGCTACAGCCTTTAGCCGCTGCCTACAACACGCTGGATTTTTGATTGGAAACCGAAACTCCCGCTAAACGTTTACTCTTTGAATTCTTGCACCCGGAAACAACACAAGTTGACACCATAATGACTAAAAGTTTGCTAAGAAGTTTTGCTACTAATGCAATGTGGTATTTTACTCTTGTAAGCGAATCCATAACAGACTGGTGGGAGTGGCCTTGGAAGTTTTCCTATTTGGCCAAAGGGGAGACAGAGTTGGAAGTACTAAAGTAACTAAATGAATACATATATGTGTATATATATACATACTAATACAAAGTACAGGCCTATAGAGATATTAATAAATGATAAAAATGACAAAATTACTAAAATGTTAACTAAAATGAAAATGAAAATATAAAACCAAAATCTAATTCAAAATTATAATAGTATATCAATTATAATAATACTGGTTGAATAATAAAATTAGCTGTATTATCAAAACCATACTTGAGCAGTTGTTAGTTCAACAATAGAGTACAGTAAATTACAGGAGTTTTATTGAGAAAAAACATTCCATTCATATTGTTCCTGTAAAGCAGTATCTCTTTTTCTATCTATTCATTTACTGTATGTTATAATTTTTTGTACAATATTTTTTTAAATAATCAAAATGTTTATAAATACATAAAATACCAGAACAATGTAGACCTACAAAAAGTTTAATTTTGTAGACTCTTGAAGGGTTTCCAAAATCTCAATTAAAAATACAAAACAAACCCAGTAATATTGTGAAATATTATTTCAATGTAAAACAGCTGTTTTCTATGTGAATATATAGTAAAGTGTAATTTATTCCTGTGATCAAAGCTGAATTTTCAGCATCATTACTCCAGTCTTCATTGTCACATGATCCTTCAGAAATCCTTCTAATATGATGATCTGATGCTCAAGAAACATTTCTCATTATTATCAATGTTGAAAACAGTTATTTGCATTTTTTATTTCAGGATTCTTTGATGAATAGAAAGTTCAAAAGAACAGCATTTATCTGAAATAGAATCTTTTGTAACAATAAACACTACCGTTCAAAACTTTGGGGTCAGTAAGAATTTATTTTATACAAAATACTTTCAGAAAGTATTTTATTTTTTGGGGGAAATAAATCAATACTTTTATTCATCAAGGAGGAATTAAATTGATCAAAAGTGACAGTAAAGACATTTATAATGTTACAAAAGATTATATTTGAAATAAATGCTGTTGTTTTTAACTTTCTGTTCATCAAAGAATCCTAAAAAAAATGGTACACAACTGTTTTCAACATTGATAATAATCATAAATGTTTCTTGAGCATCAAATCATCATATTAGAATGATTTCTGAAGGATCATGTGATTGAAGACTGGAGTAATGAAGCTGAAAATTCAGCTTTGATCACAGGAATAAATTATACTTTACTATATATTCACATAGAAAACAGCTGTTTTACATTGAAATAATATTTCACAATATTACTGGGTTTGTTTTGTATTTTAATGAAATAAATACAGCATTGGTGAGCATAAGTGACTTCTTTTAAAAACATGAAAAATCTTACCGACCCCAAACTTTTGAACAGCAGTGTATATATGTAGGTATTTTGTAAATTTTGTAAATATATATACAAACACCAAGTTTGTTGTGCATTGTAGGCATATATGTGTAGGGCTGCATAAAATAATAACACTAGCCTAGATAGCAGGCAGCCTATAAATCGTTAAAAATGAACACTTCACTACAGTAGACAAAAATATATGGATTATCATGTTACTTTAAACGTTTCCATTCCTTATGAAATGAGATTGGAGTCAAAACATGAAGCCTAATGTTTGGCGTGTCACAGCACGACTGACTGACTGAAACTCAGCACGTGCAGAGAACGTTTACTGAAACGATCGAGCCGCTCCAAACTATGAAACATTATTGTTACATTATACATATCTACGTTTGAGCAGATATCCACAAACACAGTATTTAACAGTAAACACGGGTCTAAACATTATAATATTCACCATATTAGAATGAACACTCATACTAGCCTACTTTTATATGGTGCTGTGTTTATTTATCGAACATAAAAATATTCTTGTGTTGTACATGTATATTCATTTAACATAAGGCTTCATGTTTTTACTCCAATCTCATTTCATAACATTTTAGTCTGGCACCAGTTTAACTAGTAGCTACAATGTAGCCTAAAGTTTATGCAACAACATGCTTACTATTATGTGTCTTACCTTAAAAATCGTTCTCATAATCAAATCGTGTTCTTCTAATTCTTCTGAGATAAATCCAAGATAAACAGCACAGCACAAACAGTCTTCCAAACTCATGAAAAGCAGAGGAATACTGAAGTCGCTGATTCTTTGTTTAGAGGTGATAAGGGCGTTAACAGCTCTGAGTTCCTTCACGTGGATCATTTGCATGTGAACAGATCGTGCACGTGAGGGTGTGGTCAAATTAAAGTTAATGAGCTCGGGCTGGAGAAACTGCACATGTCGTTGCTTTCATACGGATTTCTTAAACGAGAATATTTGTTTTTGATATTATTTACATCATTTAAAAAAAGAGACTTCAAGCTTTGTAAAGACATTACTTTCACGTGTGGGTGGCAAGTATTCGCTGAGTTACAGATCATTTTCGGTCGCGTTTCAGAATGAACTTCACATTGAGAGAGAAGACAGAACGCGCATCATGTTTGTTTTCTTTATTTTACAAAAAACACAACTTTTTGTTTTTATTATTAGTGTACACAAATAAAAGAAGACATTTAATGAAGACAGCTTTTAATGATGTATAACACTTGCCTGTATGACAAAAATCGACAGAGTTATTTGAGTTTCTTTTGCACTGATAAGAGAAAAAGCGAGACTATGGCGCCGGCGCGATAGCCAACCCCAGGGGGTTAACCTTTGACAGCAGTACCCATACTTTTTGCCATGAAATAAAATCAAACATGACAAGAATTTAAAGTAATTAATTTGAGTGATGAGTCGTCTGTGAGCAAATGGCAGCCGATTGTCTAAATGCACATCAGGAACGCAAGCAGATCTAGTCTTGCAGAGTTAAACTAAATATGTACTGTTCTCTTAAAACCCACACTAAAGAGATCTCTCATGCCAGATACGAACCAGTAAGCCATGATAATGAGGAGCATCGCCCCATGTCCTCACTCATACGACTACTTCAAAGGATCTACGTCTGTGCCAGCAGACCATGTTGATTAAGAATATTAGCCCTCACCCGAGCAGAGCCCTAAAGCAGCTCTCAAAACGCCAACATGTCAGGCTTTTTCCAAGAGAAACTGGTGCCAGCATATGATAGAATCTGTCACGAATCATATGCTGAATTTAAACTGCAAGCAGAGTGCATGCCTGAAGACCTTAAGGCTAATGAGTGAATATATCTGTCCGTTGAGACAGACAGCGAGAGACTTACAAGAGAGATATTATCTGGATAATAAGGACATTTGGGCAACTCACTTTGACAGCAGCGTGATTAACCACTCAATGTGCTTTCACTCCGTAACACAAACTTGTTATAGTGTTGAGATGAATAAATTAAGTGTACATATCATGTAGAGTAATTGTAAGATCAGCATGGAGTGAAACATCCATTATCATATGCAGTCATAAAAACACTATGAAATTAGCTAACAATCACCATTTTCTTTGTTGACATTTTTGCTTGAACTGGGGGCTGGAACAGGACACTATGAATGGCTCGTATTTGTTTATGTCAAAACTGGACTTGACAGCTTGTTCTGTCTAAGAAAGCATTTTAAATTGCATTTAAAATACACTTTCAGTTTAAATAAATTCCAGCCACTTTCTATGCAACTGATCAATGGATGAAATAAAGTCCAAGTGTTAATGTACCCAATGACACATTGACCAACTATGATTTGCTGATAGGCTATTTATAATTTAGGGGGAGGGGATGTAGAGATCATTATTGGACAGAATATTTTGTTGTGCAAGATGAGACATTAATATTTTTGGTCTATCTTGAGAGACTGCACATTTTTTTTATGGTGAAGTAAAGTATGTACAGTACAGTATGTAGTTTCTGTGGCACCTAGCAGAACACAAATGTAGTTATCATTTTATGTTTTTTTTAATATATTCAGGAAACTTTTATATGTATAACAGGACATTTTTAAATGTCCTTCTATTTTTTAGACCGTTCACACACTTTTGGTTACCACCATTTTGTTATCTTTTTGTATATGTGATGAGAAAATATAGATTTTGCCACCCATATCTGATTAGTGATGTTTGATTTGTGAATGAATCATTCTTTTGTTCAGATTCTGCTCTTTGAATCAGTTGAACTGGTTTGCAAATTAGACCAATGTTTTGTTCAGACATTGTTGTGATCCAGTTTATAGTCAATGATCTGACCATCATGTTTGACTTGAAATGAGCAAGGAAAAGTAAATTGTGACTTATTGGTTATAATGAAGGTTCACTGAAACAAACAGTTTGAAAGGAATGAGTTACCACCACCACTATTTATTTTCAATGCCAGTCTTGACCAACCGCAGTGGTATGTGTATGTGTCACGTCAGTGTGTATTTGCAATTAGGGAAGAGATGCAGACTTCCTCCAGACATGCCGTTCAGTAATAAAATCTCTTGCTGGCATTAAGATGGAGCCTGGGCGTCTTCCTGACGAGCTTGGCATTTATACTTAATTAGGAAAACACTCTGGTCTGCTGAACCTTTAATTACACACCATTCATCCAGCTGCTGGAGATGACCCAGACCAACCCTTTCCACACTCATCTGAAATTAGGCTTGTTTGGGGAGTGATACATCACTGCATATCAAACAAAGCGGCGATATCTGGCCAAAAATAAGTCGGTGTGACTCAGCTTTATCTGCAACGAAGGTTAGAGTCCAGACATCAGCTCCCAAGCTGCTTCAAATATTGATTAGCAAGTCCAGCTAATTAAATTACCATTAGTAGGCTATATTATTATCAGGATAATATCGCTTCTCAAAGGAGCTATTAAACTCTTTAACTACTCTTGACATTTAAAATGAATATAAGCGATCACATGACTCTTTGTTCTACTTTGTTGTACAAGCAGCCATGGCAAATCTTAATCCAGTTTAAATCCTGCAGATTAAAAACGGCCGGTGTATTATTCATGTACAGTTTGAGGCTGGCCCAGGAAAGATGCTCTGAATTAAACAATCTTGCATTAGATTACATCTAAGAAGCTACACATGAGCTAATTAGACATTGATTTCTCTGTCCTGCCCAGGAAATATATCGAATACAGACATGACATCAGCGCTTAAATGGATTTTCCCTTGATCAAATTTGTTTGCAATACAGTGTTTTAAAAGTAGTGGTACTTTTTCCAAATTAATATTACTTTTATTATTTTAATGCATGCTCAACATTTTAAGTCTTTTTTGTAGTAATATACAAAATAATTTAAAAATAAAAATGTTTCAAAATTATATATTTTTAATTATTAATTATATAAATTAGCCTAATTAATATTATTTTTTAAATATTTCTTATCTTTATAATTTATTATTAACATTATTTAAAAGTTTTTTTTATTTTTTTTTACAAATTTGCAAAATATTAAATTGAACGATGCCTGTAGTTACTGTTTCAGGTAAATTAGTGGGTAACGCTTAATTTTACAGTCCTGTTTCCCATGTACATACTATGTACTTATTATAGTAATTACAATAACTGGGTAATAACTAGGTACTAACCCTGAACCTACCCCTAAACCTACCCTTAACCCATGTACTTACCTTATATTACCCAGTACTTTCTAGGTAAGTTCACTGTAAGTACTGTACTGTAAAATGAAGCGTTTTCCAATTAGTTTTGTTTAATTGGTTGTATTTGGTGTAAAACAAATGGCATCACCTGAGATCCTCGTGGTTTTTATACAAGATGAATAAGTCAAGTCAAATATATTTATATAGCGCTTTTCACAATACAGATTGTATCAAAGCTGCTTCACAGTATCAATCAAAACAACTTAACAATGTTTGTTTATTACTGGAAAAAAGACATCCAAGTTTGGTAGAGCTGATCAATGGTATGATCGGTTAATTAATTTGAATATCCCCAACTGAGCAAGCCAAAGGCAACAGTGGCAAGGAACCGAAAAACTCCATCCAGTGACCTAATGGTGTCCTAACACTCCATCAGATGACCCAATGGAGAAAAAAAAAACCTTGGGAGAACCCAGGCTCAGTCGGGGGCCAGTTCTCCTCTGGCGTTTATGAACTAGAGGCCGAATTTACAGTAACTGTAAGATAAAAAATGTATATGAATGCCTGGCTAAATAGATGCGTCTTCAGTCTAGTTTTAAACTGGGAGAACGAGTCTGAGCTACGAACAATATCAGGAAGGCTATTCCAGAGCTTCGGAGCTAAATGTGAAAATGCTCTGCCTCCTTTGGTGGATCTGGATATCCTAGGAATGACCAGAAGCCTCGAATCTAGTGATCTTAAAGAGCGCGATGGATTGTAAGGCGATGGAAGATCCGTTAAATAGACTGGAGCTAAACCATTTAGAGCTTTATAAGTCAAAAGCAATACCTTGTATTTAATACGGAACTTTATAGGTAACCAATGAAGTGATGATAAAATCTGTGTTATATGATCATATTTTCTTGATCTAGTAAGAACTCTAGCGGCTGCATTTTGGACTAACTGTAGCTTGTTTATTGAAGATGCAGGACAACCAGCTAATAAAGCATTACAGTAATCTAGTCTCGAGGTCATGAATGCATGAACTAACTTTTCTGCATCAGATACTGATAGCATATTACGTAGCTTAGCAATGTTTCTAAGGTGGAAAAACGCAGTTTTTGTAACATATGAAATATGCTTTTCAAAAGACACCCAGGTCTTTTACTGTAGCGGATAAAGTAACAGGGCATCCTACTATGTTAAAGTCGTGCTGTGAAAGGTTTTGTGGACGGTTTTTAGAACCGGTAAGTATTACCTCTGTCTTGTCTGGATTTAATTAAAGAAAATTACGCGTCATCCAATCTTTTATATCTTTAACACAATCTGTCAATTTGGATAATTTAGCGTATTCATCTGGCCGTGATGAAATATATATTTGAGTGACATCAGCATAACAATGGAAACTAATTCCATGTTTCCTTAGAATATTACCAAGTGGCAGCATATATATTGAGAATAATAAAGGGCCTAACACAGATCCCTGCGGCACTCCATAGTTTGCCGAATACTGTTCTGATTGCAAAATAATGGATATAATTAATTAAATTATATCCTCTTTTTAAAAAGAGGACAATGTCAATATGTTTGATCTTGGCAGAATAGATATACACTGCTGCTGCTGTTATTGTTGCTGCAGAGCAAGTACGTGACTTTCTACTGCAATGTATACACAACACGCTGCTGTGAGCAAGTAAGACATGGTGCTGCTGTACAATGTAGCGTACATGAATTACCTGTAGCAGATCTATACAGGTGGAGCTGAGGAAGGAGGAGGGTTTCTGGAAGTGCACTGCACTGCTACAGCAAATGCTGACCAAGTATTTAAAGGTTGAGCAGTGAGCTCATTAGCTACTGATACAACAGGAACCAATCAACTGTGCCCTATGGAGAATGACGTGATTGTAAGCAGATTGAGTTAAGGACCTATCAGCCTGCGCCATCTAGAGTTTCATGACAGAACTTTGTATTAGACCAATTCTTGTAATGTAACTCTAGCTGTTTACAGCCCTCAATGAGATACAGCAAGCAGCGGGCCAGGCTTTTGACATTTTTATTAAGTTTTTAACAGAATTATAAAATTCAACACATATGCACCAAACATTTATCCACATGCACAGTTTTAGTATACAAGACAAAACAGTTACTTTTCAATGTGAAAATTTCATGTTATATGTAAGTCATCTCACAGAGATTATTCACTAATACATCAGTATTAAATTCCTAGGGCCGTGTGCAGTAGAAAACGTTAGGTTATCAATGCTGGCCGACTCTAAAAATATATAGTCACTATTTACATCAGGCCAAGGTCTCATCATTTTTCATTTCAGATTACTTCGAAACATAATTGGATTGTAGCGATAAGATCTGTCATTAACAGCTCAGATTTTCATATTATATCAAAGTTTTGCCAAAGGGAAACCATAATGTGAAGAAATGAAACTCACTGATTATACAGCATACACAAAATTAGGCAAATTAGACTTCACAATTTTAAGAGAATCATTGCTATTAAACAACAATTATTGTTTCAGTGTTTATATGCATCATTACGCAGAGACTGTAACTGAGGGTTGATGGGGCACATTAGTTGGAGAAAAACAGCAAATGGAAAAACTAACATGTTATTTGTAAAGAGGGTGTCATAAGCAGCACTATTTTTAAATTACTGTAATATGAAATACTTATAGTACATATCAAATATCTATTTTCACTTTCCTATGCTGAAAAAAAAGAACAATGAATGCTATGTCTGAAATAATAGACAACTGGAATTCCAAAGAGATAAACTCAACTATAGAACTATAAAGAACACTTGACCATAAAATAAATGTAAAACTATTCATCATACTGGCTTTAAAATGAAGTGTTTGCAACCCACTTTATTTCTGTAATGTAACAAAGGGCAGACTTGTATGTAATTTATCCATCAGGGATAACTTAGACCAAAAGCCATCTCATATTAAAGGTCTTGAAGAATAAGAGAACTTGACATCAGTGAGTGACATCAGTCGAAATGGAAAGTTGTTTAAGGGGCGGAGCCTATTTGAAATAAGTCACAATGAAACCAGGTATGTGTATTAAGAAATGCTTAAAATGACCTTAATTATGCATACTGCCATTCAAACTTTTGGTGTCAGTAAGGTTTTCTCTTGAAAGAAATACTATTCAGAAAGGATTAATTGCATTGATTAAAAGTGACAGCAAAACATTTACAATGTTACAAAAGATCGCTATTTCAAATAAATTCTGTTCTTTTGAACTTTCTAATTCATCAAAAAATCCTGAAATAAAAATGATCAAGGTTTCAACAAAAATGTTAAGCAGGACTACTGTTTTCAACATAAGACATAAGACATGTATCTTGAACACCAAATCGTGACAGTGAATACTGGAGTAATGATGCTAAAAATTCAGCTGTCACAGGAACAAATCTACAATAAAAAAAACTGTTATTTTAAATTGTAATAACATTTCACAATATTACTGTTTTTACTGTATTGTCTGGCCAAATAAATGTAGCCTTGGTGAGCATACAAGCCTTCTTCCAAAAATGTTAAAAAATCTCACCAACCCCAAACTTTTGGATGGTAGTGTATGTCTGCCAATCCTGAAATGTAATTATTTTTCCCTTGCACTGACTTGTCATATGTATCTAATTCTTCTTCAAGAAACGTTTCATTGTTCTCAGCATCTTTTTGACAAATTCAAGTCCATCCGAAAACTAAATGGGAGAAGGGCAAGGACATCTCAGACACTCAAAGCACAAACTCCACACAAGATGGCTGACAGAAACACCGACATCAGTCAATCAAGAGTCTGCACTGTGACAGAGCAGAAAAATCAATATCCCATTGACTGGGCCACTGCAGCCTAATCAAGGTGCCCAGACCTTTATGAAAGCTTGAAGGAGAACAGATAGGCTGTCCTTATTTGGACTCTGCAGCCTCTCTTTTTTAATCTCCCTCACTAACTTTTTAAACATGTCTTCATGGGCTGTTCTGCACCTGTTCTGGAGTCTTGGACAGAAAGGCTGTGTCACCATGGTTCACTACCTTGTGCTTTCTTATGACTTTGAGAAGAACAAGTGCAATTTATGGACTCTACAGCCTGATACTGCCACGAGAGCCAGGAACATATTGTCCAGTGAAGGCACTATTCCTTGGCAGTGAACCTCAGCATTAAAAGGTCACCCCCGAAGCGTCCCGGCCTCTTATCTCATTGAAGGTACAAATGAGAAATTCAGAATTCAAGGCGCATTATATGGGCATCAACATGAGATATGATCTCCATATTTTGGTAATGCAATATCATAATGTGACTTTTGCACAGTAATACAGGATCAGGAAGGAGAACCCACTTGGTAGGGACCTCTGGGGGCTATCACACATTGTATTTGTTTGCAAGGCTTTCAAATCTTTTCACATCCACAAGGCCATTAGAGCTATAAAAATTTGATACGAGTCCCACTTCCAGCAGTGTTCCACATCTTGTCACTTCGTTTTTGACAACTTGTTTTGCAGTCTATGCCAGTTTACTAACATGCACAGAGACAAGTACAGGTAGACTATGGAGGCAAATCAATGACTAAAAGAACCGAGTGCACAACAGATGCTGGCGCGCACGGTAAATGACTTCCGCTAGAGGATAACAAATCTATACGCGAGGAAACGGATTTTGGTAGATTTACAATGCTAATAACCATGGAAATGGGTATTACAGTCTGTAAATATCTCTTAACAGCACAATGGAATCACTAGTAAGACTTCCTGTTAATAAAGTATCTGGTAAGAATCTATTCTATATTAACAATGCATTAAATCACAATGTACATTAATAAACCACAATAAATAAAACAAATTAAGTGATATGTCTCAAGTCAAGTGAATTACGGGTCATTGGACAGGCGTCCAATAAAATCTGACTTCGGGAAAAGGGGAAGTAACCAATGACGGTTATTAAAACAGTAAGTCCCGCCCCTCGACTGCCAAAAATAAAAGTATTTGAGCGGGCAAAAGCAGCAGGCGAGAGAAGATCAAGCGCGAGAGCCTGGGGAATGATCATGCGTGCATGCGAGGGCTTGTATTACATGCAGAGGACATGTCATGCGCACGCTCAGGGTTTGAATGAGCTCGCAAGTTTCCTTGCGTGTAGATCTGTTATCCTCTTGCGAAAGTCATTTACCGTGCACGCCAGCATCAGTTGTGCGCTTGGTTCTTTTGGGCATTGATTTGTCGCCATAGTAGACATGTATGAGTGCCTGAACTGCCTGAAACAAGTCGTCAGTAAATCCAGTCTCACTTCCTGCACAAACCTCTGTAGGTTTGTAATACATTTGCATAATCCCAGCCTACGGTCTTCATTGGCTGCCTGTGAACAACATCTACTTTGTCCTCAAACACTATAGTTGTAGCTGAGGCCTGGAAAAGTTTTTTTGTGAAAGCAAATCCACCTCAAAAAGAATGACGACTCAGGCTTGAATTGACACGGTAAAACCGACACCATAATCACAGTTCCTATCACTGTGTATACAAGTGCTGAGAAAGCCTCTGGATCAGAAATTCAGATATGGTAAGCTAATTGTTGTTTCACGCTGTAAACTGTAGATCAATCACAACAATCCACACCAGAATAGTTTCTTATGAGCATGCGAAAGTTTCTCGTAAGCACGTCAAAGTCTGTATATTTTTATTTTTGAAAAGGTCCCTTTAGGGGCTCCGTACATGTAAACCTATTGTAGGAGACCTCCAAAACTAAATTAGTAACCTTAAACTAGTATAATAGGGGCACTTCAAAAGGCATGAATGGATTGTGTATAGCAATATAGTGTGGCGGGACTAACAAAAGGAAATTAAAGTGTGAAACTGGTTCAGCTGGATGACGTATAAGGAGCAAATTCTCACAGGAAAAGTAAGCCTTAATTGTGCAGAGTGTCTAATGCTTCATGCATCAATAATTTAACTGTCATGAAATGTCGAACAAAATGCTAATACCCATCAAAGAGACTGAGAGGGAGCCTTTGGAGTCGATGGCACTGTAATCGGGACGGGACAGCAACGCTCATTTCTTAACTAATGGAAGATTTCCATTAAGACAAATCAATGCTCAGCTTTGTTAACCCAGACCCAGAACTTAGTTCAGCACAAAAGAAGCCACAAACAGATCCAAAAATCTGCATTATATTAGAGCAACTTCCCACCAACACTGGTTTCTTAGCCCTTGTCCTCAACTGCAAAACTATTTTCTATATCTACTTTGGTGTGTACATGAATTTAAGGCATTGATTGTTCTCAAAGATCAGAGGAAAAGATGTTGCACACATTGGCACACTGCATAAAGAAGCGTATTATACAAAAACAAAAGCCCCCCCCCGGTTTTAGAGTGCCAAAGAAACATATATTATATGCAAACAAAAAAATGTTTTCTTAAACTGTGTGTTTGTCTTGTTTTCCAATTATAAAAAAATATCTAAACACTCCAAAAAAAAAGATAATTTTATTAAACAAAATTATATTATAATATTAATTATATAGTTATTATAATTACCTAATTATATTATAACATAATTACCTATAATATAAAAAAAAAAAAAAAAAAAAATATATATATATATATATATATATATATATATATATAAAGCTATATTCTCTGTAAAGAAGTCTTAATATTTTATGGTTAATTTAATTTAAGTTAATTTTAACTCTTATCTGTTTATCTTTTTTTTTTTTTTTTAAGGTTGTTTAGATATTTTGACAGGAAAAAAAAAAATACTCATTAAGAAAATATTTTTTTTTTGCAGTTTGTTCTAGTCCATCCCAAAACCCCTAATTACTCTTGTGCAGGCCTTTGCCATGTTTACTAAAGATGAATTTCCCAAGATTCCCATGACATTTCAATATCCGGCTCTTTCAAACATGTTGCCGGAGCTGGGGAATCCCATCAAGTCAGACTGTAATGAAAAACATAAGCCTTGTATAAGCAAAGAGCAGAAAGTATGTTTTCCTTGGTGAGGCCTGGTCTGGTGCTCATGGGACGTGAACATCAGGAGGCACTGAGCGTCGACAGAGCGCAGATGAGGAGCGGAGAGAGAGAAAGTGTGCACAGCCTTCCGGCTCTGGATCCACGTGCACCCATGCCTGTAAGCCAACGCAGACACAACCATTAAGAGACACTATTTAACCTCCCGAAGGAGAGAAAGACAGACAAAGCATTGTGGTTTAAATTCGCAGACAGCTCTTTCCTGAAACAAAGAGCAATTGTATATAAGGTAAGCTCCACAATCTAAATTATTAGGCAATTTCCAAGAACAAAATATACTCTGAAAGTCTTAAATAACTTTTTTTCTTTTCCAAATAAATGGTCAGAAAATGGTCAGTTTCAGAGAGTCAAAGCCAATATCAATGAATATATTAGAACTTCTATATATATATATATATATATATATATATATATATATATATATATATATATATATATATATATATATATATATATAAATAATCATATATTTTCAAAATATATCTAAATGCATACACACACACACACACATATATATATATATATATATATATATATATATATATAACATTATATTTATTATTAACTTACATTGACCCAATGAAACGGACAATACTATGTACATTTTTGTTTACGAATTTCATTTGAAAAACTATATATATTTTGTTGCAGGAATTATTTACATTATTTTAAATAATTGGAAATATATATATATATATATATATATATATATATATATATATATACATATATATATATATATATATATATATATATATATACATATATATATATATATATATATATATATATATATATAGCTGAATAGAATGGTAGAGCAGAGCTTGATTAGTTAAATGGAACATGATACTTTATAGATAGATGATAGTTTATCTAGCATCTGTAATAGTTCTTACCACAACAATAAAAAATAAAAAAAAACACGAGATTTGTGCCTCTAATGCTCATCATACCAATTCGTACCCTGTTCTTAGAAAGAGCCATTATTGAGGAAAGTATCCTGTGATGATAATGCTCGGGTTGAATCTGTAAGCAGATCTCTGTAAGAAGGGGGAGGGAAGTAGAGCATGTTTTGATTGCCTCCCATTTGAGAGAATGAAGGAATTGGGGGTGATTCTCACTCATTTATATGCCACTCGGGCTTCGCAGTGACAGAGATAGATAGCAGAGGAGTGTGCATTTCTTAAAAGGTCGGATTCTATGACTCACTGAAAGACTGAAGCGAACAGAGGAAAATATTTAGGCGTCCAAACTGACTGAATCCCCATTAAGAGCTTATCAATTCCAGCGGAAGATTAAATAAAAGACGGCAACAGGAAATGAGAGACTTACTGAGTTGGTGGATGTGGATAGGCTCACTTCCTTCCCCCAAGCCCCCTTCACTGAGGGTCTTGATCTGAATGACGTAGTTGTCATTTGGATTGAGGGTCAACTCCACCGAGGTTTTGTTGGTGATGACAGAGTACATGTCGTTATTACGGTGTCTTCTGTACTGCACCTGCAGATGATGGCACCCCAATCAATCAAAGTTTCATTCAAAAGAATTAAAACTAGGGCTCTTAAAAAAAATAAAATGAATTACGTTATGTTCATCAATTAGATCTATTGAAATTCGTCACATATTTGGTGAGAAAAGCCCCCAAATGTATATAATTTTAAGACATTACATTATAGTGGCATTATAATAGACATACCTGACTTGTAAAAGTGCTTATTATTATTATGTTTTTATTAATTGCACTGAATTAATACATCACATTGACAGCTCTAATAAAAACTGAAATGAATCACGTTCCTCCTTCAGTACAAGCCTATTTTATAAACTGACCCGAAGTCAGATCGCTTTGAAAAATAATAACATACCTCTTCTCAAAAAGCTGCATGATTTGAGGC
The DNA here is from genome assembly GCA_026230005.1 of Gila orcuttii. Lineage (NCBI taxonomy): Eukaryota > Metazoa > Chordata > Actinopteri > Cypriniformes > Leuciscidae > Gila > Gila orcuttii. The sequence continues at coordinate 40,533,013 of JAPDVR010000011.1, forward strand.
ATCATTCATGTCTGTAGCAGTTTAAGATTTAGAGAAAGTGGTTCATTAAAATCTCTATTCCTAAGTATAAGCAATAGCAGTGATGTTTGCCATGAAAGGAGTTAAACATAGGTGATGCTCTGTTTTTCTAGATAATGTTTACTGATGCTAATGGCAAATACTTTCCCCTGAGCTTCATGACTGTTTTCCCTTGTGGGGAAATTAGTACTGTGAGAGCTGTTAATTGCATGCATGTGTAATTAAGAGAGAGGTGGAACGAGACATGAAATAGCATATGCTGTGCCCTTATCTATAAAAACACACAAATTAATGGGTTTCAGGCATGTAACTGCCATATCTTTGTAGCTAAATTATTGCACCCGACAACCCTTATTATGTATATCAATAGTATCAGACGCAATAATGCATTGTAGTTCCTGCCATCATTGTTTGGCTCACAATGTAGCAATGGATATGCCTGCATGCTAAAGGAAAAACAATGAATTACCTCCAGTAAAACTCTCATAAAACATCCTAATGCATTTTTCCAGGTGCAAAGAGATAATGTCACTCACTATGTATCCGGTGACCTCAGATTCAGTTTCGAGAGCAATGACAGGATCCCACTGAAGCAAAAGCTGAGAGCCAATCAGATTCCACTCTACATTCTGAGGAGGCTGTCCAGGTGCTGAGGTTTGCGTGTGTGTGTGTGTGTGTGAGAAAGATATGGACAGAAGAAGAAAGAAAAGGTTCACAATGTGCAATCACTTGTGTTATTGCATTCAATGACATGACATGAAATGTTTGACAAGCACATTAGTACCGTCAGCAGCGATAGTTATTTCAGCCCAAATCCATTGCTAACTTAAAACAGTTTCTCTCAGACGGACTTGGAAACTGTGATTCATACCATGCTAATTAGATAGAATTGATTTTGGTTTTAAGCCTCTACAGTTTGATACTGTCTGATATATATATCTGCTGTTCAGCCCTTTGGGTCAATTTCTGCTGCTTTTAAATGATTTATAAATAAACATGAATTGACTTAATTTGACTACAACAAAAATAGATGGTTGAAAACTCCTTCAGTAGGGAAAAACACACCTTCAAGTCATGTCTCAGCAGTTTCTGTGAACGGTTTCAACAACAACACAAAAGAAATTTACAAGCAATTTGTAGATCTGTCCAAAAGTTATAAGTTATGAATATTTCACAGACATAACTCACAGCACAATTCTGCTAGTTTATCTACTACTCTGTGCCTCAAGCACAAATGTCTTTGACAACTTTAAGATTTAAGATTTGATGATCCTTAAAAAAAACTGTGCTGAATGTTATGGGAGTTTTTTCCTGCAGCAGAGTAAATAAAAAAAGTTAATTGAGAGAAGTTTTTAAAAAGGGGACCTATTATGCCCCTTTTCAAAGTCTTGATTTTGTTTTTGGGGTCTACTAGAATAGGTTTTCATGCTTGAATGTTCAAAAAACACCATATTTTTCACATATTTTTTTTTTGTTGTTGCACCTCTCTTCCCCTTCAGTCAGTAACACTCCATTTAGTTCCTGTATCTATGAAGCCCCACCTTCAGAAAAGCGCAATGTACTCTGGTTGGTTGGCTGGACCAGTGTGTTGTGATTGGTCAACCGCTTCAAGCGTTTTTCAGAAATGTCACACCTCTTACTGTATGCCTTTGGTGGGAATTATTTATATATTTACTTATATACTTTATAATTATATAAACAATAGTGTGACATATGTTTCTGGAAGAAAACGCAAAACTACAATCGAGGCGTTTCAGGGAGTTTAGAATCAGTCCACACTGATATAGAGAATTATTCCCTTTGGAGTGAACTCTGTAACTTTGCAGACCTTTTTCATACTCAAACAGCAACATTACACACTAGAGAAAGTGTAAAAAAGGCATAATAGGACCCCTTTCAAAAAGAAATACATTCACAACTGTGAGATATAAAGTCGCAGATTATTTATTATTTTGGTAACACTCTAGTTTAGGGTCAAATTCTCACTATTAACTAGCTGCTTATTAGCATGCATGCTACTATGATATTGCCTCTTTTATTAGTACTTATAAAGCACATATTAATGCCTTATTCTGCATGAACAGATTCTACATCACTTAATCATACCCACTACCTAAACTGAACAACTACCTTACTAACTATTAATAAGCACTTGTTAGGAGTTTATTGAGGTAAAAGTTGTAGATCATAGTTAGTTAATAGTGAGAATTGGACCCTGAACTGAAGTGTGACTATTATTTTTATTGTGAGATCGAAACAGGCTTCCATTGAACCTTCTTACATCCAACAAATAATATTTTACCAATAACTTCCAATTAAAAACCCGTACATTGAATAAATGTCTAAAAATGGACTCACATGGTTTTTTGGTGGTAACATTGACAGGTATGGACTGGGGGCCAGTTCCTGCAGTATTGAAGGCACACACCGCTAAATAATACTGAGTGTTCCCCTGCAGGCCGCTGACATTCACTGCTGTGTAGTTTCCAGTGATCCGCACTTTACCCACTGTATCCGGCTTGGTATCATCTTCCCAGTACACCACCTGTTCGCCAGGACACACAACAAGTGTATTTTATATATCCTTGACTATGTTTTTACATGTAAATAGCTCTCTGCCAATACAATTACTCACTCTTGCAACCCACTGTGACCCTAAACATTGCAGATTTTTCACAAAGTGCTACTACGCAGATAAGAGTTTTTGGCATGTTCATTTAACTACAAACCTATAAACTGGAATATGTTAACTGTGTCACGGTTCATAAATTCATTGTTTCCTTCTTGTCTCGTGTGCTTGTTGTTATGTGTGTGGGCGTGTGTGTGATTGTGGGCGTGACGGCTCGTTCCACTTGATCAGCGATCAGCTGATCAATCTTCTCTCCCGCTGCATCCAATCTGGTCTTACATAAATACTCATTACATTCTCCTCTCTTTGTCAGATCGTTGTTTGGTGTTCTCGTTTGTGTGAAGTCCTGTTCCAGTCATCGTTGCAGTGTTGCGGTCTTGTTCCTGCCCTTGTTCCCGGTTTCTGTTTCGTGTCTGGATTATTCTCAGTACATCACTATCACCTCTGCACTCTTCACTTGGATCCTTGACCATCTAGTCCCTGCGCCACCAACGAACATGAGACTTTTCTTTTGTATCTGACCCAATAAATTGAGTACTTGCATTATTGCTTCCACTTCATCGATCTCATGACAGTTAAATATCAGGATAATATACAAAGTAAATGTCACAATTTTTTAATCTGCTGCCAAAGAAGGTGAGACATGATATGCACAAAATGAATTACAGACATTACACTTGGCATGAGATTTCTGATGAGTCTTTCAACATGACATGGTTTTACGAGATTTCACGATATTTGACTTTACCATTCACTTCATTCAGCTTATCATTTGTGTCTTTTCTGCAGCTTACAAGCTTGTGAACATATCTCTGGCTATCTGGTAATATGATATTTTTGTAAAATTGTATGGAGATTCCCTTAAGGATATGAAATTTCAATTAACTTTTAGCTGTGTGTGCTAGGTGAAAAACAATTAGATAGCGGAAATTAAATAATCAATTATTAACCCTGAGTCCTATGTAATATCTATATTGAGGCATTAAGTCTTTGATTAGATAATAATGAGATCCAGTCAAGGGAGGAATATTTCTAAATTATTTATTTTCTACTTTTAGAAATGTTGTCCATACAGCAGGATTGTGCGTCATTCAGACTTGAATTGAGAATTCAGTTATTCATTCCAATTCAGTTCCTACATTTTAACTGAGACGGCAAACATGTTGCAGAATTTTAATTCAAAATTGAATGTAAGGAAGTAGAAATCAACAAATTCAAAGAAAGTCATGTGACTGTATTTTTCTAACAGATAGTTAGACAGACATACTTTTGAAATGCTACCTACAGTATAGACATTTTTGCTTACTGTTCAAAAGTTGGGAGTCAGTAATATTTTAAAATATTTTAGAGAGAAGAGTCTCTCCAAATTATTTGTATTAATAATACAGAAAAAAGTAATATTGTTAAATATTATTACAATTTAAAATTAAAAACTGTAATATATTCCTTGACGGAGCTGAATTTTCAGCATAATTACTCCAGTCTTCAGAATAGTTATTATATAATGTATGTATTCTGTATGATTCTGATATGATGATTTGGTACTTAAGAAATATTTCTTATTATTATCAATGTTGAAATCACTTAATCTTTTTATGAAAACAGTTTTTCAGGACTCTTTGATGAATAGAATGTTTAAAAGAACAGCATTATATATTGTTTTGTAACAAAGTAAAAGTCTTGACTGTCACTTTTGATCAATTCAATGCACACATGCTTAAAAAAATAATTAATTTCTTTTTAAAAACTGAACTCAGTTTGGAGTATATATTTTATCATATTTCATAAACTTTTTTAGATCAGGGAAGACGAACACTTTCCCAGAATGCATTACCTGTGTTGAATTACTTTGATTTGCAATTCAAAGTAAATCAAATTTTGCAAAGTAAATTCTTATTTAAATGATTCCAAATTTAATTCAAATTCAGCTTCCTGTGGGTGTGACTGAAAAGAATGAAGTGATGAATCGAAAAGAAGCAATAAATTAGAAAAATGCAAAATAGATGCATTTGGATTAGTGGTCTCAGACTTTTGGAGCTCACTGTTTGGTTTTGTGAAAGAGGAAATGCAGTGATGGTTTAAAAAGGAATTTTCCATTTCAAATATTGCAGGTGCTTCAAAGGACCTTGAGCACAAATAAATGGTATATACGGCATACAGCGCAGTTCCTTGATCCATGCTGCTTTGATTTGGTCTTTCAGTCCTTGCTAACCAAAGACGAGACAAAAATAAAACCTAGAAAGTTTTCTTTTTTCCCCCTCATTTAGAATCCAGTGACATGATAGTTCTATTCTTTCCAGACAATACGGCAGCTACCATGGCAACGTGGCTGTTTTGTGCCTCAGGGCAGGGGTGACAGAGATGGAAAGAGTGGCTTGTGAGAAAGCAAGGCTCTCTTTGCATTCTTGAAAGGCCAGCGGAGAGCTTTCATCCAGCTTCTGAGAGACGCAGATATTTAACAAAGTGCAGTCTAAACACTGGCATTCTCGATGTTTGAGGTGGCATGGGAGAGGTGAGAAGCACTTTTAATAATTGCTTGAGATCCGGATTGCATCATTACAGGAAAAACATGACATTTAACGTTACCGTGAACGGCAAGACAATTGAGCCAAACCTCATATCCGAGAACTCTTTCAGGGGTGACCGGAATCGGCTCCCAGGTAACTTCGATGTCGGCCGCCGACAGACTTTTTGCTGACACCCTCTCTGGCGGTACGCTCGGCACTGCGAAGGAACAGAGAAATGTTGAGGCTCTTATTCAAAAAGCTTTCCAAAGCCAACAAGGTAAAATTGGATTAAGTCAGAGAATAAAGCCCTGGTCTCACCTGAGAGAGGCCTTACTTCATTTTAATGGGAACTGTGACTGACAGAGAAGGAGACAATCTGCTGGGAAAATTCAACTAACACTCTAGCACATGAATTGGCCTGTAAGTGTCTAGCAGGATTTGTTGTAACCTATAGCAGCAATAACTAATATAAGGTTGTCATTCGCAGCTTGAACGAGGGAGGAGGGGCGAAAGCTGTCTCAATCAACTTATTCCATTATTCTCATTCAAGGTCACACCTGTATGCGTGAAGGGAGGGAATCGAAAGTGTTTGAGAACGTGAAGGGACTATTGCTAAGTCGGAATGTGTTCCTAATATTTTAGCTCCACAGGCCGACACAATGTATCGTTGACTGGCCTATATTAATATTTCCTGTTGATTAGGCCAGTATTGAAAGCAGCAAACATCAGGGATTAGACTATGAGGCTTATATGTAGGACTAGCGATTTGGGCTGATTGTTCAATTTTGCTATTATTTTCTATAGTAAATAGTACTATTAATGTGCCACACTTCCTCTCTTAACTTACTGCTTTTTGTAAATGTTTCAATATACGATTTTACCTTAAAGGGGTGGTTGATTATGATTTCACTTTTTTAACTTTAGTCAGTGTGTAATGTTGCTGTTTCCAACATCTGCAAAGTTACGACGCTCAAAGTTTAAAGCAAAGGGAGATATTTTCTTTTACAGAAATCGCTTTTTAAGGACTACAACAAACGGCTGTTTGTTAGTGAGGTTAATGACACCACTAACTCTAAAATTTACAAAACCCTGCCCCGGGAATGGGATTTATTAGATTATCATGACAGAATATGCTAATAAATGACTAGAAGATAGTTAACTCCACATCAGCTACATAAATTCATCAACTAACCATTCAGAAATGTCCAGTTGCATTCTACATGTTGTCACTTTTTCTCGAGTCTCTCCATCTTTGTCTGACTCCGTTTTGAACATAGAAGGCTAAAAGTTTTTTGAAAATTTCAGTGCATGTCTGTGTGAGGTTATCAGAGCTGCTAACACCCAAGCTCTTAAAGCTCCCTCCTCTGTGCCGGGAGCAGCAGCTCAATTGCATTTAAAGGGACACACACAAAACAACGTGTTTTTGCTCACTCCCAAAAAGTGACAATTTTAACATGCTATCAAAAATATCTGTGGAGTATTGTGAGCTAAAACTTCACATACACACTCTGAGGACATCAGAGACTTATTTTACATCTTGTGAAAAGGGCATTATAAGACCCCTGTAAGTAAATTCTATGTAATGTAAACACTAATATCTGTAAAAGAGGCTTGAAAAATAAAAATTATAATACCGGCAATCACATTGTAATCAGTCATAAATATATAATTAAATTACCTTATAAGTAATTACCAGTTGTTTTTATTACTTCAAATTTGTAAAACAAAATAAGGTTAAGAAAGTTATTCAATGCACATGTGTTTGTGAGTGTTGATGTACATAAATCCAGCTCTACCTTCTTCTGCAGAGAACACTGTTGCAATAGTGCTGAAAGGTCCTTCTCCGCGGTTGTTGAACGCCCCCACTTTGACATTGAATGGCGAGAATGGTGGAATGGTGTCATTGCGGAAAACGTAGCGGGTGACGCTGGGTGCTGAGATCACGGCGCGGGTCCAAGTGACCATGCCCACTGGCCGGAAAGCAATGATATAACCAAAGCCCTCTCCGTTCTGCAACTCCTCTGGAACAGGCTTAAAGTGGAACACAAAACTATAGTGATATTAAAACAAATTGAGGTCAACACACCAACTGACCCACATGGGGCTTTATTAGCAGGGCTTTATTAGCACTTAGTTTAAAGGCCGCTTTCTTTCTCAATTGTTAATATTTTTGTGGAAACTGTGATACATTTGTTTAGGATTATTTGTTGATTAGAAAGCTCAGCATTTATTTGAAACATAATTGTTTAACATTATGAATTTATTAGTCACTTTTGATCAATTTAATGCATCCTTGCTGAATAAAAGTATTAATTAATTTGTTTCTTTAAAAAATATATTTCTGAACTTTTGAAAGGTACTTAATCAAATCAAGTAAGACATTTAACTGTTATTGAATAAGCAGCATTTCAAATGTATTTTACTGTTTTTATTACTCCACTATTGCTGAAATTGCTATTGTGCCACTCCACTCACTTCTGAACCAGGACAGTTACAGAATAGTATGCAAAAATGGCCCTCCGACATGTGTTAGTATTTAGGTTAGCTTAAATGCACTAAATCACTGCTACAGTTCACAAAAGGCTTTGAAAGTCAAATTTCTGCAGAATTTCTTATGCCCAACAGCAAAAGAATGTCAGAATTGTCCCTTGCTATGCCCTTACTTCTTCTTCCATTATGTATCTGAAGAGAATCAAGCCTATTTGTGAGTGAAATAAACTTCTAAGAAACTCTCTGGTCCTGAGTTGACTTCCATTTGGAGAAGTAGTAAAGTCTGGAGTCCAGAGGGCAGGAGGGAGGGCTACAACGATCATAAAATGGCTACATTTCATTCTACACAATTAAGCACCGGCATTTAGCCCAGGCTGGCTGAGCTAGCAGTAAAATCTGACAAATGACTTACCTCCCATGTTATCACTAATTCCGATTTGGTACCTCCTCCGCCTCCAACATCAGTGGGAGCCGTGTCAGGTACTGCGGGCAAAAACCCAAAGAAGAGATTAAAAAGCTGCCGGCAGAGCTCTGATTGGGATTTTTCATTGCAAGTTTGAGCATTAAAAGTGTATTTAAATTTTCATCACATTAAGACTGTAAACTATCACTCTCACATAGGTTCTACCTTCTTTAAACCACCCCCTTTAGAAATTTGTGAATAAAAGAATGCATAGGTTTGAGTGTTGCATGTGGAGTAAAAGTGATGGATGTGACAGATGACAGGAGAATTGAGAATGTATAATTTGCTCCAGTGCTTTCAATTTTAGTGCCTGTCTGAAAAAGAAAGAGATCAAGTGGAGTCTCACACTAGCATACTCACCAGCATCTTCTGTTCTGATCTTGGTAGATGGGGGACTGGGCTCTCCCATGCCGACACTGTTACTGGCCAGCACTCTGAACTCATATTCCACCCAGGCGTTTAAACCCACAACGGTTGCAGTCAAAGTATTCCCATTGATCACCTCAGGAACTGAGGATAAGAAGAACAGTAGCAACTAACATAATTATTTTTTCAAGTTTAAGCACTAAAATTAAAACAGAAATAAAAATAAATTAAAACTAAATAAAAAAATGATGGAGGCTTGTTTCCGCCACTGAATAAAAAATGAACTTATTACAAAAGTATTGTGAGTTTTTATCTAACAATTCTGACTTTTTTTCTCAGAATTGCGTGATATAAACTCTCAAGTCGCAATTGGTTGTTATAAAGTCAGAATTGCGAGATATAAACTTTCAATTCTCACCTTTTTCTCGCACCTGCGAGTTTATATCTCACAATTCTGACTTTCATAAAATTCATATTGAATCCTATTGATTTATCTCACAATTCTGAGAAAAAAGTCAGAATTGCAAGATAAAAAGTTGCAATTACCTTTTTATTTTTTATTCTGTGGCAGAAACAAGCTTCCATAGAAAACAAATATACTAAAAACTAATATTACATACATTTTAGGCTTTATATATATATATATATATATATATATATATATATATATATATATATATATATATATAACTTTATAAAATAAAATCATAATTCAGCTTTTTCATTGAGATTGTGTTATTTATTTATTTATTTATTTATTTATTTTTATTTCCATGTGCTGATCACATGGATATTATTTCCATGTACAGACAAACACAATGGCATGTGTCTGAGATGGGCGATTTACCTGTGTCGACAGCTTGCCAGCCGACAGTAAAGGGAGTCCTGCCCTGGATGACATATCCTGTTATGGGACTTCCGTTGTCCTGGCCTGGGCTCCAGGACAGCTGGGCCGTGCTGTCTGTGACCTCCTCCACCACGACCAAGTCTGGGGGGCTGGGGGGGCCTGACTCAATCACATAGCCCATAAGGAATTGAATTAATTAAGAGCATCTGATTATACTTCACACCTGCTCAAATGTTACATTTGGCCCATGCACTGTGCATATTGATGACTTGGAAACTGCCTCACTATGATTAGAAGAAGACTATTGTTTAGGAGTGTGTGTTCTAAGGTGTTAGACATGGCAAGCTTGTGCTTGTGTATGCTTGCATCAGTTTTAGCAAGGGCAACAAGTTGTGTGTATGTATGTACGCTTGTATATGCGCAACTAAATGATTCACCTTTCTGCTCCAAATAACTCTCTGCCATTTAAATGTTTTCTCTTCATTTGCACTGCATTCTGGGGCCTGTCGTGCTGCTTAGCCGATGTGTAAATGAGCCAATTAAAGACATCCTCTATGATAAACAGCTCCTCTCCAAACACCTGGGACAGAACCGTGATGTGTAATGACCATGAATACCAATGTGACTCACAAAAACGCAGCAGCAAAGACGAGGCCCCATAAAACATCCCAAGTGACACATTTAGCACTCTCTGAACTCTTGCTACATTAGCAGTGCCCTTTTATTGTAATACACACCTCGCAGGAAGCTCTTCACTGTGGAAGAAGGCAAATATTGTGCATGTAGACATAAACCGAAGACAATTTGTTCCTACCTTTAACAACTAATACTGCGTCAGCAGACAAACTCTCTACATCTGTCTCAACAAGGCAAACGTATTTCCCACCATGATTAAGCTGGATGTTTCGAATCATAAGATCACCAGAAAAGCTCTGTTGGAAAAGTGGAAACACAACATTAAGATTACTGCTTTAATAATTGATCATGTTGTTACAGCACAAGACACCAAACCCTATCTCTAATGATAAACACTAGTTTTATAATAAGTGTGATTATAAATTCATTCATAACACCCAGGCAGCAACATAGAGTCATTCATGGAATCAACACGTACCAGATGTGGGCCAGATCTGGGCAGACACTATGTTGCTGTCTGGGTATATTTCATGAATCAACACATAACCTCAAGCACTGTAATTTTTGGCTCGTGCCATTAAATTCTGGTACTATTTCCAAAAATGAGAGAAAGGGAGACACAAACAGGCACTGTAGACTTGGAATTAAGCCTTTTTCCCCGTTATTATTTGATTCACGGAACCGGACACCAGTTATCTTGCCAAGAAAAATCTTTATTCTTCACACGTGTCAGCATAGGAGAGAAACTTGAGAAGATGTTGTATTCGTGCAAGGTCTATGTGTTCCCGGTGTTTCTCTGCTGCAGTACAGTACGATTGAGCTTATATACACCACTGAGCAACTTTCAACTATAAAGTAAGTAATACAACTATCAACGTATACATTCTTGGTACATCTGCATCAGTTGAAAAACATTATTTTCCTTGTAAAGAACATGCCAACTGTACACATTTGAAGTATCGTCATCATTGGAAAATCTCTGCTCAGTGAACGTTGCATTGCACACATACTTATTTGTAAAATATAGCTCACCCCATATCTCTGCTCAGCACACATGTACAAACATACTTTGACTTCACAAAATACATTATGCAATTATTAGGAAAATTAAAAAAGAATAAAACTATTTTTTTTTACATAAACAGTAAATGTTTAGTCTTCAGGTCCTTAAAATTAAACAGGATTCAATATAAATTATTTTATGATTCACACCAAAGGTAAATCAAGCATACAATAAAGTTGAAATTGGCATTAGATTGATGAAAAAAATAAAATAAAATAACAAATAAGATGCATGAGCCAAGTATTCACACTAAAGTCAAACTACAAAAAAAAATTAACAATTCAGATTTATTCCCACATACGTAAGTGGACCAGATCAGAATTGTAAATGTCACATTCAGTGATTTTTACTGTTTACACAGTCATCCAACAAACCAGACATGTCTCACACACATATATGGGACACTGCAACTGCAGAGTTATTTTAGCTTGAGTAACAAAGAACGACGGAACGTCTCCGTTTACGAGGGTTTCGCTTAGAAGGCCTATCAACTTCGAGTATACTAAACAAGCCAATGGCAAAGAAATGCCATGGGTCTGCAGAATTTGCATGGCGCAACTCCGCCCCACCTCGTGGATATAAAAGGAGGACGCCGGCAACATGCAGATATATTTCTTCGCTGAGGAGCCAAGACTGAACTCAGGTGATCCTCGCGGTACAGCGGAAGTGGCAGGAAGACGGAATATCTCCGTTCCCTACTCAGGGAACGAAGGTTACATACGTAACCGAGACGTTCCCTTTCGTTGTCACTACGAGTTCCATCGAGATGACGAATGGGGTTCCAGTCTAATCACGCCACCTTCACAGCTGTCTTTCAGTGCCCTGTGTAAGTCTTGCACGGACGAAGGACTCCTACTTAACACAGGAATACCAAGGTATACTGGGAAGCATATCTCAAAGGAAATATGCAAATAATGCCAAGCCGGGGGGGAGACTTACAGAAAGAATACACATATGACCAAGGGGGATGCATATGGAGAGCACTGGGGTGTCCAGCCCGCAGGGTGGAATATTTCAACCCCAGGGGTGGCAAGATGGCTTGCCAAGGGAAAGACACATGCTCAGAGAGGCTTACAGTGGAAATACACATGTGGGGGTCGCCCAGAGGGGGGACCATGCACAAGGAGGCACCTAGCCAACGCACAGGCAATAGACACTGGGGTCGACGTCAGCAGTGCTGGAGGAACTCAGGGCTTGTCGGGGAAGCTCACCTGAGGAAATAGGCACGTATCCAGTCCGCGGAGTGGAATGGAGAGCAAGCGAAGACACCTGAGCGGGTCCTAGTACTGGCTGCTTGAAGCGAGTACACGAGAGGACACAGGCTCCATTTGGAGATTGTAGAATCTGGCGAATATGTAGGGTGTCGCCCAGCCTACAGCTCAGTAGATGTCTGTTAGCGAGGCGCCATGCGCTAGAGCCCAAGAGGAAGCCACACTCCGGTGGAGTGGGCTGTCACACCAAGGGGGCATGGTCGACCTTGCTGCTGGTATGCCAAGCAATGGCGTCCACATCCCGTGAGACAACCTATGCTTGGAGAAGCCTTTCCCTTCAGCTTCCCACCATAACAGACAAAGAGCTGGTCTGAGGTCCTGAAACACTGCGTTCTGTCTACGTAGGCGGGAGCGCGTACTGAACAGAGTAGTGCCAAGGCTGGGTCTGCCTCCTCCAAGGGCAACGCTTGCAGTTCAGTCTCCTCGCTCCTCTCAGGCACCTGACGATCAGGTCGTGCTTTCCCACGGACTTACCATCAACTGCGTTGTGATGTACGGCGATAGCAGCAACATACACTTTCAGGGTGGAGGAAGACATTTCGGGCATTTCCTGGGGTCTTCTCGATGAGAAGGGCACCAGTTGACGAAGAGGTTCCACTTCAACGCGTAGGCATGTCAGTGGACGATGCTCTAGCGGAAGTGATGGTAGCCACCACCGGTGGTGGTAGGGTACTCAAACCTGCCTCAGGGCTAGCCCGAATGGGAGAACGGCGTACTGATATGCCCACTCCTTGACAGCAAACCGCAGGAATGTCTGAGTCGAAGGAGAACGGACACATAAAAGTAGACGTCCTTCAGGTCGATCGCTGCAAACCAATCCTGTGGCCGCACACATTAGAAAATGCGTTTGGCCAGGAGCATCTTGAACGGCATCCTGTGAAGGGGGCGTTTCAGATGTGCAGGTCCAGGATTGGCCGTAACCCACCGGATTTCTCCAGGACAATGAAATAGGGGCTGTAGAACCCGGACCTCATTTCGGCTGGAGGGACAGTCTCGATCGCACCCTTCGCCAGTAGGGGAGCAACCTCCACTCTCATGATAGGGGAATTGCCACCGACCATAATGGAGCGGACTCCCCTGAAGCGGGGAGAAGACCATGCAAACTGAATCGCATAGCCGAGCCTGATGGTTCGTGCGACCCAGCGGGACAGGTTGGGAAGATCTAGCCAGGCTCCCAAGAACTGTGCCAGCGGGGTCATGCAAACCACATATGTCCCCTCACTGGTGCTGCTAAGTGGAATGACCGGCCCGGACGTGGACGGCATAGCGGCCCGGTGTGGGGGCACATTCATTAACCGCACCCTGCCAGAGGAGGCCAGGGAAGGACCAGTGTTCTGCGAGGACCTGCTCTGCCAGCGGTCTGGCGACAGAGGAGGATGAGAGTGGTGCGGCCCAGGGGCGGCACACACTGTCATCCGAGAACTCTTTGACAGAGGAGGACGAGAGTGGCGAGGCCCGTGGGCATCGCGCACAGTCATCCGAGAACTCTGTGTGCTCAGAGATGGAAGTCAGTTTTTAGAAGAAGAGGTTCTCCCCCGGCCCTCCACCGGGGGAAGGAGTGGACCTGCTATCACTCCTGGAAGAACTGATCACCATCTCTGAGCAGTCCACTCATCGGCGCCGCTAGCCTGGCATTAGCGGGGCGCGGGGCCGGAGCGGGCTGGGACGCCTTCCTGCGACCACCTCCACAGCGAGGCCCGTGAAGGCTGCTGCTGGGGCCGGGCGGGAGGGATGAGGTCGCAGAAGGGTGCCCTCGGCGGGGACCAGGCTGAGGTTTCTGAGTTGACGGCTGTGGAGGCAGCAGCAGGCCGTCGGGGCAGAATGTTTTATAGTCTCAGTCTGCTTCTGGGCGGCCGAGAACTGTTGGGCAGAGTCCTCGACCGCACCGCCGAAGAGGCCAGCCTGGGATATGGGGGAGTTGAGGAAGCGGGTTCGCTCAGCCTTAACCTGGTTGCGCATATCAACCAGGTTAAGCCAGAGAAGTCTGACCACACATGTGGACATCACCTGACCCAGGGAGCGTGCGGTCACCTTCGTCGCTCAGAGCAAGGTCGGTGGCGGTTTGCAGCTCTTGGATGAGCCCTGAATCAGCTCTACCCTCGTGCATGTCATTGAGCACCCTGAAGGATGGCAATAGCATGCAGTGAGGCGGCAGCCTGCCCCGCAGCTCTATAGGTCTTTGCCACCGGAGTAGACAAAAAACCTACAAGCATTGGAGGGGTGCTTAGGGTCGCCACACAGATGTGTCGCCACAGAACACTCCATGGGGGGAACCCCAGTGTTACCTTGGCTGCGGCCTCTGCGAGGGCAGAGAAGGCGGAAGAGGCTGCTGAGCAGTCGCGAAAAGTCAAAGGACACTCCCACGATCTCATGACCTCTTCATGCACGTCAGGAAAGAAAGGAATTGAGGGCGGGTGTCAGCACGCGCCGCCTCCAAAACCAATCGTGCCGGGAAAGCATGGCTGTCAACACTGGATCAGACTCGGCAATGCTGGCACACCCGAAGGCGGCAGCACAGCCAAATCCTTATCTCCAGAGGACTCCAGCCTGCCTTGTGATGTGGTGATAGACATGATTTCATCTGCCGGGGGACCGAATGAGATGCTGGGCCACCCGACGTCCACTGAACGCGACTGGTCAGCGATCTCATCCGGAAACCGCACGGGTTGCAATATGAGAGAGGTGTGTGTGGACCGAGGAGAAATCGTCGGTTGTTTTCCACATCAACTGGCTCTGGTCACCCTGGCCACCAGCCAAAGTATTTCCTTGTGTAGAGAAAATAGATTGGGGTGTGGATGAGGGGACTCTCACTCTAATGAGGTCATTGAGTCTCGACCGCGACATTACGATGGTCATGTTCCCGCAATGAAAACATGACGCATCCATGAACGCTGCCTGAGCGCAATCTATTTTTAGATTGCCACACGCACCGAGTAGCGTTCACGCCCAACAGCAGAATCAACCAGACTACCACACCCAGAAGTGCACGGGCATTTTCAATGCATCTTTAAAAAGACGTGCCGCATGCAAGCTCTTTTTGTGAGAGGGAAAACTCTGCAGATGCTGAAGCGACCAGGGAGAAACACACGACTGGCAAACCACTGCACAGATCAGCAGGAAATGTGAAACTCGCTGGGAATCGCCGTCACACCAACACCTGGAGAGAAGCTCGTCTCGAGGAGTGAAGAGAGATGATCTCAGAATGGCTTGTGGAGTGAAGAATACTCTTGGCTCCGAAGCCAAAACATATCTGCATGTTGCCGGCGTCCTCCTTTCATACCCACGAGGTGGGGCGGAGATGCGCCATGCAAATTCTGCAGGCCCATGGCATTTCTTTGCCATTGGCTCGTTTTGTATATTCAAAGTTGATAGGCTTTCTAAGCGAAACCCCATTCGTCGTCACGACGGAACTCGCAGTGACAACGAAAGGGAAACCTGTTTTCAACAACAATATGTGCTACCATTTTATTATGTAGTTATCACCAAAATAAAGGCAGGTGCAAGAATGTTCCCTGTCATGCAATCTGCAGATTATTGCATACTCAGACACTCATCCATCTCTTTAAAATGGCTGCTGTGCTCTTGAGATATGTGCGAACCTTCATAAACAGCCTCGGTGACTAGCCTCAGGGATTCACTCAGATCCAGCTCTCTCAGACACACAGGAGCTCAGTAAAACACACACACTGTGGCTAATTGGTAAGACGATACTAATTATTCCACAATTACATAAGCCAGGACCAGGTAAATGAACAAAGAACATGCAGAGTGAGTGAGAGTGAATATTGTTCCAGATAAGCATAAGCAGATAAGTCATAAAGACTTATTTTTAAGTACAGACTTTAAAATAAGACATTTTAAATGAAGACACAGCTAAGCATAAGACAGCACAGCGTGCGAAAGAAGCAAATTAAATTAAATTTAATACTTTAATTGACAGGGTTTTCTGATTAAATACTGTTGTTTTGATGAACCGATATTGACTTTCTAAAAATAAATAATACAATTAAAAAATAAATAAACATTTTATTTATGCTATTTTTCCTATTAAGATGATAACAAAATATTTAAAATAAAATAAAACAATTAATTTTTTTTTAAATAAAATAAATGATGAAACTCAAGACTGCAGACACAATTTATCTCTGTGTTTCTCCCTGGCTTTTAAATAAAGTATGCCCAGAAGTTCATAGAAGCTAAATCCTACATATCACATTGATGTCTCTAGTGGTCTACCATCCCCAAACCACAGACCACTACTCTACTGTAATAGTACATAAACGTGTCTGATGCCCTTCATGCTCTCAAAACAGGACCAGCACTTATGTTTGACTGTGGTTTCCTCTCAATCAAGTTCAATTCCTATTAAAAAAAAATGCCTTAAACTCAATTCATATCAATAAAAGAGCCCATTCATTGGTTCAATGGACTCCAAAATTTCAGGTTTGGACAGGGAAGACTGTGGAGCGGGTGATGTTTAATTATGGTAATGCACTCATCAGAGGCTGCTGAGGACGGAAGGCGTAATCTTTGGAAGCAGAGAAAGTGTGAATCCGTGAAAGCCATATCTCATTATAACCCCCATCTGCATATGTCAATGTCATTTGTAATTGCCCTTGAGAGAAGCCCATGTATGAACTTTACACAGCCACCATCACATGACAATAAAAGGCAGGGCCTGGCCGTGGGTTTGAGTGGCCTGAATCAAGATCATGATAATTGGCCCAAGGCTTGTGGGTGAAAAATACAATATTTTATTTGTCTTTATTTTATAATAAATAATATTAATATTTAATCATTTATTTTATAATATTCTACAAATATTTTTAAAATAAATAAGTTATATAACTATAATATAATATAATATAATACAATATAATATAATATAATATAATATAATATAATATAATATAATATAATATAATATAATATAATATAATATAATATAATATAATATAATATAATATAATATAACATAATTTATTATTTTTCCTCCCAACTCATATTTTTTTCCACCACCATGTCCCCTTATGTGCGTAATATTCTACTAATTCTGAGGATATTTATTTTTTTATGAAATACACTTGTGTTTACTGCAATTTAGTCATTCATTTCAGACCTATTTGCTACTGTTGCAGTCAAGTCTTCATAAATGATTTGTGAATGTTAGATTATGTCTACACAGTACAGTACATCAAACCCTTTTCTCAAAACAGCAAGGAAAATTCTGTTTTCCAAGATTCACTCCCTATAAATGTTTCATGTTTGGAGGTGGTGGTGTGGGATGAGGGTGCTGAGGTTGCCATATTGCCCTAAAACCACAATACTCACCCCTCCCACTCGCTCGAAGTGGTTCACATCTTGATGGAAATCGATGGGCTGACCGTTGAAGGCCCAGGAGAAGGCCACGTCCAAGGCTGGATCGGCAGTCACCTGGCAGAGAAGCACGATGCTCTCCCCCACAGTGATTTCAGTGCTGCTGGGGCCCTGGCTGATCCTCGTGGGCTCTGTTAGTTACAGTGCCAACACAGTCTGTCAATTTAGCTCTGGGAGACAAACTAAAGCGAGATAACTTCTTCTGTGACCAGGCAAATAACAAGACAATCACTCTGTTCCAAAAACCTAGCGAGCTGTCTCTGAAAGCATTTTAAGGCATCATGCTCCCAAACCAAAGGCTGTTCCAGAAGGGTAGGCTGCATAATTATTCTGCATTATAATACTAAAATCCAACACAATAATTGAAACAAATGTCAATTATAAATACACTTATATTTCACTAAATAATGAAATGCATCAATAAAAAATATTTCAAAATAGTTAAGTCACATTTTAACCCAAAATTGTATGCAAATAATACACTAATAAATTCATTTATTTATAATACAAGGCTTGATTGGATGAGCCACATTTGAACTGTTAAAAAGTAAACAAAAGACTGAAATTATTATATTGAGGACATGAGGATAAAAATATATAAAAAAAATAAAAAAAAACATATTCCAGAAGAAAAACTTGCTTATAACATATTATATAACATAAACTATGCATACACATTTCATTTTTACAATTTAGAATTTTAAAAATGAGACACCATTGTTATTTAAACATTATTTATTAAATTAATTAAAATATTTTGTGATAAAAAAAAAAACTTCCATCAAAAAAAATTGTTACAATATTTTACCTATATAATATATTCATTCAAATACTGTATGATTGAGACATAAAAATGATTGTTTTACAATCCTATTGTAAATTATTATTATTAATATATTTATTGAACATTAGTGTATTACATTGCTATGGTCCTGATGAGAAGTAGGCCATGGACTCAAGGCTGTGGGTTAGCAATTTTACCACAGCCTGCGGTGGATTATTGCTGTAATAAATAATCATACTTTCTAGGTGTTATACTTAGATTTTTGGCTGCTGTCTTTCCATATGGGGACTATAATTTCAGAAGAACATAAAGTAGATTTTAATAAGAGCCAAATGAATTGGCAGCATGTCTACTGTGAGCAGAATACCGTTGGGTGAAGGCACTTTGTGAGGGAAAGGTCATTTTAATTAAATTACATTAAGGAGGTCAACTGCCGGTGCATGACAAAAACATAATGAGAGAAAAATACAAACAAGAGAAGAAAGAGAAACCCTACAAAAGACGTATGGACTCACACAGAGGTCTCAATGGTACATAGCTAATGAGTTTCTTCTGATTTGCCATGAAAATACTGCTGATTAATCCCGTAACCTATGTGATGAACAAAAGTGAGGAATAACATTCATCCTATAGCTTAACGAGGATATAACAATCCACATGGATAATGGCCACAGCAATTAAGGATGACCTTTACAATGAGTAATTAGCGTAACACGGACTGAACTGTGTGGACGATTGAAGCAAGAGGGCATATGAACTAAACTAAACTAGAGTAGAGAATGTTATACGTATAGGAGGCTAACTTAAAGGGCCAGTTCACCCAAAGATAATATTTCTTTTACTCAACTTCATGTAGTTCCAAAGCTGTACAAAACGGTATTTCTTCAGTGAATCACAAAATGAGAAATTAAGACTGTTTTTGCAATTACAGTGAGTATTTTTCATATTTTCTCCTTTTGTATTTCAATCATATGAGTTCTGAACAACATGATCATGAGTAAATGATGACAGAATTAAACTTTTTTGGTGAACTATTACTTAAATAAGAGTTTGAAAAGATCTCTTAAAACCTTTAGACATAGAGACTTGACAACAAAAGCTATTTGTCTTGAAACAGAGTAGAGGCATTGTGTGAAACTTCTCAGTCTGCTTGATTATATAAAACAAATCTTATGCTTTGTGATTTTTTTTACTTGAAAGGCTGACAGTGATGACAACATAAACTTAGAAGAATGAAGATGTCAGTTGTCTAATACATTTCTTTAAACAGCTGAAGCAATGCATTATGATAGTGCCAGATGTGGCATTTCATTCAAAGCTAATCATAGTTAAACCATCAAGAGTACAGTATCTGAGTCAACAATAAGAGTGAACTGGGCAGTGTATTTTCTGCAAAGCGAAAATAAAGCTATTATTCATCCAAAGCAACTTAAGGCTAAATGTATGATTATCAAAATAATC
This sequence comes from Gila orcuttii, assembly GCA_026230005.1. Taxonomy (NCBI): domain Eukaryota; kingdom Metazoa; phylum Chordata; class Actinopteri; order Cypriniformes; family Leuciscidae; genus Gila; species Gila orcuttii. The sequence goes on from JAPDVR010000011.1 coordinate 40,552,924, forward strand.
CCAAAACAATTTGAGAGAAATAAATTCGCTTTTTTTACAACAAAGAAATTATATTATGTCTTTGCTTGGAGAATACATTTTATTTATTTTTGTTTGGCTTTTTGCTATTTTTTTTTTTATTGTAATGGAAAATAGAAAAGGTGCACAGCAAATAGTGGGGTGAGAGAAACAGTGGAGAAACCGGATCTGGAAAATATTGCAAGCGGAATTCGAATCTCAATATGCACTAAAACACTTTGATCGAGAATATAAATACAATGACTCACCTGTGATTATCAGTCTTCCTGTTGTGCTAGCTGTGCCAAACTGATTTTTAGCGATGCACATGTAACTACCTCCATCTCGCTTTGTTACGTTGGCAATCTTAAGAGTTCCATTAGGGAAGAGTGAAATCCTTGAGAGTAATAGATAATTGATAAACATCAGAAAAAAATAATCACATGGCCAAAGTCTTCAATGTGATATAAAATAAACTCAAAAGTTAAATACCTTTCGTTTCTTTGCAGTATCTCAGTCCCTTTTTTCCACAGGCTAATGGCTCTGGGCGAAGCATGTGGTCTGCAATCTAGGCTAACGTCACTACCCGAGCGAGCCTTAAGCACTCGGCTCAAAGGATTCTGGGAGAAGCTGGGAGCAGAGGCTGTAGGAGACAGAGAGGTTTAGTCCTCAGACTCACACTCAATGGAATCTATGATGAACAGCAATTGACGTTCAAACAGCCTCTGGCAAAAAAAAAAAGGAAGAAAGCATTTTAGAAAAGTCTAAAGGACTTAACAAATAAATCTGTCCGCTTCCACTGGCTGCTTCCAGGCCATTTGTCTTTGACTAAACCTACATTTTGCTGTGCCATTCTGTGCTGTACCTTCAAAAGACGCCATTTATTTGACACGGGCCTCGTACGAACAATACTGACCAGTGTGTTCTGATTAAAATTAATACTTTTCAGAATCAATTTAGGGGAAATATGAGTTTTGCAATGGAGCACTTAATCACATGGATGTTTTCAGTGCTGCCTTGTAATTTGAGCATGGGCTGTGACTACTCAGAGTTTTATCATTCAAATGAAGGATGGAAAGCAGGCAGTGGAAACGCAGAGGTCGTACCAAGCACCATCAGTTCGGCGCTGGAATAAATGATGCCGTGCTTGTTCTCCGCCACACACTGATACATCCCGCCATCTGAGAGGTTTAGCGAGGAGATGGAGAGAGCGCCGTTCTCTATTTGCACTCGGCCCTGTAGACACATACACAAACAATCACAGGAAAATGGTTGCTATGCGGTTGCTGGGTTGCTTGATTTCATGATTGCTTACTGGTCAAAAGTCAAAAGATATGATATTCTGGTCACTAGATATGGTTTGGGTCCCTCCTTCAAAGCAGGGTTATTATAATTAACTAAAACTATTACAAAAGTTATATATTTTTAATAAACTTAAACTTATTTTATGTCAACTAGTTGTCAATGAAACCTCTCGTTTTCATCTAGTTTAACTTGATGTACTAAAATAACTCAAACTAAAATAAAAACTAAGAAAAAACTATAGGCCTATGCTTAAAAAGTAATAAAATAATGATAAATAAAAGTAATTAATATGACGAAAACTCAACACAATTACTAAAACTTACAAATGAAAATGAAAACCGAAATTATAAAAACATTATTAATAAAAAATTATAGTAGTATTTCAATGATACTAAAAAAAAAACACTGCTATACTGTAAGTCTATGGGATTTTGTTGAAAAAAAGAAAAAACAGAAAAGTCAAAATAAAACATTTAAAACTAAAATCAATCATTTAAAATTTACAAGTGAAATACAAGGGAGAAAGAGGAAAAAAATGCTGACCCTCTGCTCCAATGAACAGAAAAGAAACGTTGAACATAACAGTAAAATACTAATGGCCAATTCATTTAGCATGGGCGCCCAGTCGGAAAAGTATGTGAGACAGGAAGGGAGGTGTTGAGTTGATGGTTCTGCTAATGGCATGGCAGACATTTAAGCCTATCGGCTGCTTTTAAGGGCTGACCTCAGCACAAAGAGTCACAAAGAGAGATTGACGTGATGTGTGATGGAAGGGAGGGGAGGAGGTGCGGGTCACTCTCGGCTTGAATGCAGGTCACATCTAATGGAGTCTTTCTGCTGCCTTATAACTGCTTTTGTTTGTTGATGGGAGTCTCTCCTACTTAAGCAGATGCTGGCTTTTTTTTTTTTACCTCGCTTTTATGTCAGCAATGAGAATATGTTTGCATTGACCTTGAACTACAGTACAGTAAGAGCAGATAAAGCCCTAGCGTACCTCAGATATAAGAGTTTCTCCATTCTTCAGCCAGCTATAAGAGGGCTTTGGTTTCCCATTGGCTTTGCACTCCCAAAACAGATTCTCCTCAATGGACAATGCTGTGTCTGTCGTTGTTTGCAGCCAATGAGGTGTGGCTGTGGAAAGAAAGCACATTGATCAATCAAACAATGGATAAAGGGTAGATGATGGACATATTAAATAATACACATAAATAAAATGTTACACTTGCATATTAAAACCACCCACATTGCCCAAGGCTAATAGATTCAAAGGCCTTGATGACAGAAACAATTAAAGTAAAAGTTCACCCAATAATGAAAAATCCATCATTGTTTTTTCACCCTACAGGTCATTTTAAACTTATATGACTTTCTTTCATCTATGCAAAACTAGGAGGAGATGCTATAGGCTTCTACTGGTTGCTTTTTCCCCATACATTTAAATACATTTCCCCCCCATACATTTTACTTTTAAAAAATAAAATCTTACTTATCCTTAAACTTTTAAATGGTAATGTATATAATTTTTCAATGTATACAAGGGCATAACTCCTTTTGTTTGCCATAAATCAGATTCACGAGGGTGGGCAAATGATGACAACATTTTTCTATTCTTTCAAAGTTAGATGACTTACAGACAGCAAATCCCACATTCAATTAAATTGCTCTAATCACACAGTGTGACCCCTGAATTATTAATTATCATTATCAGAAAAGGCTGCAATATGAGAATCGCATATGCTGCTTCACCACCTCCAAAAAGGCTCGCCATACACTCATTCGCTAGTTTGTATAATATTGACTGCTTGCTTGAAACTCCTATAACAACAAACAATAGACGACCCATTTCACAAGAGCCATGTGAATATGAATCTAACTATTGAAGTAAGATGTTCAATGAATAAATCAATTCAATCACACTACGGCACATGCTCCGTTCCGAGCTACAAATCCTTTGACCTCCTTCTGGAAGCTTTATTATCCTTTTGGCTGGCAAACACTCCAATGCCACGTACAGAGTCTTGAGATCAATTAACACATTCATATGATTGCATTTCTCTTCACAAATGTTAATTTTAAAAAACTAGGATAAGACCTATATATCCTTTAAGACCGACACCAATCCAGTGCTTTTCAAACTGCTTGTTTTCTGCACAAAGTCAAATAGTGGAACAGACAATCTACTTTGGCAAGGCAAACTCCTGTTTTCCTTTATCCTACAGAATTGTTTTTCAGTTTCACAGCATACATGCATATATTCATACAGTCATTGCAAAGAAAGAAAATCCAAAAAGACTTCAGAGTGTGTGTTAAATATATGGAAGCTTGTTTCCAACACAGAATAAAAAATACAAAAGATAATTGCGACTATTTATCTCACAATTGCAAGAATCTAAGACTCGCAATTGCAAATTATAAAGTCTGAATTGCAAGATATAAACTCGCAATTCTGAGAAATAAAGTCAGAATTGCGAGTTTATATTTTACAATTAGGACTCTATACCTTTTTTCTCACAATTTGAGTTTATATCTGCCAATTCTGACTTTTTTGTGGTAATTGCAAGATTTAAAAGCTCAATAAAAACTCGGGATTGTGAGCTGACTTTCTCCCCTTAGAAATGGACCTGATAACTCGCAATTGCAAGTTTATATTTACCAATTCTGAGAAAAAAAGGGAATTTCTAGATGTGTGTTTGTGTGTGTATGTTACGTCTCGTTCCCTGAAGGAGGGAACAGAGACGTAGTTGACTGATTGGGATCACGTTTAGGGAGCCTGTCGTCTTCAAGTACTGTTAAAACGAGCCAATGCACATTGGCATGCGAGATCTGAACCAGTTGTTTTTCGCTGAGGAGCCAAGCAGAGCCCGGAGTCAGCGGTGGTCCAGCAATAGTGGTGGGGCATCGAGGTTGAGGACAGGGATCTGGCTCGATAGTTCCGAAGGCGGCCCGGAGTGGGGTCTGAGTGTGGTGTACAACAATTACCTGTCTCCAAGGGGTGCGTGAGAAGGCGTGACTGGGTCCTTGATCCTTACGCTGCCACTTGGATTGGCAGCATCTGACACAGGCTGGGTGGCCTGCCTGCAGCTGGCTCCATGCTGAGGCCTGGGTGGAGGCTGCTGCGGAGGCCCAGCAGGAGCAGGAGTGGCGGCAGGGGGACACCCTCAGTGACGAGCAGGCGGAGGAACTGCCACTGGCAGATGGAGGTCATCCAGCACATCCTGCCCCGGCGGCCCGCTGCTGCCTCCACCCCGCCGGGGCAGGATGTGCTGGATGGCCTCCGTCTGCGCTTGGGCGGCAGAGAACTGTTGGGCTCAGTTCTCCACCGCGTCGCCGAACAGCCCAACCTGGGAAATTGGGGAGTCCAGGAACTGAACCTTTTCCGCATACACCATATCAACCAGGCTGAGCCAACGATGGCGCTCCTGAACCACTAAAGCGGACATCGCCAGACCGATCGCGCATGCCACAATGCTCATGAGGGCGAGGTCGGTTGCAGTGTGGAGCTTACCTATGAGCGCACGGTCTGGGCTACCCTCGTGCTTGTCCATGAGTGCCCTGGCCTGATAGACCCGTAGCAATGCCATGGCATGCAAAGAGGAGGTGGCTTGCCCACTGGCTTTGTAAACTCTGCCCGTAGGAACGGATGAGAACTCATAGGCCTTAGGGGGAGACGAGGATCCTCCGTCCAAAAGGCACTGGCCGCCAGACACAAGTGCACCACCGTTCCTCCATCAAGGATAGTGAGGGGGGAGGAGCTACTCAGGCAGTTTCTGGTAGAGAAAGGTGCCGTCCACGACCTGGTAAGCTCTCCATACACTTTGGGAAAGAAAGGCACTGAGAAACAGTGTGGCCTGCCCCGAGATACCAATCATCCAACCAAGACTGTTTCGGGACATGGTGGAAGATTCCACTCGACAACGATAGCAACGGCGGCCCGTTTCAGCATAGCTGATATTAATGGATCTGGCTCGGGCACGTTACACTCCCAGAGGGAGATAACGCAGCCGAGTCATCATTTCCAGAGGTCAGCTCACCCTCCGATGCTGCAATCGAAATCCTGTCCTCTGGAGGGGCCCCGAATAAAACGGCTGGACGGTCCATTACAGAGGGACCAGGGCACTCAACGGGGGCTCCACCGGCTACGACATGATAGAGGAGTGAGGGGCCCACAGGGATTGGTTACCGGGCGGTAACCACTATGATCCTCTGATCACCCATCCCACACTGCGCTGTAGCGGGACGTGGTAATGGGGACTCCACCTGCACGCATGAAGGCGAATATCGATCTCAACACCGCGAAAGTCATGTTCTCGCAATGAGAACATGAACTATCTACAAAAGATGCTTCAGAGTGCCGAATATATATATATATATATATATATATATATATATATATATATATATATATATATATATATGTGTGTGTTCTTTTTCAAACATGTGATGCAACCATTGTGACCGTCAGAGGGAGACATCCCACACGGCGCCGTACACGGCAACACTGAACAGTGAACTGAAACGGTAAAGCACGCACTTCTTTGCCCTCTAACCAACCGTCAAAAAACACAGAAATGATGCTGTTAAAACAGCAGTTTAGAGCCCAGAAGCTTGCGATCACCGCTGCACTTGCGATGTAGAACCACCAGCACTGGGAGAGTCTTCCAGAAGAACACCAACACACTCGCTCGTTGAAAACTTCAACACTCTTCAGAGACATCGACACCGATCGGCTCCGAAGCGAAAGACAACTGGTGCATGCATCCACTTCCGTATTTATACCCGCGCCGCAGGGCGGAGTGTGAGATGCAGATCTCGCAGACCAATGTGCATTGGCTCATTTTAACAGTACTCGAAGATGACAGGCTCCCTAAGCGTGATCCCAATCAGTCGACACGTCGACTACATCGAACGTGAGCGACTGAAAGGGAACTGTTATTAGTAACAACTACAAAAACTCCTTGAATCCAGTAAATGTGTTTGTGTGTGTTTCAATTTCAATTTAAAAACTGACAAAGTTTTGTACCACTCTGATGAACACTCAATTTTTAAAAATTAAAAGAAAAATAATTTGAGGAGAGGATAAAGGTAAAGGGTATACAATTATTAATACAACAATGCCATATATTTCAAATTAAGCTTGACTTTTCATGGAATGCTACTGTGACCTTCTACAATGAGGTGCTCATTGCAGAAGGTCACAATCACATGAATCATGAAATGTCATGTCTCTCAAGGACGCAAGTCAAATGAGACACTTGTTATGACATGTCCTCATTGTGAGTTATGACATATATGGCATAGCGAGGTTGTGTGCAGTTTAACGTGCAATAATGACAATAGACAATGTCATAATTATGCCACTCCAGGTAGTATAGAACCTTATAAAACTGTTATAGAATAATGTCAAACTTACAATAGCTTTGCTTTCTTTCTGGTAAACATTGAAACATTGACATGACTGAAATATTTTCTTCACATTTGATTTTTTTTTTGTTGCCCTAAAATAGTTTCAGTAACAAACGTAAAGATATTCTTCATAAGTAAAATACAAATAAATTATTTCAAATAAATAAATAAAGTTCACAATATTAAGTGGCATTCTGTGCTGTCTAAATAATAAATGTTTTTATTGATTAAATTCATGTGTTTTTAATAAAATTGATATGGAGGCAGCTGGATCTCCTACAAACTCAAATTAAGTCAACCATAATAATTTATCCTGTGTTCATTTTTCTCAAAAGATAAAACATAAATCATTAAGGTTCTTAATGCAAAAATATAATTATATTTCTATAAAACACCTCCAAATGAATAAGTAACTGCAGTATAACTGATGCCACTGTCTACTGATTTATTACTGCAGTTTCAAGGCGGGACAGAACTGCCATATGGCAACAGTCATATTTGTTCAAATTACTGTAAATCTTGATGAGACAAAGTTGATCTCTCAACAGAGGCATCTATTTATACTTATCAAATAACAAATTCAAAAGGTAGAAAAAATACACAAAAATTTATAACAATAAATTTAGGGGAAATTATGTTGACGAGGGTGTTTATGATAAAGAGGTATTAAATATATCAAAATAACCTAGAAATCAAGGGTGAACGAGAACAACTCACCATGGAAAGACACGCGACCCCTTGCAGCATTCTTTCCACGACTGTTTTCCGCTATGCACTCATACGTCCCTGTGTCCTCTTGTTGAAAGCTCGGAATCTCCAGAAGGGCGTTAGAATTTTTCAGTTTGACTTTGTTTGGGAATGAAACGTCACTGGTTCTTCTCCAGCTGATCTTAGGAACTGGACTGTGAAACCGAAGCAAAGCCACCATTAGTAGTTAGACAAATTCATATAAAAAGATGCTTTCACCTAAAGCAAATATATTTTTTTTAATTAGTATGTTAATTGCCTGGAAAACAAATTCATGACCTTGGCATTGCTACGGTAGAAATTTTTGACAAGCGCTTTTATCCAAAGCGACATACATTGCATCCAAGCTACACATTTTATTATGTGTACATTTTGCATTTACATTTATGCATTTGGAAAATACTTTTATTCAAAGCATTCAAGGTTTTTAATCATTAATGTATTCTGTAGGAAACAAATTTACGACCTTGGCATTGCGAGCTTCCTTTTTCTACCAGCTACAGGAGCTTTTTTTCATTCACACAATTCCATTTGAGGTATTACATGGTCTAATTCCAGAATTATGAATTATGGTTAAATGTAAAGTTTGGTGAGTGGAAATCCATTTAGCAGATGCTTTTATCTAAAGTGTCATAAAATTAATTATCGCTATGCATTTGATCATTTATAATTATTGTTAATAATTATTATCAATGTATAAGTTCAGGGTCAGTAATATATATATATATATATATATATATATATATATATACACAGGCCCTTCTCAAAAAATTAGCATATTGTGATAAAGTTAATTATTTTCCATAATGTAATGATAAAAATTAAACTTTCATATATTTTAGATTCATTGCACACCACCTGAAATATTTCAGGTCTTTTATTGTTTTAATACTGATGATTTTGGCATACAGCTCATGAAAACTCAAAATTCCTATCTCAAAAAATTAGCATATTTCATCCGACCAATAAAAGAAGTGTTTTTAATATAAAAAAAGTCAACCTTCAAATAATTATGTTCAGTTATGCACTCAATACTTGGTCGGGAATCCTTTTGCAGAAATGACTGCTTCAATGCGGCGTGGCATGGAGGCAATCAGCCTGTGGCACTGCTGAGGTGTTATGGAGGCCCAGGATGCTTCGATAGCGGCCTTAAGCTCATCCAGAGTGTTGGGTCTTGCGTCTCTCAACTTTCTCTTCACAATATCCCACAGATTCTCTATGGGGTTCAGGTCAGGAGAGTTGGCAGGCCAATTGAGCACAGTAATACCATGGTCAGTAAACCATTTACCAGTGGTTTTGGCACTGTGAGCAGGTGCCAAGTCTTGCTGAAAAATGAAATCTTTATCTCCATAAAGCTTTTCAGCAGATGGAAGCATGAAGTGCTCCAAAATCTCCTGATAGCTAGCTGCATTGACCCTGCCCTTGATAAAACACAGTGGACCAACACCAGCAGCTGACATGGCACCCCAGACCATCACTGACTGTGGGTACTTGACACTGGACTTCAGGCATTTTGGAATTTCCTACTCCCCAGTCTTCCTCCAGACTCTGGCACCTTGATTTCCGAATGACATGTAAAATTTGCTTTCATCCGAAAAAAGTACTTTGGACCACTGAGCAACAGTCCAGTGCTGCTTCTCTGTAGCCCAGGTCAGGCGCTTCTGCCGCTGTTTCTGGTTCAAAAGTGGCTTGACCTGGGGAATGCGGCACCTGTAGCCCATTTCCTGCACACGCCTGTGCACGGTGGCTCTGGATGTTTCTACTCCAGACTCAGTCCACTGCTTCCGCAGGTCCCCCAAGGTCTGGAATCGGTCCTTCTCCACAATCTTCCTCAGGGTCCGGTCACCTCTTCTCGTTGTGCAGCGTTTTTTGCCGCACTTTTTCCTTCCCACAGACTTCCCACTGAGGTGCCTTGATACAGCACTCTGGGAACAGCCTATTTGTTCAGAAATTTCTTTCTGTGTCTTACCCTCTTGCTTGAGGGTGTCAATGATGGCCTTCTGGACAGCAGTCAGGTCGGCAGTCTTACCCATGATTACGGTTTTGAGTAATGAAACAGGCTGGGAGTTTTTAAAAGCCTCAGGAATCTTTTGCAGGTGTTTAGAGTTAATTAGTTGATTCAGATGATTAGGTTAATAGCTCGTTTAGAGACCCTTTTCATGATATGCTAATTTTTTGAGATAGGAATTTGGGGTTTTCATGAGCTGTATGCCAAAATCATCAGTATTAAAACAATAAAAGACCTGAAATATTTCAGCTGGTGTGCAATGAATCTAAAATATATGAAAGTAAAATTTTTATCTTTACATTATGGAAAATAATTAACTTTATCACAATATGCTAATTTTTTTAGAAGGACCTATATATATATATATATATAAAATTATAATTTTATTCAGCAAGGATGCATTCAATTGATCAAAAGTAACAGTAAGACTTTTGTATTGTTATAAAATATTTCTATTTAGAAAAAAATCTGTTCTTTTGAACTATCATCAAATAATACTCAAAAAATGCATCATGGTTTCCACAAAAATATTAAGCAGCACAAAATCTCTTAAAGGGGAACTATGCAGTTTTTTTAGCTTAACTGAACATCTTCGGAGTTATTGGAATGGTTATATGACTTTTTTCGGGTTGAATGGTGGCCGTCTCGCCAAAAACCCCAAATTTTGAAAGTGGTAGTGTAGCCTACATATATGCATTTGGTTGATGCTTTCATCCAAATTGATTTAAATTTCATTCAATTTGATCAGTTCATGTATTTCAGGAATCAAATCCATGACACCAGTGTTGCTAGCACTATTTACAGGAACGTTGACTGAGGAATAGAAATTCCATAATGTTTGGCAAAAGAAAATCCATTTCCCCCTTATTTCTTCAAATATACACCCCATTAAGAAAATCTGAGTGTGAATGGATCTTATTCAGAATTGAATCTAGGGTGATGCACTCATTGTATAGTGTGAAAAGCCACCATCTCCCGCTTTTTGAAAACCTGCATTACCCCCTTTCTAAACGACAACCCTTCTGCTCTTCTTTTGAAAAGAAGCTTGCAGCTCTATTTCCACACTATTTAAGGAGGGAATCTTGCAGGTCATTGCTTTCTGCAAAGCAGGCCATTATAGTGAAAAGGCCTCTGTAAAAAGCTTCCGTGACAGATTGCAAATCGCATTAAGAAAGAACCTGAAGTGCTGATCACAAATATTGTGTATTTTATAACGCAGGATAAAATGAAACAGCACTATGCAAGTGTGTGAACTCAGGCAACAGTTTGTAGAGAGAGGACTCAGACAGACCCAGGTGTGTGCATGTCGGACTTACTTTCCCAGGGCGAAGCATTCTAGCTTCAGCGTGGATCCTTTAGCAGCTGGAATGGTGTCTGGGAAATGAAGCTCTATTTTGGGCTCGTACTCTCCCATCACTCCTGCCATGGGCAGACAATACACCACAGATGCAAACGGCTTTTTCATTCATGATTTACGACATACAAGCTTTGTACTCCAGAATACAAGCAAAACAACAACAAATGGCAAAACACAAAGACCTGTCAATGAGCTGGGGAGTCGAGAAGATTGTGCCAAAAATACTGAGACACATTATTAAAGATTTATGAAACACACATATTAAAAACAGGATCCATCTCAAATGGAAATGTGGCCTCTTTTGAGACATTGTCAAGAGTGCAGGTTAGTGTTCTTAAAAGAGGCAGTTTAGCTTTCAAGACAGTGGCATACATACATCTCTGACATTTACGAATGAAGATCTTTCAAAAAATGCCACATGCTCTTTTGACCCAACTGAAAAAAAATCTGTGAAATCTGTGGTTGCCAGAAAATTACCATTAAAAAAGTTTTACAGACTAAACAAATATATGTTACAAAATAGTAAATTTCATTAACTGAAATAATGTTGATATACCAAATACTAAATTTTTTTTTAGCTTAATGAAATACTGACAACCACCTTAAAACACAGGTGGTAAAGAGAAAGCTTCACCACAAGTAGCTTTTCGACAAGTAATGTAATAAAAATGTATTTAACAGCATAAGATGTAACATAAAACCTTAATGTACATAACTGAAACTAAGAAGAAACAGATATTTAATTGAAAAACGTGAGCTGTCACACCGAGAATTCTGGGAAAGTCTATTTAAGCTTTTTCACTGTAAATTGTAAGATGACTTACTCTTTTTCACTTCCAAAAACTGAAGATTTAACTGTATTTTACTGTAAATGTCTCATTATATCTATTACAGTTTTTTACAATATAGAGTATTGTCCCCGATACATAGGGAATATGTCTTCTTCATTTTTTTGTTTGGGGTTAAAAAGAAATATATGAGCAGTGGTATACTGTTAATGAACATCCTGATGCTACCCAAACTGCTGAGAGCGCCATTTAGATGAATATGTTAATATGTGCTGCGTGCTTTCCTCCCAACAACAAAATTAATAGACAACAAAAATGACAGCAGTGAGGAAATAAGAGTTTAGAAAACATCTGAACATAGTGATGTGATTGGGATCACGCTTAGGAAGCCTGTCATCTTCGAGTACTGGTAAAATGAACCAGTATATGCACCAGCTCTGCAATTCAGCATCACGTCACATTTAGCATTTACTTGTATAGCACTTTATATAATATATTGCTTTAAAGCAAGGAGCTTTACAGTATTAAACATGAAAAACAGTGACAGTGTGGCTTTCAATTAGAATTACAACTTTCTACTATAAAGCAGCTCTCGTATAAAGCAGGATGTCCGATATCCACGTCAAAGAAGGGCAGAGCCTCATCGCACACCTACCTATTTCGTAATCGTCATGGACCAGTGATAGTACAAAACAAACAAGCAAACAGTGTTGGGCAGTAGCATGGCTACAAGTAGTGACGCTACTAGTTTAACTACATTTCTCAGTAGCGTGGTGGTAGCGTCGCTGTTTTCTGAATCAAATAGCTTTTCAGTAGCGAAGCTCTTTTTTTTGATCAAGTAGTGCAGTAGCGTCCACACAAGCTACATTTTCCCAAGCATTTCTAAAGCTCAAGCTCAAATCGGAAATACAACTGCTAAGTATCACTGATGCTGGATCAGTTAGTGAAGGTGACTTCTTCTTCTTGTTTTACGGTGGTTGGCAACAATAGGGCCATATGATTTCATTACCGCAATACGGAAAACATGGACTGAATCGTGGTATCCATGCAAAAAACGAAATTTACTGTATAACGCGGAATTTCACGGAATTTGTCAGATCTTGGATGAAAAGAAGGTAAGTAAACTTAAATAAAACCGCGATATAGACTAGTGTCTGTGAATATTAAACTGCTTAAAGACTATTTAAAAAGGAATCATGCATGTTCTGCGTGTCTCTGTGAATGAATGGCTCAGACGCGCAGATTCATTTACCACACACTGAAGCACCCATGACGCTTGCAATGTTTTCAGTAATGGATCGATGAACTTCATCTACACAGCCACTCTGAGAGTCACTTTAGCAGCATTTTAGCTTGATTTGAGAAAAACGATCGTCATATAAAAACATTAACCAGAGACTCAAAGGTCTAGCTACATGGCAACCTGTCAAAATAAAAGGTTGGTTTAACCTTTGAAGAAAATTTGTTTAAATCATTCGGCCTACATTTTAAATAATTGGTCATTTCAATTTAAACCATAAAAAAAAATAATAATTTCATAGTGCCCTTAAAATGTAATTTATCTAAAAATGTTAATACATTATTGTTAAATTGTATACGTTTCATGATTTCAATTAATTACACGTTTTTGATTACTAAATTTTTATTTAACCATTAAAATGGGAGTCCAGAAAAATGAAAACAAAATAAAACTGAATTTGGAATGTGGGAAAAAATAAAACGGATTTCATAGGGCCCTACAAACCAGCTTTTTGGTGCATTACCACCACCTTCTGCTCCGTATGGTGTGACATCACGTACCAATATCAATCCTTGGGCTGACACGTGAGAAATGGAAAAAGATGCACACACTCGTGACACCTGGTTTTGTTATAGTTTTATATAGTTAAATGGTTTTATATGTGTGGTTTTTTTTTTTTTTTTTTGGCCAAATTGGTTTGGAACAGTTGTTGAATAATTAGATGTAGTAAACTACTTTTGCCATATTGCTGTAGCTTAGCTTGCTACATTTCACAGGGTGGTAGCTTCAGTGTAGTGAAGGGTAGCTTCAGGGTAGCTTCAGTGGAGTTCTCAAAACGAACTCCAAATGTCCTTCGTTTTTGCCTGATTTTGTTCGTAATGACTTCAGTTTGTTCTTAGATATCGTTTGAAGTATATCAGGGCCTTTACTGTTAACCAAGTAACAGGTTTTTCGAGTAGCATTTATACAGTCTTTTATCTTTAAAATTCCAATAATCTTTTTTACAGTGTATTCTCCTATATGGTGGATAAACTGTACAGTATCTTACCATCGTTTCTCAGCACTAAAGGTGTCGGCGAACTGAAAACCCTCTCCTTGGTAATAGTGTTATTAACCACGCAGGTGTAATTCCCTACGTCAGATGGTTCCACTTTAGCTATGTAGAGATTCCCCGTCTCCTGGGACACAAAGCGCCGGCTGTCTTGCAGGACGAAGTGAGGGTACTCGTTGAAGACCCAGGTGAATGTGAGGTCTAGAAAGATGTCAGAAACAGAGAGTTATATTCTGACACAGACATTTATATTTTCAGAAAGGTGTAGAGTCACTTTGTTTGGTAAACTATAATCTCGGCTAGAAAGCGTACAAAGTGTCTGTATTACACCACTCGCTTTGCCTCAGGCTGACCTCCTTAGGGCAGGTGAGGTTCAGTAAACAGAGTGACTCTTCCTTTGTGAGGCGGCAGGAAAGGGAGCGAAACAAACTAGATTAAAGCGCCTCACTGGCACTCTTATGACACATGCCCTGTCCGGCTTCACCATGGCTAGGGACGAAGGCTTCTCTGCTGGCGTCATTCATGCATGGCTGGCTCTTACTGAAAAAGGCTGAACCAGAGAAGACCGAAGGCCCTGCCACAGTGCATTAGCATGTCATCTACAGTAAACTAAGAGGAGGAAGGGAATGGGAAAGAGAGGCTTGTGCACATGATGCAACTGTTGGAAAGGTGTACGGGATGGCTGCCACTCAAAAAGTGTCCCCCGAGACCGCACCACCTATCAAAAGACAGGGAAACACGCTGACAGGCTGGATGTCGTGAAGTTAAAAGCAATTCTTTATGATCAGGTTAGCCCAAGAATCCTTGAATTAGCTCTTTGTCAAATGATCTGATCGTAGAACAATCGAAAAGAGAGAATTGTTACTGAAAACACTAACAAACCTGCTGTTCAGAAATATAATGAAAGAGCCCACCACTCGGAAAGTACATGACATGTCCTTGGCATTGTGATATACAATATAAGAGCTGTCTATGCTCTATTCTGGCAATGTAAGGAAGTGATGGATAATAGAAATGCAGGAGAAAATGGCCTACAGCTTTAAAATAATGACGGACAAGGTCTAAGTCAAGAGATGACTCAACCAAAGTCTCTACCATTCATTCAACATTTGTATGTCTATACATGTAATTCATAGAAAATATATTCAGCAACAAAAAGAGCCACACAATCCTAACTTCTCTAAGTCTGCTCAATTCATTAATAGCTATAGCGAATGCTACATTCAAAAGTTTGGGGTAGGTAAGAATGCTTTTGGAAAGAAGGCTGAATTTATTTGATCAAAGAACAGCAATATTTCAGTAAGAACAGCAATATTTTAGAATATTATTACAATTTAAGATAATTGTTTTTAATGTGAATATATTTTAAAATGTAATTTACGGCTGTGATGGCCAAGCTGAATTTTCAACATCATTACTCCAGTCTTCAATGTCACATGATCTCGATCCTTCAGAAATCATTCCAATATGCTGATTTGATGCTCAAGAAATTATTATTATTATTATTATCAATGTAGAAAACGGTTGGTTTCCCAAAAGTTTCTAAAAACAACATTTATTTGAAATAAAAATCTTACATTGTTTTTACTGCCACTTTTGATCAATTTAAACATTGTTGAATAAATGATCAATTTCTTTAAGAAAAAAACTTACTGACCTTGAGCATTTGAACGGTAGTGTATGTGGATTGATATTGTGCCATGTGATTTAGCAGATGTAGAGCAGATAAAATGGTTTGACAACACACTATATTTTCAACAGATAAAACAGTTGCCCTGGGAAAAAGTGATTTAAATATTACTAGTGTAGAGTAATATAGCTTCCTCCGCTATGACAAAACAGGTTGGTAATAATAACCAATTTGTTTGAGTACAGCAATCTCAATAGACAGCTAGATCATGGGTACTTTGATAAGACATTTTGATCTAGCAGGAAACTACAAATGTGAAGTAGAGAAAACGTCTCGGGTTATGACTATAACCCTTGTTCCCTGAGAAGGGAATGAGACACTGCGTCGAGAATCGACACTTTGGGGACGCTCCCTTAGCATGCGCCTCTGAAGTAAGAATGAAACTAATCCAATCCTGATTGGTGTTGCGTCGTGACGTAACATGTGACGGCATAACCGGATGCATAAAAGTGACGCTGACACACACACACATCAGCTCCACGATGAAGCAATACGCTCTAAGGCCTCGAGGGGCGTGGCAGGACGACGCAGTGTCTCGTTCCCTTCTCAGGGAACAAGGGTTATAGTCATAACCCGAGACGTTCCCTTTCGAGGGAACTCAACACTGCGTCGAGAATCGACACTTTGGGGAACGAATGCCCACTAGGCCACGCACCGAACAGGCCTGCCCAGGAGTGAAACTGATTTAGGCACTCAGCAGGACGAGAGCACACGTGCGCCAGGCGTACTGGGGAGGTGCAGACTATAGAACCGTACAAAAGTGTGTGGGGTAGCCCAACCGGCTGCCTCACAAATCTCCTTGATGGGAACTCCCGAAAGGAGGGCCCTAGAGGACACCATGCCTCTAGTAGAAAGAGCCCTAACGGCCAAAGGTGAAGGGAAATTCCGCACCTTGTAGGCCTACTTATGGTTTGTATAGCCGGGAGCCCCTAAAAGGTGATCCAAAACACACTACAGTAGGTCCGACCTCCTCCAAGAAGAGGACCTCTCAAGGTAATACTCGGAACTCTGACTGGCAGAGCAAGGAACCTCTCCTTTTCTGCCGACACATGAGGTGGAGGATGAAATACTTGCAGGACCATGGACCTAGCCATGATAAATTGCACTTAAGGCACATAGCTGGGTCTCGGATGCAGGATGGCCTTAACCCCCGCTGGGGGCACACCCCAAGCAAGCTGGCGATAATGCCAGGGCTTGGAGATCTCCCAGTCTCTTTAAAGAAATAGCTAAGAGAAAGGCTATCTTGAACGTGAGGTCCTAGGCGAAGCCGACTGGAGGTATTCGAAGGGAGCCAGGGATAGCCCTTCGAGAACCACCGCCAGGTCCCAGGAAGGAACCCTGGACCTGACTGTCGGTCTCATCCTCCAATACCATGGAGAAATAGTATGACCAGTTGGTGCCTCCCTAAAAGCCCAACATTTAGTGGTGCATGGAACGCCGCAATGGCAGCCACGTACACCCTACGTGTGGATGGGGAGAGATTCGCAGAGAAACGATCTTGAAGAAACTCCAGAACTGAAGCCATTGGGCAGTTAACTGGGTCTAACTCAAGTTCTCTACACCAAGTAGAAAAATATTCCACTTGAGGCCATATAATCTCCTAGTAGACGGAGCCCTAGAGATAAGTATGGTTTCGACCACCCCAGATGATAGACCAGCATCTAGGTACTGAGCCCCCTCAGAGGCCAGACCCACAATTTCCACAGCTCTGGATGAGGATGGAATATAGTGCCCTCCGCCTGAGACAACAGACCCCTCCTCAGAGGAATCTGCCATGGCGGAGCTATCAGGAGTGAAATTAAGTCTGAAAACCATACTCGGGCTGGCCAAAACAGGGCTATCAGAAGAAGACTGATGCCCTCCTGACGGACCCTCTCCAGGACTCCCGGGAGCAGAGCGATCGGGGGAAAAAGCGTACAGGCGAAGCCTCGGCCAGGCCTGTACCATGGCATCCAACCCCAGCGGGGTTGGATGAGTGAGGGAGAACCAAAGTGGACAGTGGGATGGACGTCCCTCGAGACGCAAACAGATCCACTTCCACTGGTCCAAACCTCTGCCATATGAACTCCGCCACCTCTGGATGGAGTCTCCATTCCCCGGGCCTCAGCCCCTGCCTCGACAGGATGTCTGCTCGCTGATTCAGAACCCCCGGGACATATATTGCTCTTATAGATAATATTTTCCCTTGGGGCCATAAAATGATCTGATGCGCCAATCTGGATAGAGGGTGCGATCTGAGTGTCCTTTGTCGGTTTAGATAAGCTACCACTGAGACGTGGTAACCTTTGATGTCTGTGAGGAAGCTCCTCAGAGCCCTGAACACAGCCAACATCTCTAGGCAATTTATATGCCAAGAATGATGATGGTCCTGCCACAGACCCCTGGCAAAGCGGCCGTCCGGGACCGCGCCCCAGCCAGCGAGGAAAGCGTCTGTTGAAACAGTTTCCCGGCGACATGACGCCCCTACCACTAGCCCTTGGGACAAGAACCAAGGTTTCTTCCATATTAATAGGGAACGAATGCATCTGCGCGTAACCTTTATAATACGGAACGGATTCCCCTTGGGGAAAAAACCCTTGGCTTTGAGCCACCACTGAAGGGGCCTCATGTGAAACAGGCCCAAAGGAATTATGTTGGATGCCGCTGTTATGAGGCCCAGCAGTCTTTGAAATTGCTTTACAGTGATGGCCTGGCCTAGCTTTATCCCGGACACCATGGCCAGGATGGATTCGATACGAGCGGGAGACATACGTGCCCGCATCGTAACCGAATTCTATACCACGCCCAGAAGAGTAGTCTTCTGAGCTGGGTCCAACACATTTTTCTTAGTGTTGAGCCTCAACGCCCGGTTCTGAATGTGGCCAAGGACGACATCTCGATGCCGAACTGCCATTTCTCGAGACTGGGCCAATATGAGCCAGTCGTCGATGTAATTCAGTATACGGATGCCCTGAAGCCTCAGTGGAGCCAGAGCCGCATCCATACACTTTGTGAACGTGCGGGGAGAGAGTGCTAGGCCGAACGGAAGAACCCGATATTGGTATGCTTCGCCCCCGAAAGCAACCTCAGGAACCTCCTGTGACATGGAAGGATGGAGACATGAAATAAGCGTCTTTTAGATCCATCGTGACAGTCCTCGGATCTGATATGGCTCACGATAATGGGAATAGTAAGCATTTTGAACCTGAATCTCCTCAAAGAACGATTCAAAAGCCCTAGATCTAAAATTGGCCTCAGTCCGCCATCCTTCTTTGGAACTATAAAGTACCGGCTGTAAAACCCGGACTCCCTGTCTGGTAGGGGAACACATTCTATGGCCCCTTAATTCCAGTAGAGTCTGTACCTCTTGTTCCATAACCCGAGCCTGTTCTGGAATCACTGCAGTTGGTACCACCCCAGCAAACTAGGGAGGTCGGTGACCGAACTGCAATCTGTACCCATATTTTATAATATTTTATTATATACAGGACCCATATAGATATATTCGGAAGGCGTTGCCATTTTTCTACAAAATCTACTAAGGGAACCAGCCCCTCGAGACTGGCCTCGGGTGTTTTCCGAGCACTATTCTCGACATCCTGAAGCGGAGGACCGGCAGGAAAAAAGTCGATACAGATTTTGTGACCATAGTCGGTGCCCTGTTGCAAGCTTTTGGGGCGAACGCCACGGAGTGTGTTCGCTGGAAATCGATGTGGCCCGAAGCGTCAAAGACGGCGGGAAAACATCTTCTTCCCTGAGGGCACCTGTTGCTAGAACAACCTCGATTGTTCCACAGCGGGGGGGGGGGGGGGGGGTTGGGTGTGGATGGGTGCAGCCCTCAGAGGTCCTACAATTAGGAGCTCTTCACCTGAAGGACGGCCCTCAGGTCACCCTTCTGGCTGGAGGACTTCGGTTGAGAGTGCTTCCTCTGTTTGCCAAACTCCCGCAGGAGGGGCTCTAGAGGCAACGCTCTCTTTTT
Source organism: Gila orcuttii (assembly GCA_026230005.1). Lineage (NCBI taxonomy): Eukaryota > Metazoa > Chordata > Actinopteri > Cypriniformes > Leuciscidae > Gila > Gila orcuttii. The sequence goes on from JAPDVR010000011.1 coordinate 40,572,468, forward strand.
TTTTTTTTTTTTTCGCTTCCTGAAACCTGTCAACGACTGTAATGACAGCGTTGGAAAACAGGCCAGAAAGAGATAGCGGAGCGGCCAACGGGAAATATTTGCTCCTCACTTAGATCTTTAAGAAGATCGGCCTGGTACGCCTGCAAAATCGTCATAGAGTGCAGGCACGCACCAGCCTGACCTTTTCTTTTCTAAATATTTTACCAAAGGAACCAGGCTCTCGAGCCTGGCTTCGGGTATTAATCGGGATCCGTTCTCGACCCCCTGAAGTGGGTTTCCGGCAGGGCTGGACCGAAAATGATTCTCGATTGGCGAACGCGAATGCTGCCTGGCCGCAAAAATGTGGGGCGGACAGTGCAGCCTGCGTTCGCTGGAAACCGATGTGTCCCGAAACGTTTTTAAACGGCGTAAGAGCAACATCGATTTCCTGCACCAACCAGTGCAGAGGTGTTCCTGCACGGTTTGTTGGGCAGCGCCGGGGCTTAAAGTGAAGATGCCGGATCAGGAGACAGATAGCTTGTTTTCTCTAAAGCTTCCTCCATCTGCGGCATCTTGCCATAACCCGACTCTCTCGCACCCACCACATTCGAATAAACATATAATGAATGTGGTGAGATACGTAAAGAGTGGGGTTTTTCCCAGGATCTACACATATATATTTATATTTTTATAAAGATCTGGGAAAAACAGTAAGCCCCGGCTCTGAGGCTGTGAACGGTGCTGCAGGAATCTCTCGTCTAGTTCATTTTGACGGGGATCATCCTGCTTATTTTGTGGCCAGCTCATATATTTTATATATATATATATGTTTATTTATATATTTATTTAGTCTGGCCACAGCACGCATCACAACCTCCACGAGCTCTACATAAGCAGAAACATAAGCCGGCGAGTGTGACTCATGTTGCTCGTTCCCGATGCTGAGCACATCTACTTCCTTATAACAGATAGCTCGAGCACTGGGCACTCGTCACGGGCAGAAGAAGCCGCATCGCGGGCTTCTGCGTCGTGAACGAGTGTCATAGAATCTGCGGATGATGAGAGAAAAGGTGCCTCAGCAGTCTCGTTCTCATCCGCGAGATCCTTTTGCGATCTCCACGATCTAAGCCGTCGCGCCGCCTCAATGGACGCGGGACCCGGACCGCGGGGATCGCGAGCCTGGCCATCATCAGGAAATAATATAGCCAAGCGGGAGCGCAGCACTCTAATAGGAAGTGCTTCACAGTGTGCACAGGCAGCCCTCTCGAGAGCTGACAGTGCGTGCTGCGCCCCTGAACAATACACACACACACAGCTGATGCGTGTCCCCACCCGTGGCATATATATTATCTTGGGCAGGGGTGCACACACTTAGTGTATTGTTCACTCGCCATAATAAAGAGCTTTGCACAGACAAACAACACCAAATAAGACAGCCAGTTTCACAGAGAGCGCTTGCTGAAGAGCTAAAGCCGATGTGTTTGTGTGTCAGCGTCACTTTTATGCATCCGGTTATGCCGTCACATGTTACGTCACGACGCAACACCAATCAGGATTGGATTAGTTTCATTCTTACTTCAGAGGCGCACGCTAAGGGAGCGTCCCCAAAGTGTCGATTCTCGACGCAGTGTTGAGTTCCCTCGAAAGGGAACTTGCTTTTAAAATGTTTGATCACATGCAGTTTTACAACAATGAAAATCTTCAGCATTGCTCTTAGGGAAACTAGCTTAGATGTTTTAAATATTACTAGTGTAAAACAATATAGCTTCTTCCACAATAAAACAGGTTGGTAATAATAACCCATTTGTCTTTTGAGTTCAATATGCAGCCTAAATCTAAACAGATAAAGAGCAACTATATTGTAATTCTTCAACTTATGCACAGCAAAAACTTTTATAATAGAATCAGTTCGAAATTTGCAAAGCTTAGCATTCTTGTTTGCATTTTTCAGTGATAAAAAATTGATTACCTACTCAGCACAAAAAAAAAGCATTCGTCTAAAAAAAAACATATTTCCTACTAATTGGGTTGAGATTTCAATTTCAGGTCTTTATTTCCATTTGCCTCCAGATTCAGGTCTGATTGAAAAGAAAGTGATCCAAATGAGAAAACAAATTGAAGCCAAACAAACGATGGCAGGATCTGCGATCCATAGTAAATGAGTTTCTTTAGAAGGTCTAATGCTAACCAGCATGCTTACTCCAAGTAAAATGACCATCAGTGGTTCAGAAACGGGTCTGCTTCACAACAAAGTATTTTGATTAAATTTCTGCCTTCTCGAGCTCCTTTGAATTATTTATTTCTGGCTTTTTAGTCATAGTTAGCCTACGTTTTCAATCGCTTGTGACATTAAAGCCAAACATTAGAGTATTCTCATATGAAATGCTTCTCTTCTGGGTTCTCTAATTAAACAAATGGTTAATTACAGATTTATCTCAGCAAACTATAATTGCCAGCCTATCAAACAAATTCACATCTTCTAATTTCTGACATCTCATTTGTCGCAGTAATAGTCACGACCTCTAATTGATATTGATGTTTCTCACTGCCTGGTTCTTGTTTGCACTTGGGGTCTAATGACTTCTGTCCAATTACAGCTGGTTGAATTACAACCTCAGTCTTGTCTAAGGATAAGCGCATATAAGCCTAAGAGAAGCACAATTACCATGCGGACATGCATTTCTGCCACTCCTGGTTCCAGCCTGTGAAACAACCAGGGTGGATCTAGAAAATTATTTATGGGGGGTGACACGAGGACTGTGAGAGAGTGGGGGGAGAAACACGAAAGCAAGCAAGCATTCAATCATCTATACTCAATCTATATCATATACTACATCTAAACTATAATTAAAAACAAAATTCAGCCGCAAGCGGCAATCATCGGGTTGCAAGCACCAATGTCCCATGTAAATGATTAATGATCCCATTGAAATATATCTTATGATGTGGTTTGATTCAAGTTGGAAAAGTCCATCTCGAATCTTCACAGAAAGTTAGGCAACAGGAACATACTGGTGCTAACCCTAATGTCTAAAGGGGCAACTGAATTTCAAAAGAATAATTTCCTCTTACGGTTAGAGTAAAAGAGAAGTAAAAAAAGAAAGAAAAAGAAACCCAAACCCAGTATAAAAATGTCACGGTAGATGTATTCGCTGGTTCCTTCTAGTCTTGTGTTTATGTTGTTGTATGAGTGCACGTGTGCAAGGGGCGTGTCTGTATGTCATTACCTGATCCACTCCAGCTGTTCATCATTACAATCACCAGCTGCAGTTCATCTCACCACGCTTCATAAACTCACCACTGTTCTCTCACCTTTGTCAGATCGTTGTTTGATGTTTCCCTGTCTTCTGGTTCGTGTTCCTGCCTGGTGTTTCCTGTTCGTCGTCTTCCGTGTGGATTTGGATCGTCTCACCGTTTGTCTGCACTTCACCGACACTGACCATCAAAGTCCCTGCGTCACCAATCTCCACCTGGCTCACTGCACCCTGGACTTATATACTTTGTGCTTCAAATAAATATTGGATTATACTCGCTATTGCTTCCTGTGTTTCTGCCTAATATGACAGAACGATCTGACCAAGGAATGGAAGCAGCGAGCGCCTCGTCATCCTCACTCCAAGAATTTATCCATCACAGCATCCGTAGAATGGACTCGCAAGAGAAGGAGATTGGAGATACGGGACGTGCAGTCCTAGCCCTGGTGACGCAGGTGTCCGAGCTCACCCAGCAGATCCAGCGCCTACAACCTCCCACTGCGCCACCCACACCGGCCGTTCCTCCCGCACCATCAGGAAGCCCCTCCCAGTCAGAACCCCGGCTACCCACCCCAGAGGCATACTCAGGTGAACCGTCATTTTGTAGAGCTTTTTTGACTCGATGTTCGATGCACTTTGCCCTGCAACCTCACACTTTTCAGACCGAGCAGACCAAAGTGGCGTTTGTGCTGACGCTACTGACTGGGAGAGCGGCACTCTGGGGAACGGCGGTGTGGGAAAACCAAAATCCATGCTGTGCCTCGTTCCAGACCCTCGCCGCCGAGATGAGACTGGTTTTTGACCGTGCGGTCACTGGAAGAGAGGCGGCCAGAACATTGGTCGAGTTACGGCAGGGAGGAAGATCAGTGTCCGAGTTTTCCATCGAGTTCCGGACCTTGGCGGCGGAGTGTGGATGGAACGAGGAGGCGCAGTGGGACATGTTCCTGCATGGGTTGGCTGACCGCGTCCAGAAGGAGATCTACGCCCTGGATCTTCCCACTACACTCAACGGACTCATTGATCTGGCCCTGCGGGTGGACGCTCGGCTGTCCAGAGTCGAGCGTCGAGCCACGTCCACCCGCACACTTGAGGCAGCCGACGGGCTACGATCCAGCGGCAGGGACGTGGTCAGCCCCGTCTACGATCACGAGCCCATGCAGGTGGGTCGAGCTCGGCTTTCCCGGGAGGAGAAGGAGAGGCGGAGGTCCCAGGGCCTTTGCCTGTACTGCGGAGGAGCCGGACACTACGCCTACAACTGTCCGGTAAAAGGCCCAGCCCGATAGTAAACATGAGGCTACTATCGGGTGGGATCTCCGCCAGGAAGACCTCATCCACGACAAGATCTACCTCCACCCTCCTCTCGGTAAGACTAAGATGGTCAGTCCACCAGCACGATTGTCAAGCACTGTTGGATTCGGGGGCCGAAGGTAATTTCATGGACCATAATTTTGCACGCAGATTTCAGATTCCCATCAAACCCCTCCCACAGCAGATTGCAGTTCATGCACTCAACGGACAAGAACTCCCCACCATCTCATTATCCACTGAAGAAATCACTCTCATCACCTCTGGCAATCACTCGGAAACTATTTCATTTTTTATTCTGGATTCACCACTGGCACCCGTTGTTCTAGGACACCCATGGCTCATTCAACACAACCCCCGAGTGGACTGGATACATAGATCTGTGCTGGAGTGGAGTCAGGAATGTCATAGGTCTTGTCTCGTGTCTGCTTGTTCGTCTGTACCTGTTTCTGTGTTTCAGGAGGAAGCAGGGGATTTGTCTAACGTGCCCGCGGAGTACCTGGACCTGAAGGAAGTGTTCAGTAAGTCTCGTGCTGCTTCTCTCCCTCCGCATCGTCCCTACGACTGTGCAATAGATTTACTCCCAGGTAAGTCTCCGCCTAAGGGCAAGTTATATTCGCTTTCGATTCATGAAAGAGAGGCTATGGAGAAATATATTTCTGATTCTCTAGCAACCAAGTTCATTCGCCCTTCCTCTTCTCCAGCGGGGGCGGGGTTCTTTTTTGTGGGGAAAAAGGATGGTTCTCTGCGACCTTGCATTGATTACCGAGGGCTGAATAACATCACGGTAAAGAATACTTATCCTTTGCCGTTGATGTCTTCAGCCTTCGAGAGATTGCAGGGGGCATCCATCTTCACCAAATTGGATTTACGTAACGCTTATCATTTGGTCCGCATCAGGGAGGGTGATGAGTGGAAAACTGCATTTAACACCCCTAGGGGGCACTTTGAATATTTGGTCATGCCGTTTGGGCTGTCCAACTCCCCAGCAGTTTTCCAGGCACTGGTCAATGACGTGTTGCGAGATATGATCGATCAATTCATATATGTCTACCTGGATGACATATTGATTTTCTCTGCATCTCTCCAGGAGCATGTGCAGCACGTCCGACGAGTGCTTCAGAGGTTGCTAGAGAATGGGCTTTTTGTCAAGGCGGAGAAATGCGATTTTCATGCACAGTCTGTTCCTTTTTTAGGATACATCGTGTCGTCTGAGGGGATGCGGATGGACCCTGAGAAGATTAAGGCTGTGGTGGATTGGCCAAGTCCAGATTCCCGCAAGGCCCTGCAGAGGTTTCTGGGGTTCGCCAATTTCTACCGGCGATTCATTCGCAACTTCAGCCAGCTGGTCGCGCCTCTGACTGCCTTGACCTCCCCCAGAACTGCGTTCAGGTGGTCCGACACAGCCGAGACTGTGTTCAGGAAACTCAAAGGCCGCTTTGTTTCAGCCCCCATTCTTATTACCCCTGATTCTTCACGTCAGTTCGTGGTGGAGGTCGACGCATCAGAGGTGGGAGTAGGGGCAGTGTTATCTCAGCGTTCACCTGTAGACGACAAGATGCATCCTTGCGCGTTTTTGTCCCATCGTTTATCTCCAGCCGAACGTAATTACGACATTGGTAATAGAGAGTTGTTGGCAGTCAAGTTGGCGTTGGAGGAGTGGCGTCACTGGTTAGAAGGGTCGGGGGTACCTTTTATCGTCTGGACTGATCATAAGAACCTCGAATATATCAGAACTGCTAAAAGATTGAACTCCAGGCAGGCTCGGTGGGCACTTTTTTTCGGTCGTTTTGATTTTTCTCTCCAATATCGTCCGGGTTCTAAGAACATCAAACCCGACTCACTTTCTCGTATATTTGATTTTTCCGGTCGCCCGTCCACTCCCGAGTGTATTTTACCCGAAACCGTATTTGTTTCAACACTCACATGGGAGGTCGAAGCGAAGGTCAAAGAGGCCTTGAAAGGGGTAACGCCTCCGCCCGGGTGTCCACCGAACCGATTATTTGTGCCGGAGGGCTTACGGTCTGACGTTATCCAGTGGGGTCACAGCTCCAACGTAGCTTGTCATCCAGGAATTAATCGCACTGGATTTCTAGTCAAGCAACGATTCTGGTGGCCACTTATGGCTCGTGACATTCGCGATTTTGTTTTGGCTTGCTCTGTTTGTGCCACTGGTAAGTCTTCCAATCGACCTCCAGATGGGCTACTTCAACCGCTGCCGGTGCCTTCGAGACCCTGGTCCCATATCGCTCTAGATTTTATTACCGCCCTCCCACCCTCCCAGGGTAACACAGTAGTTTTAACTGTGGTGGACCGATTCTCGAAGGCAGCACATTTCATTCCCTTACCCAAATTGCCTTCAGCTAAGGAGACAGCGGCTACGGTCGTAGATCATGTCTTTCGGTTACATGGCCTCCCGATAGACGTGGTCTCCGACCGGGGACCCCAGTTTGTGTCCAAATTTTGGCGAGAATTTTGTAGATTACTGGGGGCGACGGTTAGTCTGTCATCTGGGTTTCATCCCCAGAGCAATGGTCAAACAGAGAGAGCCAACCAAGATTTGGAGAGAATGTTGCGATGTTTGGTTTCCAGAAATCCTTCGTCTTGGATTCAACAACTGTCTATGGTGGAGTACGCACACAACACGTTGCCAGTGTCAGCGACGGGCCTATCTCCGTTTGAGTGTAGTGTAGGTTACCAGCCACCAATTTTTCCCAGTCTGGAATCCGAGGTTGCGGTTCCCTCCGCTCACGCCTTTGTCCAGAGGTGTCACCGCACCTGGACTAGAGCCCGGGAGACTCTACTCCAGGTGGGGGCGCGCACCAAGGCCAAGGCCGATCGCCACCGGTCAAAGCCTCCCGTATACGTCGTTGGTCAAAAAGTGTGGCTTTCAACTAAGAACATTCCTCTTCGCACCGTTTCTAATAAACTTGCTCCCAAATTTATTGGCCCGTTTCCTGTCACCAAGATTATTAGTCCGGTGGCAGTCCGCCTCAAACTACCTCCTGCGTACAGGAGGGTTCATTCCGTGTTCCATGTATCTAAAATCAAGCCCGTTTTTCATTCTCACATTAATCCGCCTGTCCCGGTTCCTCCCCCACCGCGGCTCGTAGATGGGGAGACCACATATTCGGTCAACCGTATTCTGGACTCTAGGCGGAGGGGACGCGGATTTCAGTACTTGGTGGACTGGGAGGGTTACGGTCCAGAGGAGAGAAGTTGGGTTCCTGCTAGGGACATCCTGGATCACTCCCTTATCGATGATTACAATCGGCAGGTAAGGGAGTCTGAGAACGCCAGGAGGCGTTCTTAGGAGGAGGGGTACTGTCACGGTAGATGTATTCGCTGGTTCCTTCTAGTCTTGTGTTTATGTTGTTGTATGAGTGCACGTGTGCAAGGGGCGTGTCTGTATGTCATTACCTGATCCACTCCAGCTGTTCATCATTACAATCACCAGCTGCAGTTCATCTCACCACGCTTCATAAACTCACCACTGTTCTCTCACCTTTGTCAGATCGTTGTTTGATGTTTCCCTGTCTTCTGGTTCGTGTTCCTGCCTGGTGTTTCCTGTTCGTCGTCTTCCGTGTGGATTTGGATCGTCTCACCGTTTGTCTGCACTTCACCGACACTGACCATCAAAGTCCCTGCGTCACCAATCTCCACCTGGCTCACTGCACCCTGGACTTATATACTTTGTGCTTCAAATAAATATTGGATTATACTCGCTATTGCTTCTTGTGTTTCTGCCTAATATGACAAAAAATGTTTACGGTCGTCTTAATAGATGTGGTGTATGTGTATTAACATTTAAATTGAGATTAATCACATGTCTTAGGATGTCACAGAACAATTTCATATCTAGCTCAAAATCTTGAAGCATTTTTTAAGACTTACTTAAGGACCATTTCATTTAATTTATTTCTATAGCACGTGTAGCCTAATCTTATGCTTGCAGTTTAAATGTTTGCTTTATTATTACACAATAGAAATTAAGTGTCTTTATAGAAAATGTATAATATATATTATCTTGAAAAAGACAAATAAAATGGTCTCTTCATTTTAAAAGGACAGCGTTATATTTAATTATGTCTGTCAATAAAAGTTAAATATTTAATGATATATAAGCATTTCACATATTTCTATGCACACTAATTATATAAAACTGCCAGTACACAATAGTTATACAAATGAACTAGATTAATGCATTTATTTCCACTCAAAATGATAGAAAATTAGGCTTAAAAGTTTCCTTATCCTGTGTTAACAACATTAATATTGCAGCCTTCATCTTTCAGTTGAAATGGCTGATAGATTAGAATTTGCAGTTAGCAATATAAATTAATTTGGGGTCCAATTCACTTTCAGTGTTTGGAAAAAATCACTTTCTAAATGTCTCTGAGCTTGTTAAGAGTATAGGTCTGTCATTATAAGTAAGAGTTTACTAATATTATGTAGGCTACTTGGATGACATAAAAATCAAGTTTAAGAGCAACAAAAACGTTTGAATTCACTAGAAAAATAGAAAGGCAAAAATATCAAAGCAGATGTAACAACTCAGTCAAAGTAAAGCAAGAAGTGTTGGGGAAAATAATACCAGATATACGAACGGGATTGGATTCACGAACAAATGAAAAAACTGTCAATTTGTTCGTGAACTGACCTACACTGGTTGTGCTGTGTGTTTTTGACTCACAAAAATAACCTGTTCCCTTTCAAGGGAACTCGAGCTGCGTTGAGACGCGGTGGGAACGCTCTGCGTGATTGCGTCGTGAAGCACGTGTATAATCAGTCCAATGGAAGAGCGAGACGTCATAGGCGGGTGACGTCATAGACCAGGAAGCTATAAAGCACACCAGAAAACAGACCGCGACAGCTTCTGTTGCCTTCAGCAAGCGCTCTCTGTATACTGTCCTTGTCTATTTACTGTTGTCTGTCACAAGCACATTATCTATCTATATATATATATATATATATTATGGCGAAACAAGAATTCAAGCGTTGTGTTGTCCCTTGCCCTCGTTTTATCACGGGTGGGGACACACATCAGCTTTGTGTTGCTTGTTTGGGAGTGGAGCATGCCCAGTCAGTTCTCGAGGGAGCTGACTGTGAGCATTGCGAGAAGCTGTCCGTGAGGACGCTCCGCTCTCGCCGGGCGTTCTTTGAGGAGGACGGTTCGGTTCGCGCTCCCCGAGGTGCGGGTCCCGCTGCTGCCGAGGCTCAGCGAAGGCTTTCATCTTGGGGTTCGCATATGGATCTAGTAGCGGGGCTTGAGACGGGCCCAGCCCTTTCTCAACCCTTACCTGCTGGATCCGGTGCCTCTGCCCAGGAAGGAGCCCGCGCTGCGGCTTCTCCTTCCCAGGTTGGGGCACCACTGCTGAGGCTATCCAGTTCTGAGGATCTGGATGTCGTCAGTGTTGATATGGGGGATTTTGAGTCTTCGCCAGCTCATGCCTCCAGTAATGATGAGGAGCTTATGGAGGTTTTATCTCGTGCTGTAGCTAGATTAAATATTGAATGGCCAGCCGATGATTCTCAGAGTGTTTCTAAGAAAAGTTTATTAGATGAAAGATTTCTACCATCTATAACACAGCCTCCACGTCGGGGACTCCCGTTTTTTCCCGATCTCCACAATGAGGTTTCGAGATCGTGGAATAAACCGGCGTCATTCAGAGTATTTAACCCACAAACTTCCAACTACAGTAATGTTTTGGGTGCATCTGACTATGGTTATTTGACGGTGCCTCGGGCTGAAGAGACGCTCGCGAGCTATCTCTCTCCCGAGTCATCGTCATCATTAAAAGCCCCGACGTTACCCACCAAGCCATTAAAATCTACATCTTCGCTGGTGGGTAAAGCTTATTCGGCAGCAGGTCAGGCTGCGTCATGTCTGCATACTATGTCTATACTGCAGGCATACCAGGCTGATCTGCTGAAGGATATCGATGAACGTGAGGAAGTCAGCGCTGACGCAATTCGAGAATTGCGTCGCGCAACAGACCTGTCTCTCCGGGCCACTAAGGAGACGGCCAAATCAGTGGGCCGTTCTATGGCAGCCCTGGTGGCCACGGAGAGGCATCTTTGGTTAAATCTGTCTGATATTAAAGATAAAGATAGGTCTGTTCTTCTGGACGCGCCACTGTCACCTTCAAGTTTGTTCGGCGACGCTATCAATTGTGTCGTCGATAGGTTTCAAGAAACGAAAAAACAATCGGCTGCGTTCCAGAGGTTTCTTCCTCGACGTTTCGACGTTTCGTCCGAGTACAAGCTCCTCACAGCACAGAGTGCATCAAAAACAGAGCGTCGCCACTCGGGCTCCTCCACAATCTGGGGAACCTGGGTGGCGGTCGCAGTCCAGGCCAGTTAGGGGTAGGCAAGATCTGAGGACTGTCATCTCTAAGAAGGCTTGGGCTAAGAAGAAGTCCTGACGCCCAAGGCGTCAGGCTTCTGAGGGTGGTCCCCTCCGAGGAGGGACGTTTTCGAGAAATCGTTCATCCTCGGCACCCTCTGGGGGGCGATTCTCTGAGGAGAGTCGCAGCGCTGCCACATCGGTTGTTCCCTGCCGGTTCGCCGCTTCAGGGCACCGAGGTGTCAGCGTCCCCATACGATTCTCCGAGGAGGATCGTAGAACGGTCAGTTCGGTTGTTCCCTGCCGGTTCGCCGCTTCAGGGCACCGAAATGTCCGTACAACCGAATCCCGAGGCCAGTCTCGAGAGACTGGTCCCCTTAGTAGAATTTCTGGCAGCGTGGAAACTACTGCCAAATATTTCTCAGTGGGTCCTGCATATAATAGAAAACGGTTACAGAATTCAGTTCGGTTCTCGTCCGCCCAGATTTCAAGGGGTCCTTCCCACAGTGGTGGACCCGAGGCAGGCTCGGGTCATGGAGCTAGAAGTACTGACGCTTCTGCGAAAAGGGGCTATAGAAAGGGTTTCTCCTCCCAGCAGAGAGTCAGGGTTTTACAGCCGTTACTTCATCGTTCCCAAGAAGGATGGGGGGTTGCGTCCTATTCTAGATCTGCGTCAGTTAAACAGCAGAGTTCAGAAACTCAAGTTCAAGATGCTTACACTCAAACAGATTGTATCACAGATTCAGTCCGAGGACTGGTTTGTCACAATAGACTTGAAGGACGCTTACTTTCATGTATCCATTCATCCTCATCACAGGAAGTTCCTGAGGTTTGCTTTCGGGGGCGAAGCATACCAATATCGGGTCCTTCCATTCGGCCTAGGTTTATCACCCCGCACCTTTACGAAATGCGTGGATGCAGCGCTGGCTCCTCTGAGACTCCAGGGCATTCGCGTATTAAACTATATCGACGACTGGTTGATCCTGGCTCGTTCCGAGCAGTTGGCAGTTCGGCATCGAGATGTCGTTCTGTCTCACATAAAGAGGTTGGGGTTGCGGCTAAACACCAAGAAGAGTGTTCTCCTCCCAGCCCAGAGGACCACTTTTTTAGGGGTGATGTGGGATTCGACAACTATGCAAGCACGATTGTCTCCAGCACGTATTTCTGTGATTCTCACAGCCGTAAAGATGGTAAAACTAGGCCAGTCACTCACTGTGAAACAGTTCCAGAGACTGGTGGGTCTCATGGCAGCTGCGTCCAACGTAATTACTTTTGGCCTTCTGCACATGAGACCCCTGCAGTGGTGGCTCAGGACCAAGGGGTTTTCTCCGAGGGGAAATCCGTTTCGCACGATCAAGGTTACGCGGCAATGCCTACGTGCCTTGGTCATGTGGAAGAAACCTTGGTTCCTCGCCCAAGGCCCAGTTTTGGGGGCTTCTTGTCGACGCGTAACGCTATCGACGGATGCTTCCCTCACAGGCTGGGGGGCGGTCATGAGTGGCCGCTCGGCGACAGGTGTCTGGCAGGACCATCAGCTTTCGTGGCATATAAACCGACTAGAGATGATGGCGGTATTTCAGGCTCTCAAATACTTCCTGCCAGACCTGAGAGGCCATCATGTGCTTGTCCGCACAGACAACACATCGATGGTCTCTTACATCAACCACCAAGGGGGTCTGAGGTCCCGATTATTATGCAAACTGGCTCATCAGATCCTCCTATGGGCCCAGGGGAAATTACTGTCACTCAGGGCAGTTTATATTCCAGGGTGTTTGAATGTGGGAGCAGATATCCTGTCAAGGCAGGGGCTGAGGCCCGGGGAGTGGAGACTTCACCCCGAGGTGGTGGAGCTCCTATGGGAGAATTATGGTCAAGCTCAGGTAGATCTTTTCGCATCTTACGATACAACCCATTGTCAGCTTTGGTTCTCCCTCACATATCCAGCTCCTCTCGGACTGGACGCTATGGTACAGGTGTGGCCGATGCTGCACCTGTACGCATTCCCCCCGATATCATTGCTTCCGGGAGTTCTGGAGAGGGTTCGCCAAGAAGGGGCTCATCTACTATTAGTAGCCCCGCACTGGCCGACCCGAGTGTGGTTCTCGGACCTAGTGTCCCTCCTTCACGGTTCTCCCATGGAGATTCCTGTCAGAAGGGACTTGTTATCTCAAGCAGGGGGCACGATATTTCACCCTCGCCCGGAGTTGTGGAAACTATGGGCTTGGCCTCTGAGGGGGCCCAGCTCTTAGAATCTGGTCTCTCGACTGAGGTCGTTGAGACCATCCTTCAATCCAGAGCTCCTTCCACGAGAAAACTATATTCATTGAAATGGAAACTGTTCTCTACATGGTGTGGAGAACGCTTGTTAAATCCTGTTAACTGCCCGGCTGGTACAGTTCTCGATTTCCTTCAAGACCGTTTCTCTGCTGGATTATCTCCCTCCACCTTAAAGGTGTACGTAGCGGCTATATCTGCTTATCGCTCCCCTCTGGGGGCTTCTTCTCTTGGGAGAGATCCTCTTATTATTCGTTTTCTTCGTGGTACATTGAGGCTGAGGCCTGCACTGCACTCTAGAGCACCGGCTTGGGATTTGGCCATTGTACTTGAGGGTCTGGCCCTGGCTCCCTTCGAGCCTATTGAAGAGGTTTCAGAGAAATTCCTTACACTAAAAACTCTATTTCTTCTCGCTATTTCTTCTATCAAGAGAATTGGAGATCTGCAAGCCTTGTCGGTGGCTCCTTCATGTCTGGAATTTGCACCTGGTATGGTGAAAGCATTTTTACACCCTAGGCCGGGTTACATTCCTAAGGTCCCCGCTAATGTGGGGGGCCCTATTGTGCTGCAGGCTTTTTGCCCTCCACCTTTCATTACCCCAGATCAGGAAAGTCTCAATCTGTTATGTCCCGTTAGGGCTTTGGATGCCTACGTTCACAGAGCTGCCCTGTGGCGTAGATCAGAGCAGTTATTTGTCTGCTTCGGTTCAACCAAGAAGGGTTGCCCGGCATCGAGACAGGTAATGAGCAAGTGGGTAGTTGAGGCTATCTCACTTGCTTATGAAGCGGCCGGACAGCCTTCACCTATGGCTGTCCGCGCCCATTCTACTAGGAGTATGGCTGCCTCTAAGGCTTTAATTTCGGGGGTTTCCCTTCAGGACGTTTGTAATGCGGCAGGCTGGTCCTCACCGCATACATTTGTCAGATTTTACGACCTAGACCTCTCCACTCCCGGGGCTAGGCTGCTTGTTTCTTAGTGTGCGCAAGGACTCCACACAGAACGGGCATTTCTCATTATGGCGTAGTGGATATGGGGTTCCCACCGCGTCTCAACGCAGCTCGAGTTCCCTTGAAAGGGAACGTCTCAGGTTACGTATGTAACCCTGGTTCCCTGAGAGGGAACGAGACGCTGCGTTCTCCTGCCATACTTCCTGCATGCCCTGAATCGACTTGCTTCAGGCCTTTTCAGAAGCTGTCGCGGTCTGTTTTCTGGTGTGCTTTATAGCTTCCTGGTCTATGACGTCACCCGCCTATGACGTCTCGCTCTTCCATTGGACTGATTATACACGTGCTTCACGACGCAATCACGCAGAGCGTTCCCACCGCGTCTCAACGCAGCGTCTCGTTCCCTCTCAGGGAACCAGGGTTACATACGTAACCTGAGACGTTCATAAGAGTCACCAGTTAATGAAGTTGACTACACACATCGTGAGCAGCCGTGGAGCAGACGGGTTTTCATGCCATTTTTACACAGTACATATTTTTTTATGTCATCACATACATGCAGCTGCTAAAAATGAAGTACAGAAAACACTATTTACATTTATATTTTATACTGGGATAAATCTGAGGTAGCAGATGGGGTGGCAATGCTTTTTCTTAAAGTGCCAACCCGGTAGATCCGCCCCTGGAAACATTGGAGTGTTCTTTATTATTCTTCTCAAATTTACAATTTATCACCAACAGTTCATCTAAAAAAGCTCTATGCAAGTTTCATATAATTTCCCAGGGATGATGAAACAAGGAAAACAATTGGTTTCATGTTACGCAATGGGATAAAAGGAAGCATTTTATGGTTTTAAGAGCAAGTACATGTATGTATGCAGCGCTTCACAGATTCTGACAACTTTTTTTATTTAAGTCAAAAGTGAATCGCCATTTGAAACCCATTTTACTTCCATAATTTGACATTTTCAAGTAAAGCAGGATACTAAAAAAAAAAAAAAAATGTAGGGCAGGAATTTCATCCATAAGTAACTGATTGAACGGTGAGAAGTGTGTGTCCCACACCAGACTGTGTGTCCCATACCATATTCATTCACTGAATGAAAAAATTCACAAAAAAAATTTGCCTAAATATCTATTTGGCTATTGGTTAACATTATCTAACAACTTGTGCAACTCAGTGTTGTTATTATTAACTAAAAAAAACTAGTGATTGAATTTTCAGTAATTGAAATGAAGCTGAAATAAAATAAATTAAAATATAAATATTAGATGAAAAACTTAAAACTTAAAAAAAAACTTTATAAGAAAAAAATAGAATAGTTGCCTTGACAAAGCTACAAATACATAAAAAAGAAAAAAAAATATCAGAAATTGATAACAAAATGACTAAAATTGTACTTAAAATCAAAACTGAAAAAACATAACTATAAAGTAATTGAAAATATGATTAAATATTATTATAGTATATAATGCTAAAAGTGACATCAAAGGAAAAGCAATGTGATTGCAAAAGGAAGAGCATTTTGATTAAAAATTATGAAAACAGATATTTTGCTTGACAAACCAATTCATTATTCACTATATGACAAATTGTTCAAATTGCTTTAAATGGTGAGATATACAGACTTACCTCCAGAATGCAAAGGTGTGCCACATAACAAAACAACCCCTTGGCCTTCCCTGACATTGACAGCACTTCTTGTCTGCGTTTTGAAGTTTTCCAGATCTGTAACAGATTAAATTTGGAAAAAAAGTAAGCAATGTTAACTGCAAAAGCAATGTTAACTGCAATCGTTTAGTAGAGCTCAAATTTGAGAAAGTAAAAAGAAGGAAACGAAATCAGTGATTGAAAAAAGTCCAAAGCATACAGTGGGTGTCTGACAATGCAGTCTAGTGAAACAGTATGTGGCTATATGAAAAAAGGAATGCTAACGTTGCCTCCACCTACCAGCATCATTACCAGAGATATCTTAATCTCACCCACCGAGCCAGCAGCTTCCCTGTCAATACATGTCCACACGATTCATCCTCGCAAATTAACAGGAGGAGAGGAAGTTGGCAGCCTGCTCGTATACCTGGCATGATAAAAACCTTCTCCTTGTATCGTGACAGAAAAGGCAATGTGTAACTGTGGCCTACTGTGCCAATTCCACACCCTTAAGCAAACAAGCCAAGAGCCAGGCTCCCCAGAACAAAGAATATAGAGTCAATGTGACCGATAAGACAAATTACAGAGTAGGGGGGAAGAAAACAGAAAAACAAAACAAGCAGAAGAAAACATCAGGATTAGGGAGAGGTGGTGGAAAACAGTGGGAAAGATTAATGAGAGATTCCCTGCTGACTGAAAAGAAGTCCCACACAGTACTGAGCCGTGGTGGAAGTGGCAAGAGCAGGAGCTCGGCTCATAGTAACAGGATGAATAGCTTTAGAGCCTGAGCGGCAGAGCCACAGATGCTGATTAATGGTCTCTTGTGTTAAAATCTATAAGGCTGGACTCATGTGAAGGCTATAGACTGGGTGGTAAGTTAGACATCTTCACAGTGAATGTCGTTGCTTCATAAATGGAAAACGTTCATATGTGAGGGTCAAGATGTGAGTGTTTATGGATTAATGTTGAGAACCTTTATTGATTCTTTCTAATAAGATGGCGGAACATTCAACTTTAAGATCCTGTTAAATTGCCCCATTATGCTTTTTCGAATATTACCTTTCATGTTTGTGAATGTACAAAGTCTGCAAAGTTTTAAAGATCAAAGTTCACGGCAAATAAAGTTATTGTCTCCTAAAAGAAAGAATAAATTCTGAACTGCTGAAATGAGTCATCAGTAATTCCAGTTGTAACAATGTAACACATTTGCATAATGCCAGCCTATGGTCTTCATTGGCCGCCCACAAAAGATGTCTACTCTGACCAGCCCTCAAACACTGTAGTTGTAGCTAAAGGCCTGGAAGAGTTTGGTTCGTGTTGTCGACATGTCGAGAAGATGCTGTTTTCTGAATTGTCAGCTGAATTGATACAGAAAAAACGTCGCCATCATTCGTATCACTGTGCTATCAAGCCCTGGGGAAGCTTCCGGAGCTGAAATTTAGATATGGAGATGAATGTTTTGTTTCCAACATGAGCTGAAAACGGTAGGCCAATCACTACAGACTGGGCCATCTGACCAATCAAAGCAGAGTAGGGTCATGGAAAGAAGGAGTTAAGAGAGACTGAATCTTCGATCTAACCGTTTTCAGACTCTGATAAATTATGATGTACAATGTATGTTATGAGAAAACTAAACAAACGATGATAAATTGGAAACTAACGAAAACTAAATTGAAATGGCAAATTGTAAAACAAATTAAAAATGAATTTAAGTAAAATAGATAAAACCAATAATAACCATAGTTGCTAGGGCATTGTGGTTGCTGTTCTAATCATTATTAAGTGGAGTGGCTTTTAGGTCATTGTTAGGTTTGATGAGTGGATGCTGGGGTATGAGGGGTGATAATATACAAAAACACAAATTAAACATGCATATGATTACCCCATCACAATATATATGAGAGTCTACTGGTTAATGATCCGACTAAACCCAGTTGTCACAACTAGGCTTTGAATTCTAGAGTGCTTGTGTGAGCCACGGTTTGTCAGGTCACAAATCTACTCTGCTGCTATTTCACCCTTGAGAAAGGTACTCATTTCAAACTCGCCCCAGGAGAGGATTACCCCAATACACAGCCAGTAGAAAGCCACCATGGAATAAATCTCCCAATGACAAATTTTCAGCTGTCTGAAAGATAAGAAATGCCACAATGACATATTATCAAAGCCAGCGGCATTATCATCTTATTAAAATCATAATTCCCCTTTGACTAACCAATAACCAGTATAGGAAATAAATGTCAAGCAAGTCCTGTTAACCAATCCCCTAAAGTGAGATTCATTATCCCACCCATAAAATTGATAATCTGTCTCCTAAGGGGGACGTATGATGCTCTGTGTGGATCAATAGGTAGACGACATGAGAGTGAGGAGTCTTCGAGACAGACAAAAGAAGTCCGTGGCCAGGTGTGTTCTCATCTCAAACAATCCTTCTCCCATCTCTGATGCCTGATTTGAGCATCTGATTTCTTTGAGCATGCACAAGGACAGCATTTTAAATCAAAGGCACAAAGGCCAGGTGGATAGATGGCTATTCTCATACTTGGCAGTTTACTTTGTGGAACAGACAATACGGGTATTAATATTGCGAGTCAATTCGTAGCGTACAAAGATGCTGTTGAAGCTGGTGACTAATGAGAATGAGTGATGGAGTTTGAAGTCGATGAAATGGTGCTTCACCCTGTGAAATTGTCACATTTGACAGCTCGTTTGATTGCTCTTTCTTAAGCAATGCCATGTGAATACCAAATACCAAAGCTGGTGCTTTTACAATGTCGCTTATATACATCCAAGCGCTCCTCCCAGGTGCCATTGTTTGGACACATTTTTAATCCTGCCCCAAACTCAATGGCATTGATTGAGCTAATCTATATTCATGTTCACATCTTCTCTCTTTATTCCAGAACATTTGATGTTTTGTATTTATTATCTTTGAATCGATTATGAAATTGGCATGATACATTTACCTGACATAATAAATTACATGATACGGAGTGTCTTGCATACACTCCGCATCACAGGCTAATTTGAGTTACAAATCGCCACGAGCCTTCTTCAGCATCTCCCTAAATACCAAGGCAGAAACAGTTCAGAGAGGGAATTTGCATTAATCACCATCCCAGACTTACTGTGGACAGAAGTTGATTTACACGGGGGCACACCCACAGCAGTTAACAAGATATCTCGAAACTCTCCACAACTTATTACCTTTTTGGTTTACTTCTGTGGGAATGAGACCTTTGTACCAGTCGCACTGAGACATTTCAAATGATACCAAACATGTATAATACTGCATGATAATTGTTCATATTAAACCATATAGATTTTTGGGTGAACTCAGGTAGGGATGGGTGAAGGGAATCATGTGTAAATTCGGAGGTGATCAACTCAAGTGTGATCGTGACTCGAATGGGGATGGTAATATAGCTAGAGAGTTCAAATGTTAATTTCCTTTGTTTTCTCAGAGAGTAGCCCTCTCTTCCAGTTCTTCCAGTTTCTCCAGTCTTACACACACATAAGCCCCTTTCACACAGTAATTACTGGTAAATTACTGGTAAAGTACAGTTGGCGTGAATGGTATCTTTCCGATAAAAACACTTGTGTGAACAGCGCGCTTGTGTATTTTTCGGAAAAGTAATTCTGGTAATTTTACGGTAATTACTGGGATTGCTGTGTGAAAGGGGCTATAAACTACTATTCAAAAGTTTGGGTTTGAAAGGTTTTTGAAAGTCACTAAGCCCAATAAGGCTGAATTTATTTGATCAAAAATACAGTAAAAACAGTAATATTGTGAAGTATTTAAATATATTCCTGTGATGGCAAAGTTGAATTTTCAGCATCATTACTCCAGTCTTCAGTCACATGATCCTTCAGAAATCATGAAGAAACATTTAAAAAAAGTTGTGATGAATTTTTCTCAGGATTCCTGGGAGTATATATGAATATATTTATCAGCATTTATTCACTTTTGGTCAATATAAAAGTTTATGTAAGTCTATGTATGTGTATCTATGCATGTATTGTGGCTTTGGAAAAAATGTATTGTTCAATACATAAACTGACATCTTTAAAAATGTATGTATTTACATAACTCACATGCAAATTGTAGTGTGGCTCTCTTGCTGAGAATGGTTCCCCGGGCGTTGGAGGCAGTGCATTGGTAGACACCACTGTCTTGGTCTCGATCCAGGCCAGTAAGGATCAGGTTACCTCCAGACAGGCGACGCCTCTCGTCACCATGAAGATCAATGAACGATCCGTTTAGAGACCATCTGGAGAGACGCAAACACAATCAGGAGTGTGGTCTCCAGAGAAGCTAACTAACCAATATTCATCACATGCATCGATCTGATGAAGCCAGCTTCATTATACAGCCAGATTCAGCATGAAACAAAGCTTATTGCTGACATTTGTTTTCCTTCTTTGTTCTTCTGCAGTACAGTCTGACTAATAACTGATGAAAGCAAGCAAAACAGCACTCAAGAATCAGAAATGCCTAATTATTTATTGACCCTGAAGATGTGCAATGTGTAGTTGTGAGAAGGTTGGTTTTACCTTCTAATTATAAAATAAAGCTTTCACACTCGACTATGAAAGGTTCATTATTTTTCAGTTTTTCTAATGCAATCATGTTCCTAGATTCCCTCTTTCTGAGCCACTGTACACAAAGAAGGCTGTAATTTGTGGGTTTAGATTGTTTTCTACTTAAACAGTAGGATGATCATATTACAAAGAGGCACATGTTCCATCAGAAAACCAACATAATCAATAAGCGCAATCATAAAATGTATACCAACTTATGTAGCATGGAAAAATGCATAAATTTGTACCTTTTCAAGGTATTCAATATCTAGAACTTTACTATTCAGAATTGACCTTAAAATTGTTGTGCTAAATCAGGCATTTGTAGTTTGATGCAGTCAAAACTTGGCAGAAGACCTTAGAATTGACAGAAACAATGGGGAAAGGGGTTTTGGGAGGATGTACATTATTCCACTGTGTGAAAAAAAAAAAAAAAAAAAGAGTGGGGTGGACAACGCGGTTTCTCCCCGATCTCACAGACAACAAAGCATAGATCTACTGCAGCTCTTCGAAGCCCATTTCTACTGCATTATTTATTGATCTCAGTGTGGCAGTAGAGTTAATCTGACTCCTTTAGTCATCATTTGTGAGGCTAATATCATAGCCAGCCACTGTATTTGATATCATTTACTGTGACATTCGGCCTGCAGGGTTACACAGTTGATTACTGCAAGGCTGCTTGCTGTAAATACAGACAATATTTGTGTTCTCACGAAGTAGTCAAATATTATATTACAACATCAAACTAATCTAGTTTTCCATTACACTTTCAATAGCGTGATAAATCAACAAAGCTCCTACATCTAACATACGGTGGGGTCTTGTGTATATAAAATGAATGAAATAACCGGTCTATTATCCTGAAAGAATCTAATATCATCTGTGTTGGTACATATTCGCCTGCACAAAATAATGTTGTCATCTATTTCTTTGGTTTTCAAACAATTTAGGCAACTTTAATCAGACAAGGAAATCCACAGACCACCTAAACACAACAACAGTTCCTCAAATTTTTTCACAAACGTAATGCTTGTGCCTGCATGCTTGAGAAATACTGTTACCAAAACACATTATTTCAACTAATATAAACATTTAAGATGAATCATGATGCTGTAAAACCGTAATTTGTGTCCTGACTGGCCATTTTGCAGATCTATGCAAGAACCCTACTAGAGCAGCATCTGAAAAACAGATGAGTTTATATGCAGATTGTCCACTCTTTATAAGTGGTATAGTCTTGGCTCTGTTTGTTTCATTGCCTCAGATATAACTGTTTGAATATTTTTTTTTCAGATTTTTTTCTAGAGGATTGGATATATCACAGCCCTCGGTTGGGAGCTACTTCAGATGGATCAATAGCCATTGAATAATATGGAAATAGGAATTATTGATTTCTAACACGTGCTGAGATGTTGTATGAGTATTTACAGTCACTTTTCAAGGATAACAAGTAATTTAAATAAAAATTACTAATAAAATAATAAAAATATGTCCTCTTCCAACCTTTCTTCCTTCTCTTCGAATTATCCAAGTGATCATATAAATCTTGTATTTTTTTTTTTTTTTCAAAAGTGCAACTTATTTTATTTATTAACTATACATTTTCTATTGAGGGGGAAAATTACTTGGTGTACTTATAATAATAATAAAAAAAGTATCTTTAAAGTTGCAATGCAATGTATGTAGAGTCAGATCTTTTCTTCCATATTTTAATGTGTATCTGAGTGAAATGGTTTATCGAAAAGAAAAAAATGTAGGGCGGGGCAGTACCTCAAAAGTACCCTCATACCTTTACAGGGCATTAGTACCTTAAGGGTGCATATTGCCATTTCCATGATGACACCTATGGCTTTATCCGTGCTCCTGTTGGCTGTTTACCTGGTTCGAACAATTTTGGAGACTAACAGTTGCATGTAAACATTACCGGTACAAATCAGTACCCTTTGAATGCACAGCACCAGTGACAAGCACATTGAGTCTGTTTATCTTAAAATATTCAAAAGACCCTAATAGCATATATATATATATATATATATATATATATATATATATATATATATATATATATATATATACTCTGAGTCTCAAAGATTATTTATTTATTTTCCATGGATGAAGTAGTCTTTTTGAATTCAGTTCTATTTGAAGTCATACTAAAGGACCACAATGGTCAAAATCACAGTGGTAGGTTAAGGTAACAGAATTCAGCCTGATGGTAATTGGTGCATGAATGATCGTTTTTAAAGGCTAGACAAATAATTACAAACAATCCAGTCTCCAAGGAGCCCCTTAACAAGAATCAAAAAGGCTTAGTAGTGACAGGGAGCCAAAGTATTTTCAGATAATGAGTATAAAAAAGTTCTCTGCGAAGTTTAATGGACAATTATGCTGCCCCCGCACAGCAAACTGTCCAAGCCTCCATCAGCATCACTGTCGTTATGATCCTCACCGCTATTATTACTGTCACTATTAACGTCGCCTCATAATAATTATCATTATAATCTCTATCTTATTTCAGACTACATTAACAAACTGCCCAGAGACAAAGCCTACACCTGGTCATTAGAAAAAAGTATCACGAAAAATGGATGTGAAAAGTGCAAAAAAATAAAAACAGTCAGCTCCAATTATCTTTCCAAAAGAATGCTCCGCACTTTTTCTTACAACTGGGAAAGCAACCTGCATTCAACAAAGATCATGGTAGAGCCGAGCTAATGAGGGCCTACACAGGAGCACCTCTGACTTTCTCAGTGTAATCTCTGCATTTTAACCAGCTCTCCTTCACATTCTTGTCTCTGATGACTGCCTGCTCCATGGACCAGGTTTCATATCCTTACAATCTCAAAAGCATGCTGGGCAGGTTGAAAAACCTGTCAGGTTAAGTGTAGGTTGGGAAAACAGATTCTTGGCTTTTTCAAAGGATTTAAAACAGCACCAAAGGGAGGCTTAAAGTGAGTAAAACAGAACTTTTCGGCACTAACAACTCCAAGGTCATGGGTTTGATTCCCTAGGAAAGCATAAGCTGATAAAAATCGTATAGCCTGAATGCAAATAGTTAAAACTAATGTAAAACTTACATGTAAATTATTGCTGTATGAGTGCTTGTCGACCACAAGAGCCCACAAAGGATTGTGTCATGGAGTCATGGCTGCCCTATGGCCTCAATTTGCCTCACAGCTTGCCTTATCCCTCCCTGTGGACCCACACTACCACATTAATGCAACTTCACTTTTGCTGGACCAAAAAGAACAAACCACAGAATACTAGAGAGATACAAAGGTCAGTGTTTTTACTATATTGTACATTTTCGGCTAAATGTTGGCATGCTTTTGCTCTGTGCTTTTATATGATAAGCGCTAAATGTTCTTCACAGCGCGGACCGATTATCTAAGTGGGGCGAATGAAGCCTTGTTACATGCAAGTGTCGCATAAAGCACAGCAGCATGTTCTGTAGATATGCAAAAATATTATCGCTTTAGCAACACATCACAGGACACTAAAGGCCTGTGGCCTGTGTGAGACATTTGAGCTCTACTGATAATTTTTTTTATTATCTTTAAAGCGTTAATGGGGAAGTCAAACAACTCTGCTAAACACCTTACACAGCTAGACAGCCTTAGCAAACAGCACTGACAAAAAGTGGAGAACAGAAATTAAGGCTTTTCAAACTACACATCACCACCCTTACTACAACTTATCATGGTTAAACCTTAGTAACAGTAGCTGGGGCTATTTTCACAGAAATGAAACAAACATTTCTATTTCAAATAAATGCTGTTCTTTCTAGTCATCAAAGAATCCCAAATTGGTTTAAACAAAAATATTAATTAGCACAACTGTTTTTAACATGAAGAAGAAGAAGAAGAAGAAGAAGAAGAAGAAGAAGAAGAAGAAGAAGAAGAAGAAGAAGAAGAAGAAGAAGAAGAAGAAGAAGAAGAAGAAGAAGAAGAAGAAGAAGAAGAAGAAGAAGAAGAAGAAGAAGAAGAAGAAGAAATGTTTCTTGAGCATCTAATAAGCAAATTAGAATGATTACTGAAGGATCATGTGACTGAAGACTGGAGTAATGATGCTGAAAAATCAGCTTTGCCATCACTGGAATTTTTTTTTATATTTCACATTATTACTTAATTTTTTTACTGTATTTTTGATCAAATAAATGCAACCTTGGTGAACATAAATGAATTCTTAAAAAAAAAAAAAAAAAAACTTTTGATTTGGTATATAATTTCTTAGTTTTTATATAAGTGCAAAAGACTACAGCAACTCAATTTTCTTTAAAAAGCTTTCTTGAGAGAAGAGCCGAAGCCAGCCAAGTGCACTTCTCTGACTCAGCTCTGAGTTACTTTTCTATGGAATCTGAAACTGAGATGCAAAATAGCCTGGCGCGTTGTGTTCTCAAAGTTCACACCGGCCCCTGCAGACACTGAAATACCACCAGTCTCTGTTGGAACACTGACAATTTCTTTTGACAAAGAAAGTAGCGGGATGCTCATTGGAGACTCTTCTTCCTCTTACTGTTTTGCAGCAGAATTGGCCAACCTTCAGACAACATTAGCTGCCTCAACTGTTCTTTGCTAACACACTTGAAATGACTGCTGGGGTGGACTGAACTTTTCGGGTGCCTCTTGACCAGATTGGATGTTATAAGACAAGCTTTGAAGAATTTAATGTCAGAGAGAACTCAGCAAATGTCTCTTTTTTTTAAGGCCAAGAAATTATCTTTAGAGTGTCTTCAATCTTATCAGTGTCTGGGTGTATTGTTGTAAAGTTCATTGAATGATTGGTGTAGGTTTTATTAGACACAGAAAGAGAAAATATTCCCAGAAAGCAAGACAATACACAGCTGGTACAAGTGTTGGGGAAACTTCTTTAAAGCTTGCCAAATTATTATTAGAGTACATTTTCATAATAAGTACAGTAGTTGAAGTATAGTAACACGTTTTTAAAAAATATCAGCTATCAAAACTACTAAAAATATATAACTATCAAATGACAATTTACGATATTATCAAAAAATGGCACCAAAAAAATGACACGTTAAACTTGAACAGATACATTTACTCTAAGCACAGACTTTTTTGAAATGTGAAACTAGATGCTACTAAAAAGAGAGAGTTGAAAAGAAAGCAATGTACAAAATTATAAATAATTAAATTGAGGATTTATTAAGAAAATATATGTAAATTTTTATTAAAAAAATCGTAAATAATTAATTAAATTAAGAATTAAATTAAAAAAATTCACAGATTTTCTGTGCACAATTTTGTTCATTTACAAGAACTGTACGAACTAATTCATTAAAACTTTCCAATACTTTATTAGTTATTGCAACATTATTACTCATTTGAAAAAGTAGTTTGTTACCAGAAAAAAATTTATTTTAAAAACAACTGAACTACTGTCATGCTACTGAAAAATGTAGTTAGTAGTGCTGCTACTTTTAGCTGCTTAATGGTTGCTAGACAGTTTCCTCTCGTTTACTGTACAAAAATGAAACAGTTATATGTACAACATGTTTAAAATCAATCACACACTCAGCTGGTTCAGTAAAAAAAATAAAAAAATATGACAATCCAAAACCAAATATACCTAATATCTGAGAAAGGAATTAAAGAATTAAGGGAGTGCAGTGTATTTCAGTGTGACAAAACTGAAAATTACTATTTTGCATGTTGTTGAATATATGCATAAGCCTCTTCATTTCCTCTCCACCAGAGTTTATTTATGGTTACATATCTGTATAAAAAAACAGGATCTGGGTCGAAAGTCAAACTTATTCGACCTTGGAGACTCTATATGTATTGTTTGTTCAAAAGTAAAGGTATAGCATCATGACTTAAACTGTCAGTGTGCTCTTCTTCTTTTTGAACATTGATACTCTCGTAATGTTCAGTTAAATTGGTGTTTTCCGCAAAGATGCACTAAAGGGAAATGTAAGTGTTTAAATCGAATGTCACTCACAAGGTTATTATTTCCCTCCCTAGTGCTTGACTGAGCATTTACATGATGCTGACCCAAGCTACGAAACACAATATACCACAGAGCTAGAGCACACTGCTATTTTCAGAGCAGACGCCTCACCAGGGAATATGCGGGACAGTATCTTAGAATCTCTAGCACAAATTAGTCATTTAGATCCCTCCCAATTTCAAAGCCAATTTCCATCCTTACAGTAGCATGCATACCCCTCTCAGAAAGATAAATTTGGAATGCTAATTCCTAAAGCTCTTGCTGAGATATGTACACAGAGTAATGGATTGTTGAACATATTTTCGGAAGTAGGCTAAATTGCCTTTTTGTAATTTTTTTAGATCAGTCTTTAGCGAAGCTAGTTGATGCACATTTAAAATTGTTGACATTGATGAAACTCTGGAAAGCAAATGAAAATGGGTCACAGTCGGATGCCACTGGGATAGGCTGCTAGGAATACAGTAGTTTACTGGATCTATGCAATGGCAAACCCGGAGGACAGATAAATTGCCTCTCACCTGGAAAATCAATAGCAATCAGTGCCAATCCTTTTCAAGTTGATCCTTACGGGAATAAGCTGCCAATTTGCCAAAACCAACTGCTTAAATGGTTTGTAATAGCATTGAAAGGATGCATAAACTGCTAGCATTCCTACCTGTACTGAGGGGAAGGGATTCCGGATGCCTCACAGGTTAAAACAGCCTCCTGCTCAGGGGAATGGATGGGCAGTATAAGGTCATCTGGTTCCATTTTCCAGCTTGGACCAATAAACGTTGTGTCTTCTGCTTGTGCTGATGAGACTTAGACAGAGGAATCGCATTTGTTTTACATTTAAGTAAAAAAAATAAAAAAATTTTTAGAACCCAATGTCGAACTTGATTGTTTATTACAAAGTTTATTATTTTGCATTAGTTATACATCTATAGGGATAGTTAGGGATATTCATCATTTAATCACCTTCAAGTTGTTCCAAACCTGTAAGACTTTCTTTCTTCTGCTGAACAAAAAAGAAGATATTTTGAAGAATATGGGTAACCAAACAGGTGATGGGCCCCATTGACTTCCACAGTATTTTTTTTCACTGTAAGTCAATGGGGCCCATGCATCAACTTTTTGGTTACCCATATTCTTCAAAATATCTTCTTTTGCGTTCCGCAGAAGGAGGACATTGATACAGGTTTGAAACAACATTAGGGTAAGTAAATTATGACAGACATTAATTTTTGGGTGACTATCCAGCCCGTTCTCATCCTTTGGCGTCATACATGTGACGCTTTGTACATTTCGTTGAAATCTTACGCACATGGCATCCTTTAGCATCAATATGAGACGCAGAACCCAAGGCGTCATACAGGTGACGCGCGTCTAAATCCAACGCACATGGCATCGTTTAGCGTGAATATGAGACGCAGATCCCAAGGCGTCATAACCGTACCCTACCCCAGACCTAAACCTACCCATAACAGTGTGTGTTATATTGACGCTAAAGGATGCTATGTGCGTAAGATTTCGACGAAATGTCATATGGCGTCACCTATAGGACGCCAAAGGATGAGAATACGTTGGACTATCCCTTAAAGAAACTCAGAGGATTGGATGCATAAATGTATCTCAATGATCCATTTAATATCCAAATCTGGTGTTTGTTGCGATAAGTCTTTAACCACAAAGACAAAACAGGGATCAAAGCATTATAATATATTACATAAGAGTATAGTGCTTATATTATAAAATATAGTGCTTGAATAGATAAAAAAAATGTACTGATGCAAAACGGCAGTATTGTTTGATCATATTGTGCATGCTTTGACAGCTGCTTTCATTTGAGAAAGCTGAACATATCCAGTACTACAGTAAATACCATTATTTACACATCTTTTGCAGCTCCATTTGTAAGTATTTTATCTAAATAAGTTCAAAACACTTGCAGACATTATTTTCTCTGTATTCATTAACATTATACAGGGATACACCCTGCAGCCATATTTGTGAGACAGCCAGAGAATTCTGCAAACATGAAACCGCATACTACAGGAAAATACACTCCTGTGTCAGCTGCTGTTGTGGAAAAATCACCAGAAAAAAAGTTGTGTGTTTCAATTCTGAAATTACACACCATTACTATACATTATTTGATCCATGTACTGGTTATAATTGTTCTGTGTTTTGGTTTCATGAATACAAGATGAAAAGAAAATGATTAAGTCTTTATTTCTCCACACAATAGCATCCGCACTCTCATTAATCAAATGTTACTTCTGTTATAAATACTGCCACCAATGAACACAAATAATGGCCTCTGTATTCCATTTGTAACCCACTGCATCTAGAGAGGCTGGAAGAGGCAGCAGTTGTTAATAAGATACAGACAAGCCTCCATCCTCATATTCATCTTTGACAAACACGGGTATTGGGCCACAACCTACCTGCAGCCTTTGTGTAGATAAACCATAAATGTACATATAAAAGGAGTGGATAATGACTAAATATATTATATAAACCCTACTGTTCACATGTTTGGGTTCAGTAAGATTTTAGCTTTTTGAAATAAATTAAAAGGGTCCTGAATTGAGAAATAAAACATGTAATAAAACATTTTATTTTTTAATAAAACATGTTGACATGTAAAAGGTACTATAAAAACATCCTGAAACTCAAAACTTCCTTGTTAGTTTAAAAACAGCTTTTATTGAAACCAAGCTCTGAGGACGACTCGTTTCGGATTTTGTCACATTATTTGTAAGCAGCAGCACAACTGTTTTCACCATTGATAATAATGTTTGATTTCTGAGGAATAATTAATGATTTCTGAAGGAGCATGTGATACTGAAGAATGGAGTAATGGCTGCTGAACATTCAGTTTAGCTATCATAGGAATAAATTGCATTTTAAAATGTATTTAAAAAAAAAACAGTGTCTTTAAATGGTAAAAATTGTTCTCAATATTACTGTTATTACTGTGTGTTTGATTAAATAAGTAGAAAAAGAGACAAAAACAATACATTTCTTAACAACCCCAAACTTTCGAACAGTACTATATATATATAATGAAAAATAACTTGAGGCTCAAAATTAGGGTTAGGTGTTATTTCTTTATATTGTGTGTGTGAGTGGTTATTTCCTGTTAAAGTTTAGTATACTTAAAAATAAAGGATTACTTCCTCAATATATTTATATTTATTTTCTGGATATAGTATGATAATTCAATTCAACGATATTCAAAATAACAATATTCTCAAGATGAATGTGTGTATCAACTCATCACACCTTGTCTCAAACCTCCACCTAGGACTGAATGAATCAAAGGCTTAAGATCATAATTAAATTGTTTCTTGCATGACAGTCCATTGCAACACATTCAGAAAAGAAAAAGAAAAAAACAGTAGGACAATAATTTACCTGTGAGGCAGCCAATGATTGATAGCGCCACAAGTCGTTTCCATAGTAACGTCATCTTTAGTTGCCAAGGGCAAGTATGACTCTCATCCAATTGCTTGTGAATGAAATGATTTCTCCCTTGAATGTGAGAAGTATAATCTGTGGGGGAAAGTAATTACAGAAATAATTAAAATAAGACATTTTGATTCATATATGACAGACGTGCTGCTTCTATCGACAGATCTGAAAGATTACACTCCTGTTTTAAAGTGATCACCTTGACTGTAGGGACAAATGCTGGTGAAATGTTGTTGGATCAAAGAGAAAGTTAACAACCGAGTTGTTTTCAATGTGACGGCAACTAAAATATTAAAGCACTGCAAACAAAAGCCCTGGGAGACTAGGATCAAAAATGTGCAGAAAATCAATGCAATGATATTTTGAGTGTAAATGACAGATGGAAGTGTCGCTTCGATGGAAGAATAAAATAAGAAAGCAGACAGTTAGAACCCCCAACTGTTAACTCCTTAAAAAATTCATTGCACATTTAAAAGAAAGTAACAACTGGTTTTGAGAATTTCTGCTTTTGTTGTGAAGCCTGATACAGTCTAAATTATGCATTATTATTCACAATACCAAAGAAACAAATAGAAACCTGCAACATCAGAGAATTCAGGGGGCTGGAATTTGTTGACCTCAAAAGCTACTTTCTCTTGACTATTAATAGGAGCTAGAAGCCAACCTAAATACTGTTAGTCGCTTTCACTAGCACATATAATTCCACCCACATATACAGACAAAATGACATCTTCGGAGGCCCTGCGTAGGGTTGAATCTGACACAATAAACCGCAATGACTTCTCGGAGGACCTTTCATTTTGATTACCAGAAATGCAGCCATTTACATATGAGGTTTATGAATATTTCAATTACAATGTGATGCCATCTTACAGGAAATATTCTTGCATTCGAAATGGGGCCTCAAAGAGTTTTTTTTTTTTTTTAAGTTGAAATACTTTAAACTTAACACATCCTCAAAATACCCATTTACAACTGGTATTTTAATCTGTCTCTTTTCATCTGTACTCATTTCTTCTAGGAGGGTCTATGGGTGGGTAAATGTATGTTTGTTTTCCCAGATCTTTCGATCTAATGGACATAATAAGCTTGCACAAATTACATATGAACGGCCCCAGGGATGATGGAAAAACATATTGATGCATCAGCTTTTGTTTCTGCTCTGATAGCCTCAAGACCATGAAGAACGTTGAGTGTGTGTTAGAAATCAGGAATGGTGAGAGAACATTGTGCTTGGTATGTTTTTTGTCATCAAACCAAATTTGTGTCTTCAGCTGACAAAGTTTAAGTCCCTAGCGAGCTTCCCATAATGTTCCTCCCATTAGTCTTTTGTGGCTATTTGAACACTTTTGACCACGCAAACTTTTACACTGTGAAAGCAATCCAGTCGAAAGCAATCTGCGTTTTCGACTACCTCTGAAAGTGGTCGAAAGTGGACAAGCTCAAAGCATTTTAGATCCCATTTACACCTGTATTTAGCTTCGTCCACTTGTGATCTGATCGACCAACACGCATCTTAACACCAGGACCATTAATTTATTGGTGAAAAGCCCAAGTAAATCATCTGATTACAATGTTTAATTGACTGACATTCCAAACTTTTGATAATGTTGCACAGTCACAGCTAACATCAAATTAATTTTAATGGTACACTCTTAAAAATAAAGGTTCCAAAAGGTGGTTCCCCTTCGTCAGCTCACTATGACGTATGCCAGAAGTGATTCTGACAAATGGGGATAACGCTCAAAAGCCTATCTACTTCAAGTTTAACTAAACGAGCCAATGCACATTGGCATGCGATAATTGCACCAGCTGCATCACGGCGCAAGCATATAATGAGCAGAAGGTGCATCGCGTCCTTGTCTTTCGCTTTGGAGCCAGACGGTGAATGCTGTTCCTGCTCTGCAATCTTATCTGAGAGTGTTTTAACTTCAAAAGACGAGTCTGCTTCTTCAGGAAAACGCCTCTTCAAGCTGGTGTTGGTGTTACAGCTCAGACAGCGAGCAAAACAGCTGTTTTGAAGCCACGGTCCTCCCTGGGTGCTTCAGCACCAGAGAGAGCAGTTTTCTGAAAGAGCATACACGGTTTGACACTGCGTCTTTTTCAAGACGTCATTCAAACCGTGTGTTTCTGGATGCATCGTTTGCTATCCTCATATGACGGCCCACGATCACTGTTTCAAATGCCTGGGCTTCAGCATGTTGAGACTGCGTTCGTGGGTGTTTTATGTTCTCTCATGAGAGCATGACCATGTCGGCACATTGTTCGTCTCCCCTTTCTCGTAAAGGCGTGAGCCGCTCAGCGTGCCGTGTGCCGTCGAGCTGACGGCTGACAGCTCGGGTTGTCACAGCAAACCCAGCGTGCGTCGTTCAGCACTCTAGATGCGTGGTCGAGACTCAAGTGCCTCAAACAAGGTGGAGTCCTCTTGCCTATTCCCTGATCTAGTTCCTCTTCTGGTGGCCCCCATAAAAGGGCTCCTTTGGCTAATAGCATTGGTGATCTGAGGATAACAATGAGCATTCACGAGACTACCTCCTCGGGACCCTCACTCCTCTAGCGCATCGCAAACATACTGAGACTGCGTTCGTGGGTGGTTTATGCTCTCTCACGAGAGCATGACCACGCCGGCACGTTGCTCGTCTTGCCTTTCTCATGAGGGCTTGAGCGCTCAGCGTCCCATGTTTCATAGAGTTTGACGGCCACGTTCACTGTCTCGCATACCTAGCAGCTTTCGGATGGGATTACTGGTCCTTCTCATGAGGGACCAAGCATTTCATTCGGGGGTCCAGGGGAGGATTAGATGTCGATCGCTGCATCGGAGAAATGCCTGTCACACTCTGGAAATGAAGATGATGCTGAGTTCCCACTGTAATGGTGTGTGTGCTCATGCTGAATCAGATTCAGACTTGACAGCCACACTTTACCGGGCTACTCTGGGGACGCAGTGCGACCCCCGTGCCTGCCCGGATGTGTGTGAAAAACTTTGGCAGTATGGAAGCATTTGGGCACCAATATGGCCTATGGCCCAATATGCCTATTCCCTGCATGTGATAGCCACCCTACAAGTCTGTGGAAGGCCAAAAGACGCAATGCAAGAGTGTACTACTGAGACGGGGTTGAGCTGCGCATAGCGACTGACTGTAAGCAGCAGCATTCCCTTCCCCAAGGGCACGCTTTCCCAGCGTTATCCAATAAGTAAACAGCAGTGACTGACCTTCTCTGCTTAGAGCTCCCACTTTCTGCCCAACACTACGGTCAGGCCAGGAGGCTCAAGCGGAGCGTTGGAAGGGCCAGCAGCAGTGGCGTTTTGGTAGATATCTCCATTCGGCAGAATCACTTCAGAACTCAACATAGTGAGCTGACGAAGGGGAACGTCTCGGTTACGTATGGTAACCCTCGTTCCCCGAGGAGAAAACAGAGACGTACGTCCCCTCACCACAGTTGCTGAGCTTCCGCTGTACAGCCGAGTCACAAGTCTGGCTCCTCAGCGGATTATATGCTCACGCCGCGATGCACAGCAGCTGGTGCAATTTTCGTATGCCAATGTGCATTGGCTCGTTAAGTTACACTTGAAGTAGATAGGCTCTCGAGCAAGATCAGAATCACTTTTGATGTACGTCTCTGTTCCCTCCTCGGGGAACGAGTGTTACCATACGTAACCGAGACGTTTTCACAGCAATGCCATAGAAGAACCATTTTTGGTTCCCTCAAATAACCTTTCAGTGAACAGCTCTTAAAATAACCTATTTTTTTCTTATTGTGAGGAACATTTTAATATCTAACCTGTTTCTTCTGTAAAGATCTTTCTGTAAAATGGAAAAGTCCCAGGATGTTAAAGGTTCTGTATAGGAACCATAGATGCCTAAAGAACCTTTATATTTAAGAATGTATATTGATAATAGATCATCTATTTCACTTATTATTCACTATATAGTAGTGATGCTTTATATGTTGCTCTTTTATATGCTATCATATGGGCATCTGGATCAAAAAGCTACATTTACTGTATTTAATTAATACTCAGATGTTTTCTTGACAGACTGGAATGCACTTTGGGATTTTTATAACATTTCATGAGAAGCTCGCTCCTGTTAGTATTTGAGATTTTCTTCTATTTGCTTTATTTTGCTTTGAAAATCTCTAACTGTCACAGTTCCAGCTCTATGGCCTGAGGCAATATGATTTTTTTTTCTGTCTACAGAGCCAGTTAGTCAGCCTTTTTTAAACACCCTGAGGTTTAAAACCATTTGTATACACTCTTTTCTCAGTTCAGATTTATAAAGCTTACTCATTTCTGGTATACTGGCCCTTTAAATCAATAAACGCATGAAGGCTTAGAGGAAGGGTAATCTGCTATCTTTGTATTATAATTGCATAATCTTCAGAGGAGCCCCTTGTTTAGCGCTGTATCCTAGTGGGGATAACTGCTGGGTGTCTGTCATAACTGCAGGGACAGGGGGTCTCTGGGAGGATTTGCCTGGCGTCTTTTAAGTTTGTGGGGAGCATTATGCCGCAGGAAACTCTGTCAGATTGGATTACACAGCTCGGCTTTTTACACAGGACAAGAGGAAAGAGGAACTGTAGCTACAGTCCTCCCATGAAAAGCATTTCAGTTGTCATTGTTTCTCATTGTGACCTCTGTATGTAACCTAAATGCAGTGGCGTAACTTTGTTTTAAAAAGTGGGTGGGACAGAAGTGTGTGTGTGCGGGGCAATTTTTTCTATGTCAATAAATTAAACTTAATATCAGTAGTACATTCAGTTTAATTTATTGACATAAAACCCATGTTTAATGTCATAGTTTCATCCTTACATCAACTATACAATCTATTGTTAGTATAGTATTTACATTAGTGAATAAATATGTAGATTATAGATTTGTTTGTCCAAATGGACTGGTGGTTGATTTTTTGTTAAGAGTGCCAGAGGTTCTGGGGTCACATTTTTTCTTATGAAATCCAAAGATGTTCATCAGTGATTTTATATCAAGAGCAGGGACACGTTTTGTGATTTCACCAGAATGAATAGAGAGTTAAGCGATATATTGAAGCGCTCATCTGTGTGAAGACATGCATTGCACGAGAGAGAGAACCAAGAGAACCAAGAGAACACTGTAGCCTTCCGCCACTGATAACAGTGGCAACAAGTACTCAGCATGATTTCAAAAACAACATATTCCACCGCCAGAGTGCCTATTATTTAACACTAGAGACTAGAGATGTTTATTTTGTATTATGTACTTCAGTGCTGCGTGATTGTGGCGAGCAGGACGGCCGAGGAACGTGAGAGAACGGCGCGAGGCCGGTGGTGCGATTGCTAATGAGCAGCACCTGTGAAGCACAACGGTCTCGCATCTCTCACGGAGGAGCGGAAGCATAAAGGAGGAGCGACGACGTTGATGATCGAGAGAGGAACAGGCCTGTATTTTAGTTGTGTTTGGTTTTTATATTTGTATTTTATTTTAGCCAGCAGTCGTCCGTGAGGGGCTGCTGGCAGTTCCTTTTATGTTTATTTTCGGTAGCCAGCAGTCGTCCGCGAGGGGCTGCTGGCGGTATTTTGGTTTGTTTATTTTATTTTAAATAAAGTATGTTAAATGTTTGCCGGTTCCCGCCTCCTTCTTCCCTGAACATTGCTACACTGGTGCCGAAACCCGGGAAGAGGGAGGAACGCGCTGTCAGAGAGTTCTAGCCGCTGTGGGGAATCCGCGGTGCCATCGAGCATGGTGCGCGAGTCGCCGCCGCTCGCCGTGGGCCGGAGCCTGCTGCCGTCCGCCGAAGGAGGGGAGGAGCAGGGAGCGGGGGACTCGTGGCCATGGACGCTCGAGGCGGTGCGCTGGAGTGAGTTGCCGGTGGGACGGTCGAGCTCGCTGCCGGCTACCTGGGTATTGGAGGGGCGGCTGCCATCCGGGAGGGAGAGGAGGAGTCGCCGCAGCTCGCCGTGGGCCGGAGCCTGCTGCCGTCCACCAGTGAAGGGGAGGAGCAGGGAGCGGGGGACTCCTTCCGTCTGCCCAAGGCACCCGAGGAGCTGTCGTCGTCCACCGGGTGGCGGAGGAGCGTCGAGCCGTCCACCGAGGGCCATCCAGCGTCACCGCCTGGCACCGCGGAGGAGAACGCCCAGCTGGTGGGGGACCAGATGGCAGCGCGTTGTGGGAGCCGGACCAAGTGTTTTTTTTTGTTGTTTTTTTTCCTCTCTCCCCTCTCTCGATCTGTCGCTCCTCATACTTCCGTCTCCGTTTCCCTCGGCTCGTCGGTCCATACCCCCCAGGGATCGCCGCCGCCGGGGGGGGAGTAGGCACAGTCTCGTGGGTCTATGTGAGGGCACATATAGGCACAGTCCTGGCCTATGTGAGGGGCAGTGTGGGTATGTGGCGAGCAGGACGGCCGAGGGACGTGAGAGAACGGCGCGAAGCCGGTGGTGCGATTGCTAATGAGCAGCACCTGTGAAGCACACCGGTCTCGCATCTCTAACGGAGGAGCGGAAGCATAAAGGAGGAGCGACGACGTTGATGATCGATAGAGAGGAACAGGCCTGTATTTTAGTTGTGTTTGGTTTTTGTATTTGTATTTTATTTTAGCCAGCAGTCGTCCGCGAGGGGCTGTTGGCAGTTCCTTTTATGTTTATTTTCGGTAGCCAGCAGTCGTCCGCGAGGGGCTGCTGGCGGTATTTTGGTTTGTTTATTTTATTTTAAATAAAGTATGTTAAATGTTCGCCGGTTCCCGCCTCCTTCCCTGAACATTGCTACAGTGATATTTAAAAAAAGTGGTGGGGACAATATCAACCCATGGCAAAAAAGTGGTGGGGTGTCCAAACCACAAATTATGCTTATGCCATGCAACCCCCCAAAAAGTACACTAACAGGCACATCAACAAAATAAAGGACAACTCAAGGCTTTCAAGGGCAGATTTCTGTTGAAAAAAAGTGGGTTAAAAAAAGAGAAGTAGTTTTCAAATAGCTTGCATGTCACATCCAGCAACACGAGAGACAGGGCATGAATTGCAATTACAATTAATCTTTCATGATCCTCCCAAAAAACTGAGCTGGGGTGTGATTTTTCCACTAGCTTCCAACCAACTCATTAAGCAAAATTCTGAGCATTTGGCTAACAAATATAATGAGGCAGTGCGGCATCACCTCAGCAACAGTGCTATGTACCACCATTGCATACTTCTATTGCACCAGTAAATGAGATCACTACTTGTGTCAGGGGTTGTGTATAGCAGGAAGCACGAGGATACGAGGAATTCCAATAAACAATAAACTTTACTATAAATCAAAACAACAACCAGGTACAGACAGATGGGTAATAGATGCAAACAGCAGGTAACATTGATGAGAACGGACAAAGACTGACTGAACAGAGGGAACTAAATACAAGTACAAATGAACACTAACGAGGTGAAGACAGGTGACACAGATGATGAAGACGATGAACAGGTGGGTGATTGAGGGAGTGAGATCAGGTGTGGAGACAAGGAGGATTCTGGGGAGTGTAGTGCAGACAAGGACAGACAGGTGCAGACGAGGACTGTGACATTACTCCCCCCTCCTGCTAGGCGCAACCCGCGCCGTACAAGACAGAACACGGGAGGGGGGGGTGGGCATCCTGGGAGGAGGACGGACTCCAGGATGGACCAGGCGGCCATGGCGGAGCAGTACGTGGGCTAGGCCAGGGCGGAGCAGACGAACCCTCGGGCGGCCATGGCGGAGACGACCCTTCGGGCGGCCATGGCAGAGAGGACCCTTCGGGTGGCCATGGCGGAGAAGACCCCTCGGGCGGCCATGGCGGAGAAGACCCCTCGGGCGGCCATGGCGGAGAAGACCCCTCGGGCGGCCATGGCGGAGAAGACCCCTCGGGCGGCCATGGCGGAGAAGACCCCTCGGGCGGCCATGGCGGAGAAGACCCCTCGGGCGGCCATGGCGGAGAAGACCCTTCGGGTGGCCATGGCGGAGAAGACCCTTCGGTGGCCATGGCGGAGAAGACCCTTCGGCGGCCATGGCGGAGAAGACACTTCGGGTGGCCATGGCGGAGAAGACCCTTCGGGCGGCCATGGCGGAGAAGACCCGTCGGGCAGCCATGGCGGAGACGACCCTTCGGGCGGCCATGGCGGTGATGACCCTTCTGGTGGCCGTGGGCCCTTGGGCGTCCACGGCAAGGGTCTATGGCCCCCCCCAAAAAAATTAATGGGGAGAGTGACTGGGCTGGACGGCGCCAACGGGGAAAAAGTCTCTGGGCTGGACGGCGTCAGCGGCGAGGGCTCTGGGCTGCACGGCGTCAGCGGCGAGGGCTCTGGGCTGCACGGCGTCAGCGGCGAGGGCTCTGGGCTGCACGGCGTCAGCGGCGAGGGCTCTGGGCTGCACGGCGTCAGCGGCGAGGGCTCTGGGCTGCACGGCATCAGCGGCGAGGGCTCTGGGGCAGGATCAACGGGCTCTGGCGCAGGATCAACGGGCTCTGGCGCAGGATCAACGGCCTCTGGCGCAGGATCAACGGGCTCTGGCGCAGGATCAACGGGCTCTGGCGCAGGATCAACGGGCTCTGGCGCAGGATCAACGGGCGCTGTAAAAAAGTCAATTAAGTCCTTCTCTTCCGGACTCAGGACGAGGACCAGCGGTGAAGGCTCTGTGCTGGACGGAACCAGCGGCGAAGGCTCTGTGCTGGACGGGATCAGCGGTGAAGGCTCTGTGCTGGACGGGACCAGCGGCGAAGGCTCTGTGCTGGACGGGACCAGCGGTGAAGGCTCTGTGCTGGACGGGACCAGCGGTGAAGGCTCTGTGCTCGACGGGACCAGCGGTGAAGGCTCTGTGCTGGACGGGACCAGCGGTGAAGGCTCTGTGCTGGACGGGACCAGCGGTGAAGAGGACCTTGAGCTGGACAGGACCAGCGGCGAAGAGGGCTTTGAGCTGGGCAGGACCAGCGGCGAAGAGGGCTCTGAGCTGGACGGAACCAGCGGTGAAGAGGAATCTGGACAGATGTTGACGGAGGCTGATGACATGGCGTGCCACGGGAGGAAGCTCTCCAGACAACGGATCGACAGTTTTAGCCCCCAGCCGGTAACACGCCTTAATTGTTTTGTCGTCCAACGAGCAGGAGGCAGCGAGGGGAATAAAACCCCAGGTGTAGTGGAACAGATCACGGCTATCCAGAGCCAAAGCCGTGATCTGTCCCGCAAGCTCCCAGCTCATGATTTTGGGTCCGTTCTTCTGTCAGGGGTTGTGTATGGCAGGAAGCACGAGGAGACGAGGAATTCCAATAAACAATAAACTTTACTATAAATCAAAACAATAACCAGGTACAGGCAGACAGATGGGTAGTAGATGCAAACACCAGGTAACATTGACGAGAACGGACAAACACTGACTGAACAGAGGGAACTAAATACAAGTACAAATGAACACTAACGAGGTGAAGACAGGTGACACAGATGATGAAGACGATGAACAGGTAGGTGATTGAGGGAGTGAGATCAGGTGTGGAGACTAGGAGGATTCTGGGGAGTGTAGTGCAGACAAGGACAGACAGGTGCAGACGAGGACTGTGACAACTTGGTTAGCATGAACATTGTTTTGGCATGTATATATTTGATATAAGAAGTGGTTAAAGGCATATGTTTGCCCCAAGATATGATTGTAAAGGATCAAAGGTGGGTATTCATGGTGATTTCATACATACATGTCAAGATCTGAGGACTGGACCAACATGCAACATGAGATCTACATGTAATTATAATACACTAACACAATATATTACATAGATGATCAACATGCCAAGCACTGTTGGTTTCATTATGGTGCATGATAAGCCAGCAGCCCACTGGTTGATGATGAAAACTATATATTGAGCCAATCATTGAGTAAATCTCCCACTTGAAGCTTTAAAATAGATTCCATGATAGATGGTGATTTTGTGGTTGGTTATGCAATAAATCCTACATGTCAATCTGATTCCAATATTGTTAGGCGATTTTGCCAAGAAGGACGTCTACTGATTCCTCAGTTAGTAGATTACTTATCAGAACAATACCCCAGTACACGTGGTTCCCTTTCGAGGGAACTCAACACTGCGTCGAGAATCGACACTTTGGGGACGCTCCCTTAGCGTGCGCCTCTGAAGTAAGAATGAAACTAATCCAATCCTGATTGGTGTTGCGTCTTGACGTAACATGTGACGGCATAACCGGATGCATAAAAGTGACGCTGACACACACACACATCAGCTTTAGCTCTTCAGCAAGCGCTCTCTGTGAAACTGTCTGTCTTATTTGGTGTTGTTTGTCTGTGCAAAGCTCTGTATTAAGGTGAGTGAACAATACACTAAGTGTGTGCACCCCTGCCCAAGATAATATATATGCCACGGGTGGGGACACGCATCAGCTGTGTGTGTGTGTATTGTTTAGGGGCGCAGCAAGCACTGTCAGCTCTCGAGAGGGCTGCCTGTGCACACTGCGAAGCACTTCCTATTAGAGTGCTGCGCTCCCGCTTGGCTTTATTATTTCCTGATGATGGCCAGGCTCGCGATCCCCGCGGTTCGGGTCCCGCGTCCATCGAGGCGGCGCGACGGCTTAGATCGTGGAGATCGCAGAAGGATCTCGCGGATGAGAACGAGACTGCTGAGGCACCTTTTCTCTCATCATCCGCAGATTCTATGACACTCGTTCACGACGCAGAAGCCCGCGATGCGGCTTCTTCTGCCCGTGACGAGTGCCCAGTGCTCGAGCTATCTGTTTATAAGGAAGTAGATGTGCTCAGCATCGGGAACGAGCAACATGAGTCACACTCGCCGGCTTATGTTTCTGCTTATGTAGAGCTCGTGGAGGTTGTGATGCGTGCTGTGGCCAGACTAAATAAATATATAAATAAATTAGGGCTGTCAGTTAAACGCGTTATTAACGGCGTTAACGCAAAACCATTTTAACGCGATTAATTTTTTTATCGCGAGATTAACAGTCTTTTTGGCCTAGCAAACTTTGTAGTTTTTTTTCACATGCTTTTGCAACAGGACGCGGCATGCGCGGTG
Source organism: Gila orcuttii (assembly GCA_026230005.1). Taxonomy (NCBI): domain Eukaryota; kingdom Metazoa; phylum Chordata; class Actinopteri; order Cypriniformes; family Leuciscidae; genus Gila; species Gila orcuttii. The sequence continues at coordinate 40,613,240 of JAPDVR010000011.1, forward strand.
CTGCGCTATGAAACCCATTCATTTCAAGGGCTTGCGCCGTGCGAGGACGTTTTGTTGCTTCGTCGACCAAAGCGCAAGTGGATCTAGCTAGACCGGAAACAAAACAACAGGCACGCGCACACACTTGTTTGGGCTTGCGAGCCGGCCAAATAGGTTAAAGTTACGTTTTGAGTGGATGACGAGCGGGAGACGCCGAAATGGATGCCAATTAGATTCTGAATGGAAAGTTTACTTTTAAAAAGTTGCCAAATGGTTCCATTGACTAGACCAAAGTGATCTGTGTGTTTTGTCGTTATGAACTGAGCTATAATCATCACAGCAAGTCCAGTCTGAAATACCACTTGATGATGGCCAAGCACACACACACAGCTGATGCGAATTCTCCGCCCCCTCGTCAATATCAGTACCTCGTCAGTATTTCTTTCACCCTTTTATTGATGGACAGTGTTACATTGTGTTACAAAGAAATTATTTGCTCCAAGTGAGAATGTTAGTGTGAAATTGAACACAGTATTGCCAATGTTGTTTTCAATAAAAAAAAATGTGCACAAAGCAAGCAATCCACTTTTTTCATGTTGATAAGAGCATTAAAATGAGAAAAAATAATGAACAAAAAGAAATCAAGAGACATTTAGAATAGATAAAAATGTGCGATTAATCGCGAGTTAACTATGACATTAATGCGATTAATCGCGATTAAATATTTTAATCGTTTGACAGCATTAAAATAAATACATATATATATATATAAAATATATGAGCTGGCCACAAAATAAGCAGGATGATCCCCGTCAAAATGAACTAGACGAGAGATTCCTGCAGCACCAGTCACAACCTCAGAGCCGGGGCTTACTGTTTTTCCCAGATCTTTATAAAAATATAAATATATATGTGTAGATCCTGGGAAAACCCCCACTCTTTACGTATCTCACCACATTCATTATATGTTTATTCGAATGTGGTGGGTGCAAGAGAGTCGGGTTATGGCAAGATGCCGCAGATAGAGGAAGCTTTAGCGATCTATCTTTCTCCTGTTCCAGCATCTTCACTTTAAGCCCCGGCGCTGCCCAACAAACCGTCCAGGGACACCTCTGCACTGGTTGGCTGGGCTTATATGGTGCAGGAAATCGATGTTGCTCTTCCGCCGTTAAAAACGTTTCGGGACACATCGGTTTCCAGCGAACGCAGGGTGCACTGTCCGCCCCACATTTTTGCGGCCAGGCAGCATTCGCCAATCGAGAATCATTTTCGGTCCAGCCCTGCCGGAAACCCGCTTCAGGGGGTCGAGAACGAATCCCGATTAATACCCGAAGCCAGGCTCGAGAGCCTGGTTCCTTTGGTAAATTATTTAGAAAAGGTCAGGCTGGTGCGTGCCTGCACTCTATGACGAGTTTGCAGGCGTACCAGGCCGATCTTCTTAAAGATCTAAGTGAGGCAAATATTTCCTGTTTGCCGCTCCGCTATCTCCTTCTGGCCTGTTTTCCAACGCTGTCACTACAGTCGTCGACAGGTTTCAGGAAGCAAAAAAAAAAAAAAAAAAGAGAGCGTTGCCTCTAGAGCCCCTCCTGCGGGAGTTTGGCAAACAGAGGAAGCACTCTCAACCGAAGTTCTCCAGCCAGAAGGGTGACCTGAGGGCCGTCCTTCGGGCGTAGAGGTCCTAGAATTCGGTTACGATGCGGGCTCGTATGTCTCCCGCTCGTATCGAATCCATCCTGGCCATGGTGTCCGGGATAAAGCTAGGCCAGGCCATCACTGTAAAGCAATTTCAAAGACTGCTGGGCCTCATAACAGCGGCATCCAACATAATTCCTTTGGGCCTGTTTCACATGAGGCCCCTTCAGTGGTGGCTCAAAGCCAAGGGTTTTTTCCCCAAGGGCAATCCGTTCCATATAATAAAGGTTACGCGCAGATGCCTTCGTTCCCTATTAATATGGAAGAAACCTTGGTTCTTGTCCCAAGGGCTAGTGGTAGGGGCGTCATGTCGCCGGGAAACTGTTTCGACAGACGCTTCCCTCGCTGGCTGGGGCGCGGTCTCGGACGGCCGCTTTGCCAGGGTCTGTGGCAGGACCATCATCATTCTTGGCATATAAATTGCCTAGAGATGTTGGCTGTGTTCAGGGCTCTGAGGAGCTTCCTCACAGACATCAAAGGTTACCACGTCTCAGTGGCCAGCCCGAGAATGGTTTTCAGACTTAATTTCACTCCTGATAGCTCCGCCATGGCAGATTCCTCTGAGGAGGGGTCTGTTGTCTCAGGCGGAGGGCACTATATTCCATCCTCATCCAGAGCTGTGGAAATTGTGGGTCTGGCCTCTGAGGGGGCTCAGTACCTAGATGCTGGTCTATCATCTGGGGTGGTCGAAACCATACTTATCTCTAGGGCTCCGTCTACTAGGAGATTATATGGCCTCAAGTGGAATATTTTTCTACTTGGTGTAGAGAACTTGAGTTAGACCCAGTTAACTGCCCAATGGCTTCAGTTCTGGAGTTTCTTCAAGATCGTTTCTCTGCAAATCTCTCCCCATCCACACGTAGGGTGTACGTGGCTGCCATTGCGGCGTTCCATGCACCACTAAATGTTGGGCCTTTAGGGAGGCACCAACTGGTCATACTATTTCTCCATGGTATTGGAGGATGAGACCGACAGTCAGGTCCAGGTTTCCTTCCTGGGACCTGGCGGTGGTTCTCGAAGGGCTATCCCTTGGCTCCCTTCGAATACCTCCAGTCGGCTTTGCCTAGGACCTCACGTTCAAGATAGCCTTTCTCTTAGCTATTTCTTTAAAGAGACTGGGAGATCTCCAAGCCCTGGCATTACCACCAGCTTGCTTGGGGTGTGCCCCCGGCGGAGTTAAGGCCATCCTGCATCCGAGACCCAGCTATGTGCCTTAAGTGCAATTTATCATGGCTAGGTCCATGGTCCTGCAAGTATTTCATCCTCCACCTCATGTGTCGGCAGAAAAGGAGAGGTTCCTTGCTCTGCCAGTCAGAGTTCCGAGTATTACCTTGAGAGGTCCTCTTCTTGGAGGAGGTCGGACCTACTTTAGTGTGTTTTGGATCACCTATTAGGGGCTCCCGGCTATACAAACCATAGGTAGGCCTACAAGGTGCGGAATTTCCCTTCACCTTTGGCCGTTAGGGCTCATTCTAAAAGAGGCATGGCGTCCTCTAGGGCCCTCCTTTCGGGAGTTCCCATCAAGGAGATCTGTGAGGCAGCCGGTTGGGCTACCCCACACACTTTTGTTAGGTTCTATAGTCTGCACCTCCCTAGTACGCTTGGCGCACACGTGCTTTCGTCCTAGCTGAGTGCCTGAATCAGTTTCACTCCGGGGCAGGCCTGTTTTCGGTGCGTGGCCTAGTGGGCATTCGTTCCCCAAAGTGTCGATTCTCGACACAGTGTTGAGTTCCCTCGAAAGGGAACGTCTCGGGTTATGACTATAACCCTTGTTCCCTGAGAAGGGAACGAGACACTGCGTCGTCCTGCCACGCCCCTCGAGGCCTTAGAGCAGGGGTGTCCAAACTCGGTCCTGGAGGGCCACTGTCCTGCAGAGTTTAGCTCCAACCCCAATTAAACACACCTGAAACAGCTAATCAAGGTCTTGATTAGCTGTTGAATGTCATTAGGCATGCTAAAAACTTACAAGCAGGTGTGTTGAGGCAAGTTGGAACTAAACTCTGCAGGACAGTGGCCCTCCAGGACCGAGTTTGGACACCCCTGCCTTAGAGCGTCTTGCTTCATCACGGAGCTGATGTGTGTGTGTGTCAGCGTCACTTTTATGCATCCGGTTATGCCGTCACATGTTACGTCACGACGCAACACCAATCAGGATTGGATTAGTTTCATTATTACTTCAGAGGCGCACGCTAAGGGAGCATCCCCAAAGTGTCGATTCTCGACGCAGTGTCTCGTTCCCTTCTCAGGGAACAAGGGTTATAGTCATAACCCGAGACGTTTATTTTACTGTTTAAAAAATACATAAAAAGTAATAGTTTGTGTCAACAAGTGTTTGTTAATTGTATTGGTTTCACTTTATTTGGATGGTCCCTTTAACTCATTCAGTTGACTATAAGTAACGTTGCACCTACATCTCTACTAACTCTCACTAGAGTGTTAGTAGAGTATTAGTAGACTGGTAGGGTTAGGGATAGAATAAGTTGACATGTAGTTGCAAAGTTACTTATAGTCAGTAGAATGTCTGTTGGAGGACCATCACAATAAAGAGTTAGCAGATATTCAGCAGACAGTCTACTAATACTCTAATGAGAGTTAGTTGACATGTAGTTGCAAAGTTACTTATAGTCAACAGAATGTTCAAAAGGGACCATCAAAATAAAGTGTTACCATTGTATTTGCCCCAATTATTTCACTTACATGTATTGTAAAAACATGACAGGTTTTTAAAATTGTGCAGCGTTATAACCTTAACATCCGCGTCTTTTTTGTTGAACAGTATGTGCATACATTATTAAAATTTTGACAGTTAGCCCAGTTAGCCTACTATGTAACATTAGCCTCGTCATATAACATTTCACAGGTCTTCAGTATAAAAAGAATAATGGATCTGTACTCTCATCAGATCTTCACTCAACCGGTTCAAAATAGTTCATAATAGAATAAGACAAAATCCATGTAGTCTAATTGCTGTCATTGTCCCCCTGCCACATACTCTCTTAGGTTGTTGTCATGGCTCAGTGGTTTGCATTAAGAAAAACAAGCTCGTCAGCATATGAAGGATGCAGATTGGTTATTGCGTGCTCAAGTACTCAATGACTTCCGACAGCGCTGACTAGTGGTTGAAGTAATCGACTAACCAACTAGTCTATGCAAGCCCTAATGTGTTTCTAGATCAACATCATACTTTGTATAACCAAATTATTTTTAGTCAATTAGATTTTAGGGTTAGGTGTAGGCTAGTGGTTCTCATCTGTTGAGTTGCAACCCAGACAGCCCTGAAAAACAATGATTTTGTTGTTCCAAAACCAAAAACTATTGTTGATTAATGAACACGTCCTTCTTGGCAAACTCAGTCATCTCTTGACAAGCTGAAGTTCTAGAGGAAACAGACCCTAAAACCATCTCTGTCATGCTCTTGAGTAAGCCACTTAACCCTAGGTTACTCCAGGGGGATTTTCTCTTAAATAAGTGTGCTTTAAGATGCTTTGGGAAAAAGTGTCAGTTGAACCTGAGCATTATGTGAACTTTTAGACTATAATTACTGTAGATCAACTGCTTGGTAGTAACATTTGGTGTAGGAGCTGGTTTCATACTCCTGCTATAAATCATCAGCTTTTGTAACAATGTGCTGAAGTTGACTGTATATTGTCTTTTAGTCAATGATAATAAATCATGTTCCATGCATTAAACCATAGAAATTCAAGGTAGAAAGACCATCTGCTGCCAGCATCGTTTGAAGCATGGAAAATCAGACAAATGGTCTAGGAAGAGTTCGATTACAATTCCATTACAGTTTCATTACAATAGGCAAAATTAATGAAAAGCTATTTGTATTTTTTTTTTTACAATTCATTATAATTTTTGATGACAAGATGGCGGTCTCAAAACCATTTGAGCACCTTCATTTTGAGACACTCAGTAATGATATGTTCATGCGTTCGTAACAGATAGCATTTTACAACAAAATTCAAAATGTCCGACACACAAAATTGGGTCTTTTTTGACTTGGCATGCTGCACCGAATCTAAAGAGACCAGTTTCTGGTTTTCTCCTCACCACTAAGAGGCACTGTACCGAAACTGTGCAGGTATCATCAGGGCATAGGCTAGTTGTCATAACACACACCAATTTTGGTCTGAATACAATAAAGCATTGCGTAGATATGATTAATAATCTCAAGTTGATTCTGGCATGCTCTTCATCAAATTCATTTGTGCGTTATTTAAAGATGGTTTTAGCAACGGTCTAGGATGAGTTTGAAAATGTAGTTTTTTCAGAAAATTAAAAATGGTGAAAATATTTTCATGCTGGAAAATGATGTCATAGGATGCAATCGAATCGTCTTGAGCAAAGGAATCAATTCCTTACAGTTCAAAAGTTATTAGCATAAACAAGAATGCAACTTGACGCTATATGAATTAATGTTTAGACTACAATCTACAGTTGTGGACAGAATTGATCTATCGGTAAGCCCCGCCCCCCTTAGTTACTGATACGAACTCGAACAAACAAACAGAGTTGCTAACTGTCTTACAATGACAGCTGTCAGTGTAAAAACCTTGTCCCAAGATGCTTTCGATACATTTTGGACACAGAAGGACCACCTCTCGTCGAGGAGCATTCAAGTGGGACTTAAATATGCCAAGGAGGAATATATGAATATATCAAATATTTTTAAATAAATATTCATTTGGAAGCGACAGTTTACAGATCACAATGCAAGCGGGAGAAGCCCTATGTTACATTCAGGATCAACACTGTTTATGTAACGCAGGGTAAGATAAAATTAATTTTCATTTAACCAGTTCTCATTATGTGAGAATAGTTAGCTATTTAGGTTTGTACGTTAGCACTGGCTCACTAACTTTAATTGTATCTTAATAAGAGTATGACAACCAGAAAATTAACATTTTCGTCTTCATTGGGATTGGGGCTGAATCCTTAGGGAACCAGGTTACTGCGCTCACATCTTTGATTTTATAAATACACCAGGCTTCAGTCGTATTGTGCAGATAATTGGTCAGTTCGCGCAAATCTTATCACATTTTTGAAACGCGCTGGTGAACGCACGCACAGAACGGTGATTCAAAACATGAATACCCATGCCCATCCTCTCAGGATACCTGGAATCAGTGTTACAAGTACCCCAGGCACATCGTTTTACCATTTTTGTAGCATAAATACCATCAAAACGATGAGAGCATCGGATCTTCCAATGTTTCTCTATGGCGCTCCCAACAACGTCTCTAAAACACGTTGGCCACAATTAATGGCACCACTATAATTGTTTATGAGTAAAATATCTCTGAGGTATATTCCCATTAATATTAAACTTTTTTAGCACACCAGGGTGACTATGAACATGAAATTATCTAGCTAAGTATTCAACTTTGCCACATTTATTTCTCACCAAAAGTACAAAAAAAACATCCCTCATTGTTCTAATCCTATTCAGTGAAACAGTAAAGTTTGTAAGATTCATGATTCAATTAAGGCACTAGCCAACGATAAGGTATGGCTTTGCAAAAAAAAAAAAAAAAGAGAGAGAAAAAAAGATACAGCTAAATGGCTCTGCAGAGGAGACCAACAGATCCTATGATGATGATAAGCATCCCTGGCCGCATCTTTCTCCGCTTTTCAGTTTCCGAAGCAGTAAGGATAAAAGCATCCTCATGAGCTGCAAACTCTGTCTGCCCAAGCAATATCAGCCTTTCACAACTCCTCTCTGAAATTGTGCAAACAAATTGAGGTAAGTCACTAGCAAACTGGCAAGCTGAGGTTATTATGCAGAATAAGTTAGTAATTGCCAAAATTAATTGAATTAATTTGATCATCTGTAAATTATATTTGTAAAATTGGTAGATCTGAACCCTCTTTGTCAAGGGTTGTCCTGTAGTGAAACATGACATTGACAAATCCAACATGACTTAGTGCGACTGGACTGCAAATTCATTATATAATTGGATAAAAACTGCATGTGATGCTCGCTGCGTTTACTGTACAGTGTTTGCCACTTCACCTAGAGCCTGTAGGACAAAATGAAACAGGGCATGCATTACTCTAAAGAACTAATTTTGTGAAAACTGAAATAGGGCTTTTTAATTACATTTCATCATCATAAAAAAAGCCTTGAAAAAACTACATAGCTAGCATAGTTTAAGCAACTGCCTATCCTGCACTATTATTAGTTATCAATCAGAGGAATAAAACTTTCAACAAGTAGGCTAGATGTTAAATGTTTCCCTGTAAATTATAAACTTAATCGAGAAAAATGCTATAAATTTCATAAGTTAAATGTGTCATGACAGAGAAAGCACCCACAGAAAATGAAAGATTATGAAAACTGCATTGCTCAGCGACAGTGGCGGCTCCTGCAAAATCTCTCAGGGTGGGCAAATGTTTCAGATCAACTTTATCGCATGCTGACTTTTTAATAACCCTAATGTGCAGGAATCAACTTAAAACAGGTTTTCTTTCGTTTCCTGAAAAGTAACAGTTTTGGACATACAAGGCTTCCGTCCGACAGCGATGATTTGTGTGTGTGTGTGTGTTGTTACGTTAATTAACATTTTACCAAAATTCAAGCTCAAATGGAGTTTGACAAGGGTTTTTGACCAGTAAATGCATTTTCAATCCACTCAGATAGTTTCTTTTATTAAAGATTCCACTAGGTGGCGACAAATAATATTGTTGCCTGAATTGTTGACGTGTAGGATAAAGATTGTGTTGGTGTTCGAATGGAATGTACAAATTTCAAAATACAATGCTAGGAGTAAAAAAGACTGCTACCATCCTTTCCCAAACTGATTGTAAAACCAAAGTGAGATTTTCCAACACTCGAGTATTTAAATGGTCAGCAATAAATACCTCTTTAGACAGCCTCTGCTTGTCTTTCTTCTCCCAAGGCCCTCCTAGATCTTGTTGTTCCTGTTGCTACTTGCTTCTGCTCCTGAAATGAGCTCTGGTCCCTGAACACCTGACTCTGGTCCTGATTACTACGACGGCTGAATGGTATTTCTTTTAATGACACGATAGAATTAACTGCGTTCTTCATGACGTTGTTCAAGTTCAACTGGCCTCAACTCGCGAGATGTCCCAACAGTCTCTTTCACTCTCGTTCTCTTTTTTATTTTATTTTTTAATCACATTTGATAAAGATATTAAAGTAGTGTTTCATTTTTTCTCGTTGTTCAAATTCAAAATTGTTTTCAAATATTATTTGTCACTTAATCTTAAAGATTTTTAATAGTGTATGTTTGTTCCCACCAATCGCTGCACAAGTTAAGGATACGTATGATGACGTAAGCACGTTAGTGCGAGCCCTCCCGGAACCCATAGAGAATGCATTGCAGTGCCTGCAGTTTGAAAAAAACATCTTTGAATGTAAGTCTATGGGAACACTCTGGGCGATTCTCAGCCAGAGTGAAATCGCCCAAAAAGAGGCGGTACTCCACAGAACGTGAAATGACGCTGATTGGACTATATCCAGAGGTACAGTGACGGCTAGCGTAACTCTGTGGTTGAATGAGATTGTGAATGTGATTGAAAAAGTCCCTTTCACACTTTGGTGGTGCGTCGCCCAATCGCCCTAATGAAGAAACCGCCCCTGCTCAGCGAATTAAAAGAAAAAAGGAGACTCCATCTTCTACATCTTCAAGCAAGCAATGCAGAATTGACCAGATCGTTTTATTATCGGACCATGCTAGATAAGTTGGTTATAAGCTTTATTTGTGAAGGCCTTCAGCCATTCTCAGTAGTTAAACAACCTGCCTTCAAGACCCTGGTTAACTGGTGCGTTTGAGAATTCAAGAAGCTTGCATGTCAGAAAAGCCATAACAGCTACGCATAGAAACGTGGAGATTGTGTCAACAACAACAGACTGTTGGAGTGTGAGGCAGAGAAGCTACATCAGGGTCACTGCTCACTGGATTGATGAGACAGTAGACCGGAGATCTGCTGCTTTAGTTTGCAAACGTCTCAGAGGGAGCCACACATTCGATGTACTTGCATCTACCCTTGATTATATCCACAGCCAATCTCACATCCGTGACAAGAACAACTACAGACAGTGGGTCTCATTTTTTGAAGACCTTCAAAGTCTTTGGGGTGCTGGAGAGACTGACGTGACAGCAGCTGACACTGAGGCTGATGATGACACTGAACATGAAGAGGAAGTAGAGTATCATTTTAGCAGCTGATTCTGGTTTAGAATAGCATCTTCCAAAACACCAGCAATGTGCATGCCAACTGTTAAACCTAGTGGCAACAGCTATGCTTCTGCAGATGGAATTCAGAATGTGATCTACAGAAAGCTATAATGCTCTGCTTTTTTTTAAGTGCACTCACTGTCTTACAGTCTGGGAGCAACACTCACATGGGATGTTTGCTCCCAACTGTGTTGCACTAAGGGCAAAACTAAGGAGAATGGAGGCCTCCAGTAAATTATGTTTGTCACTGCTGCAAGCATTACAAGAATGACTCCAAAAAAGATTTGGGAAAATGATAGACGACCCTGAGCTTATCGTAGACGAGACGAGCAGACGAGCTTATCATAATCTTTCACCATCCTTTTGTCAAGATTCAAGACTTCATGGACATCTGATACCCAAATCATTGAAAGAGAAAGGATAACCTGACAGCACTTTACAATAACTTCAACTTCAACTTGATCCTGTACTTTGTTACTGTTTGTACCATCATCATACATGTTGCTCACATTTTCTTTTAATATTCACTCTAAACAGTTGTTAATTGTATCATTATGGTGTTTTTTAATGTTTTTTTTTGTTTGTTTTGTTTGTTTGTTTTAAAGTAGGGTGGTCTTAATCTTTATTCTTTGAATAACAAAATTTTAAATATGTTCAGGTTACTTTTGTATCTAATATGTTTTATGTATAATACATTTTGTGGGGCAATCTATACCATTCTTAACTTTTTCATGTTCTGTTGTTGCAGTCTACAGTACATCAGTGAGCTTCTCAGTCTTTTTCTTTCACTAAACCTGAAGTTACATACAGTATATTTGTATTAAATAAGTTTGAGAATTATTGATAAGGTTGTTATCTGTAGATTTTACTTTAGACAATTCCAAAACATGGCATGCTGTTTAGTTATCAAACATATTTATTATGTGTCTTTTTGTAAAACATTTTGTTGCAGCTGAATAACATGAAAAAAAAATCAGCAGCCTACAGAACACTTACATGAGGAACTTTTGCCTATGGTTTTACTAAAACTACTCAGAAAAAACAACAACACTAAACATAATTAAAGACAAGTAAACAGTAATAAAATAAGGGCAAATAAAAAATTATCAATAGCACAAATGAATGCTACTAAACAAAGTTCAGGTACAGAAATTGAAATCAAACGTAATCAAATGTAAAATAACACTGCATAGTTTTCATTTATAAATAGACTATAGACTGCTGCTGACTATAGACTGCTGATCCAGTATACTGGTACACGCGGGTTCCCTTTCGAGGGAACTCGCAATGCATCGATGACGCTTTGGGAACGCCCCTGCGTGATTGCGTCTGAAGCACCTATGTCATTAGGCTTGTTCGACTTCATGCAGCTCTGCGCAGACCGATCGGCGGCTGAGTTGAAGCAGTGCATGCCGGTTAGAAATTTTGTCCGATTTGATACAGCGCCGACACCACGTGACTGTGACGTATGCCATCGTATGCCATAAGTACTGCAAGAGCGATTCGAGAGTAGCCGGACAACTCCAGCACAGCTTCTCAAGAGCGGCTGCACGAGCTCTGATGACGACACAGCTGTTCCACGATTGCCCGGATTCACCGCATGACAATGATCACGTGTGTTTCGTGTTTATTCTCACACCTTTAGTTCCACTAAAGCTCACAAATCAGTTTTTTATAACAGTAAACACTCTTTTCATGTAATCGCGATGTTATATTGTGTCATGTTTATCAAAATAAAACTGATTAAAAAACGTTGATTCCACTTCATTGATACTAGCTGTAGGCTTATGTTGAACTTTATTCTTGTTCAAACAGACGCTGTATGAAGCAGTACATAAAGTACTGAATGAAAAAGTCTCTGAAACATCTGTGTATTTTGCAAATATTGCATTTATTTCACTTCAGCTGTGGTAAAGTATGCAAACACCACGTGAATTTACGTCAGAGGCTGAACACACCTTAAATGGTATGTGAGAATGGTGGGATGACAGAAAAGAAACAGCATGAGTGAAACTTGGAAACAGCATGAGTGAAAGAGAGGAGGGAATATCGATCACTACGGAAACCAGAAAGTGTCCGACTTCACCTCCGATTGCAGCTCTTCCCCGCCTACACGCGGCAACTCTCGCCGATCAGTAACATCCAGCCGCAGCCGATGTCGAACACACCTAACTAGTCCAACGGCGAGAGTGAGCATCACGGGCCGGTGACGTCACGACCAGGAAAGGATAAAAGCACATCCGGTTTAGAACCGCGCTAGCTTTTGTGCCTTCAGCAAGTGCTCTGTGTGAATCTGTCTCAGTCTATCTCAGTCTATTTATTGTTGTTTGTCCACAAGCTTATATAATATATTAGACAGGAGTATGGCGAGTAAACAGCTTTGGATCGTGTGTTCATCCCTGCCCTCGCTTCATTACGAGTAGGGACACACGCGATTCGTGTGTTGTTTGTTTGGGAGTGGAGCATGCACGGTCAGCTCTAGTAAATTGGGGCTGACAGTGTTCATTCATAAATTCCCGTGTGATATGCACTATCGAGAGTTTTAGCTCTGCTCTTGTTGGCTTTCTTCTCGAGGGAAGAAAGTCAATAAAGATTATTTGGCTCAGATCTTGCGTTTGCCGAGGCAGCGCGTGGATTACGGGTCTGCAAGATTCTGTGACTCGATCTTTCGCGTGTGCCGAGGCAGCGCGTAGATTACGAGCCGCATAAAAGTCGTGGCTTGGATCTCGCGTTTGCCGAGGCAGCGCGTAGATTACCGGTTTGCAAATTAAGAATCTATTGGCTCAGATCTCGCGTTTGCCGAGGCAGCTCGTAGATTATCTGCATCTCTAAAATAAGAATCTATGGCTCAGATCTCGCGCTTGCCGAGCCAGCGGTAGATTTTGGGTCTGCATATCTGCAATAATAAAGTGGCTCTTCTAACGTTTGCCGAGGCAACGTGTAGATAATGGTCTGCAATGTATAATATGCGCAGGGAACTGAGCAGACGGGAATTTCCCTTTCTCTCGTTCTCTTATTATTGTGTGCAAACTAATTTTGTATTCTTTATTGTTTGAGATTATAATATGAATACACTATATTCAGCCTTTCAACTAGACTGTTTCTACTTGTCTTGTTGATATTTAGCTGCAATTAATTTTTGAGAAAATTAAATCGTACTCATATTATCTTTGGAGTTAGATGTTTGTATTAATTTACTATTCAGCTTTTTCATCCAGACCGTGTTTACTTGTCTGGTTGATATTTGGCTGTAGTTAATTGAGAAAATTAAATATGTACTCATCTGATCTTTGAGGAGTCATTTAACTAAATGATTAATTCCCAGGGGGCAATGGATAACACCTCATTATATGGTGCCCATCTCCCTTCGGTGCCCTCCAGCGAGTTCGAGTCTCAGTAACTGACTCGCAGAAGGGGGGTTTAAGAGGGGTCAGTTCGGTTATTTCCTGCCGGTCATCCGTTTCAGGATGCCGGATTGGCTTCTCAAGCTATACTAGAGACCAGTCTCGAGAGGCTGGTTCCTTTAGTAGTTTCAGCCTTGGTCGTCTTGGGATAAGACTCTCTGAGGAGGGTCGTAAAGCAGTCAGTTCGGTTGTTCCCTGCCGGTTCACCGCTTCAGGGCGCCGAGGTGCCTGCATTTCCCAACGATCCTCTGAGGAGGGTCGTGGAACAGTCAGTTCGGTTTTCCTGTCAGTTCGTCGTTACAGGGCACCGAAGTGGCTGTTCGACCAGTACCAGAGGCCAGTCTCGAGAGACTGGTCCCCTTAGTAGATTTTCTGGCAGCGTAGAAGCTACTGCCAAATATATCTCATTGGGACCTGCTCACTATTGAAAAGGGTTACAGAATTCAGTTCGGTTCTCATCCACCCATATTTTTAGGGGTCCTCCCTAAGGTGGTGGAGCCCGAGCAGGCTCTGGTTACATTATCATTTGCTGGGCGGAGGAGCTCCAGCCATTAACTAACTCCTTATACAGGATAGAGTGTCATTTCCTGTGCTCCCCTCAGAAAGTTTGGGGACCGGGATGGCATTCTCAACAGAAGCCTTTGAAGCAGAAGATGGATCTGAGGACCGTTGTTTCTGCAAAAAAGGCTTCGGCCAAGGTCTTGACGCCACTGGTGTCAGACCTCTGAAGGCAGCCTCGACCGGTGTGGAGCGGTGTACACCTCAGTATACGGTGCCCGCCCCACCTCGGTCTCCCTCAGGAGACCCTTCTGCCAACCCCGCCAGCCTTGGTGCCTCGGGGCGCAGTGGTCTCCAATGAGCACATGGCTCAGTGTCACCACAACGCTGTGTCAAACTCGCCCCCTCTGAGGAGGGTTCAAAAACAGTCAGTTCGGTTGTTTCCTGCCAGTATGCCTCAGGTCACCAAAGTGACTGTTTCAATTACACCAGAGGCCATTCTCGAGAGACTGGTACCCTTAGTAGATTATCTGACAGAATGGTAGAATCTGCCAAATATATCTCAGTGTGTCCTGCACATAAAGTAAGGCTACAGAATCCAGTTTGGTTCTCGTCAGCCAAGCTACAACGGGGTGTTGCTCACGTTAGTGCATCCTGAGGAGGCTCTGGTAATGGAGCAAGAAGTGAAGAATCTGTTAGCTGAGGAAGCTATAGAGCAGGTGTATTCACCTGACAGAGAATCGGGTTTTTACAGGTTTTTACAACTTCAATGTTCCGAAAAAGGATGGGGGCACTAACACACTATCCACTTTGGTTCTCCCTCACACACCCAGCTCCCTAGGGGCTGGACGTTGTAGTATAGACATGGCCGATGCTACGTCTGTATGTCTTTCCCTGATTACTCTGCTCCCAGGAGTTATGGAGAAGGTCCGCCGGGACGGAATAAGTCTACTACTAGTAGAACCGTACTGACCGAGCTGACTAGTTCTCAGGCCTGTTGTCTCTCCTCGACGGCTCTCCCTCAGAGATTCCAGTCAGGAGGAACCTTTGGTCTCAAGTGCAAGTGGTGACCCTTCACCTCAGCCCAGACCTATGGAACCAGTGGGTTTGGCCTCTGAAGGGGCCCAACTCATTGACTTTGGTCTCTCAACTGAGGTTGTGCAGACCATACTTCTCTCCAGAGCTCACTCCACGAGGAAACTGTATGTATTAAGTAATGGGTTTTCACTTCATATTGCGGATCTCGGACAGTGGGGCCCAGTTTACTGCCCTATTGGTATAGTGCTGGAACTACTGTTATCCTCTTCCACACTGAAGGTGTAAGTGGCGGCCTTAGTGCCTACCATGTCCCTTTTGGTGGTATTTCCCCAAGGGGGGGAAACCTTTGGTCGTTTCCTCCATGGTGCTTTTAGACCAGGATAGGAGTATGGCGACTTAGAAGCCTTATTATATAAGTATATATCCCTGTAGGATGTGGTATGCGGCAGGCTGGTCCTCCCCGCTCACATTCGTAAGGTTTTACAACTTCGACCTGGGCGCTACCCCAGGTTCACGGGTGCTCTTGTCTTAGTTGTGCTCTCAGTATTCACACAGACAGGCTCTGGTTCGTATGGCGTGTTGGGCATTCTCGTTCCCAAAGCGTTATTGATGCATCGCGAGAAAAGGGAATGTCTCAGGTTACGACTGTAACCCTAGTTCCCTGAGTAGGGAACGAGATGATGTGTCACTTTGCCATTATTCCTACATCCCTGTGATCGACTTGCTTTGGCCTTTTTCGAAGCTAGCGCGGTTCTAAACCGGATCGCCGTTGGACTAGTTGACATAGGTGCCTTCAGACGCAATCACGCAGGGGCGTTCCCAAAGCGTCATCGACGCATCGTCTCATTCCCTACTCAGGGAACTAGAGTTACAGTCATAACCTGAGACGTTTTCTTTCCCAACTGTTCACCTTCACTTAAGACAAAACTGACTGCATATACGAGGATATTTTGACATAATTTGACATATTTATGATCAATTCAGCATTTGTGCACTATATGAGAGGTGTCTCTCTGTACTCGCTTTGGATGTGTGCACAGCTCAAAGTGCCAAATTGAGTTCCCTTTCACGTCTTTCACTTTAAAATCACATTAAGTACTAAAGTACTTTATAATGTAGTAACTTGATTAGCTTTTTAACATACTACTTATTTACTCTTACTTGAGTCATGTTTTTTTGAGTAATGAGTCATGAAACAAGTGAATTGTTTCTTAAGTAGCAATGCTTTTACTTAAGTAAACATTTTAATTACTCTTTCCACCACTAGTATTAAGGGGCAAGGAGAGAAAATGCACTTAACAGTAAGATGGCAGCCAGCGATCCATCCCTCTCTTTTTGTGCAACAATGAATGGGGACTCAAACTTTCAAGCTTCAAAAAGGATGCCAAATTATTATTTTTATTTTATGGCTGATAACCATACAATTTACTATTTTGTTAAAGTACATTAAAAATAAAACACTAAAGATGAAAATCATGTGAATTTAGGTATCACAACTTTATTAACGTACATGAAAAATCTATTTTGAGATTGGCTAAAGTACTGTGTTGGCTAAAGATTAACAGTGTTATTAAATCATTAATGTTTTTAAAGATTAACCTTAGGTGAGCATTAGATAATGGCAAAGGCAATCTAATTGTAAAAACTGAGTTTGTAAATGAACAATTAAATATACAACACCAACAATACCGATAATTATAATAAACAAACTTTAATATTGGCAGATAACTGATTTGGTAGGTACCGATATATTGTGCTTTCATGTGAAATTGTGAACATATTGCTCTAAGGCAAATGGTCAATTAATTGCTTGATCTGTTACATTAAATCACTCAGAAAGATTAATTTATGAATCAGACTGATCCGGTTCTCAAATTCAACAACCTAACTCCATGATTTGATCAGTTAAAGGTACAATACCTAAGATTTTATGCCGCTAGAGGGCGCTACATTCAAAACAACAACAACGGCTTTGCTTGATGACGACGTGAAGGAGCGCGGAATGATGGGAACTGTTGTTTTCAACTCCACCGTGGATAAATCAGTCAGACGGGAATCGAAAATTAATTTTCATGGATGAGGTAAAGTTCGATTTCTATAAATGTTGCGTTTAATGACATGCTTGTTTTTCATTAAACTGAAATAACCGCAAGAAAAGTAAGGTTTAATAATAAATTAGTTATCACAGATGTTACTGTATTTGTTGAATTGTGATAACGCTGCGCATTTTAACGTACATTCGAACATACCCACATCATTTGCCAAAGGACTGATTAATCTTTATGTAGAACATCGTATATTTATTTACATAGAAGTATTCGCAGTGAATATGACCTTACGATTTTTCACATCATATGCATAGACAACAAGACATTCTAACAATAATACTAATTGTTTTGAATCCTTTACTGACATGAAAATTGAATACAGAACACGGTCTTACTCACCTGTCAATTAAAACACATGCAAGATCGGCGTCTCTTTCTAGTTCGAATTTTTCACAAAGTTCTCTCCATTTAGGAAATGTCACACCGATGTTGATCCTGGTTTTATTTCTCTTCTTGTCCCAAATTCTTTTTGGGTCGTTTGGTTGACCCGTTCGTTGACGTTTGCGTTTATGAGACTTGTCTTTGTCGACAGAACCAGCTGCAATCGCTAAAGAATAATTGTGTTCCATTCCATAACAAATGCGCGAAACAAGCTGACGTTTGTTGCTTGATAGACGCTAACGCACAACTACAACTTCCGCATTTGTCCAGGACTCATGCATGTAGAGATTCCAAGGACCATCATTAATTCTCTTTTATTAAATCATTAACTCGCAACCAAAAGGGGGACAAAGAGCCCTAACTAACCCACATTCCTACGGCCATGTGGTCCAGTGATAAGGTCTCCCCCCTTTCGAATAGGCGCCTAGAAGTCTGGGGAGCAAATGGACTTTTGGGCATTTATGCTGATAGATGTTCACGAATGTCTTACAAGCAGCGTGTTCTCTCTCTTGAGACAACAACAAGGCCTCCTGGGACTCCCTCCTGGCGGAAATCGGGCGGGAGAAGAGAAGAACAGATGTTCCCTTCTCCCACACGCGCGCAATACACATCCACAACGCACACACATGCGTCCATGCACGTACACATACGCAGGAAACCTAATCTAAAAGTCGTTGCTAAAACAGATTCGGTATGTTGAAACACATGTAAAAGAACTGTAATGTGCAGACTGTCCTAAGAATGTATTCTAATAAGTGTAAGGGACGTATAAATGCCTGAATGTATGCATCTAGATGTAACTCTGCAACATTATGTCTGTAAAGTGTGATGTTTGATATGGTTACAATCCTCTTAATCTGATCTATCTATTAAGCTGTATATCAATATCGTGAAATGTATAACCACATGTATATGCCATTACCAAAGTAAGCTTAATTTTACCCTTGATCATAAAATGCAAACTACCTCCGAACCCCACCCAACCAGGGGCGTACGCGCTCCTCAAGATGGGCCATTGCCATTGGCCGGCACGCCTCACCAGGGCGTGCTTAGTTCATCCTTAAAAACCCCAAAATAGAGACATTCGCTCTCTGATCCTTCTCCTTCCTTCGTATCCTGTTCACCGATGTAATCTTCGTGTTTTATTTTGTTTTGTCTTCATTTCATTTCGCTGATAGCCAGTCCGTTCTTAGTGCGTTTCGCTAGCCTTCCAGCATTTCGGTGTAAGACTACCTTCACGCATACAGAACTGCTTTAGGACGCTTTGAATCTCCCGCGAATCAACCACGAGTGGAGGAACCAAAGAAGTCCGCCTCCCACTTCCAGGACGCTGCGAGCTCTCTCCTACACCACACTAACAGGTCTGAATGCAAGTTGTTCCATCAAAATTTAGACGCTTTCAATTGTGTAACTGCGACTGTCTCTGAGGGTCTGATTGGGCTAGCGATTGTGTTTCCTTGTGTTTCTACTTTTTCTTTCCTTATTGTTTCCATTTCATTTTGTTTCTTTTATATCCTTGTTTTACATGTAGTGTAGTTCATTTATTAAACCTCATTTATACTTCATTGCCTCTGTTGTTGTTGACCACATAACAAAGCCTCTTTAATATAAGATCCCAAAGCTACAATTCTGATATTGTTGAGTGCACCAAACATTGTCAGTAAAATTTAAGCTAGATAGACCAAAAGCAATCGATAACCTCCGACAACGCTGCACGGCGGACGAGCGGACTGAGAAGGAGGCTTCAATTGCTTTGGTCATTTTTGAAGATCAGCTATATCCCTCTGTGTAGGATGTATATTCCTAATTGATCATAATTCGTTGTGTTTAATTGTTATATACATGCCCTGGCAGACGAGTATGCTGTACAACCCCTCGTTGGGCAATTTATTTACGTAAGGACTCGGCTCAAATTATATTCGATAGATTGTTGATCAGAGATTAATAACTGTTGAATATTTTTCCCCAAAATTAAAATTGACCAAAGAGCTGTTGAGCCCCGATCTAATTCCTTACAGTTTATATGGTGGAGGATGCGGGCAATATTTTAAGCTTTGTTGTGTGAGCAATTAATGCAGTGTCAATTTTGTATAGTTTGTGTGTTTGGATTAAAAAACGCGAGCGCGCCGCGCACGTGGAAGCTGAAAGCCGAGTTTCAGCCGAGTACATTACAAACTGCTAAATTCGCCTAAACGTTTTAGTCGTTGTAATTGTTAAAATGAATTGCAGTTCGTAATACTGATATTCACGGTTAAAGTATTGAATGTAAACTGTAGTTCGTAACAAAAGAGATATTACCTCTGTAAAGACGTTTACATGTTAATATATTGTCTTTTGATCAGCCTGTTTTCAAAACGAGAATCTTTTGAGCAGAAGCGAGAGAGGACCTGAATACAGCGATGCTCCTGTATTCAACCTAAAAGGCCTGATATTATAGTCGTTAGAATTAACGAAAACTCCTGGTTTCAACTTTGATTTAGCTAACCAAATGTTAAACCAGATACATTTCATTAAGTGCTAAATGATAAATGTATTAAAAAAAAATTAAACCACAGACGTTGATTCCTGTTGGTACAGTTACATGTAAGTGCAGTGAATTAACTCTGCCTCACGAACCCGTGAAACATAGCACCGTAAAATCTGCCTGAATTCAAATTGTGTGCAGTTCAAATTTGTTTTTCGAAGCGGCGTGGTTTTGATTCTGTTGCGAAACACTAGAGCGCAGCCTTGCGCCTCGGTCTCGAATTACCGCCACACCCTCTTCACCAACGTGAGCGCAATAGCGCCATCGTATGGACGCTATCAGATAAGGTCACTCTTTCCTGAATTCTCTTTTCTAAGTCATTTCTAAATTCCTCACGGGAAGTGACTCACAAAAACGACCCCCTTTGTGGCCTCCAACGCTGAGTCAGTTCCTTGTGATTCTTGCATTCTGTTTGAGATTTCAGTCTGTTTTCAGTTGGGTTTGTTCTAGGCTGTCACTAATACCTTACAGCGATCGTGATTAGCATTAGAAGTAATCCCATCGGTTAATTTTCTAGTCTCATTGAGATTTGGTCTAAAGAAAAACTGTGAAGATAAAATTGAATTAAATTATCACTTTATTTTATGACTCAGGTTACGAATAATTCTATTTAATTTCGCTTTCTGTCCAGATAGGCTTATTGATTTTTCCTCAGATAAATCAATAGGTCTTACTAATATTTTACATTTCTCTTTCTCGACAAACTAATGAGCTTGGTGATTTGTTTAATGAGTTGATAACTTTTATTGATTTCCTCTTTCTCTAAAAGAAAATTAATTAAGTTTTATGGAAAATTTGTAACTTTGAGAATTGATTGATTGTTGAGATTTAATTATTTAATTTAATTTAATTTAATTTAATTTATTTTTATTAAATTTTTTTTTGTTTTGTTTTTCTCCTTCCCTCTCCACTCCTGTCTTTTAGTGATATTGTTTTATCACGACCGCACCCGCACTAGCTTAGGTGTTACGTAACAGCCCATATGTACACTGAATCGAATCTAAGGAAAAATTGAATTGCAATTTCAATTAAGCTTGTCTTTTCTACCAGGCTAACCACCGGGAGGAAGTACGTCCCCTGTGTGGCCCAAACCCGCGACTACAGCTTACTTACTCCTGGGTTCACCCTGCTTTACTCACTGACCCCTCTCCGCAGGTTACTCTGACAAACAACAACCTTGTCATAATTCCCTCTCTGTTTTCTTCTCTCCCACCAGTCAACAAGGCTTTGTATTGTCTACACACACAGATACCCAATTGGGTTTAGACAAAAGTAAGCTTTAAGTAAGTTTAGAGCCCCTTTTCTCTATCACATTTGGTATTCACAGGTAGAACTCTCTTGCGCTGTGGTGGTCTGACTGTCATCCCTGGTTGGTTTCCAGCAGGCGGGGTCGTCTGGCCGGCATAACCAGCACTTGCTGTGGGTGAGTCGCGGACCTCCCAGTCCCTCCATTGGTGCGGCACGCAATAAGACATCAGCAATTTGGCACTCCCACAAAAGGGGAAGATCCACCACGCTAAAGCGACACAAGGCAATTTCGGACCTAGTACTCAAACCAGGGTCTAAATCGGGACCACTCGAAAGAGGGTTCTGGGGAAAAGTCCTCTTTGCAGTGTCGTAAGCAGGTGACCTCCTCGGGAGTGCCGGTTGTGTTTAAAGTCGAAATTGTTTGAGTGGGCGCACCGTGGCTGAGGTACAGGAGAGGCCCACGGACACTTCAGTTAAGGGCTTGGGGCGACGGAAAGATTGACCTCGACGCTGGCTCCGGCTAGTGTGATTTCAGATCACCCCAGGCAAGCTGAAATAAGGTAAAGGAAAGTCTTCCACCTAATACAAGCCACTAGAATATTAGATATTCTCCCATGACATTTAAACGTGTCCGCCCCTTTTCTCAGAAAACCACACACAGTCGGCTCAAGCCCTCTTAGTTCCCGTAACCCTTCCTGTGCGATTGTTTTATTTTATTTTCTTCCTTCTCTCCTTGCTATTCTCCTGTTAGATTCTCTCTGTTCGGTGTGAACTGTGCCTTTCAGGTCACCCAAAGACAGAACCCGCAGAGACACCCAGGGAGAGCCAAACAACAGACTGACAACCGAGCCGTTAGCATCAACAGTGACCTACTAGGCTCCGGCCCTGTCATAATCTGCATTTAGACCCTGCGCTGACCTAAACAATTTGTTCCGACCTAACTGTCTACCTCAGTTAGGTAAAATTGCCGTAAACGGCATCGCCCGTATTAAGGGTATAAGCGCCCAAATTATAGAACCAATTTGCATTTGGTCTCTTTGTGTGTGTGTTGTGCTCCTCTCGCCCACAGTAAGCCAGCATGTCCTGGTCTCCCAGCCCAGCAGCCCACTGGGACAGCCTCGAGACATGGCTGAATGCCATGACTGCCACCTTCCTGCCTAAGGACACCGGCGACTCCGAGCCCCGAAACCAGGCGCAGCTGGACACCGACCTGGACCTGCTCATGAGGAACGACCCCACTCAAAGCTACAACCACAAAGAATGGGCCAGAATCGTGGGAAACATGGCCCACACGCTCATCGCACAAGCCCGCCTTCACGAAAGACATGCCATCGACCTGGAACAGGAGACGGCAACACTGCGGCTCCAAGCGGAGGAGGCCCGGCGCGACCAAGCAACGACCCAAAGTCGGCTAGATCAGCTACTACTCGAGAACGAGGAACAGGACGAGAAGACAACGGACCCAGAGCTACGGAAGGAAGTAGAAGAACTTCAAACTGCTCTGGAAAGCCTTCGTCTAGACACCGACCAAAGGGAACTGAAAGAAAGAAAAGCCAGAGAGACACTCACCGAAAAACTGCAACGAGGTGAAGCTCTCCTTGAGAGAGCCGACGCAGAACTGAAAGAAAGAGACGCCAAAGCCAGGGCCTGTGAGAAACACTTAAAGGCGGCCAGAGCTGAAATCAATGAACTTAGCCAGCAAAGAGACCTTTATAAAGATGAGCTCGACGCTGTCCACCGAGAGTTAAAACACTCTTATAAACTGCAGAGTGACCGGGAAAGGGAGGCGCACCCTACCAAGTTTTCCCCGACCGGTCAGTCTGCACACTTCAGCCAAGAACACAGAACGGTGAAAGGAAACGATCATCCACTGTCCAAGATATCAACGGACAGCCTACGAGAGCCCTCGCCCTCAGAAAAGGAGGGGGCTTCCCAGCCAACCTTTGCCACTTGCCACGGCATGGCCCTTAAAGAACTTGACAAGCTGGCGAGGAACATTCCTACCTTCACCCCAAACCCTGCCGGAGGCCACGATGTGCATGCCTACTTGAAAGACATTGATTTCCACTTATACGCTGTTCCCCATGTGACTCCGTGGGACAGATTATACCTGCTTCGAATTACGTCCAGCCGGGACGTACGCAGTTTTCTAGATCGCCAACCAGATACGGTCAAGTCAGATTACCAGCAACTGCGACAGGCGTTCATCAGGGAATTCTCTGATCCAGAAACTGATCAGGGACTCATCACTGCGATGGGCCTCAAGCAGGCACGACTGGAAACTCCGCAGGCCTTTTACAGTCGCCTCAGACAAGCCTATTTTGGGGCACGGAATGATCCTGGAATGGAGGAGGACTTTAACTTCCGAACTTTGTTCCTCCGTAACCTGCATCCCACTGTGAGCCATCACTTAGGGGTCCTGGCCTGTCCTCGCACAATGACTACCCAGCAACTGCGAGATCTCGCCCACAAAGCGTTCATCAAGCAGAAAATTGTTGCTGAAAAGACTGTAAAGACTCCCTCTATCTGTCCTATCACTGATCAGCACTCAGAGCTGGCACTAGAGGGCACCCAACAACGCCACACTAACAGACTCTCTAATAACGAGTCAAGACCATTTCAAGCCAACAGAGGGAAACGCAACAGCGAGGGTGCTCGCCCGAAGCATCAGAGTGGGCGCTCTGAAAGATCATACGGCAGCCCACGACCTCCCCACATCCAAAAGGGGGGAGCCACGTGGGAAGCCAGCCGACGGTCCAGACAGAGCCGAACTCCAGCAACAAGAACGTCTAGTCCAGACAGCCCGCAGCGAACTCCCTCTCGGCAGGCCTCAAGCAGATTCAAGTCCGAATCCGAGCCTGTTGCAAAAGAAAACAGTGACTCCACGTCAGAGACCGCAGAGATCCTAAAACTTCTAAAAGGGCTTCTTCACAAGAAAGATGACAAAGATAACAAGCCAAACTCCTCGTGACTAAAGGAAAGTACTAAAAACCTTCCTGTCAGGCCTCCCACTGAACCAAGCCCCCCCAACACAGCTCTCCTGACACAGACCACAGGCCCAGCTGTCACAACACCAAGTGACAGTGACACCTACTCGCTGCTGTCAACAACCGCACAGACAGAAGGAGACCACCAAACCCATCACACCGGCGAGCAAACCCCTGAGATACCAGAAAGTGCTGTTTTGGTTGTGTGTCTCTGCAACGAACCCCAAGACACTGACCCTAACTGTTTATCGATCACCACACAAGCCCCGACACTAAAACTCCTGGGGAACCTGGTCGAAAAGGGCCTAGCACGCAAGCTTTATCTTTCTATCACCTTGGAAACTGAGGTGAGGCTCGAAGCTCTGGTGGACACAGGCTCGGATCTCACTCTGATATCGGCCAACCTTTTTGAAAGACTCAGATTTGAAGCTACCAGGCAGAACAGAACTCTAAAATCTCAGAATTGTGAACTGAATGTGCAATCTTACAGCCAAACTGACATCCGGCTTGAACAAATAGCGCCCATTCACCTAACAATTGGTCCCATGAGCCTGATACACCCGGTGTACATCTCACCGATGAACACATATCCCCTCCTCATTGGCAAAGATCTGCTAGACCGCTTCGAGCCCCTGCTGGATTTCAGACAGCTGAAAATCTGGGCTCAAGTGCGAGAACCTCTCCCCTGTCAGCCACCCAGGTCAACTGAGCCAGACTGTCAGGTCACAAAGGTCACGGAAACTTTCGCCGCTAGCTAAGGGGACACAGACTCGGCACCTGAGCGAGATTCAAGTTCGTTACTCTGCACCTTTCAACTCACAAAAGACTCTGAGCATTTCTGCCCCAAGGTCAGCAAGACCCTGCAGCTGAATGGTATAACCACCACAGACATTGTACTCGCTCTATGGGCAGACAACTCTGCCATAAGCCTATCACTTTTCCATGATCTGATTAAAGTAACACCAGACCTTCCTTCTGCAAGCAAGCGCACACGTTTCCCTTTGAACTCATGCCCATCAAACATGGTGACTGCAAAAGGTATCTGCGCTTTGAACTTGAACTGGAACCAGCGGGGCCTGACCCATTACTTCTTGGTCCTCCCGGACCTGCCCCACGATGTCTACATTGGAGCTGACATTCTGATTCGCCTCCAGGCACATGTGGACGTTATTAATGAGGTACTGTGGGCCCCACTGACTTCACAGCCAGCTGTTGTTCCTACACCCACAGGCAATCTCCTGTCAGGCCAAACCATCCCAGAGGTCTGCACCCTAATCAGTGAACAAGAAACTGTAGTACCGGCTTACACCAAAGGGGTCGCTGTTCGGCTTAACATACGATCAGGCCAAACCCTAAACCACACACTGGGTTTCTTTCATCCTTCACCCGAATGCATTGAACTTGGACTCACACTTGAGGCCACACCCCTCACTGAAGTGTCATCTCGGGCAATCTACATCCTTTTCAACAACTGCATAGCAGTGGACATCACAATTCCGAAAGCCTATCGGCTCGGATGGCTAGTGAGCCATGACTTTCCTGATTTTGAACTGACTTTACCAATCATTGGGCCCATTCCAGCTTCAATGATACCCGAAGGGTACACCGACAACGCCCTGCGCACAGCGCCCTTCAAAATCATCTCCATCGCCTCAGTCATGCCTATGGGCAAAGATCAGGTATGCAGAACGGAACTGACGGAGGACCGACACCTTGCCGTATACACAGTTTCCAAACAACCTACCTGCGAGACCGATGATACTGCTGCACCTGCGACTACTAGCACAACAGGCGATTCACCCACAGAGGAGCCATATCCAGGATTTGAGTCGCAAGTTCAGCAAATTTTAAAAGACGCCGACGCAATCAAAGAGGATGCAGATCTTCAAAAACTCAGACAAGTCCTTTACAAATTCAAGGCGTCATTTGCCAAAGACTCTCTAGATTGTGGTCTCACCCACCTTCACACCGTGCGCATCCCGACGCACCCTAAGGCTCCTCCCACCTTCGTCAGGCAGTACAAGATCCCCATCGCATCCCAAGAACCGGTGCAAGAAATCATTGACTCTATGCTTGAAAAAGGTTTAATTCGCCCATGCAATAGCACCTATTCCGCTCCTATCTGGCCGGTAATCAAACCAAACGGCAAGTGGCGACCCACCATCGACTACAGAAAACTGAATCAACAGGTCCCACTGTCACGATGGCCCATGACCCAGCTGAAGCAAGAAATACCCAGAATCAGGGGAGTCACAATCTTCTCTACACTTGACGTGGCCTCAGGGTTCTGGACCATACCAGTACATCCGGAAGACCAGCACAAGCTAGCTTTCACGTTCGGTAACAGACAATTCACTTTCACCAGGTGCCCATTCGGCTATGCTAACTCACCTGCTGAGTTTAACATCTTCCTAAACAAAGCATGCCCCGATGCAAGAATGAGAGGAAATCTCATCTATGTGGACGACGTGCTGATGAAGAGCACAACAGTAACCGATCACCTGAAAGAAATAGACTATGTTTTGAACCAGTTATCAGCTGCCGGCGCCAAGATCGCCCTCCACAAAGGACAATGGTGTCGAACCAAGGTCAACTATGTGGGACTGCTGATCGGGTCACAGGGCATCGAACCACAGTCCAGCCGCATACAAGCTGTTCAAAACATCAAACCACCCACCAATCTCTCAGAACTGCGAAGTTTTCTTGGGGTATGCAACTACTCATGAGTGAGCTGAAACGTCACTTGTGCACAGCTCCATGTCTGGCTTACCCTGACCCACAAAGAGAATTCCACTTAGAAGCCGGATTCTCCAACCACTGTCTCAGCGCTGGCCTGTACCAACGACACGACCGAGACAAAAGAGTTGTAGCGTATGCCAGCAAGACACTCCTTCCACCAGAGACTAAATTCTCAGACTGTGAAAAAGCGCTGCTTTGCACTGTATGGGCCATACAAAGATTCTCCAACTACATTGGAGCTCAAAAAGTTATCATAGAGACTTGTCACCAGCCTGTCATGTTCCTCAACAGCCAACGCATTCCATGATGGCGTGGTCACCAATTCCCGCATCGCCACGTGGCTAATGGCCATCCAAGGGCGCAATGTTGAAGCAAGATATGCTCAGAACCACAAGTCAGCGCTAGGCGACGGCCTGGCTGCCTGCCAGAACTGCTCTGATAACTCACCACCTGTGACAGCTCATGCGGAAGAACCACAACAACAGACATGTCACAGATACTTCGAAGAAAATACGTGCCAAGGTATGCCCACAGCCTACGTCGATGGATGTTCCTACAACCAAGAGGGCATCCGCCAAGCTGGTGCGGGTGTGTTATGGATAAATGATCTGCCCTGCCCACCACAACACTTCAAGCTGGGACCTCAGTCATCACAATATGCTGAGTTGGCAGCCATTCTCATAACTATGCAAATCGCATCGACCCATAACATCAAAGAACTCCTTATCTGCACAGACTCAAACTATGCCAGACTAAGTTTCACATGCCACCTTCCATGTTGGAAACAAAATGGCTTTAAGACTTCAAACGGCAAGCCTGTCAAACACCAACACTTGTTTCAAGCATGTGATGAACTGACTAGACAACACGACATGATTGTCTACTGGAAGAAGGTGAAAGGACACTCCATGCAACCGGGCCGCGACAAGGACCTGAATGACCAGACCGATGCCCTCGCCAAGACCGGCGCACTGCACGGCAATCTATGGTCACCGCCAGCCCAACCACCAGCCTTGGATGTGGCAGTGCTAACCCGCAGCAAACACACCTTACCTGCCGCACTGCCCGCCTCCCAGCCTCTCACTCTGACTCCGCAGATCTCAAACAACGACATAGCGGCCATGCAAGCCTCTGACACGTCCATAAAGACTTTTCTGAACCACCTCTCTGACCCCTCCAACCACCCACTCACGTCGTCTGACCTCACTGACAACCCGTGTCTCAAACGACTGCATGACATCCAGCACATGCTGCGTGTCATCAACGACATTCTGTGGTATGCACCGGATGACACCACCGCGCCAAGGCTTGTGGTCCCCCAGTGCCTAAGGGGGGTCATGCTAAGACACGCCCACGACGCGCCATGTGCTGGACACCACGGCCCCAGAGCCACCTATAAGACACTGAAGCAAGTGGCATATTGGCCCTGCATGCAAGAACATGTGGCAGAATATGTAAAAGAATGTCTAATTTGCTGCCAGTTCCAACCTGCAAATCCGAACCACAGAGCTCCGCTGCAACGCAGAAGAGTCACATTCCCGTGGTCAAACCTCCAAATCGACTGGGTAGGGCCTCTGCCAAGGTCAACAAGGGGCAATAAGTACTTCCTCACAGTCGTGTGCCAGTTCACAAAATGGGTAGAGTGTCTTCCAGCACCCAACGACACCGCCCAGACCACAGCATACCTCCTGATGAATCACATCTTCTCCAGATTCGGATTGCCAATGAATGTCAACTCAGACAAAGGTACCCACTTTACGGCTGAGATTATGCAGCAGGTCTGGAAACTCCTGGGGGTCCAAGTTCAACTACACGTGAGCTTTCATCCGATCTCATCTGGCCAAGTTGAACGTTCAAATCGGACGGTGGTCAGTATGCTGAGAAAGTATGTGGCTGCCAACCAGAAAGACTGGGACGTGAAACTCCCGCTGGTGTTGATGGCTCTCAGGGCCACTCCACAGGACTCAACTCAGGTGTCTCCCTTTGAACTAATGACTGGACGACAGATGACACTTCCACTGCATCTGTTGTATCAGCCAGGGGACTCCAGTCTCATCACAGCCTGCACCACTCACCAGTACCTCGACGAGCTGCACCGGCATCTGAAAGCAACCTTCGCGTTTGCCCAACAACAGCTTCAAAAGAGTGCCGAGGGCCAGAAAGCATACTATGACCGGAAAGCGTCACACCAGGAACTAGCCGTGGGTGACAGGGTCTGGTATTACAGCTTCGCACAGCCGCCACGCACAGCCTCCCATCGGCTGTCAAAGAAATTCCTGCCCCATTGGACAGGACCCCACGAAATTGTTGACAAACTTTCTCCGGTGGCGTACCGAATCCGATTGAGCCGGGAACAGAAAGACCCAGTGCTCAAATGGGTCCACCGCAACCAAATTAAAAGACACTCGGCTGCTGGCCGAGAAAGGCGGGGAGGGGCCAATGCAAACTAACCTGATTACACCCCCCAGGAGCGAAAAGACTGTCCTACCAAACCAAGGGCAACTCTCGCTGACACACTGTCTCTCTCTCTCTTCCCCTCTCTCTCCACGTTTTCCCCTTTACCTCTACTAGGATGCTGCTGTGGGTCGTCGCCCTGTGCCTTCAGTCGACCAGAGGGCAACCGCCACCTGACGTAATCTCAACCGGCCCGGCGTCAGGCATCGTGCTAAGGGAGAAACCAGGTCTCTTGATCACCAACTGTCGGACCCACACCCAGAAGGTGTACGTCCGACTCGATCCCCGCAATGTGTATCGGGCTCATTACCCCAGCGCAGTAGCCCAGTACAGCTGGGCCGGGGCCCGATGGACAGAGGACTCCCTCTCCCACGCCGAGGCCGACGTCAGGCACATGCTGAACCAACTCGAAAAGATGACCGTCACCCAAGCAGAACTAGGCGGACACAACCGCCGTCCCAAACGGTTCCTCGGAGCTCTGCTAGGAGCAGCAGCTGCAGTGGGAACTCTGTTCAACATCGGTATGTCAAGCGTCAACGCCGTTAATCTAGCCACCGTGAGACGACATGTGGCTGAAATTCAAACAGAGATCCCACAGTTAAAAGAGCAGCTCAACGTACAGAGTGCTTCCCTGCAGACTGTCGGAAGGACCTTGAGGGGAACGGTGGTCATTCTCAATACCCACAGTGTCCTGCTGAACCAGACTGTAAATTCCATGAAACAGCTGTTCACTGTTTTCCAAAACGACTTTGCCCAAACTCAGCTGGTCACCGCCTTGATGACGGACATGCTGCGGGAGGTGAGCTCCTCCATTGACAGCCTAGCTATGGGTAGGATTCCCCCCTACCTCATACCTTTGAGCCTCGTCCAGACTGTGTTGGCTTCCGCCATCACCACGCCAGCTGATCCGCTCCAAGTACACCTGGCCTACTCTCTGGGCAGCGCCATCCCACTCTATGTCGACCCAGATCAGAGAGAAATGGGATTCCTCCTGAACCTACCCATCATAGAGTCAAACCGAATCTACAGACTCAAAGACATTGTTAATGTCGGGTTTTGGAAAGGTAACACGCACATCAAGATCCGCACCCCAGAAGTGGTAGCCTACCACGACAGCGACCCGCAGCTGTACCTGGCCCCAAACCTACACATGTGCACCTTGACGAAAGACATTCATTATCTCTGCCCTAGCAAACCCTTCCTCAGAGATAACACTGATGGAATCTGTGGACTGCAAACCATGTCCAGCGACAACCGCTGCCCTGCCGAAGCCAAGCCTCGCATACAAGTGGAAGAAACCCGAGCAGAGATCATCGGTGACAGGTGGCTCGTCAACACTCCGGTACTCACGGCGACTCTTACCTATGACCAGCATGACACCGCCACCCGTGTCACCCTGCTCAACCAGAGCATGTGGATTCAAGTACCTAAAGGTGCCATCCTCCACGTAGATGATCTGGCATTGTATCATCTCCCTAGCCACGAGTACGAAACCGAACTGGAAATTCCCTCCTTCTTCAAGGACCACAACTTCACCCTGGGTCCCGAACTGGAACTGGAAATTGAGACGGGGGGTCACAGCTAATTGACATCGCTCCTCTCGACACGGCCCTACAAGCTTTGTCTCGACAGCCCATCCTGACTACCTCACCTGTTGCCCGAGCCTGGACCGCAGCCGACACTGCGCTGTGCCTCTCTATGATAGTCGGCCACGTCCTAACCCTGGGCCTGGCTTTCATTCTGTGCAACTCAATGAGATGCGAGCATCTACCGTCAGGCTTACAAAAGCCGTGTCCGGAGGCTTCCGACGAAACCCCCGGAAGGAGGATAACACGCCAGAAGCTGCCGGCAACCTCATCGAGCTAAGCCCTCAGCCCTGATAATCACCTGTTACCCGAATTCACGATTCACCTTCCATCCTCCCATGCAATGATTGTCGGGAGACGATATCTCCCCAGGGACATCATCTCCCGAAAAGGGGGAATGTAGAGATTCCAAGGACCATCATTAATTCTCTTTTATTAAATCATTAACTCGCAACCAAAAGGGGGACAAAGAGCCCTAACTAACCCACATTCCTACGGCCATGTGGTCCAGTGATAAGGTCTCCCCCCTTTCGAATTGGCGCCTAGAAGTCTGGGGAGCAAATGGACTTTTGGGCATTTATGCTGATAGATGTTCACGAATGTCTTACAAGCAGCATGTTCTCTCTCTTGAGACAACAACAAGGCCTCCTGGGACTCCCTCCTGGCGGAAATCGGGCGGGAGAAGAGAAGAACAGATGTTCCCTTCTCCCACACGCGCGCAATACACATCCACAACGCACACACATGCGTCCATGCACGTACACATACGCAGGAAACCTAATCTTCCATCTAAAAGTCGTTGCTAAAACAGATTCGGTATGTTGAAACACATGTAAAAGAACTGTAATGTGCAGACTGTCCTAAGAATGTATTCTAATAAATGTAAGGGACGTATAAATGCCTGAATGTATGCATCTAGATGTAACTCTGCAACATTATGTCTGTAAAGTGTGATGTTTGATATGGTTACAATCCTCTTAATCTGATCTATCTATTAAGCTGTATATCAATATCGTGAAATGTATAACCACATGTATATGCCGTTACCAAAGTAAGCTTAATTTTACCCTTGATCATAAAATGTAAACTACCGCCGAACCCCACCCAACCAGGGGCGTACGCGCTCCTCAAGATGGGCCATTGCCATTGGCCGGCACGCCTCACCAGGGCGTGCTTAGTTCATCCTTAAAAACCCCAAAATAGAGACATTCGCTCTCTGATCCTTCTCCTTCCTTCGTATCCTGTTCCCCGATGTAATCTTCGTGTTTTATTTTGTTTTGTCTTCATTTCATTTCGCTGATAGCCAGTCCGTTCTTAGTGCGTTTCGCTAGCCTTCCAGCATTTCGGTGTAAGACTACCTTGACGCATACAGAACTGCTTTAGGACGCTTTGAATCTCCCGCGAATCAACCACGAGTGGAGGAACCAAAGAAGTCCGCCTCCCACTTCCAGGACGCCGCGAGCTCTCTCCTACACCACACTAACAGGTCTGAATGCAAGTTGTTCCATCAAAATTTAGACGCTTTCAATTGTGTAACTGCGACTGTCTCTGAGGGTCTGATTGTGCTAGCGATTGTGTTTCCTTGTGTTTCTACTTTTTCTTTCCTTATTGTTTCCATT
The DNA here is from genome assembly GCA_026230005.1 of Gila orcuttii. Classification (NCBI taxonomy): domain Eukaryota; kingdom Metazoa; phylum Chordata; class Actinopteri; order Cypriniformes; family Leuciscidae; genus Gila; species Gila orcuttii. The sequence goes on from JAPDVR010000011.1 coordinate 40,645,704, forward strand.
TCATTTTGTTTCTTTTATATCCTTGTTTTACATGTAGTGTAGTTCATTTATTAAACCTCATTTATACTTCATTGCCTCTGTTGTTGTTGACCACATAACAAAGCCTCTTTAATATAAGATCCCAAAGCTACAATTCTGATATTGTTGAGTGCACCAAACATTGTCAGTAAAATTTAAGCTAGATAGACCAAAAGCGATCGATAACCTCCGACAACGCTGCACGGCGGACGAGCGGACTGAGAAGGAGGCTTCAATTGCTTTGGTCATTTTTGAAGATCAGCTATATCCCTCTGTGTAGGATGTATATTCCTAATTGATCATAATTCGTTGTGTTTAATTGTTATATACATGCCCTGGCAGACGAGTATGCTGTACAACCCCTCGTTGGGCAATTTATTTACGTAAGGACTCGGCTCAAATTATATTCGATAGATTGTTGATCAGAGATTAATAACTGTTGAATATTTTTCCCCAAAATTAAAATTGACCAAAGAGCTGTTGAGCCCCGATCTAATTCCTTACACGCAGTACGAGCGGAAACCGAGGGTAACGCGGATATGACGCGATTGACTGGCGACTCCCAGCTCACCCCTGCTCACACGCCCCGTTTCCTTGGTTAAAATCTCAATTTTCTCGCGATTTAAACATTGTTTGAAACATTTGGAATATTGTAAGTTATCACCTTAACTAAATATATAACACTGGCTTTGTGATTTTGGGATATTTTAATGCAAAAATCTTAGGTATTGTACCTTTAACAGTTCACTGGAGGGGAAGATTATTGGTGAAAAAATTACCAACTTGAATTCAGAAGACTGAAAAATACACCGTCACAAAGTAAATTCCTCCATGGACTTTCTTCTCTGTTTCTCTTCCAGAGTATGGAAGTCATGGGTTTAGAAGAACATGACAATTTTTCATTTTGGGGTGAACTTTTCCTTTAGGCCTCAATGAAAGATAAAAAAAAAAAAAAAGATAGGGATAACGCTCAAAGATAACAAGAGAGAGAAAAAAGAAGTTTGTGATCCAGACTGCAAAAAGCTAATTCGAAAGATGGATATTAAGAAAGAGGGGGGAAAATCTGTTATATAAACTAACATTACTTTCATCTCTAATGAATTCCTCCCACATGTTCAAATGTATCTTTAGTCTGTCTTTAAATAAACTTTATACGCCACAATGAGAGAAATAAATAGTCTCGGAGGAAGCCAAGCTGTGCTGTGGAGTGGTTCGACTGAATTCTGCACATTGCTGCTTCCCAGTGTTCTCACCTCTAATTTGGCTGTGCTTGTTAGCAACAAAATGAGATGAGACATGCATCCCAGATGCATCCATAAATAAACATGAACACACGAGAGAAGGATCCCATTCCTATTTGAATAGCAGATGTGGTGCGGATAGAGAGCCGGATGTGTATTTTCTCCTGTGAGTCCTTCCTCTCTCTGTCTCACTCCTGCAATACATAATGGCACTAAAGTTCTCAAAGCTTAGTCACACCTTTGTGAGATTATAAACCAGGCGATAGAAGGAGTGTTGGCTGATCTGAGGAGAGGATGATAGTTTATTGATCCACCTAACACTTGTTTGAGGGTTTACTTCAAAAGCAGCCAACCCAGATCAGATCACTATCATACAAGTACTACACAAGTATTTGTTTTTACCCTCTCACTGACAATTGTGGGGTTCTCAGATTATTTGACAAATTAATGTCCATGGTGTTCCTAGTCATTCCTGGTTACTGTATGGAATTAGATTAAACAACTAGTGTGCAAATGGCTCCAACATGACCATCAACAGACAGAATGATTTTTCATGCTGACAAGTAATATTCTATTTCCAAAAAAATAACAATATCTAACCAATTATATATTTAGAACAGAGCAAATGAGCTGGGCATGGAAAGAACTATTCCTTTGAATTTCTCCTCATGGAATTCCATATACAGTACATGTAGCTTCTATTGTGTGGGATGCATTATAAGAGAATTGTGTTACGGGCGACTAGTATCAGAATGGAGATGCTGAAGAACAGCATCTGCCAGTTTTTATTTTTATCCCTTATACATTGTATCTTGAGTCTGAGGAAATATGAGGTTATCTGCAATAAGAGAGTGATGTGTGTGCCCCATGTGATCTTCTGCCCTACATGACTGAGATCAGTGTGCAGTTCACCTAAATCACACGTGCTGCTGCTACAAAAGCATCAGGCGCTGCCAGAATTCACATATAATTATATAGAAAATGGCCACAAAATACGCTTGTTTTAAGTGTTCACTTTCTATATCCCCCAAAGAAAGCAGTTTAAATTTGTTTAACAACAGCTGATTAAATTGTTTTGCACTGTTTTTGATATGTTATGGTCAAAGAACATAAGGGTCATCATGCCAAGATGGGGGATAGCTACTACTCAGGGACGGCTACCACACACCTGCATACCTGAAGAACGCCCATCATCGATCCGGAAGTCAGTCCTCAATTAAATTCAGTGCTTTGAAAGTAGGCCTACTTGGTTTCGGACACATATTTTCCTGCAGTAAATACTATTCCCCTGCTATTCTTCAGCCAAACACTATTTTACTGCGCTACACGCGCACGATCAGTTTGTTTAGATCAGTTTAGTTTGATTAATTCTCGAACCATGCCTTTATGATTAGTGAAAAAAAAACTTGCGATTATCGTAGTAGGCTACGATTCCAGATTCTCTTTTTATAGTAAAAAAAGAGCAATTTATTTTTGTAATCCGATTCTTTTCACTGAATAAAATGCAGCAGGGTAGCCCGATTCCCCAACGAATAAAGACTCTAATGATCTGATTATTTTGTTGTGAGTTGAACTAATCGCTGAATCGCAAGTTATTCGTTTTATATTCGCTAAACAAACCAGGAACTGCTAGTCTATGTTTTACAGCTCTTGAGACAAATGTCAGTGTTGATAGGCTACACATGAACGATATGAGTTATGTTCTAGTGTAGCCTATGCATCAAATGACTGAATGAATGAAATGTCACATTGTGTTTTTTATTTGGTATTAATACTCAAAAAAAAGTCTGTAAAGTTTAAGTCTGTTCGAACGCCTTTTGAAATAATTCTATTTGCTATTCTCTGTTCTTTTAAAATCAATGATCGCATCGACAGCCCAGTAGGCTAAATTCAAATTGCATTCCTTTTTATTTTCTCAAATCCTTTCCTTAAAAGTAGGCTTAAAGATCGCAAGTGGAATTGTTAAGATTTTAATTGAATTCCTTGAAATCGTTGAATTCCTTAATTCCCATTAATTATCAGTTCATTGCATTCTAGAAGTCATAGGGGTCGTTGCCAGGTTTCCATGTGTAAAATTGGTCTTGAATTTCGTATTTAATATAATTCATTATCTATAATATATCGATACGTTTATTTGGCATATAAAACTTGGGCTAGACAGTTTAACTTTGAATAATCTTGCAGTGCATACTAGCTAATGAATCAACTCACCGAGTCACCGTGATGCGCTCACTGTATTCCGAGTCAAAATCAGAGAAGACGTGGGAATTTACTCCATATTCAGTGATAGGATGAATCTCGGCACCTCTAACCCCATAATGTCGTCGGCAACATCTTTCCTGATATCGTTCTCTCACTTTTAGTACAAAATAAATGCCCTCTAAATCGAAGACTGTGTGGAGACGGTCAGGAGAACGAGATTTATTCCCTCTTGCGCACAGAGATGCTCCTCGTATTCCCGCAAGCGCCCCGCAATTAGTCCACGAATCACAGCGCTCTGGCGTATCCACCGCACACACGTGCCCCGTGATCGGTTCCGACCAGCAGTGTGATCCAAAAGACGGTTGGTTAGGTATATATGATGCGTACCCCCTCCTCCAGCAGGCTCTCAGTGGATGAAATGCGCAGTTGTGGTACCTAACATACTGCTGCCCCTCCAGCTAAGAGTGTCTCTGTAAGCACGCCCCAAATTCAATGAGCAAAGTGCCTCAAAGGGAAGATTTGTATGTGATAGTGATCATTTGCATCACTTGTCTAACGCCTGACCTCTCAATGGCATTTCTGGTATGTGATATTGTAATTAAAAATTGGGATGTCATAAACTGGACCCTTAAGAATTTAATTAGAAATATTAGAACTGTAATGACACAATGGCTCTGCTTTAATTCCACTTACATTTGCATAAAGCTTATCTATGTGTGCTATGCTGAGATATGGCAAGGGCAGCTCAGGATAAACCTAAAATGTAAGAAGATTAATTTGTTCCATGAAAGCTTCCTCCCTGTAGCATTTTCAGTTTGTTCACAGATCGAATGAGATGGGTGCTAGTTGTCACACGTTTTACTCCTGTGAATATTTCTCAGGGCAGGTTTATTTTTGAAAATCAATTATAGGCACAAACCTTAAAGTCTTGGTTGCAAAAAAGGCAATTAAACAGTTAATTGAACACACATCAATCAACCCAATGGGGCATGTTGTCGCAGTATAACAAAATTCATGAAACAGCAAAATTATGAAAAAAAGAATATTGAAAACATTTAAAGTAATACTTTTAATTAATAGAGATAATTTACAAATACAATTACAACTTGTCGAACACGTGACAACTTGCCCCAATAAAATTACAACGTACTTTTAAGCTGTCATTTTGTGTTAATTTGAAAAGGAAACAACTATTGAAATAAGATGATATTGGAATTTTAATTTGGAGGACATAATTGTTAGTAAGATTGTTTTGTTACCAACATACAATGCCACAGCTATAGAGAAAATCTGCAATTAGACTTTTGCCTCAGAACCTTATAGCTACTGACATATAGCCCTTGCAAAATTCCATGTGTGACAATTAGCCCCAGTCTCCCATGATTTAAACTGACTAGGAAACTAGTGAATGTCAGATAACCCTACTATTCCAGGTCATTTGGTATTCAGCTACAAAACAGCACACCCTACTGCTGAATGCCACCATAACAGAGTCACTTTTCCTCTTCTGAACCTTGCACAACCTTTGTCCTTCAATGCTGTACACTACTGAAAAAAATAGCTTAATCCAGCCTAAGGTGGTTTGCTGGTTCAAGATGGCTAATTTCTGCTGTCCAGTCTGGTTTGATGGTTTTGGCCACCTTGTCAGGCTGAGAGACCAGCTAACCAAACTTAAACCAGACTGAAAACCAACTAAGCAGTGTTATAGTACTTGAGTTACTAAGTCCAGATTTAGAATCAAGTTCGGTTTAAGTTCAAAGTACAAGGCCTAATTTTCTGTGGCTATCAAACCAGTTTATTCGAGGATGAGTCTAAAGGTTCCTGAAATATGGACATGAGATGGACTTGTGTCTGAGTCTGGACTTGATTACAACACTGCAAAAAAAAATTTTCTGCAATTTGGTCCAAGGCTGGTTTAAGGTGTTATTTTTCAGCAAATCAATTTACTGTTATAATTCAACCAAGTACTGAAAATACCTCCATATCATTTTTCAGAGTGAACCAAACACTTAACAGTGTCAATCAATAAAGCATGAGGTATCTGAAGATTGGATTCATGGCATGGTATTGTGGCACAGAGGTGTAGTTTTTTCTTTGACCCTTTGTCAAAGGTCAGTGTGGTTTCTAAGAATCAAATAAAAATAGAGGAGACCATGATGAGAGATGGAGTAAAATGTCTTTGAGAAATGTCTGGTAACCTTTTTTTTTTTTTTTTTTTTTAGCACAGTTTTTCATTTAATTATGTGCACTGGACCCCGAGGAGCTCCTCATCTTGGAGAAAACATGTTCGGTTGACAATCACATGACCAGCTGCTTTGTGAAACAGTCAGTGAAGCCTGCATCGGCTAGTTTTATAGCATGTCACTCGCGACATTTAGCATGAGGTGAGCATGAGCTGATATTTTACAGCACATAAACATTAAAGGAATAATGTTATGAATTATTTAATTAATAATGAAAATTCTGTTTAACTCATCCAACGTGATGTCACGTCATTTTCTATGGATTACATAAGAATTTCTAATTTCAGATGGGGCTATTATCATTGAATAAAGACGTTTCCTTAAAAGTTATCAAATGTTTTTAAAAGATTTGGAATATAGTCACATACATTTATGGTGTTTTTTTTGTTCTTTTTGGAGCTTGACAGATTTGGTCACTATACTGTAAAAAAGTGAAAGTAAAAAAGTAAACAAAGATTATGGATAATTACAAGTAACTAACCCTAAACCAAACCCTAACCGTAACTCTATAAGTACATGTAGTGAATTAATATTACTGTCACCCCTAAAATAAAGTGTAACCCTGAACTATTCATTTAAGGTTTATGACTATATGAACAAGGATGCAGGGTACTAATACTGGTAAATTTTGGGGTTTTATGGCTTACATAAATATTGTTTGTCTTTAATAGACAAGTAACTTCAGGTTGGCTCCTACATGAATCAGCAATCCAAAAGTCTAAGCAAACATTATTATGAAATGCAGCCCTAACTTCAGATTTCATTATCCTGGCTTGAGGATAAGACACTAGCTATGTGCAATAAAGACAGATCTTCTCACGTTATTTCATCTTCCAATACAGAGGTAAAAAATGGCATCAAACAGAATTTGATCCTTCATTTGGTGGATATCCTGCAGGGCTTTGTGAACTTCAAAGCTGGGCAGGTGACACAGATCCATCTGGTTATCCTATAGGCTTTGAGTAAATCAAGGGCACCTCTCTGCTTGTTCAGCATGACGTTTCTTTCATTGTATTCTCTAGACAGTGCAGCATGTCTTACCTGGGCATTCTGGAGACACAGATGAGCTGTTATATCTTGAGATATGTTTTCTCTAATTTCTCTTCTGGTAACCACAACTCAATCTACATGAATATTGTTAGAATACATTGTTTACAAATACAGTTGATGTTGATTTTGAAATTGTATATTCTTAAAGCAGTAATTTATAAATTGATTGGGTTTAGATGAGGTGAATAAAGTCCCAAATCAAAGCAAATCTAGTCAGAAGAGGGATGTTAGGCTTGGTGTTGTTTATTGATGGATCCATTAATCTCCATCTGCTAATTTGTTTGCAGTGCCATTTTACAATGCCCTGAATTCCAAGAAAATCGTTATGTCTGTTTTTAAAAAAAATATATATTTAGTAATGGAACTCCTGAATGACCTGTCAATCATGGCTCATCATTAATCATAACCAAATAGTTGGGTAAACTTTTAATGACTTGTCATCAATCATGAATTTCATAAGCATCAATCATAATCAAACTGTTGAGGAAAACTTAATTAAACTGAATGCTTGACATATATATATATATATATATATATATATATATATATATATATATATATATATATATATATATATATATATACTCAACTAAATTATAAACCCAACTATTTTGTTTTTGCCCCCATTTTTCATGAGCTCAACTTTTTCTATGTACACAAAACGCCTATTTCTCTCAAATATTGTTCACAAATCTGTCTAAATCTGTGTTAGTGAGCACTTCTCCTTTGCCGAGATAATCCATCCATCTCACAGGTGTGGCATATCAAGATGCTGATTAGACGGCATGATTATTGCACATGTGTGCCTTAGGCTGGCCACAATAAAAGGCCACTCTAAAATGTGCAGTTTTACTGTATTGGGGGGTCTGAAAACCAGTCAGTATCTGGTGTGACCACTATTTGCCTCACGCAGTGCAACACATCTCTTTCGCATGGAGTCGATCAGGTTGTTGATTGTGGCCTGTGGAATGTTGGTCCACTCCTCTTCAATGGCTGTGCGATGTTGCTGGATATTGCCAGGACCTGGAACACGCTGTCGTATACGCCGATCCAGAGTATCCTAAACATGCTCAATGGGTGACATGTCCGGTGAGTATCATGCTGCAACATGAGGTGATGGTCGTGGATGAATGGCACAACAATGGGCCTCAGGATCTCGTCACAGTATCTCTTCTCTTCAACCCTATATTTTTTTTATTTTTTTTATTTTGATTCAATCAGCTGTTTAAACAGCTTAACCAGCTATCAAGTTCTTATGCTGCCTTCACGTGCTATCAGAATTATTGTCAATATGAGTTTCCTAGTTAAAAATTGGATATGAACGCCCTCTCAAGTTGTATTCACCACTGGGAAGTTCGGGGATAATTTTGATACCCAAGTTCCCGAGATGGGGGGGCCACAAATCTTATACATGGCAGAGGGGAGATCGTTTGCTGCCGTAACTGGCATTCTTTATTCGTTTTTTTTCCATAACCGTTACATTGCCTTGTCTTGTCATTAAAGTAATGCATATATTTACATATATAAATATTCATTCATTGACACAATGTCAACCAAAATTATAGCTGGGGTTTCCTCTTGTGGTCAGACATTAAACCTTTGTGTCTTACTGTTATGCACTGATCTTTAATGATGCAGGTATGATGAAGAAGTGACATGATGGTCAATTTTTGGTTATGGTGCAATACTGACCCACGTTGCTTGTGTTATTATATAAGTCATAATTAAGGGCTGCTGGAACATTTCTGAACGTGTCCAGCTCACCAAACAGCCCTATTGACTAAATTGTTTGATCCACAACAGTGAACAAAGAAGCAAGAACAGAAAATGAACAAGGCATCAATACAAACACATATAGTGCCTTTTTTCTTTAAATGGCTGAATGGTTGACTGCACACTTATCTTTTATGACTTCTCATTCGGAGGTTGTGACAGCCCACTGGTATTAATTAAAAAGAGAGGGAGATCTGTACCGCTCAGCTCTGACCCACGACAGACATTGCTCCCAATTAGGTGCCCTCCTAAGTCTCTCCCGCTAAGACTTTTTGGCAACATGGTTTTCCGAGTGATGATTTGAGACAGTAAATTATAGCACGGCTGTGGTTAATGACTCCAATTTATTCCTAGCACAATACAGGGATATGGAATCTCTTGAAACGTCTTACACTCTACGCCAATAAAGTCTTGCTGAGTTCTTTAATATTTAATATTGTTCCAAACCCCCTTGAATATAGAAGATTGTTTCCGCCATGGAATAAACCACAAAAACAAAAATGGCGACTTTTTATCTCACAATTATTATCTCACTATTTTTCTCCGAATTGTGACTTTATATCTCAGTTCTGTGAAAAAGAATTTTGAGTTAAATTAAAGCAATTGCGAGTTTATATCTTGGAGTTTGGACTTTATAACTCTCAATTGTTTTTGAGTTTATTCTGTGGCAGAAACAAGCTTCCATACCATTAATGACAAAAGGAGAAATTCTAAAGATTGTCGCTTTTTTGTGTGCAATTAAAATGAATGAGAACTGAATCTTTCAAGCTTTTACTGATTGATTGGTCATTGATAAATTATTATTTTCTGAACAAATGTTTTATATGACTCTTTTTTCCCCAAAGAGCTTATTTCACTGTAGCCATGGATGTGCAATATCTCTGCAAAAAGAATAACAGAAAAAAGAAAACTCATTAGAAAAAAAAAAAAACTCAAAAGAAAAAGCCATTATGGAAAATCGAAATGATTCGTTTACCTTCCGACAGCATAATCTGACTCCTCAGATTCAGACTAGAAGACATATTATGGACTCGAGTGCTGAAATAATAAAAATACACTGTATTCCAATGTATTCTCAAGAATAAAAGTGTGTATATGTCACTGGTGTGGTGCGGACAGAAGAAGAAGGACAAGGCTCAGAGTTCCAATTCACACGATTTACTAAATATAATTCACAAAGGCAGTGACAGGCAGGCAGGACAAACACACACTCCAAATAAGACTAACTACAGACAAAGGACTGACTGAACTGAAGGAACTAAATACAAACACTGATGAACTGAAACAGGTAACACAGATGATGATAATAAACAAGACACAGGTGATTAAGATGAACTAATGAATGGTTAACATGGTAACTGAAGAATGGCGGGAAAACAAGACATGTGACTGAGGAATGTAAACAAACTGAAGATCTAAACAGACACAAAGGTGACAGTATATGTTCCTCAGAACAAAGAAAGTCATACGGGTTTGAAACACAATGGTGAGTAAATGATGACAGAACATTCATTTTTGGGTGGACTATTAAATAAATAAATACTAAAAAATAAATAAATAGGCTCAGACTCTCAAAAAGCAAAGCCACATAAAAGGTCTGTTGATTTCTTAGATATGAAATATCTATTGTGCCTTTTTGAGTGTTGCAGTTGTCAATATCAATCTTATCTCTGCACAGTCTGAGCTTGTTTAGTGTCTGTGTTTGGTTCTTTTGGCAGATAGAAGAATTTTCCCCTTGACTGAGCATGTTCGCAACATTCAAAAACCCAGTGCCAGCTATTCAATCCATTGCATCTCACTTCATCTTGAGATAAAACAATCGCTAGACCCTGTTTTATTGAAATGCTTCAGCAATATGTCATTTAGTGCCATACAGCTGTACCCTGGTAAAATATTACTGATAATCAATCCTTGTCTGATGATGGAGATTAACCTATACTGACCCGAGAATCATTTTCCTTGGTAGTATTTCAGAAATATACATATGTGTTTACTGTCAGCTGTTTAGAATCAGAACCAGCAGTGATACCACATTCGTAAATTATTCTCTATTGATATTAACCTGGCCTGGACAACTCTGTCCCTCGAGATCTGGCCCCAAAGTTTATCTCCAACCTTAATCAAACTCACCTGCCTGTTACTGTCTAGTAATCCCAAAGACTTTGCTTAGCTTGTTCAGGTGTGTTTTATTAGGGATAGAATCATAGAACTAAACAGAAAAATGGATCTTGGGGTCCTGAGTTGCCCACCCCTGATTTAAATGGTCAAACAGGTTTGCAAAAATGTCTGAAATCATTTGTGATTCAGTTTGATTCATTCTGACACTGATTTCTCACACCGAAATAATGACGGGATAGCCTACTTTATAAGACAGAAAAAAAATAAAAAAATAAAAAAAATGCTGGATTTACCTACAGTCCATTGCCTGAAAACAAAACTTGTAAATCGTTTGTCAGTGATGAAGAATATTTTGTGTCAAGTGTATCTTGTGAACGACACTGTTGCAGGTAACACTATTTATATCCATATATCCAATAGCAATACCAAAAAAGTGTATCAAAATATTGGGACACACCTGGACTACTGATTCTAATGTGTCCTTCATGGCATTCAGAGATGAGTTTTACATCTGTTTTACATGTTTTAAGAGAATATGATTATATTAATATTCCATATGAGTAGGGGTGTTGTTCATTTCATTTATTTATTTGAGTAGGCGTATTATTTTGTGATATATGTGATATTGACTAGCTGACTTATCCCTCACTAAACTGATTATACAACACAATCTCATGAAAGTGCATATCTATACCACAAATGTTATTTCTCGTGCCATTTATACGCCGAAAATGGTTTTAGCGTGTATGCTACGCAGTGACACCCTCTTGGGTAGGATTAGGGGTGTGGAGTGTGTGCGTATTACACGCCATAAAGTGCGTATCATATGCACGCGAAAACTACGTAGCATATGCACGCAAAAACTATTTTTGGCGTATAAATGGCAGTGAAAATAACATTCGTTGTATAGATACGCACTTTTATGAGATCGGGCTGGATTATCAGAGATTGATGGGCTTAATATTGTTTCAATAGTTTCAGTATTGTTGAAACACTGCAAATAAACAGCTTGCCTTTTTCAGTCTCTTTTTCTGGATTGGTACAAAATAACTGTCAAATATAAGTGTACAGTATTCTACATATTTTGACACATGCTTATTTATAGCATGTGTATCATCACTAGGGATTCTGAGTTTCCTAAGGGGATCTTTAAAACTGGATCATACCCCAGGAGACCCCTGCTAGCCTGCATCTGACAGCTAAAAGATCACTACATTTATATGCTCAACAACAAATCTTATGCATATAGAAGCCAGAAAGGCAAGACCTTAATGCAAACTAGCACTTTGAATTCATCTCCTTATCTTGCTCTGTTTGTAATATGAAGTTTTATAAATGATGCTGTATTCCCATGGTGCTGCTGTTCTATGGAAAACAGGAAGTGAGTGAGCTTCTGATGTTTTCTTGCTTATCTTTCTCAACGTAGGTTAGAATAAGTGAGAGGCCCAGGTGGTGTGTGTGATTCACAGAGCATTGTCTGAACCAATACATATTATAGTGTGGCATGTCTTTTGTTTATGCCTTTGAAAGGCAATACAATATGGAACCACCAAATGTATGCACAATTGTATGTGTGCATGTGTTCCACTTTTGGCTGCCCTCCAAACATGGAAGAAACAGGATGCAGGATTTTATTTCTCATATCCTTTTCTCTCTTTCTTTCTATCTCTGATGGCAGTTCTAATTAGCATTTTTATTTAACATAACTTTGAATTTGCTACTCATCCGTGTAGGTGATGCATTCTAATGTAATTACAGTTGGTTGCTCTGTAGCATTTATGCATATGGCCGTATATATTGTTTATTTAAAATGTTCAATTGCATATATCAGATCAATAAAATGCTTGCACTTGCATCTGTCTGCAGCAAATCCGACCTCAGAAAACTGGGAGCTCTCTGTCAATGGTAAGACCGAGTCTTTGTAGTTTGGGAGTTTTGCCTGTTGGACAGTAAAAGAGGCAAACAAACTGTAATAGACTTACATGATGAGGGACCCAGATCATATATACAGGGAGCAGAATATTATAGAGACACCCTAGCAACGATAGAGAAATGTATCATAAAGTTTTTTTTTTTACTTTTTCCATAAGCAACCAACCACTAACAACCCTAATAACCATCAATGCACTTGTTAAGGTGGTAACCACCCACAATCAAATTGGTGCTTCCTCGATTCCTCACTCCTCTGTTCTCCAGTCCTCAGCCCTGAAACCTATCGAACTCAGCCATCTTGAGGGACATCTCAATTCTCTAATTGCACAGCAAGAAGGCGAGGAATAAGGAGCGAGGAAGCTTCCTGAGGAGTCATGCGCGAGGATACACAGGTGCATCCTTCCATTGCATCCTAAAGGTGTGGAGCTAAGACGTGAGGAAAGGAAACGAGGACGCACAAATAAGAAAGGATAAGCACCCACGGTCACGGCCTTGCTGTGATCACAACATTTCAACCTATTGAGCAGACGTCAATTCCGCACAGCCTCGTTTTCATCCGCCGAATTTTAAACACGAGTCTAACCTACGGACAGTTGACCTTTTTTTTTATTTGTCATGACCATATTCGATCAAATCACTTGTGAACATTGTCTCCGAACCGATACTTTTACTCAATGTGAATAGGGAAGACAGGCCATGAAGACAGTAGCAAATCTCCCCTTATCACTCCTGTGCCTCATGAAAAAAAGCACCCCAGCTACCACCGATATCTTCACTTATTCAGCGTGGCATCCTTTCCAGCCGGGGCGCACCATTCGCCTATTTATTTAAACGCCATCAATATTTAATTTGCGAACGTGTTGCGGAAGATCACAAGAGCACTCACAAAGGACCTCAGGCTAAATATGCAACGCCTTGATAAATATTTCAGCACTCCATTTCGCCAGCTCCCCCACTGACTCACAGTGTGCCTCGAGCTGATGCATGCAAGAATTAAACATGTTATAGCAGTATTTGTTCTTGAAAAAAGGAACATAACAAGCAGGGCATTGCTGAGGTGAGACATTCAGGAGAGGAGCATTTAGATCTGATATCGCTTCATTATTGAAACAATTATAGTCGCGCATTTAAACGCTCGCACATACTGAAAATCAGTGTATTTATTTCAGTAAACCTTTTCACTCACACATAATTTTGGAGGGAATCCAGCTAATCAAATCTCGATAAATATCAGCAATGGTTTTTATCATTTCTGTGGTGTTTGAGTTGTTCTGTCTCACTATAAAACATTCAATTCTTTTTTTAAAACATATATATATTACAAAAGGAACATATATTGAGGGTATGTATAGCCAGCAAACTAGACAATCCACAAGACCTCAAGGAGCAGCTCCTGTAAAGATTATCTCTCCACTTATACGTGGGCATCCATCAATAAGGCAATTGTTTAAGCTCCCAGCAGAGCTCGGCTCTGCCTGTGAAATTTATGAGAGCCAGAGCAAACAGACGAGTGGATGAATAGCGAGGGAGAATCCCGTTTGTTAAGAGTCCTTAACAATAACAACACAATCAATCAGGTCATATACACTTCACACTCGGGCCCAGGACTGATCCCAACATCCCCTCTGCATCTTCTGACTGGCTCATCATTGTGCTTCATGGTAAAAGGCTATTGAGAATGAATAATAGGGCACATGCTGCTTGTTTTTATACCAGGTTTACTGGCTGAAAGGTGGCATTTGTTACATCATCAAGTTACTGAGCAAATGGATGCAACTTCCTCTGCATATTTTATTTTGCTCTAGAGTTGTTGCACATCTATAGATGATTGGCGAAAGATTTATGCTATGGTAACAACCTGAAATGACAAAATTGAGTATAGATAAGAAAGCAGTTTGCACTAAATTACACAAATTCACTGTGTAGATGATGTTAACATCTACACATCGTTTTCACACTAGAAAAAGCCTCGTGGTTAGCCAAATAGCCGCTGGCATCCTAACAGCAATCAGTCACTGTATTTTGCTCATTATGCAGCCCACAGGCTGCTGAGAGAAGCTCGGAGGAGGGCTTTATCCACATCGCAGCTGTGAATAGCAAAGCTTAGCCAGGGTTCGGGTGATGGCTTTTGAATTTACAAAGGGTACAGAACGTAGCTACAACTGTGCAGAGATAACTGCTAGCATGAAGACTGGCGGCAATGCAGAAAATCTGAGGTCTAGGGTTGTAAGTGCACATGGGGATCGAAGAACAGACAGTAGAAAGTCTCGCCACAGAGAGGAATTGTGTTTTGCCTACAAAAGATGATGCATCTTTTGAATGGAAAAGATGCTACAGGACCGAGGCACAAGCCGTCCCCACAGCAGTGCGCCAACACGGCGCGGGGGGACTTCATTATAGTCTTGACTATAAAAGTTAGCGATGATCACAAAGAATTTTGTCTATTTGTTTGTTTCTTTCCTCTCTTGGCCTATTATTTGTTTTATCTCTGTCCCTTGTGCTTTTCTGCCTGGCATGCATTTTTCTGCCGCCTGGCAACATTAATGGCCAGTCCTACCTTAGCAACTGTGGCCATCCGCACTAATACCAGACAAGTTTTTGATCTTTTCTAAAGGAAGCCTTTGAAAGTCTTGTGTGTTTGGTTGGTTTTCAATGGAATCTTGTGGAAATTCTCCTGAAGTAGTAAAACATTGCTGCCGGGTCACTTAGTAGTAACCCAGAGGTTGTACGCATAGTATTGTTTCTCCTTTTCCAAGTCTTTAAATAAATCTTGTGACGTTCATGCTTTAACAGTGTGTCAGCCCTCATTCCCAAATGAACATAGGATGTAAGGTATAATCAGTAACATCAGCAATACATCTGCACCCATGAGGCTTAACTTGAAATCATTTACTTATCAATATATTTTATTATATATAGTAAGTAGAGCAGTATTGTGAGTATATATAAACATAAGGAGCATTTCTATTCAGTTACATTAATGATGATACTGTAATCACTATCAAATGGGCCTTTCCTTTTAGTTTTAATCGCATTGATTTACAATAATTTACTGTGCAATTTATATTACTCTTCAAAAGTTTGTGGTAAGTAGGATTTAAAAATAATTCATACTTTTATTCAGCAAAGAAGCATTAAATTGATCAAAAGTGACAGAAAAAAAACATGAAAAGAAATGTATCATGGCTTCCACAAAAATAATAAGCAGCACAGCTGTTTTCAACATTGATTATAATAAGAAATATTTCTTGAGCACCAAATCAACATAATAGAATGATTTCTGAAGGATCATGTGACACTGAAGACTGGAGTAACGGCTACTGAAAAATCATATTTGTCATCACAGGAATACATACATTTTACAATATACAGGTCCTTCTCAAAAAATTAGCATATTGTGATAAAGTTCATTATTTTCCATAATGTAATGATAAAAATTAAACTTTCATATATTTTAGATTCATTGCACACCAACTGAAATATTTCAGGTCTTTTATTGTTTTAATACTGATGATTTTGGCATACAGCTCATGAAAACCCAAAACCCCAAAAATTAGCATATTTCATCCGACCAATAAAATAAGTGTTTTTAATACAAAAAAAGTCAACCTTCAAATAATTATGTTCAGTTATGCACTCAATACTTGGTCGGGAATCTTTTTGCAGAAATGACTGCTTCAATGCGGCGTGGCATGGAGGCAATCAGCCTGTGGCACTGCTGAGGTGTTATGGAGGCCCAGGATGCTTCGATAGCGGCCTTAAGCTCATCCAGAGTGTTGGGTCTTGCGTCTCTCCACTTTCTCTTCACAATATCCCACAGATTCTCCATGGGGTTCAGGTCAGGAGAGTTGGCAGGCCAATTGAGCACAGTAATACCATGGTCAGTAAACCATTTACCAGTGGTTTTGGCACTGTGAGCAGGTGCCAGGTCGTGCTGAAAAATGAAATCAGATGGAAGCATGATGATTTTGGAAGTGCTCCAAAATCTCCTGATAGCTAGCTGCATTGACCCTGCCCTTGATAAAACACAGTGGACCAACACCAGCAGCTGACATGGCAACCCAGACCATCACTGACTGTGGGTACTTGACACTGGACTTCAGGCATTTTGGCATTTCCTTCTCCCCAGTCTTCCTCCAGACTCTGGCACCTTGATTTCCGAATGACATGCAAAATTTGCTTTCATCCGAAAAAAGTACTTTGGACCACTGAGCAACAGTCCAGTGCTGCTTCTCTGTAGCCCAGGTCAGGCGCTTCTGCCGCTGTTTCTGGTTCAAAAGTGGCTTGACCTGGGGAATGCGGCACCTGTAGCCCATTTCCTGCACACGCCTGTGCACGGTGGCTCTGGGTGTTTCTACTCCAGACTCAGTCCACTGCTTCCGCAGGTCCCCCAAGGTCTGGAATCGGTCCTTCTCCACAATATTCCTCAGTGTCCGGTCACCTCTTATCGTTGTGCAGCGTTTTTTGCCAAACTTTTTCCTTCCCACAGACTTCCCACTGAGGTGCCTTGATACAGCACTCTGGGAACAGCCTATTTGTTCAGAAATTTCTTTCTGTGTCTTACCCTCTTGCTTGAGGGTGTCAATGATGGCCTTCTGGACAGCAGTCAGGTCGGCAGTCTTACCCATGATTGCGGTTTTGAGTAATGAAACAGGCTGGGAGTTTTTAAAAGCCTCAGGAATCTTTTGCAGGTGTTTAGAGTTAATTAGTTGATTCAGATGATTAGGTTAATAGCTCGTTTAGAGAACCTTTTCATGATATGCTAATTTTTTGAGATAGGAATTTTGGGTTTTCATGAGCTGTATGCCAAAATCATCAGTAACAAAGTTACATCAGTAATCAAAACAATAAAAGACCTGAAATATTTCAGTTGGTGTGCAATGAATCTAAAATATATGAAAGTTTAATTTTTATCATTACATTATGGAAAATAATGAACTTTATCACAATATGCTAATTTTTTGAGAAGGACCTGTATTAAAATAGAAAACTGTTTTACAGTACTGTTGATCAAATAAAGGCAGCCTTGGTGAGCATGGGAGACTTTTACAAACATTATATATATATATATATATATATTTTTAAGTCTTACCGACCTCAAACTGTTGAATGAGTGTAACTATTTCTTTAAAGAAATAGAGCAGATAAAAATTCTTTGCAATGTTGTTTCCTTCACATAATACATATATCTATTCATTTTGTGTCACTTTCTGAGCACTTCTTTAAAGTGAAATGCATATGCAAACCCATACAAAGATGACAGATTTATTTAATTTTGTTAAATTGACAATAATAATAAAATATGAAAATGTAATAATAATAAAAATGTGTATTTATTTATTTTCTTAAATATAGAATTAGAGTTGTCAATTTAAGAGATTATTTTAGTCCAATTATTTATTTATATATCCATGGGTGGCATGTGAATTAGGTAGCATAAGTCAGACAGTGGAAATCTATCTGGTGTATTTTTATTGTTGTTTCCATTTAAATGCAAATACATAGCAGTGGTGCCTATAGTGACTAATATTATACTATTTTCCATTCTGTGGTATGGTGTGTCACTATGTATTTGTTTATCTACAGTAGCACATTGATTTAAACCTAAAATCCATGAAACATGAAATTAAGCAGTGTTGTGTGTTTATGCCTGCAAGGCTCACTGTAGCCTATGTGTGAAGTCTACAGTTCTCAATTGTATTTCGGTGTTTGTTGAGAAAATGCTAGCATCACCAAGGCTAGTCAATTTGAGCAGATTTCTCCACACCTCTCTCTCAAATGAAATTTGGTTCAGACTCTCCAAAGCAATTGTCTTGTTTTAGATGTATGAAGAATAGCCTTTGCAGAATTGCATTTCTTTCTGGGTTGAATAAGACCCGATGGAACGAAAGTTTCTCCTAAAACATGTTAAGCATCCTCAGCCACACACCTACTCACCTTTAAAAACAGAATATATGCAATATATACCAGAGGCAAATGAGAATGGCTTTCTCTGCCAGCACTTCACTGCTTCAAATTTTTTCAAAAGCTCTCATTTAAAATTGATCATGAAGTTCAACACTTGCTTAAAAGCTTAGAAAAAAAAGCATATGTGTTGTTCTGTGAACACTTCCCCACAGAATCCATAAAATGTGCTTGTGACTATGACTAAAAGGTTGGTTAATGCCTTGGACTGCATTATGACAAGCCCTGCATACATTAAAGCTGCTGAAGAATTGCTATGCTGTATTGACTTGCACTGTGAAGTTGTTGTTTAGTATTCTGCATTAATGTTTGTGCTATTCTGCAATGCATTTACCTTAAGTAAAGCCATTGTGCAAATGAAAAGAATAGGAGGATTGTAATTAGCTGCAGTCATTTCTTCATTTCTCTGATTGATCAAGATAGTGTGCAAATTCTTCAATACATGCTGTTACAAGCTGTCTAAAAGCTAAGAAATGACACTTGCTCTCTATGACGAGCACAAACACATTGTTCTTGTCCTTCATCTGTATTTATCTGCTTTGCTGCATGTGGGAATCCGAATAAACCCTCTCACCACCCTTGTAAATTATGAGAATGGGGACTTTCATGTTGCAATTAATCACATAATTTCTCATAATTTCATAATTTTAATCACATAAAATGGAGAATGTGTTGCTTGATGGAGTAATCCAACAAAGGTGTGAGCAATAAAATCAGTGTGGCTCTGAATAGTGGTATGTATGGAAACTCAAAAATCTTGTGCACACAATTTCAGTGATCGTAAAGATTTCCAACGTGATCTCATGAGAATACGTGTGTATTTTTACGTAAAGTGTAATTCTACCATACGTACTTTCATGTTGCAATTAATTTACTTACGTTTTATAATTAATTTACTTACGTTTTATACACACAGAAACGTATAATACTGACGTATTTACAGCACTAAAACGTAAAATATTTACGTATTACCAGCACAAAAACGTAAATTATTTACGTATGAACAACTCTACCAACGTACATATTTGTACGTATTCTTATTTATGCATATTAAAATCGTGGCATTAACGTTTATGTTTTGGCTCCATTGCATTCAAATGTCTTATCAATTAGCCTACGTTTTCAGTCGCATTTATTAAATGCAGTTTACTCAAGAAATAGGCTAATAACATTTCGCTCTGTTCGTGCTTTCTGCTGCAAACTCGTTTTGGAGGATTAGCCTACATGCAGTTAAACAAGAATACACTTTAAAACCTTAAAAATACCTTCTTTAATCGTTTAACCATTTTGTAATATTTATTTTAACGTTATTTACAGTGAGACACAAAATGCGTTTTCTCGAATAGAACAATAATACACCAAAACCCAACATAAATTCACAAAAGACATCAATTTTATTAGCTTGATATAATCCAAATCTTTAGAATCCATACAATTGCAAGAAAGAGATCCAAATTCAGCCCTTTATCCAGTGAGTGATCTTCATCTTCATTTCACACAGGCTATCACAGCAGCGCAGTCGGTAACTGTCCCTCGCTCGTGATGAATTCAAATTAAAAAATTGCGCCCTCAAGAAGCGTTACGATATGTTTTACGGCAGTGATATCAAACGCTCATTGGCTCTCGCCACAGATTGCGACATGCCGTATTTCAGTCGGTAAACTACATTTGAAATGGAGAAGCGCGCGCGCCTTCACACAGAGCGAAGCCGGATTAATTTTTTCATGGATTAATAATTTAAATTCTGCTCTATTCTGCTCTTCATTCAAAACTATTTTATAATGAAAGAGAGGACTGTGACTGCAACACATCGTCATGTGAACGACTTTTGGTACCGGTTTTGACATTTTCGCAATAAATAAATTATTGTGATTACACGTATGTTGTTTTTCTTCATAATTGTAGCCTAACTTATAACGTTATAGTTTTAAGAAATTGTTATGCGTAGGTTTAGGGGTAGGAGTAGGATTAGCTGCTAAAAAAATCTTTTAATGCTATTGTTAATCCCTAACGTACACATCTCTGTCCTTTTTATATTCTGTATAAAATGGGTAACGTTATGTTTAGGTTTGGGAGCAGGGTTAAGGGATCTTCAATTTATCTATAAAACGGTAAAGGGTAAATTATACAGATATCTTAATGATATGAAAGATTCGTAAATATTTAACGTTTTGTAGCTGTAAAAACGTAATATTGTTACGTTTAATTGTTGCAGATACGTCCGTATCATACGTTTCAGCATCTATCCAAACGTATAAAACGTACGTTTTCTATCTTTGATAATTACGTATTAATACTACGTATTAACAATGAGACCAGGCTGAGATTTCTTGTTGCAAAAATCAGGCTTTGTTCACAGATGGACAGTTAATTACCTTTGCAATGAATTTTAGTCTGCAACGAAGTTCTGACCGTTACTGAAACATTTGTCACGGCAGTTGTTACACTTTTTCAAAAGTATAACCATTTTGAACAAATTTAGTAAAATGCACATGTTGTTCATTTTCTAACTATAGGCTAATGGTTCTCAAACATTTTTAGGCCATGCACTTTGCATGCATATTGTTATTATTTTGAATTTCTTTACATTCTTTAAAACCTTTTTGCTATCTCAATTCAAATTAATTTCAAATTCAGACATTACAAGAAACATCTCACTGTTTTTGCCCATACAGTGGAAGTCGATGGTAACCAAAATGGTTTGATTACCAACATTCTTCAAAGTATCTTCTTCTGTGTTCAGTAGAAGAAAGAAAGTCATACAGTTTTGGAATGACTTGAGGGTGGGTAAATGATGACAGAATTTTCATTTTTTGGGTGAACTATCCATTAAAGGACTGAGAGACATGTTCCATAAATATCTATATTTTTTATTTCTTGATTTTATATTTTGATTAATATCAATATTCCAAAATAAAATATATAAAAGTGGCTATGCTCAACACCTTACCTGTTTGCATCCCACAAATTTTCAGAAATCTTAGATGCACAGTAGTTTTATTAAATGAGAAATGTCAAATCGAACTATTTAAATAAAATGGCTATATTTTGTAGTAGTGCACTACTAGGCAACATTGAACTTGGCGATAGGCCTTTTAGCACATTTTCAGACAGTAAAACAGCAGGCTTCAAACATCTGTAGTGGGTGTAACATGAACATGATGCTCCCATATAGAGACTCAGGAAAGCAGCAGTTACCCAGAGCCTCTTCAGGCATCTCAGGAACATTCTGGGCTGAGATCACTGGCTTGTGTAATCATTTATAGAGACAAAGGGGTTGTGTTTAGTGCTTCACTGATGCTTTGCTTGGTGTAAGCTTCTTGTAAGTACTTTCACAAAGTCATTTCATCACAAAAACAGGATTTTGAGGAACTTAAAGAATGACGCTTTTGCTGTCATTACAGCCTTTTTGCGTAGTGTTGGGGATTACTGCATTCTGCTAGCTGAAATAACAACAAAGGAACAAAGCTCTGATTGGTATCTCAGGCCAACAGGTGGAAATTTTGTTTACTAGCGGCTGAATTGGGGAGGTCATTTCTAAGACAAACTGGATAAAAAACCATTGTGAACATGAAGAAATGGTTCGAAATGGTTATTTTATCAGCAAAATAGGGAGAGAGGGAGGGAGGGGGGGGGGGGTGAGAAAAGCACATCAAATGTATTTAAAGGCCTGGAAATGATTGTGTGCAATAACTTCCAGTTAATGCTGTGTTGACCTTCAATGTGGCCATTTAATCACAGAGATTTAGTTACAAAGCATTGCAAAGTTTGTCTGCTATGGCACTGAAAATCAAAGCTTTAAGCTTTAATAAGCTTTCATGAGAAAAATCAGCATTATATTCATTATACTTGTGTCTTGTATACCCTCAGAACTCAGTATGGCCTAAATACCCTTTATCGACAGCTACCCAGGTTTGTGTTCTTTTGAACTGAATTAGCATTAATGCTATTATCATGAAGTTGGTGTTAACCCTTGTGCTGTGTTGAAAATCCTTTACTCTATGCTAAAGTTCATTCAAGCTTATCCACCTAAAAAAAAGTGAGGCGTAAGATCGATGAGTCCTACGATCAATCATTTCCAAAAATTAATACAAAACCTGTGCCAATTGAAAGAAAACAAATTGATAAAAAGATATCAAATCCGATAGCCTGTTTGGCAATAACAGCATAACGAGAGATTTACAAGCTATTGTTTTGTAGGCCAGTCCTTTCTGACTGGGAACACCACAAGAAAAAAAGCCTGATTTCTGGGAAGTTATACACTGTGTGAGCAAAGTCAGTAAGTTTTAGTCCAGTGCAATAACAATTATAACTAGCATTTATGGGAAAATAAAATACTTTTCAGAAGTGGCCAAACACAAAATAAAACACCATGAAACACCAGCTTCCTCTCTCTTTAATAAGACACCTGAGCTTGTGTATCTTTCACAAGCAAATCTATTTATAAATGAAATCCAGGTAGGATGTTTAGGAAAGGTAAATTCATTTGCACTCTTTATAGGAAGTTAAAAAGGTCTACAATATACAAATATCACCCGTGAGCAAACACACTGTCATTAGTACAATCGTGGTATCAATAATTTTACATCTTAGCTTAAATATGTTTTTTTAGAACTATTTTTCTTGAATTTTTTGAAAATTTTCGAAGGCTTTAAGCGTGAAAGCCTTAGTCCCTATTATTTAAATACATGTACAAGAGCGACCAGTACAATTCTTCAAAATGTCTCCTTTTGTGTTCCACAGATGAAACAAATTCATTCGGTTTTGTAATGACATGAGGGTGAATAATTGATGACAGAATGCTATAATTTTTTGGTGAAAAATTATAGGCATATAAGTTATAGGCAGATAAAAGGATAAGGAAGGGGCTCATAGAATTTGGCATATGCAGTAAAACACTGTTCAATCCACATCCAGTTTTGCCTATTCTGAAATGCAGTGTGCAGATGGATCGGGCTTCATAGAAAGATCTGTTAATTCAGTCTGTATGTTCTCTGCCCATCTGTGATTGCATTGGTTTCAAAATTCTGGCTCATGTTTATAATATCCTGTTTACATCCTAGAATATAGATATTCAGAATATGCAGATCATATGAGATAGTTCTCAAACATGAAGCCTGAAGGGACGTTACATTAAGGTATGAAAAGTAATTTTAATGTTTAAAATGTGTTTTGGTCGATCGTATCACAAGTAGACAATGCTAAATACAAGTGTAAATGGGGTCAAAACACATTTGAGATTGTCAACTTTCAACTACTTCCAGAGGTATTCAAATTACATTTGACCGGATTGCTTTCGTAGTGTAAACGCTCATGTGGTCAAATGCATTCAAACAGCCACAAAAGACCACCTCTCTGCCTACTGACTTGATGCATAAACATTATGGGAAGTGCGCTATCCAGTTGTGATTTAAACTTTGTCAGCTGAAGACCCAAGCTTGATTTGAAGATGAAAAACGTACCAAGCACAATGTTTTCTCATCATTCCTGATTTCTAACACACACTCACAGCGTTCAGAGTGGTCTACAAAAGCTAATGGATCTTAATAACCAGTCTGACTCTCTAACCATTAGGCCATGACTGCCCCAGTATTAAATATTATATACTTTTATTACTATATACTTATATTATACAAGACTTCACAAAGAATGAGTGAAAACACAGGGATACAAGTGGAAGTATTCAAACATAATAAGTCCAGGCAATGGGTTATGGGCAAATGCTTGATGCAGTCGGATGTTATACAATAGTTACAAAATCCTCCAGCAGCTAACTCAGCCAATGCTAACCAGGCAAACCTTGACCCCCTCCTAATTCAAAGAAATACACACTTGTTGGATCACATGATCAGTATGCATCATCAGGACCTGACACATCTTCCATTACCAGTAAAAGATTGGATGTAAATATGCTGAGGAGATCAGCAGAGCACATCAAAATCCTCGAAGGAGATGTGACATCCTGCTCCTTAAACCTATAACCATTATGACATCAAAAGCAAGCTGCTTAGGAAGATCAGAGAGGGTATACGATTCGGGAAGTTGAAGTGGAATTGCAATCCATGTCCACAGAAATACTTCTATATGAAAAATCCAGCACTTGACAACCAGCTACAGTATGTATGTGTATATGACTGTGAGTGTGGATAGGTGGGTGTACTGATACTAAATAGTTGGGGGCCTTAAGCACATAAATAGGTCATTTCGCGCAAATTCATCTAAAAGCGCCAAATTTGGCATAGATGTAGCTCAGGCCATACCGAAATGATTTAGCTAGGGCGCCGGAGCCAGCGACCCTCGGGGCCAAGATGGCGGCCAAATCCAATATGGCCGCTGCCCGAAAAGGGTTCCGGCTATAACTTTTGAACCACATGAGTTACAAATACAAACTTGATATGTTTTTCAGCTTAATTGATCATGGGAAACACATAGGAATCTTTATATTTATGACCCAGTATATCTGGACCCCTTGATCCTCCAATTCCAATATGGCCGCTGTCCAAAAAAGCAGTTTGGGCTGTAGTATGGGGCCTTACACCCCATTGTTCGTGCAAATTCATCTACAAGCACCAAATTTGGCACAGATGTAGCTGAGGGTATACTGAAATGTTTTAGCCAGGGCGCCCGAGCCAATGGTCCCTGAGACCAAGATGGCGGCCAAATCCAATATGGCCGCCGCCTGAAAGAGATTTGGCTGTAGCTTTTGAGCCAGATGAGATACAAATACAAACTTGATGTCTATTTTACCTTTTTTGACCATGGGAAACCCATAGGAATACTTACATTTATGATTGGGTATATCAGGACCCCCCCAAATTCCCTAAATTCAATATGGCCACTCTCCTAAAAAGGGTTTTGGCTACAAATTTTGAACCAAATGAAAACTTAATGTCTACTTAATTTTTTTACCATGACAAACACACGGGAATGCTTACATTTGTGATTGCCTACGTTTATACCCCACATTTGCATTTCCAAGAAAGCAACTACCTGATCATTCATACGTTCCAAATATTCCCACCAATTTTCTAATTGATAATGTAGGGAAGGCATATATGAGGGAGAGTCAGAATTCCAGCATAGATTTGGGCAATACTGAGCAAATATTGATAATACTAGTTAATAATTCTAGTTTAGAATACTATGTTTCCTTTTTTAACTACGATAAACTAGGTTAGATTGAAAGAAGGTAGAAAATCGACATAAGTTTATGTATTTTTCTCTTGTGACCATGACATCCTTCAGGACAAAGTGAAGTGCCACTTGCAAACCATTTCCATAATGTGACGCAATTCTGTGGAAAATTGTTGCAAGAGCAAGTTGATTTTGATTTAAGATAACAAAGACAACGCATTTTTTAGGGATACGCCAATATTACAATTCTTGCCGATGCAATAGGCCGATAAATCTTTTCTTTGTTATGGCCAATAATTAAAAAATGATACAAAATCTAAATTAATTTACACTTTATAATAATGTTCCATTTGTTAACATTAGTTAACTACATTACATTAAATACCAATGAAAAATACTTCTAAATAATTTATTAAATAATTTATTAATCTTTTGTTTGTTAATTTCAACATTTACTAATACATTAATACAATCAAAGGTTGTATCTGTTAATATACAGCTAACATGAACTAATAATAAACTAGCACTAACTAAATGGGACAATATTGTAAAGTGTTACTCAAAATTCTATAGTAATTTAAAATAATACACTAAATAAATGAACAATAATACTAAAACCTAAAATAATTTAAATGCTACAAGTGAATTTATGCAATACATAAGGTACAGTATGAAAAATGGCTATTCATTTTTGAGATTTTCTAAAGATTTCATTGTCCACTAACCTGGAAAAGTTAGTCTGGCGAAGAGCCCATTCAAGCTCATTTCCAATCTTTCCAAATCGAGGCACCAATCACAAACGGTGAGGCGGGCTTTACAAGATGACGATCGATCTGATTGGTTTTAAGGTCTATCCAATTGCGCCCAGAGGCATTTGAGCGACGTCCGTTGGTGACGCCCCTTTGGAAGTGAGCTGTCAATGAACCTTCCCCAGACCCTAACTTAGTTACGACTGAGAAGGGTCTGGTTTTAACCAGGCTAATTATCCACTGTTTCAGATCCATATTGGTTGGAGTAAAAGAAACTTGCTGAAAATAAATAATAGTAACGTTTTGCCTTCATGATTTTGGCGTTCATATTAAACAAACTTAATTATAACAAATTATTAAATTCTAAAATGCATTCTTTGAATGGACATTCACTTAGTGGCGTATGCTTTGTCGGCTATAGGAACATTCAATTAAAGATTCAAATTTAAAGATTAAGATCGTTTAATATCATTCGATATATACCGATAAATCAGCTGACAATCGATATGGTGCATCCTTCATTTTTTTTTATTTTTTTTTTTATTTCTAATATACTGTACACTAATGATTCATTCAATAACAATAAGATCAAGAACATCCATTAAGAAAGTTAATGGGGATGGTATCGGGCCTCTACGAGCAAGACTTGGGAAACTTACTGGACTAATCTTGGAGACGCCAGTAAAGCCTGCACCATTCTCCTCCACTATGGCTGCAAGACAGCATGTAGAGGGCACTGTAAGTGCTGTAAAGCTGGAGTTTGTTGCACTTCTATATGTATATGAGAGGGTGCTAAACAATGATGGTGGAGATGATGAGAGATCCGGTGATTGTGATTGATAATGATAATTCATGTGAGAGACCATGAGAATTCACTGTTGTTTTTTTTAAGTTATTGCTGTTTTTTTGTTATGCTAAGCAAACCTTTAAGAGTTTTGGACACATTGACTATATTATTATTTTAACAATTTGACATAATATAAATATTGCCTTGCAATAATAATTGTGTAATATTCTTTCTTATATGATTACACTTTGAAATGTATTCACCTGTGGTACACTGAAAAGCATTTCACTTTTGTAAGGAAATGAATCAACATTGAGAATAACCTTCAAAGTTGTGGTAAAAAAAGGATTTTCAACCACAGTCTTGAAAAGAATACAGGTTCCAGACTTACACAAGCATAAATATAAATATGCCAATGGACTTCCTGTGGTCAATAAACATAAAATAGAGACCACATCCTCATTTGTAGCGCATTTGGATCAAAATTTGTAGCCAAAACCCTTTTTAGGGGAACGGCCATATTGAATTTAGGGAATTTGGGGGGGTCCTGATATACCCAGTCATAAATGTAAGTATTCCTATGGGTTTCCCATGGTCAAAAAAGGTAAAGTAGACATCAAGTTTGTATTTGTATCTCATCTGGCTCAAAAGCTATAGCCGAATCTCTTTCAGGTGGCGGCCATATTGCATTTGGCCGCCATCTTGGTCTCAGGGACCATTGGCTCGGGCGCCCTGGCTAAAACATTTCAGTATACCCTCAGCTACATCTGTGCCAAATTTGATGCTTGTAGATGAATTTGCACGAACAATGGGGTGTAAGGCCCCATACTACAGCCCAAACTGCTTTTTAGGACAGCGGCCATATTGGAATTGGAGGATCAAGGGGTCCCGATATACTGGGTCATAAATATAAACATTCCTATGTGTTCCCCATGATCAATTAAGCTGAAAAACATATCAAGTTTGTATTTGTAACTCATGTGGTTCAAAAGTTATAGCCGGAACCCTTTTCGGGCAGCGGCCATATTGGATTTGGCCGCCATCTTGGCCCCGAGGGTCGCTGGCTCCGGCGCCCTAGCTAAATCATTTCGGTATGACCTGAGCTACATCTGTGCCAAATTTGGCGCTTTTAGATGAATTTGCGCGAAAATGTGCTTAAGGCCCCCAACTAAAAATGAAAGACCGGCTTTTGATACAATCCTCGTTCTTATTAATCTTCTCCACATTTGTTTAAAACATGATAGTGCCCTGTGGTGTGCTATTAGTCACGTATTTATTTTTTAACTTAAGTCTCACTCTCAGTTAGTTTGATTAGAGTCTGGTTTGGTTAAGAAGTTGTGAATGTGTGCAGTCTTAAATTAAACTCAAGGTTTGAGTTCTTGATGATACTGTATTTCAGAGAACAAGGACACACTGGGGCAGAGGCACAGCAGCCGTTTTACTTCTTTCTGACTTAATTGTTGTGCACATACTGAAAGACAGTTGTGAAGTCATAGGTGACAGGCGTTTGATGGAAAGGCCATAACATCAGCAGCGTTCACGGTTCGCATTTCATTAATCATTCCATGTAGTTTCTTACAATCAGGGAACATCGTGTGTAGAACACTGTGAAGAATTTCTATTAGGACACAGAAAAGTGCAAGGAAGTGTTGCAGTATATTTGTGATGATGCAGCAAGGACGAAGCAGAGAGAGAATCCAAATGCATTTAATTTAATAAAATAACAGGTGAAACAACGGAACACGGAACTCAGGACAGGAACACTGAAGCAACAACGACCGACAAACCACAACTGAAACACAGAGGTATAAATAGACAGGCAAACAAGCTAAACAAGATAAAAAGGGGGCGTGGCTAATCAGAAACGCATGGGAACAATGATCAGACAATTAACAAGACACATGGCAAACAGGGAATCACATGACCGACAAGAACAAGGAACAAGACACAAAACCCACACCGTGACATAGCCCCTCCCCTATGGGCGGCTCCCGACGCCCCTTAGTACAAAAACAAACAAAAAACAGAATAGTTCAGGAGGGTGGTGAAGCGGAGGTGGTCTTGGGGGAGGGAAGGAGGGTCAAGTCTGTGCAGGGGGCAAGGCAGTTCAGGCGGCCAGGGTGGACCAGGCGGTGAAGACCCCTCGGGCGGCCAGGGCGGTGAAGACCCCTCGGGCGGCCAGGGCGGTGAAGACCCCTCGGGCGGCCAGGGCGGTGAAGACCCCTCGGGTGGCCAGGGCGGTGAAGACCCCTCGGGCGGCCAGGGCGGTGAAGACCCCTCGGGCGGCCAGGGCGGAGCAGACACCGGCTCATGAACAGCAGACACCAGCTCAGGAACAGCCACAAGAACTGTAACAGTCACAAGAACAGACACAAACACAGAAACAAACACTGGCTCTAGCTCTGGAACAGACATTGGCTCGGGAACAGGAACAGACTCGGGCCATCTTGTCCGTAGACACTGGCTCGGAGGAAGTGACGTGAACAGTTTCTGGATCAGCAGAAGTGATGTGAACAGTCTCTGGTTCGGCCGTCTAGTCCGTAGACACTGGCTCGGAGGAAGTGACGTGAACCGTCTCTGGATCAGCAGAAGTGACGTGGACAGTCTCTGACTGGGCAGAAGTGACTTGGACAGTCTCTGGATCGGCAGACGTGACTTGGACAGTCTCTGGATCGGCAGACGTGACTTGGACAGCCTCTGGATCGGCAGACGTGACTTGGACAGTCTCTGGATCGGCAGACGTGACTTGGACAGTCTCTGGATCGGCAGACGTGACTTGGACAGTCTCTGGATCGGCAGACGTGACTTGGACAGTCTCTGGATCGGCAGACGTGACTTGGACAGTCTCAGGTTCGGTTGGACTGACGTGAAGCTCAGGCATGTCGTGGCTGACGTGAAGCTCAGGCATGTCGTGGCTGACGTGAAGCTCTGGCTGGACGTGGCTGACGTGAAGCTCTGGCTGGACGTGGCTGACGTGAAGCTCTGGCTGGACGTGGCTGACGTGAAGCTCTGGCTGGACGTGGCTGACGTGAAGCTCAGGCTGGACGTGGCTGACGTGAAGCTCTGGCTGGACGTGTCTGACGTGAAGCTCTGGCTGGACGTGTCTGACGTGAAGCTCTGGCTGGACGTGTCTGACGTGAAGCTCTGGCTGGACGTGTCTGACGTGAAGCTCTGGCTGGACGTGTCTGACGTGAAGCTCTGGCTGGACGTGGCTGACGTGAAGCTCTGGCTGGACGTGGCTGACGTGAAGCTCTGGCTGGACGTGGCTGACGGGAAGCTCTGGCTGGACGTGGCTGACGGGAAGCTCTGGCTCGACAGGAATAAGCTCCGGCATGTCGGTCTCGGCGGCGGCCATCTTGTCTGGAGACACTGGCTCGGCGGCGGCCATCTTGTCCAGAAACACTGGCTCAGCGGGACTGACGTGAAGCGAAGGCTCGGCAGGAATAAGCTCCGGCAGGTCGGTCTCGACGGCGGCCATCTTGTCCATAGACACTGGCTCGGCGGCGGCCATCTTGTCCATAGACACTGGCTCGGCAGTGGCCATCTTGGCCCGAGACACCGGCTTGGCGGCGGCCATCTTGGGAATAAGGATCAGGCGTCGCCTACTTGGCTGGAGATTCCCCTTAAATGCTGCTGGATTCATAGTTGGTCGGTCGTTCTCTGATGATGCAGCAAGGACAAAGCAGAGAGAGAATCCAAATGCAGTTAATTTAATAAAATAACAGGTGAAACAACGGAACACGGAACTCAGGACAGGAACACTGAAGCAACAACAACGACCGACAAATAGTGATGGCAATTTCAAAACACTGCTTCATGAAGCTTCGAAGCCTTTACCAATCTTTTATTCCGAATCAATGGTTCGGAGCGTGTATCAAACTGCCAGAGTCACGTGATTTCAGTAAACGAGGCTTCATTACGTCATAACTGTTTCGAAACACTTCGAAATTTCAATGGTTCACCGTTGGGGGTGATCAGTTTTATACATTTGTAGACATTTTAATTAGACATTAGTATAATGTTATAAAGTATAGGCCTGTTTAGCTGAGCCATTCATAGGACAAACAAAACAAACCCTGACAATTGGGGATATTCAAATTAATTAACCAATCATACCATTGATCAGCTCTACCAAACTTGGATGTCTTTTTTCCAGTAATAAACAAACATTGTTAAGTTGTTTTGATTGATACTGTGAAGCAGCTTTGATACAATCTGTATTGTGAAAAGCGCTATATAAATATATTTGACTTGACTTGACTTGACAATTGATAAAAGAACATGTTTACGCATGATAATCTTATTATCATTAATATAATCATTCTTATAATCAATATAATTCAATATAATCTTATAATCTTTAGATGATTAGATAATTGCATTTGAAAGATTTTACTTTAAGTAAAAAATTTGCAATAGATTGTTGCAACCCACACCGTGACAATATTGGAGTAGATTTAAATATTTAGAATGTTTTATTTTGTATTTATCATTTGCCAAAAAAAAGAAGCTTGCTGAATAAGATGTCATGCTCTAGATGTTAAGACCGATTCCAGGCAGGTCACAATTTAACCTCCTAAAAAAATTACATATTTTTATATTTTATTTTATATAACTTTTGCATAATGAAAAAGTCATATTATTAGTTTTTTTTTTTTCATTGTGACATTATTTTAGGACATTTTTCCCTCAATTATCTTTACTGTAATTCAAAATATGGAATCTTATTCTTACTATAGTAGAATAAAAGGATTAATATATACATTTGAAATAATTCTGCATCATAAAGACATTTGGTGTACTGCATTTTATTATAATTTAATTGATTTTTTAAAAATATGATGTAAAATAACTATTACATTAAGGAAAATCATCATTGAAAACAAATATTCAAGTTCAAGTTCATTTATTTATTTTATTAAATATTGAGAACTGATGGCATAAATGTTGGCAACTAATTTGTCCTTAAAATAACACAAAATGGCAAAAAAAAGTGTCCGTCCTAATAGTAGATTACCTTTCTATTTTGTTTGTTTTTGGTGACACTGACCAAAAAAAAAAAAGAAAACAAAAGATATATAACTATCTATATATTTTTTTTTTTACTAATTATAAATAACTGATTTTGAAACTTATTGTAGTGTGACATATTTTGTTAAAGCAAAATATGATGATCTTCACCTTCTCCTCCTTCTCCTTCTTCATCATCTTCATTCCTTGACAGGTTTTGCGATATTCACTCTACATTGACATATTTCCACAGACATACATCATTTATTCCAGACATCATGGCTAAAACCAGACTCCAAGTTTAGCAACTTTTCTGACAATAATGTTCAGCATTATAGAGGTGGTGGCCCTCAATATCCAGAGAAGATGAACAATGAAAAGCCCGTCTCTGGGTTCAAACGAGAGGGAAGCGTGATTCATTATGCAGTTGAGAGTGGAGTTGTACAGCTGTTGAACATCACCCAGGACAGACAGAAGTGCCACCAAATTAATTTGAAATCCGCCCTCCATTATGAATGAGGGCCAGGTGTTTCTCATTAAAAGTGGGCACACTGTCAGGAACACTTCACACTCACATGTGTGGCCACACACACACATAAAGTACACTCTTTGGTGGGTGTTAAATTATACACTATATAAACTGGTAGCAGAATTTAAAACTGCCAGACGATTGTGTGTAATTTTGCTATTCTTAGGGTATAAAATGTCTGAAAATCTATAACCCTGTTGCTCAGAAAAAATGCTGAAAACGTGTATTTTAGGGTTGTGACTGGTCTAGTAAATACCCTATAACTAGATTTTACTTTTCTTTTTTTTCTTTTTTTAAGGAAATGTGAGTGTTGAGGAAATATGCCTATATTCACTGCCATGATGCCAGGGTTTTGCTATGTAGTTTCTTAGGTGTTTTGGTAGTTGGTTACTGACTCAAAAGAGACCCTAGGCAGGTCCACAACTTGCGTACACTCTGCTTATTACACACACAGGGATGTGCAGCAGCACACACACATGGCAAATATTAAAAATAAAAGGATTACAATATACAAGATTGGGAGATGAGACTCTGGTTGGTTTATTTCACGTTACGCCTAAAACACTCAATACTCATTCTCATTACGGGCCCATTACTCATTAAGAGAATAGGGATAACCCTTTTAGACCATGCGCTGGGTGCGCCAACTATTTTTCCCGTCGTTAAACTAGCAAAAGTGGATTCGGACACGCCCTAAGAGCAATTGCACCCTGCGCTTTAGACCATGCTCAGATCATTAAAATAGGGCCCAAAGAGTTGAGAAATATGTGGCAGGTCTTAAAGTAACATCAGACTAATAAATCTGCTGCTGTCTGTCATTTAAAGATAATCAAAGAACAAAAGAAAAAGAGAAAATCTTTCTCTTGACTGAATAACATTTGTAGCTTTAATAAGGATTAATCTATATTTCATTTATTTATGCAGTGAAGACTGTGAAGTGTTTGATAACTTAATAAAATTTCCGTGTCCTACCTGTTAGACCTACCTGAAAATCTTAAAGCACTGTTTACAAGGTTACACAAGTGAAAAACAACGAAAACAATAACTTTGTGTGCATTTTGACAGGGCAAGTAAAAATATGAACTGTTCTGACTGGGCCAATAGAAAAAAAAAATAGTCCTGAAATATTGAAAGGCAGGTAAATGTGACATTATTATAAAGGGTTTATGTGAATATTGTTTTAAGTTCACTTAAATTAAAAGTTGTTCATTTTTTAAAAGCCTAATAAATGTTAAATTTGTATAGCTTTCAATTATACTGTAATGCTGTTCAATTATACTGTAATGGCTATAATTAATGTCTAAAATTGTGAAAAAAAAAATTATAGAGACCTCATCAGCAGTATTGGTATCGGTGATATTGGCCTTTTTTCATTAAAAGATGCCATTAAACAAATATTTATAATATAGGCCTCTGTCTTTGTTGCTTTTACATTCATCTGGATATTAAATGTGAAATTATTACTATATAAAAATATATAAAAAACTATTAAGTGTGCGATTAATTAGTTGATTTCAATCGACAGTACTATTTAAATATTTAAAAAGTATGTTTTTTATATTTAATATCATATTTCTCAATATTGCTGTTTTTTAAATACATTTTCTTTCAGTTATTTTTAATCAAATAAATGTAGCCTTGGTGCTGATGAACTTTTGTGTATGTATATAATATTAAAATTATATAATAAAAAACTAAAAAAAACACTTTCACATCAGTGATCAGTTGAGCCATTTGTTTCCAAACAGTCACTTGTGCTAGAAATATGCAGATCCCTCCATCTGGTGTCCTAGACAAGCACCCTTAGCGGCCTGCCCAGTGCCAGAGCACCCGGTCTCACCCGGACTCCTGCTTCATGAGTTGATCTTGGGTGCCAATGTGACCTGATCCTTAATCAGTGCCAGGTGTTTCTGCCAAGAGAAAGGGTTGAAAATAACCCTGCAATTCATCATGGGAAATAGCCAGCTGGCTGAGTGCATATATGTGTGAGTAGAGAATGCATGTGGTATGCAATGGATTATTCAAAAGGACCAAGGGGCCTCCAGCTTCAGATGAAAGTAACCATCACATACAGTATAATGTATTATATTAATTTTGTTACTTTTTTTTACATGCTGAAAAAAAAGTGACCACTTTTTAGTGACCACTCAGTAGTATTAAATCTGCACCTCCATGCCTGTGATAATCACATCGAGGATTTATTGACTAATAATCTGATCAGAAGGTGAGGTACTATTAATAATAATAGATGAAATGTAAAAAACTTGATATTCATGTGACTTGGTTTTAATAAACAGTATGTTCATATAAATATTAACATACTATTATTACACCGTATATACATTGTATAATATTATTTAATATTTATATAGATAGTCAGAATAGCACGATTGCGAGTTTGATATTGCTTTTAAACAAAAGTAACTTGCATTTAATGCACAATATTGCCAGTTACCTTGTCTATTTTTGCTGCACCAACAGAATTATTTCCAGACTAAATCAAATCAGGATCACATTGGAGTATACAGTGTATATATACTCAAATTTATTGGGTTAATGGCAACAGAGTACACATCGAATTGAATTGGAAAACTAAAAATACCCAAAGTTGAGAATTTCCTGCTTATTTCAGAAGTCCATCACAAGCAACTTCTATTCAAATAGCATTATATAAAGTTTTCCCTTTTTTTAGACGTCTTGAATGACAAATTTTGTTGTTGTACCGGTAAATTTCTTGACAGGGTTGGATGCAGTTGAAAAAAATTTGTCCTGGGGGCAATTATTGCCACTCAAGTTCATTAATACTGCTGTTTTTCTTCTCACACAGGTCTAGGCTTGTTTAAGTGAAATAAGTCTTTGGTGGTTGATGGCAAACTGTTATTATTCTCTACTGAAGTGGTGAAGCAGCTGCTAAATCATTTCCACAGCATTGTGGGTGGATAGAAGCCAGATTTGATTGAGTGAGGCTGCAACTTACACCGGTCTCCAAACATTGTCATAAAATAACATGAGGTGACAGGAAAGCCTTAATAAAAGAATATTAAGGGATGTGACTGCCTCCTACATTTCAGATTAGATGGATACACACACTGCAATTTTACTTCACAGATTTAATTTTCTGCAGGAAAATGGAAAATGCATTTTGTTTTCGTCTTCAGCAAAGAATATCGCTCAGAAGTTATTTCTTTGTAGCTCAGGAATGTTAATAAAGTTTTGTTTCATTAAAGGTGCAGTAAGCAATTTCTGACAAACGCTGTTGATATTTGAAATCTTAAAATGTTACTTTTGTTATTAGGATAAATGTTTTTTAGAGATTATAGAGATCTCACTGCTTTCCTGTGGGTTTCAACCATAGACAGTAATAAAATATGGACGTAGTGTCCATGACGTCACCCATAGGTTTCTGAAGAGCGTTTTTGAAGCCTAAAGTGGGCGGAGTCAGCCGCCGCCATCTTGGCAGCGCGTCACCGTGCGTCACTCCCGGATAAACGGAAATGGGCAAGAAGGCGGGTTTTGGGTGGAGTTGAGGTGCCTGGATGCTGAAACTACGCCCGCCTAGCTCGACGTGATCGAGTTTGCTCGATAAGGGCTAAAGAGCTAATGTGCTACTGGCCTCGCGCTAAAGTGACAGCTGACTTGAAGACGTAGGCCTAAAGCCAATAGTTAAAGTTCATGTTTTTGCCCTTCGAAATACTATAATAGCTAAAAGACATAACTAAACGTGAGACTATGTGTGTTGTGATATATTATTATTCTGCTAAAAAATGTATTATCATGCAGTAACTCACAACATTTGCTCTGAGCGTGTGTATGAGACAGATTCATGTGCATACATGTCAGTCATTGCGGCATCGCACGTCAAGTTCGTAGAGAGCTTTATTCAGTCCATTTTAAATTCTGATAGATATTACCTAAGAAGTTCAAGTAATGCGCTGGAAACCCGTGCTCATTTAAGGGACGGAGAGAAAGAAAACAATGGCCACGCCCTTGATTATGCAGCATTAATATAATTTAAACGGATGAGTTATAAAAAAATTCACCCCCCTCACAGTTGTCATGAAGGGGAAAATTAGCTGTATAGACCAAAACAACTTTAGACACCAGGCTGTAAACATATTTTTTTCTGCTGTAAAGTTGGGCTTTTTAACATGGGGGAGATACAGATTTGACCCACTTTTGCTCCCAGCCTCAAGCGGCCAGTCGATGAATTGCAGTTTAATTCACTTCCGTGCAGTGCTCGAAGTGGGGCGGTACTCAATAAGTTTTGTTATAAGTTTTGTTTTTCACTGTAGAAATCTCAAATGTCATGATTTGCCAATGCAAGAGAGTACCGGCACCGTTCTTTTCCCACTTCAAGCACTGCTTCCGTGTTGTTTCCAGGAGAGAGACAGGGAGGTTGCCACTTGGTTTCAACACTCAGCACTGTTTTGTTCATATTTGCCATGGCTACGGTGTCAGTGATGACTTTAATGTCTGCAGGTTTTCACCTCTGGCAAAGTTTAAATCCCTATTTTCCTGATGTTTTCTTGAATAGTTCAAAGCCCCACTGATGATCTGCGGAGCATGTCATGTATGTCACTTGTCTTTCTTTTGACTCGCTTTAATTATGTTACATGAGTAATTTCTTCATTACACCAGGTTCAGGAAAGTCAGAAAATTGCTTGTTTAACAGTCAACCTCAGTGTACCTTGCCTGAGTCTATCAAAATCTTCAAACAATCCGCAGCATCAGTAAGCAATACTGCTCACATGTAAGACCTTGCTTCTGCTTCCAATATTCTCTTTGTGTTTTTAGACTGCAGCTGCAGTAGCTTGAAACTGAACTCTGGAAATGGACATCAGTGGGTTCACCTGAGATGCAAATCCAAAGCAAGCCTGAAGCCTGAACCTGCTGAGGTATCTGTCTTGTGTTAAAATGGGAATAGAATAGATAAGGACCCATTTGAATTTTTTTTTTTTTGCGATTAAAGTGCAGTTAAAGGAATAGTTTGGCAAAAACTAAAAAGTATTTCATTTATTCACCCCTCATGCCATTCCAAACCCTTATGACTTTTTATTTTAGTATTTTTTTATTTATTCACTATCCCCTATATGGCACAATATACACTTACTGGCCAATGCAAACATCTAATCAGCAAATCACATGACAGCAACTCATTGCATTTAGGCATGTAGACATGATCAAGATTATCTGCTGAAGTTCAAACTGAGCATCATAATATGGAAGAAAGGTGATTTAAGTGACTTTGAACGTGGCATGGTTGTTGGTGCCAGCCGGGCTTGTCTGAGTATTTCAGAAACCACTGATCTACTGGGATTTTCATGCATAACCATCACTAGGGTTTTCAGAGAATGGTCCGAAAAAGAAAAAAAAATATTCAGTGAGCGGCAGTTCTGTGGGTAAAAAATTCCTTGTTGATGCCATAGGTCAGAGGTGAATGGTTCAAGCTGATGTAAATGCAACAGCAACTCTAAGCACTTGTTACAACCGAGGTCTGCAGAAGAGCATCTCTGAATGCACGACATGTCGAAGAATCTTGAAGCAAAAGGGCTACAGCAGCAGAAGATCATGTCGGGTGGCACTCCTGTCAGATAAGAACAGGAAACAGAGGCAACAGTTTGCACAGGCTCATTAAAATTAAACAACAGAAGATTGGAAAACATAGCCTCGTCTGAGGAGTCTCGATTTCTGCTGCGACATTTAGATGGTAGGGTCAGAATTTGGCGTAAACAACAAAGCAGGATCCATCAACGGTTTAGGCTGGTGGTGGTGGTGTAATGGTGTGGGGGATATTTTCTTGGTACACTTTGGGCCCCTTAGTACCAATTGAGCATCATTTAAACGCCACAGCCTACCTGAGTATTGTTGCTCACCATGTCCTTCCATTTATGACCACAGTGTACCCATCTTCTGATGGCTACTTCCAGCATGAGAACACATCATGTTACAGACCGCCAAAATGAATCAATCACCTTTGCAAATTCAGAAAGAAAAAGTCTTAGTTCACCATTAATCATATACAGGAAGCTTTGAATCTTTCAATGAAAAAGTCTTTAAACACTAATACTCAAATGTAATATGTCTGCATTATGATTGATGACTACTTGAGGAACATCTGCTATGAGCGCAGCTTGTATAGAACCGTGTGAGTGACTCTTATGTGGCTGTTTTCCTTTTCAATAATGGCTGATACTGCAGCATAGCACCCTAGATCTGTGAGCCGGCACCGGTCTCTTCACTCAGCTCTAAGAAGGAACATCAGACTATTTAAAGCTCTCAACCAGCCAGTGAAGCACCCTTCAAACCAGCAGTGCTCCCTGTGTAACAGGACGCAGGTGCAGTATGACTGTACTGGAAAAGCCAATTAACAGGGTAGTCTGCTTCAAGAGACGTTCGAATGATAAAATTACTGGATGATCACAACAAACCATGGCCATATTTGATTCTGAGGCCCTTGACATCTGCCAAAACTCAATATAGAACATTAGAGGACCTTGTTGTGGTGCATATATAGAGTATTGCTGCACAGAAGCACTTTGCAAAGAAGTCTAAATGCTCTTAA
The DNA here is from genome assembly GCA_026230005.1 of Gila orcuttii. NCBI lineage: Eukaryota > Metazoa > Chordata > Actinopteri > Cypriniformes > Leuciscidae > Gila > Gila orcuttii. The sequence continues at coordinate 40,685,016 of JAPDVR010000011.1, forward strand.
TATGAGACTACAGTTATCTAACTTTTTTTTTCTTGCTTTTTTTGTTGTATATTAAGGGCCTTATGTGAGGAAACAATGTAAACCCTTCTATATTGTTCTCTTGGCATCCAAGCATCTAAATGAAAAAGGCTGAAAAACATCAGTTAAGTGGAATTATGTGTTATTAATTGCAGTCTCTGATGTACTATATGTCTCTCAAATTTCCATTTGTATTGCTTGATATTAAATGCTATAATGCATAAGCAGGATGCAGTATAGCGATACATTTTCAAGTTCTAATAACATTTTGTTAAAATTCCCATTAAGCTATGAAAACAATAGTACTAGTTCTCTGAATGTTCAAAATGTCCAGTTTTTTAAATGCTATGAAAACTTTTTTCCTGGTTATAAAGGTACTGTACGTATGTTAAGGAAACATTAAATTTTATCATTTAACAAACATTATGGGAACATTACATGTTCTCCAAACATTCTGTAACTAACATTTAAAAAATAAAACAATCCATGAACAACGTACAAATAATGTTTTTGTGCTAACGTTTTGAGTAGATTATAACTTTGCATGAATGTTCTATTAACATTACTAGAATAATGTGTGTTCATAACTTTGAGAGAACCCTGCCAGAGTATTAAAGTTCCCTGTTAGCTAGAAACCAAGTGCCTTTCCTCCAAACGTGCATTCTCTCATAACTTCTTGTTATTAATCTGATTCTATCCCGTGTTTTTTTTTTTTTTTTTTTTTTTTTTTTTTTTTTTTTTTTTTGTGTGTGTGCTTGTGTGTTTTTTGCAGTGCTGCATGTGAATAAAGCAGTCTTAAAGGGATAGTTCACCCAAAAATGAAAATTAGCCCATGATTTACTCACCCTGAAGCCATCCTAGGTGTATATGACATTCTTCTTTTAGACAAATACTTTTTTGGAAGTCCATGAAAGCGCATCCATCCATTTTCATTTTTGGGGGAACTATCCCTTTACGGCTACTCCCAGGATCCAGAAGGCTGCAGGTGAGAGAATGGAGGCGGCACAGAAAGTGGCACCACTTGACAAGCTTGTGCACAAGAGATTGGCAGGATAGGCTTGGGTATATATTTATTTAGCTGATTGCAGGGCCTATAAATGTACCTAATGGGTCTTAATAAACCAGCCTTAAACTTGCGGTCAATATTGGTTTTATTTTGATCAATAATCAGTTGATGCATATCAGTGGCCATGGGCAGCAAATGTTTTTATTACCTAATTCATGTCAGGTCATTTTGATCACAAATAAGATCTGAGCTGCATCTTGATCTCCAGTATATTGATCTATAAATCAAATGTAATGTCTTGCACAAAATTGAGACAAATTGTTGTTTATTCTGTGTGTTTTATTTTTTATTTTTGTATAAGTATAAGCTTTCATTCAAACAGTCTGCTAAATTAGTGACAGTTAGTGGGATATTTGTAGTTTTATATTCATTTATATTTATTTTATAGAAATGTAACCATACCGATGGAGTGTAAAATTTCAGCATGTTCTTTTATTTCATACGTCGCACAGTATACATATTGTATACAGCAGCAAATATAAGAGTATGGTAATATGCTGTTCTGAGTATAGCCATTGTCTTGAGGTCAAACTCTTCTGCTCTCCGTTCCAGAGAAATAAAATAAAATGCAACCAAACGCCCCCCGATTCTGATATGTATTCATTGATATGCAGTAGCCTTATATGCTGTATACTATTTATCTATTTTTGCTACTTCTCTCTCACATGCCCTCATCCTACTTCTACACATCTATATAGCCTATCCTATCCTTTCTCTCTCCGTTTTCCATTCAGTCAGCATCGGCCTGGTCTTAATTGCATCAGCATCGTCACAAACAAACCAGGTTCCTTACATTCATATACACAATGTCCTCAAGATCTAGATCCAGGGGATAGTTCATCCACAAATGAAACTCACCCTCATGGCATTCCAAACCTCTATGACTTTCTTTCATCTGTGAAAAAAAATAACAACAACAAAAAGAAAACATTGGAACCTATTGACATTTATTGTATAAACAGAAAAGACATTTCTCAAAATATCTTATTTTCAAGTCAGATATACTGACTTGTGGCTGAAGTTGGCTAGTTGTGCTTAATTTAATGTGTCATTTAATTAATTTTTATATCTCAAAGAAGCATTGCATTTTTGCACTATAATTGCATAAATTATAACTTTCAATACGTGGCCATGAAAGTCATCATATGCAGTTATAGTGCAAAAATGCAATGTTTCTTTGAAATGAAATGAGGCATTTATATAGCGCTTTACTATGTATTACTTTACAGCCAAAGTGTTTTACAATCATATCAGGGGTCTCTCCTCAACCACCACCATGCTTTAGCATGCTCAAAGCAACAGATTCTGAAATGCTTATGACTGACAAGGTCGCTTATGGTGACCTTGGCTTGCATTCACCTCATAGCGATTGGCTGCCTTCTGGCATTTTTCGCCTCTCATTTGCATTAGGTTCAGCGTTTCTAAACTTTTGCGTTTGCTCTACTCCACCATCAATCCTACAATTCCCTGCACAAGCCTGCCGCTGATCTCCCATGGAGAGTGAATCGGAAAAACCCTCGCCTTGTAGGATCACAAAATAACTGCATCCTCTTTTGTTAGACCCCCCTGGACATTCGCAACCTCTTGGACACTTCATGATTTTTTCCACTCGTTTTGGTTAGTTTTTTTGTGACTTTTGATGCATCTCCCTTAATCCCACAGTTTCTGTCGTCAACTCCCGACACTCGCTTCTACTTTTATCTTTATGTTCTCGCTGCAGTCAATAAACTAAAACTCTAGGGGGGTCGTAGCAAGAGAAGGCTAGAGTGCCATACAGTATAAAAATGGAAATAACAAAGTTTTGCGCAAACTTTTGTCAGTGTTGATAATTAATGTCAAAACAGTGCAGTGGTATGGGGCACCAGTGGCTTCATTTTGAGCCTGACATGGTCGCAGTGCGCCAGCAGGCTTCAGAGCTTCAAGGGCTGCAGAAGAGACATATTCCAGCAGAATGCACCGCCAAGCCCTGCCACTGCCCCTCTAATGAGGAGAGGGACTGTCAACAGTCGCTTCTCTTGCTCCCTAGCCAAGCCTCACTCCCTGATTCGTTCTGTTTCCTTCTCGCTCCCCATGGGATCCCAATTCCCCGTAGGCCTTGCCTGCCATTCACACTGACTTCACAGATTAATCAAATGCCCTCTGAACTACCCTCAAATGCACTCTCATTTTCACCCTGTTCAAAAACAAGACCAATTTTGAACCCATTACTGTTGTAACTGGCATCATGGATGGTCTTTTTAGGACTGCTAAAGTGGGCCAAGATGCATTCTCAGCATGGCCATTTTCCATGAGGAGGCAAATGAATATTACAACATAAGAAATCAAAAAGCGTTTAAACCATTTATTTTTCTAAAGTAAAACTGTCTAACAGCAACGGATAAAGTTTTAGAGGGAGTTATAGCATCTCTTTTCACACCATGTTTATTCATTGTCTGTTTTCTCCCAAGATTTTTTTCTTCATTCTGTCACCTGATGGAGTTTGGGTCCCTTGCCACTGTCGCCTTTTGCTTACTTAGTTGGGGACACTTAATATTCAATAATATTATTGATTTGATGGCACTGACACTATTGGATGAGAACTGAACTGAGCAGGATGATGACTCTGTTTTCTGCTGAACTGCTTTATAAATGATATTAACACATTTAATAAATGATGATCTTGAGAACGGAACTAAATCAACAATGAATCAACTTCAGCTGAACAATGGCACTATTTTCTCTTAGAGCTGCTGAACATCCGAAATGAACGGTTTGCATCATTGAAACATTTTCCTGTTATCACTGTAAAGCTGCTTTGAAACAACCTGTATTATATAAAGCATTATATAAATTAAGGTTAAATTGACTATTTTCTTTCTTTTAGCTCATTACGTTTATAGAGGTCCTGAATCGTGACATAGACTGCAAAATACAGTCATGTGAGAGGAGGCAGAGCCGCCATGTCACTTTGATTGGCTATTTACAGTGTGATATTGCCCAACTATGATGGTTAAAATTCACTCCACAAATCAGCCTGAATGAACATTTTCTTGGTTAATCTGTATAAAAACATTTCCTCTATAAAATGTCAATGGGGTCCAAAACAGCATTTAGTGGGCAAATGACAGGGGGCAAAGTGGGCCAAAATGATTAGTGGGCAAATACTGTAACATCTTTTAACTCTGTTTTTCATAGAAGAAAGAAATATGAGTCAAAATCTGCTAAGGTGTAATTAAATGTAAATGTAAGGGGTGAAAAAAAAATCCTTTATCGGAAAATTAAACAACATTTTATCAAACTTTGATAATTGCCTTAGTCTTTGAACCAACTGAGAAGATAGGGATCAAACTATATTTTATAACAATCACCTGTTAAGTGTTATTGAAGTTTATTTCGTGACTTAAAAAAAATGTTATTCAGAGACTGACATGATTAGTTTGTAAAAAATGTAACACTCAGCTGTCGCCCAAAAAAATTCAAGTTCATTTCTTTACCAGAAAAGGAGTGGTTTTGATGCGCAACATTTTTTTTTTTTTATTATTGTCTCTTATAATAACAAACATCTTTTATTTAAACCCATGAAAATGCAGATCCTGTTGTAAATAATAGTAAAAAAAAAATCTCTTTGTAAAGCTGTTGTTCCATTATTACCCCTTAGCAGATTTTGACTCATACAGATAAACAACTTTAAACAACTTGACGGGCAGTAGATGATTGCAGAATTGTCATTTTTGGGCGAACTGTCCCTTTAAAAGTTTGTGACTTTGCAAAGCTGTTGAAACAACATTGGTTCCACTAAAATAACATAGTGTGGTGTTTTATGTGTAAAAATCCAATAAAAAGCTAATAGAAATGTTAAAAAAAAATGGTACAATCGTAGTTTGAAAAAAAAAAACATAATACATATTTAATTAGTCTTGACAAGTACATTTTTTAAAAGTAAAATTGATTTTTAAAATTAGATACTCATTAAGAGTAGGATTTTATGCAGTGTAGATGTAGACAATACCATTCTGTATGTGCTTAATGAACTCCACATAATTAAATATTTTCCCTCAAGAACAATGGCTTCTAAATTTGGCAAATTGCTAGCAGATGGTGCTTGGCATGAGACTACCCAAACGTTGACAGGTGGTATCATTGGTATTTGATAGGGAGATGGCCTCTTCCATATTTCCTACTTTTTCTAAATTACCAGTGACATCAAATGTGTTACTCTAACAGCATGCTTGCCATAAATGTTCAAATAGGGGGGGTTGTGGAGGTTGTCTAACCATGAAGGGCGAAAATTAGGCCACATGCTGTGTAAAAGTGCTTCAGTGGTCAGTGCACCAAATGGCTAATTTTATGTATGAGTGTGACCTGCAGCATGTTTTTGCATATTTTGAGGTCTAAAGTTGATTTTATAGATAAATAAACAGCGCAAGTCATTCCAAGATAGAAGATTAACAACAAGGTTTATTTAACAACATTTTCTTGTTAAAGATCTGTGTAAGCATGTGCCTCTATGAGCAACAGCTACATGTAGAGATTGTCTGTCATGTAATTCATAAGCAATTACACATTCAGTTAATTATTTGAAATGTGAAAAATCTCAGATGTATCTAACAGCCCTTGATAATGCTAAAGAGCTGTGGCTAGAGTCCACAAGTAATGATTTTTTTTTTTTTTTTTTTTTTTTTTTTTTGCTGGTGAAAAGCTCTATTTAAAATCAACTGCAGCCAAAGCAATGCATTACAGTGTAAACCCATGCTGGGTCTCATTGGTGTGACAGAACCCATGCTGAAGTAATTAAGGACAGGGTCTTTGCTGAAGGGCACAATAAACAGTCCTCTAGAGACCAAATGCAGCACCATTAAGGCATCAGGCCATTGCTTCTCCTGAGAACCCTTGCTGACACACACACAAATGGGTCTTAATTATAAATTTAAGAACAAAAAGGGGTAGTGAGTATGGTGAGGTACCCTATTAGCAAGGGGACATTGAAAGTCAATGGATGTATAATGTGTGATTGAAGTAATCCATGGTTGATCATTGGCATGTTTAATTATTTATTTGATCGATTGTTTCTAAATGTACTTTATATCATATATTTGTATAAGTTTAAAGCTTTGAATTGGTCAAACGTGCACTTTAACTATAGTCCTTGAGCATAGTGAAAGTGTTAATAGTGTACGGGTGAGTGATAAAATACTAATGTCTTTGGGCTAGTGATTCTCCATGCAAATAATTAGCCCATATGGCCTCTATGATGCTTTTTTTTTTAAATATTCAGAAAGCTCATGGCACTTTACTTTTTCCAACAATAGGGGGCGTCATATATTTAAAAATGCTTTCAAGTGTGTGAAAATGCAATGAGAACCAGCTTTATTAGTGCTAGACAGAGGAGGGCAGCACATGCATACTTTTAACACAGAGGCTGAATTCAGAATGGCATATACCGTATAAATGTATTTAATCTAAATGGTTGTTTCAGACAAGCTTCTAATGATCTAGAACAAATACAAATCAGCTTTACAGATAACCTGTCAAATATTTAATGAATACTACGCTTATTTCCCACTAAAATATAATTATAATTTGAATATAACAATGTAATTAGTACATTTATTTATTAATTTATTCCTTTCAACCACTCCATTAGACAATTTATATTCTTTTAACCAGCTACCAAACCACAGACACGGGATTGTGGAAAATCATCACACAAGGAAGGGTATAATGATAATAATAATAATAATAATAATAATATGAATTGTTATTATAATCAATATTGTTATTAAGCGAGGAAATGTCATATATCCTTGTTTGCTGGCATGCTTATATAATAATAATAACTACAATAATAATAATATAGTAGAATTAATACATCTATTTTACTGCAAATATTAATAATACATTATTATTATTATTATAATTATTATTATTATTATTATTATCCATACTGAAGTATTGTTATATTACAAAACAAAATTCATTACTTGCCGCCATGCAGACGTTCCCGTAACATCTGTTCAATTGCAAACATCTGTGAGCTTCCATCTCATTACTGACTTGTTGCTGTTGCAATGAACAATGAGCAATGAACAATGCAGAGGCTGAAACGAAACGAGCATGAACTTCGGCAGTTGGTTGAAAGCATGAACTTACATAACAGTTCTGCACGGTCCATATTCGGAACATGCAGAAAAGCAGTCAAAAACACTCTTTTTTTGTTTGAAAGAGGATCCTCTAGAGCATAGTTTATTCATCAGTTAGTTTAGACTTCCATGTCCGTTACATACAGACATGCGTTCACACAAACACACACGCACACACACTACTCAGGCAGGAACCTGATTAGAGGGAAATGTGATTCCACTGTTTGGTGTGACTGACAGTGTCAGAGAGCGAGGGTCTCATCTTTGGATGATACCATCAAAGTGCTGCTTTATTTGTCTTGATGAGGAGGAAATGCCACGTCTCCTCTGCTCTCGGGGGCAAGCTGATGTCATCAGACGTCTGCCTATCTTTGCAGCTGCCACAAGCCACACTTAGCTCAAATCTCATCATGATGTAGTTTGTCAGGCCAACATATTATATTGAGGTAGAATTTGCTCCATGCTCGTTTACTTTCCTGTCCATGATTTAAACCTACGATAAAGTGTTTGCTTATAGCTGCATACATGAAATGTTATACAAATACAGTCCTAGCAAAACGGACAGCATTTATCAGTGTGCTTGCATCCATATAGCGCATAGGTCTACTTTTATCGAAAATAAACTGTACTGTGAAACTCATCCTGCACCAATTGTTCTACAGGCATGAATTATTCCACAAATTAAAACGTAAATTGACAATTATTCTTGTAAGCCTAATGGCAAAGCTGAATTTTCAGCAGCTCCACTTACTTCACTGTTTAGTGTCACATGATCCATCAGCAATCATTCTACTATGCTGATTTGGTGCTCAAGAAACATTTTTATTTAAATTATTTTTAATATATATTATAGATTTGTTAAATAACAATGTAAAATCCATGGCAACCATTCACAACACATTTCGTGATATCGACTTCTGCTCTTCACATTTTCTTCAGAACTTTTCTTGCAATAATGCATTCGACATTTACTAGAATTTGAACATTTATCTTCAGTTTCTTTCCTAAGTGTTTGTGGATAATGGATCCATGATCAGGATGTTGTTTAATGTTGTGCTGTAATGCACATGCTGTGCTGTTTTGATGTGAAAGTAGTTGTGAGACGAAGCGCCTGGCTTCAGTGCCGCTGCCAGGCTTCTTGCGAAGAGGCACATGCAAATTTCACGCAACACTGCCTGGCTTTGTGTGCGCGAGCAGACATCTTTGAGCTCAAGGGGCAGGGCACTTTCTCCACCCTGACAGATTTATCAGTCGCCCTTTTGTGTGCTTGTTATACTCCGCTGTGGATCCTTACGCTGAAACATGAAATAAACACATAAAGCAATATATAAGAGCTTTGAAAGGCCCCCCGAATCTAAAGACCCCTCCAGAGTGGCATGGTGCAGATGCATATGGTTTGCATGTGATTATAAAGGGAATGCACTATAAAAACAAAGCAGCTGATGAATGTGTTAAAAGCAAGGGCTTTGCTGAAAAATAAATCCTATATTCATCACCCTCTCAACCGAATAGTACGCAGGCTCTAATGATATGCGCTTGGATAGCTAATGAACTTCCTGCGTGCCACCTAGATTGCATTTCTATAGCAACTGCTGTGCAGTCGTGGCAGTAGCTGGGGGAGGAGGATACAAAAAAAGAGGAAGTGGAAGAAGACGAAGAACTTCACATCCCCTCTTCAAGACCTCTAAACGAAGATTAAGTTTTTCTTTTAGCCCAACTTTGAATTTAATTTACTTTGATGTAGTCTTGTGTACTAATCTCCCATTTATCCACAGGCAACAGGCTACTGCTAAGCGTTAGCCATGAGAGCCGGCAAAAGTGGAACAGTAATGCTTATTATTCGTGGTCGTTGCTAATGCAAGGATCACTATTACTTTTGATCATTGGGGTTTTTAAAGACCCCTAACCCTAATGTATTAAACTTTGGTGCATAACTCATTCTGCACAGTTGGATACCTCAAATTGTGTAAATGTTTGAGGACAGATCTGCTATTACTTCTGCTATAACTAAATGGTTGGATATATATTTTTCTCCTGGTGGATGGGTGAATAGAATGGGTGAAAAATCACTTGAAGGAGGGACCCAAATATACCAAAGTTCTATGTCAAGTAAACACAGTTTTCAACTGTGATAATAAAAATGATTTTTTGTGCACCAAATCAGCATTTTAGAATGATTTCTTAAGGGTTATGTGACACTGAAGGCTGGAGTAATGGCTGCTGAAAATTCAGCTTTGTCACCATAGGAATAAATTACATTTTAAAATGTATGTAATCAGGAAACAGTTGTATAAAATTGTTCAGAAAGGAAATTACACATTCTATACAGAGCCCTTAAAGGGACATGGTGATCAGGAAAAAATACGAAATGGGAGGAAAAATATATTACAATGCGTTTTCTCGCAATTATATAGTTGGGTAATTATATTGTATGTAATTTGAGGTTATCAGTGAGCCGCTATCAATAAGCAGGGAATTAAGAATCATTTTTGAATGTGTGCTTGCTTTTGACTTTCGCTATAGAATTCGCGATCATGTATACTCTGTGTTTAGGGAGCTGCGGTATGACCACACATTTTACAAGATAAGATATTTGTCGAAGCTCAGGATCTGTTGCACACAAAAAAATCCATATTCCTGCCTGTCATCTCTCCATCTTCATGTGAGAAGTTACTGTATTTTTTAACTGTAAGTTACTGTATCAAATAAATTCATCCTTGGTGAGCATAAGAGACTTCTTTCGGAACTTAAAATCTTAACAACCCCACACTTTTGAATGGTATAGTGTAGCATCATGTAGGTTTTTTTTTTGTTTTTTTTGCTTTGTGGTTTCCATAGACACTCACAAAGAGAGAGACCTATCAGATCTTCTGTCTGGATGCAGAAACAGTGGCGGCCATTGTGTAGAGAAAAAAACAGGAAGGGGGAGAGAGAAAAGGCGGGGGGGATGCGTGAGTCCATTGACTCTGACATGTGGGTGTCGTATGTTCTCGTCGGAAACAAATGTCATTATATCACCATCTGACCAATCCCATTTCCTATAAGGATGACCGTTCACTGATTCACACACTGATCTGTGGCTCTATTCTTCACATATATCAGTGTCTTGTCTTTATATGAACCAGTTATTTGTGAACCTTTTTTGTAGATGTAGAAATGTAGAGTAGTATTTCATGATATTTATTTAACGCCTCACCCATCCGCTTGAGTTGCAAAGCATACTGGGACTGCATGTCCAAGCACTTGCTGATAAGACCTGCCATATCACTTAAAACCCATTAAAATATAACTAGTTGCATGTCACTTTATAAATGTCAGGAAATTCGTATGAGACGCTACAGCGTACACCACAGGCTATATCTGATGGCTGTCTGTCACAGAGTGTAAATGAATCAGGTGCAAAATACAGAGAGAGAGATGACTGGTGACTGCAGGCGACAGAAAATTGGGTGAAAACACCAGGTCAGACTTCAGTGCTTGTCACTTAATTGAGACGCTGAATACTCTTGTTATTTTCTGTGTACTATAAAAGACAGAACATAATAGGAGAGGGGGACCTTCTCTGTTTTTCCATCTGTATTTCACTGTCACTACTACTTGGTTTTGTTTGTGACTAACAGTGTTATTTTAGTATTATTTATATATACTATCATAGTGCATTTTAATATTTTTATTTTTGTATTTTTTTGCATTTTGTGATGTGCTTTTTGTTAGTTTATTTATGTATTTATTTTTATGTTTTAGTAATTGTAGTACAGTAGGCTACTCCAACTGTTATGACAACTCTCTGAGTGTTTGGCATGGTAATGGATATCTGGTAATAAGAGATCTGATACACTACTGCTGCAGAGTAATACGGTAATTGGTACTGCCGAAACACACACGACATGTGTTGCTAGATGGATGCTTACTGCTTTTTATGCTTTAAAATAACATTTTTCAAAATGTTGCTATGCTATACAGGTGTTCTGGATGTTTTTAGCATGTTGATATGTGGTTGTTAAGATGTTCTGGGTGATTGCTTACTGTAAAAAAAAAAAAGCCTTTATAATATTCTGGTGCGCTGATATGTCACAAGCCACTCCTTTAGTGTTAATTTAGGGGATTTTTTTGGCCCATGTTTTTTATTGTGTAACAAGTTTCTACCTTACCAATCAGATAGAGAATAAATTAGAGGGAAAATCTTAGATCTCCTTAGACTTAACGGGGGATCTGAGTCGAAATATATCAGAGACTTACGCTCAGTTACATCAAAGCAACCACATAACAACATACTAAAAACATTTAGAACACCACAGGAATTGCATGGTAACAACCTAGCAACCATTCTTAACACCCTAACGTTATGGTGCTGTGTTTTACATGGGCAAGTACTAACATTTTCTTAAGAAATCAGCCTTTTTTGTGCTTTCCTCCCTTTCGCATCATCAGCGGTCACCACCCCCAAACTAAACCCGTAAACCATCGGTCTCACCTTTAATATCCAATTACAAATCACTGCGTGGGCATAACATGTAGAGACAATATACTGGGGACCATTCTTATTGATTTTTGTCTCTTTTCTTTAATTAGCTGTGTAGATTAAATTGTGATTTCATCTGCCCCGTGGTCTAACCGTATTGATTGCATGTACTTTCCCCTAAAACAACTGTCCTCCGTATATTCATACATTTTCCCCTCTCCCAAGCCCTCGGCTTACTAAATGCTACGATTCTGTCTGATAGGTTGAGCGAGCTCTCGACTGAGATGTGGCAAAATCTTCCCTCGGGAAAAAAAATCTATTACCATGTTTTGAGTCACCAGTGGGATTTAGGGGCCAAACAGCAAAATTGTTGTGTTTTCTCATCTCTGAATTTCATCAGGGGAATTGAACAAACATGTCAATGAAATGCCTGAGGGGCCGTGTTGAATTTTTGATGAAGCGAGACCTCTTTTGAAGAATAGCAACAGCATCCCAGTGTTCATTTGCTGTGGTTACATTCACCCAACAATAAGTTCAGATGTACAAGATCAATCTGGGAGGTTTTCCTTTTTCGAAGCATGTAGCCTCTTTTGTGTTCCGCCAACATCAGATATGGAGATGCAAGCCTCTCTTCGGCGCATCAGGGTAAGAAATGAAAGTCATTATTTGCATGAACACACTGTCATTGTGCAGCAATCATCCACTGAGAAATGTAATTATGCCACGTTTAATTCTCGCAGAGCGGCGGTGGAGAGCACAGGAGACAACTTCAAATGTTATGCTTGCATGAGCTGTAAAGAAAAATTCTTTGCATTATATTATACAGCAGGAGTACTTTTATACAACTTATCAAAGTCATATTTTCTGAGACATTTTCCATCTCTCAAGATGCCCGCCTTATCCTCTTCATTGCTTTATTACCATTTAATGATTCTTTGAAAGCATATAATTAAGTTCTTCATCAACACCATGGATCTCTCCAGGGTCTGCCCATTCTTTGTCCACTATGGAATTGGAAAATGCCTTTCCACGTTGCTATCCGCACATTTTAATTACATGCTCGCCACCAGTTATAGCCTCTGCTTCAGCTCAATGATGAGCTCGCCCAATAGGAATCGGGCTGACAAAATCCACATCTTCCAGTGACATTTGCTTGGGTTTCGGAGGGGGGAGGATTACAGGAAGCAGCATATGAAATCGTGATAAAGGTATTATGTGGTTATTAAGAAAACCTCTAGTCAATGGCTCGCCACATGAGAATCCCATAATCTGGTTGTAATCAGATGAGTATGCTGGAGCAAAAGGACATTACATGCTGTTTCAACAGGAAGATAATGTGAGATGATTATGTGGAATAAAAATGGTCTAATTGGTGTGTAAACTTTTATTTTCAGTAAACATGGACATATACTTTGAGGTAGAATGTTTGACAGTATGTGTATTAAAGATAAAAATAGTAAAGTGTTTAATTTTTTGTCTCTATAGGCAATGGAAGATTTGAAATCCACCCTGGAAACCAACATGCTTTAAGCCTAACGAATCAAAAATCCACTGTTGATGTACCACATACTCAGAGGGAATGAGAGAAAGAGACCATAGGTCTACTTAAAACCCTTCAGAGGTTCCTACAGTAATAGCGGATGAAGACAACAGACTAATTCCTTTAGCAAATAAGTGCTGCCGATTAAGAGCCAAAGATAATATGTTAATTATATTTGGAAAAACATAACATTCAGTCCTGTGTTTTTGGATTATTGGATTTATAGAGACTGGAGATCTATCTGTCTGTCTGTCTGTCTGTGTGTATGTATGTATATGTGTGCATGTTAAAGGTAATAAGTACCAAACAGTAATGACATTAACTCTGTACTGTATCTCGAATAAGAGCACACTTGAAATTAATAATAATGAATTGCAAAACTTCATTACTTAAATCATTGCTTTAGTATTTAATGACATTAATGAATTTAGCTTTTATTTAGAATAAATTATTCTAACTTTCCGGGAAAATATGTTTAGCCAAGGTTAAATCTGAATCTCTAGTTTGTTTGTCTGTTGGATTTAGGGATTTACTCCCTTGTTAAATGTAAATGGTTTTGGTTCCCATACACACAAAAAAATAATATTTTTTTATATATATATAATTGCCTTCTAACTCCAAGGGCAAAAATATATAACCATCTTTAAAGTCCAGCATTTTCTTTACCTCACAGGGAAATTCATATACGCTCAGCACACCGCAAACAGGCTGCATTTTTATTTCCACATCATTTATTCTCATTACACAGTCCTCGGGATGTCAATGGAGTCATTACTGCTCCATTGATACACCAGTGCGTGAGAGAGTGAAGGAGAAAGAGAGAGAGAGTCAAGATAAAAGGTATTATTGTATTCAGGTTGAACTGGTGAACTCTGACACTTTTGAAAGAGGTTGTAACTAGTTGCTAACCAAATTATGCTATTCATTCCTCCATTTGTCACTGGTAAACTGAAGAAGTGTCAGTGTCTCTGAAGAAAAACGTTTTAATAGTTTTTTTTTTAAACTATATTTTATATTTTTGATCTAAAAAAAATAAAACATGTATGTTTCAGGACTAGGTGAAACAATCCCCTGTTTAAGACCTGAGGTATGAGTGGTGACGATGCATCCATCGGAGTGGTTTACTCTCTGTGGTGGTGACAGGTCTGAGGTATGAGTGGTGACGATGCATCCATCGGAGTGGTTTACTCTCTGTGGTGGTGACAGGTCTGAGGTATGAGTGGTGACGATGCATCCATCGGAGTGGTTTCCTCTCTGTGGTGGTGAAAGGTCTGAGGTATGAGTGGTGACGATGCATCCATTGGAGTGATTTCCTCACTGTGGTGGTGGCTGAGTGGGATGAGAATGGGTTTTTTTAAGCTTCATTGGGGTCATCAGGTGGGCACCCTCCTTCTCTGGTGTTTCAATGATAGGCCCACGACACCTCCAGAGGGCTTATCGGCAGCACCTGGCGTCCCAGGTGTGCTCTCCTCTGCTTTCAACCCTTACATGCCATAGGTGTTATTAGGGGCCCAGTTGTCCCTTTTCACCCATAGCCATCGACTTGCTTCTTCTGCTGCACCTGGGAGGGCTTTGATGGTTTGGCATAGGGTCACTTCCAATTCCTTAAGCAGCCTGATGGTTGACTTGCCCACGAAGCCTCTGCAGCCGACTTCCACTGGGCAAACCTTGGATTTCCATCCGCGTTGCTCAGCATCAGCTGCCAACTCAGTGTGCTTAAAGGGGAAATAAAACGTCCGTGTTTTGGCACTGGTAGTATGTTATAAAAATCACCTTGCCTAAAGTTTTATTTTAAAAAGTTGTTAAAACCACAGATATGACAAAATTATTTTCGTAATTTGTAGCTATCTATCTATCTAGTGAGTCGCCATTTTGGAGTGACGTCAGCCTACATAACGGAGTTGGTTGGTTCCGTTGGTGAGTGAAGAGAGCGAAGCGTTCCTGGACCGGACTGAATACGCACTTGATTTGAAATGGAGAAAGATGAACTTGAAAGACCTGTTGTGTCAGGTGTGAGTGTGTCCCATTGCTTATGCATTTGAGCCGATACGGCGTGGGAACCGAGCTAGGTGTGTGTGTGTGTGTGTATACATATGTATGTATATGGAGTGGCACGGTTCACGAAACCCACGGTTCGGTTTGTATCACGGTTTTAGGGTCACGGTTTTCGGTTCTGTACGGTTCTTGTTGTTATTTTTTCTTTTAATCTTTAACACTCCAGAAATGTACTTCAGCATATGATATAGGCTATAGTTTAATTATCCACAATTCAGGATACAGTATTAAAAAAAAATGTATATCATGTAATCATGCACAAACTGAATTTGACTTGACTTTAAGCACATTATTGAGACCATCTCTGAGGAAAGCTAGGTGACATTTTGATACAGCAAGAGAGAAGACATTGATGAAATGCTTTTGTTTATTTGGCAAAAAAGGAGAATGTGTATTGCTATCTCTACAGGGACTTATGTGCATTTTTAGCACACAAAGATTAAAATTAACTTGCATTTATCAAACTGTCAACTTCAGTGTAGCTCTTACAAAATGTTTATCTTTTATAAGAAAAAGAGAGGAACTCTTAAAGCACTATCTTTTAAATAAGTCAAAATATGTTACACATAATTGCCTATAATGAGGCTATAACAATAGCAAA
Organism: Gila orcuttii; assembly: GCA_026230005.1. NCBI lineage: Eukaryota > Metazoa > Chordata > Actinopteri > Cypriniformes > Leuciscidae > Gila > Gila orcuttii. The sequence continues at coordinate 40,700,877 of JAPDVR010000011.1, forward strand.
GGCATAACCATAAAGTGAAACATAAGTTCAACCTCAACACAAAAACAGTATCAACAATGAACTATTCCCTGAGAGTGAGGATACATTTTTTTCACTTGAAATTAAAGTGCAGTATTTGGAAACATATGACTGGAGTTCTTATCTAAACTTGGTGTCACTGTATTTTTTAAAATACCATAGGTAACATGAAATCCAAAATGTTCCCACACACCGGACTTTACGACGCTGGCGCATCCTCCAACTCCGGCCTTCCTTACATCTCCCACTTGCCATTTCTATACGTGACGAGACCTGCAGCACTCCATACTCCACTTTTACTGTCTATAGGCTTGTTCGACTTGAACCGGCGCTGCACAGACCGATCGGTTTATGACATCAAAGTACCGCGAGAGTGATTGAAAAGCATACGGAGCCGTTGCTCTCGCGGTACTTTGATGTTATTCATCGATCGGTCTGTGCAGCGCCGGTTCAAGTCGAACAAGCCTCATATGTATGTCCACTGTCAGGGGCGTCACTAGGATTTTCATTTTAGGGGGGCTAAGTCCCCATTGAGGGTACGATTTTTTTAAAAAATTATAAAAAAAGGTAACACTTTAGTTTAGGATCTAATGGTTTACGTAGGGTTTTATAATCACTGTGGTCCCAAATGTGAGGTAGGGCAGTTAGTTTCCCCGAGAAAATTTTGATTTCTCCGACCTACATATTTTAAGATGTTTTGAAGGCCAAAAAAATTGGATAACAGCTTTAAAACCATGTCAGTGGGCAGCTGATTATTTTTCTCTCCTCATCAGCATCACACTCTTTTTCTCTTTGTTTTTATCTTGCCCTGTCTCTTCCCCTCCTAAAGCTGAGCTTTGACTGATATAGGCTTTTCATTTTTGTCTGTCAGTAAAGAAAGTAAACATAGGGTCAACAGATAGGTTGATTTTGCCTATGAATCTTTTTCTCAGACGCGTTTATTTACTGAAAGCTACTAAAGCTAGGTAATTAAGTTTATTAAATGAATTCACAATATGTAGGCTATACATTCATTATTGATCTTACGCCTAATACAGGACCGTAGACAGGGCTTTATAATCAAAGAGGTCCTAAATTTGAGGTTGGTAGGGGGTTCAATTTTTTATTTCTCTGATATGTGCATTTCAAGACGTTTTTAAGACCAGAAAAAAAAGGATAAGAAATAGCTTTAAAACCATGTCAGTGGGCAGTAGATTATTTGTCAATACCTGCTCTCTCATCATCTCCATCACTCTTTCTTTTTTTCTCAGTCTCTTCATCCCTTTCTCTTCCTCTCCTAAAGCTGAGCTTTTTTAATTTACTAAAGGCTACAATTTGTATTATATACTCAATATGTACACATTCATTATTAATCTTGTGCCTAACATGATGAAAACGGCTTTGTTAATGTTCTTGTCCCCTCACAATGACAGTAAACTAATTATTACATTACATAGGCTAAGTCACGTACTTTTGAACTGAATATAGGCCTATGCAACGGTCTATTTTCCGTTCAAAATGGCGAAATTAGACAAAACTATATTAGTTTTCCTGATTATTTTTTGTCATTCGTTTAACATTTATAACCTAAAAAAAAATTCAAATATGGTATGTTAAGTTTAGCTACTTACATCTTATCTCGCACTTGACCGTACGCGTCGAGTCGCACTGTTAAAATTCGCGCTCAGCAGCGTCTGTGAACATAAAGCCCGCCTACTTTGATTTGATTGGTCATCTCAAATATTCTGACATTGACGAGCAGTGACAGACCAATGAGGCTCAGATGAACACACACACACACACACACACATCCTCTGTTTCTGACGTGCTCTCTGTGTTCGGCGCCGCTGCGGATTGAAGATGAAGAACGCGCTGAATCTGATTATAACAAGACTGAAGCGAACACGAATTTGTGTTGTCTACATTAATCACAAATTTTTAGGGGAGCTAGGCAGAAGTTTAGGGGGGCTGAAGCCCCCCTAAAAATGGCCTAGCGACGCCCCTGTCCATTGTCATGTCCACACATCTCTTATTTCGCGCGAAAAGTAAACACACTGTCTGAGGTCACGGGCACGAGGTAACATTGCGCATGCGTCGAATCGTGCGACGCACGCACGCACCGAACCGAGACAAGCGAACCGAACGGTTCGGATGTTTTTTCATGTACCGTGCCACCCCATTAAGTATTTTAATCTGAAAAAAAATGCAGGTTATCTGCTCTACACACCCAGTGATATTCACACAGCAATCAAGCTTAGCTAACAAAAATCCTACTGAGATACTGTTACCAATCTGCATCCAGCTGAGCAACATGTTCTGCTACACTACCCATAACTCAGTGCAACTCCCCTAACCTTTTAGTCATCACATGTCTGATACTCATCACTATAGATTGGTGTAGTGCAAGCACTTTCCTGCCCCTGCAGTAGACACTTAGATGTGACAGGTGTCCGCCGGCTGACGATAAATCAATTTGGATTTAAGAGAGCGCCTACTGAGAAGCAGTGGGCCTCATAAAAAGATCCAATTACATTTTGTGCTGGGTGAATCTATGATCTTGTAAGCCTCTCAATTAGATTAGATCGGCCCAAATTAGATTAGTTTGGATTTTCGCTGGTCATTTGCTGTCTTTGAGGGGATCCACTAGAATGAGTTTACCAGTTTAGCAGGTATGAATTTCCTCTGTTAATTCTGATGTGTTGGCTATAATAAATAAACTCAACTAAATGGGTTCAAATTGATAACTAGGAGTCTAACTGACAAAATCTGTCCACACTAGCGATGGCAAGGTAAACTTTAAGGGTATGGTCTGTGGCTTACACACACACACACACATACATATATATATACACCATTTATTTCCATTTCTTTCCAAACCAAGTGTAATCTCTAAATTCATATATAACATAAGTATATAATATATAGTTATACTATATTAAAATATATTTGGTTACATTATACTTATTATTTATTATGCAAAACTGTAAGTGTGCTTGTGCTATCTTTCTAAATAAGTGCATTTGATTTGATATTTTATGTAATGCAAATTCAATTTAGCTTTTTAATTGTCCTTTTTTGGGGCTTTCTTCACTGTATACGAGTTCAAATCTATGGTCACTATTTACCATAATAGCACACTAGCCTATATTTCCATGACAATGTATTGCCTGTAAATGTTAGGACACACTACACATAAGCCAGAAGCCACCAATTGTGCTGCTGTCTAAGGTGCTGAAAACACAGCAGGGGCCAGATATTTTACCCAAGTCCTCAGCATTAACATAACACTATTTTGACTCAGCTGGTTTAAGCTGGTCTCACAGCTGGGTCAAGCTGGTCTAGCTGGTTTCCCACTCTGAAAAGTGCTCCAAACCCCTCTAAACCAGCCACCCAGCTCAGACCACAAAACCAGCTTGGTTTGAACATCCTTGTTTGTTAGAATTTTTTTAAGGGAACATACAACCTTTGAAGTCATGTTTTATGATTTATGATTTATGTTTTATGAAGCCATGATTTAATAAAAAAATATATTTATAATATATTCGAACTATAATCAATTAAACACAAAAATTATGAAAGGGGTACATTATACAGAGATTCAGTACCCTACAAATACCCCTAAGACCTCTGAGAAATTCATAGTCACCGATTGGCATATTGTTAGTGAGTAGCCTACTAGAGTCCATAGAGTCACTGTCATTGAGGAAGGGGGTGTGTTAACCCAGTCACGATGTAGCGAAGTTGTGGAGGGTTTTCTCGGTTGCCATGGATTTCTAAAAGCTATTGACTGCGTTCAGCCTTTCACTGAATGTATTTGTTAGAGAAACGCACCACTGAAGGAAAATCATCATCACTCGAGACATTCTGGTGTAGCGCGCTGACTATCAGCTCGAGCTCTGCGATCTTCGCCCATAAACTACAGCTAAAGGTAGGCAGTTATTTGTTTTTTGGAAAGTAGAGGTTTTGTTCTCGATATATCATTAGATACTCGTGTATTAAGACTTTGAAAGCCTCTTATCAGATGTATGAGAGTTATTCTAAAGCGTTCTCTGCTTTTGCGCATCCGACAGGTGAAATCAAAGCCGGTTATTTCAAATGACTATGAGTAGCGTGCTTGTAGACTCCAGCTGTAATAGGAAACCCTGCAGTTCGTTATACTGTTGGTTTGCTACGGCTATTGAGGATGTTTAGATTATTAAAATATGAATAGAGACGTTTGATACTGTCAACCTTTCAGTTTAGGCATTAGCCTATAGTCAAAAGTGCATCATATTTCGAGATGGATTTAAGTGGTTGCATGCATTTTGCTATTGTATGTCTTTTTGCTTAAGCCATATAGATGTATACTAATGAGTAAGCTGTTAGATTTGCAACTTTCTTTCTCTTGGTTTGTAGCATAATTGTATCAGTAGCACACTGGCGTGCAGATGCTTACAGTACAGATAGCCTATGTGGTACTTTCATGGCACTTGTGGTGCTTGAAGCATATTGTGCTTATGAAAAGCATGCCCTTGGTAGCCCTTGACATCCTTACCACCAACATTAGACTTGAAGATATGCTAATTTTCCTCTTCAGGATTGATCTCTTGTGTTTTTTTGGAGTGCTTGGCTTGCTCTTGGGTTCTCATTGAACCCCAGGCTGTATGGTCTTAAAAATAAAGGTTTCAGTTTGAAGAAAAAAGGGTTGTAGAGCAAGCCAGTGCAGTGCAGTTAAATTGCACAGCATACTTTCTATTCTCTAGTTGTTTAGAACATATATATGCACTGCAGTGGCATGTGGTCTTTCGAAACAAGGAGGAAAGTCCCTTTTGTAAATTCATGTTTCACTTCCATTTGATGGTGAAATGATTTCCAGGTTAATTGCATATGGAACCATATTTATATTAGTATGTTATATTATAAATAATAACCTTACACACAAGTGGATGTAATTTTAGGGTCATTTTGATTTGAACGTGACCAAAATTAAAGATGCCGGTAAGTTGTTAACTTTGTAATTAGTTTGTTCATTTTTACCAGTTTGATACATTCTTGCACACATTTTTTGAACATCTTAGGACATTATTGTGTTGACAGAGTGATTACAGTTTTTTACAATCGCTATGACAATTTTTTCAATACTTTTAACTAGGGATGTCCCGATACCACTTTTTCACTTCCGATACCGATACCGATGCCGCAGCTTTGGCTATTTGCGATACCGATATTAATCCGATATTTTTATTTTATTCTATTTTATTCTTGAACTAATACTAGGCCTAATAAAATATAGGGAAGCACTTTGCTCAATTAGCAACCTAAAAACATCTCACTCAAATGGAGAACAAATACTTCTCCAGTATATAGTCCACAACAACAGATGATTATGAAAGACTGCCACCCTTTATTCAAACAGGACAAAATACAGGCAGGCAGGCTACTTCAGTAGGCTACTTAAAGCTACCAACAGGTTTAAAGTTAATCATTTAAAATTAAAAAGCTTTAAAATTACCCATTGATCCGTGTGCTTTTGCGTCCATTCGTTTTTCCTTTTTTACCCGTAAAACGAAAAATTAACGGTTGTATTTTTAAAACGCAAAGTTGAACACCAACATTTTAATTTGAACTGTATGCACACCAAAAGCTGCGCAAAAAATAAATATTGACGTAAGTTATATATAAATAAGTTATTTTCTGTATGACCAGAAATGAGTATTTTAAGTTGTTTCCACTGTTGAAAGGAAACCGGAAGTGTTCGCGCCCGCGCTCCGTCCATGCAGTGTGCGCTCCACACTCTGCACACACACTTGCTATGCGTCAAAATCTTGTGTAGCATACAGTTTACAGCCTACGGTTTATAAACTGAGGAGACAGATTGCAAAACCGTGTTTATAGTACACCGAAGGTAGTGGGATGGAGTGTCTGTTGTGAGTTTAGAGGGCACGTCAGCCAGAGATGTGTGTGTGTGTGTGTGTGTGTGTGTGTGTGTGTGTGAGTGAGTGAGTGAGACAGACTACTGCCTGCTGAACAGAGGGTCGCCGGAAGAAGGATCTGAAGTGCCGGTGTTTCGGCTACAAAAACCCGCCGAACTGATCCGAAACCAGCCCAATGTTTATCCACCCGCCCAAACCCATTTTTTGCCCGCAAAATAGATGGCAAAACCGCCCAATATGCTCGGCTTAATGTCGCAGCAAGGGAAATGCTATATTCAAGCATTGTTGGATAGGTATCGGATCATATTTTTTCTCCCCTCCGATCTCCGATCTAGCGTTCTGGGCCAGTATCGGCACGATACCGATGCTGTGGATCGGATCGGGACATCCCTACTTTTAACACATTTCCTAAACTCTTAACACATTTAGCACTACATCCATCTGTGTGTTTATTGACAAATTTCTTGTTGCTTTAACACAAAATGCATACAATTTACTGAAATTTAAAATGCTTGAACTTCTTTTACACACAAGCTCAAACAAGACCAAAACTATGGATTTTTACTGGCAAATTTACCAATGCTTTAACACTGTATGTCAGAACAGATAACACCATGTTCTAAACCTAACCTTACAGGCTAAAATCAAGGTAAACAGCTGTTTATATTGTGAATTGAAACACAAATATATCCCCTCTTTTTATTCTATTGTTACTGAGAAACAGCTGATTGAATTATGCAAATATATAAATTTATTTTTATTTATTTTATTTATTGGAGCAATTCTGTCTCTGTCTTCATTTTTTTCATTACAGTAACCGTACATTCTATAAAGCACTCTGAGATGGGTCTTTTTTTATTGAATTTCTGCAGCAAAAGACCTAAACCCAACAAAACAAAAATGTAGAGAGGCTACAAAAGAAACTGCAGTGCAAAACACAATCTATGATCAATACAATATACTGTCTGTTGTATAAGTAGTATATAATACTAGTGTATTATTGTATTTTGGAAATTAGTGTTGGAGTTTAGTTTACAATGTGTGATTTTGAGCATGAAATTAACTGTTTTGCCAATTGTGTGTTGTAGGTGTGTTGGTGCGTTAAAAGTTTAGGAAATGTCTTAAATGTATTGAAAAAATTGTCATAGCGCTTGTAAAAAACTGTAATAACCAAGCCATTCATAGTCTCACGTGACATTTCACTTGTATCTTTAAACTATAACTAGTGCTGACACTGTTGTACAGTGTTAATTCATCAAAAAATATATTTTCACATTTATTGATCCCATATTTGCTAATATTTTGTTTTGTATTTGTTGTCAATTATTTTCTCATCTGATTCTTTTTGAGAAGGCAGTCACCTTTAAGAAATAAACCCTAAAATACTGGTATTTTCAATAACCTAGGAACTAGTACGCTGATCGAAAGAACCTAAACCTGATATACTGTAACATCAAAAACCATTGTAGAACCTTGATTTTTGAAGTTTAGTTGTACAAAACCCTTTTACATAAGATGTAAGCTCTGTGAACTCTTTAAGCAGGCTCTTCAATGTAAAACATATTGAATGCAGCTCTCACAGTCGAATTTTGATGTGATTATCAAGCCTTGCCGTCTATTATGAAAATCAGATTCTTTCTAAATCTGTATCATGACAGCAAGATAAGTTACTCTACTCTACTGTAAGGAAAACAATTAAAGTTGCATTAGAGACAGAAGGCAGCCTCGTGTGCTTTGAGATTTCACGAGTGAATTCAGTGAATTAGGACAATGATTGGTTTCTTCTCCGGTCCACAGTAAAGAGTGTGGAAAAGCCAGATAAGAAATGAGTTGGATGTTCCTCCACTGAGACAGTGGGTGTGATTTGCTTCTAATGAGCGGTGGCAGAGGAGTGAATATTGTGTTCATCTGAGCTTGTGAGAACACTGTAGTTAGCTGGTTTTCTATTAGATATTTTTAAAATCCCACTACCAGAAACAAAAGGGCTCATTTGTTTCATATTCAAATCTTGTTTATGTACGATATCCAGTAGGGCTAGCTATCATCATCATTATTATGCAACAGTTAATCTGATCAGTTTGGGTAGGTCACACATTTCTGTGTTTGTTTCCTGGACAATTTAACTGCAACAGTGTTTGTAACTAGTTATTACCCAGTTACAATAAGTAGCCTACATAGTTGTCACGGTTTGTAGTAGGAATGAACACGAAGACGATAATGAAGGATCAGACGTATTTTAATATAACTCTCAGGTAAACAGGAACAGGATATTTTCTACAAAGCGTTAGATGAGGCAAGACAAACTGAACAGAAACAGAGAGAACTTAAATACTAGTGATAACGTGTGAACACAGCTGAACTTAATGACTAATCAATAAATAACCATGACAATAAACTAAGGGAAGGGTGCAAACTGAAATCAAAGTCCAAACAATGTATGTGTGTGAGAATAGAATGTTCATGCAAAACAGTACTGTAAAATAATGTGCTAACTAATTTCAATGAACTTTTTTAGTAACACAGTTCAATGTTTCAGAGCTCATAAGAAGTTCTAATTGACATTGTCAACCTCTTAAAATGATGGGTTTTAGATGTTTCTCTTTGAGTTTGATGAACAAGAACTAAAATACCCATTTACGTCAAATTTGAATGGAAAATGGATTAAATGATCAACTGTTGTTCATGTTTATGTTGATGTTTGTGTCTTATCTGAGTTCAAACTAGGACTCCTTCATGGAATAAAGGCTATTTATTTGCCAAATTTGGCAAATTGAGGCCACTGTGAGGAAATCTAGGGCAAATTCCTCTCACCATCAACACAGAAATAGAACACTGCAAGTGGACAATGCAGCCCGGCACCATTACAATGAGAGGTATTCTGTGCTTATCAGATGCCTGCCACCCAATAAACTTATTTTCTTTATGTGAGGATCAAATACTGCTGCTTGTTGAAGAGAGGTGTGCTGTTCTATAAGCATTCAGATTTATGAGTTTAACTGGAGGGTGATTAAATGTGAAAGAGGCATATCTATAAGGACTGGAATAATATAATAATAATATAATATAACACCTTAGCAACCACCCACAACAGCCTAGTTCTGTGTTAGCAGGTTTTGCAGTCAAGCACCAAATATCTGTTTTTTTATACTCTTTGAAGACCACTTTAAATTGATGTGTGATAAGACCTTTTTCTTATTCATACTATACTTAATTCAAAGGTTGCAAAAACAATTCAGATTTCATTTTGTGTGGGAGATAACCTCTGTGGCTGAGCGCAGTGCTAACTGATTTTCACTGTGGATACGAACCATCACTGGCAGAGATGAAACCTACAGTGAGGCCTCTCATCTCCAAGTGTGATGCCATATTCACTCAGACATACAAATTCAATTGAGGAACACCTGCGCCCTAAGCTAAAAAAATGTGCTGCATCTCGCTTTTCATTTTCATGCGAGCTTAATGCAAGCGGTAAAGTTTTCGAAAGCAGAACGACACTAAATAAATAAATAAATGAATGAATGAGGGTGGCACGTCTGAAAAGAAGCACAGATACAGTATGATGTGAATTCGAGTGAAAGGGAATTTAAGGAGGAGGAAAAGTTATTCAGACTGAGCTTTTTAGTCTGGTTTGCAGATGCAACATAACTGGAAATGTCACAGAGTTGACATTTGCAAACGTTGCAAACTTATTTGGTTTGGTAACAAACAGTATCAGTTCTAAACCATTTTTTCTCAAGGATTAAGTATCAAAGGGTCAATTGTTTAATCCAAAAATGAACATTCTGTCATTACTTGCCCTCATGTTGCTCCAATAAACCTGTATGACTGACTGACTTCTGTAAAACACAAAATAAGAAATTCCAGAATTTTCACATTGCTCTTTTCTATACTTAAAGTTGACATATAGTTGTCTCTGAAAAAAGTACAACTGTTTGTTTTTATTGCCTTGAAATCATCTGCAATGCATCTTCTTGACACACAAAGTTTGAATATGTGTATTCATGAATGAGATTTAAGAGAAGTAAAGCTTTATTTATACAGCGCTTTTTAAAACAATGTTTACAAAGTGCTTTACAGAAAGCAGTCATACAATAATGTAAACAGTAACAACACAATTAGACCATTTATTTTTTTATAAAATTATTAAAAATATATACACTTTTTATTGTGCATTTTTATGATTGACAGCCCCTGAACACTGCTTTCATTTTTCTTTAAAATTTTGCTTTTCACAAAGTGCAACAATTTGTTTTTTTTTTTGTGAACTCCTTTAAAGGGTTAGTTCGCCCATTTAAGACATGAAGTTGTATGCAATCCTTACCAGCACTATAGTGCATACACACTGACCCACTCTGTTGTCACCTCCCTGGTCAGAGTTCTGGCCGCTGGAAGTTTTTCAATAAAGTACTCCCGGTTATTTTCCAGGGCCACAAAACTGTGCGTTTTTACGTGAAAAAATGATTTGCGTTTCAAAGCTTGATTAATTTACTACACAAAAAACACGCCGGTCAAAATTCATACCTCAGTTTTAATCGGCACTATTTTCTATCCATTTCTATCAATCCGCGCTGCTGTCAACGTCAACAGTGCGCACGTTCCGATCAGCTGTTGATAGCGCGACTCGCTGACAACATGTCTGACTGCGAAACTTCTGATGATGAAACCAATTTTAGCACAATGTCAGACGGATCAGATGATTAAAGTAATTTTAGCACAACGACAATGTTATTGATTGCAACACAAAACCTCAATTGTGTGTGTGTTCAATCAAATAGTTTTCACAGCAAATTGTACCAATATCCCTATAGCCTATACTGTTTTTATATTAGACATCTTTTCACGTGTTTTATAATGGAGTCTAAACAACAGCTTGTTTACCGTAGGCCTACAGTTTAGACATGGGATCATAAAGTTAGTAAATAGAGCTTACCCGTGGTACTGGTACAGCAAAACTCTTTAATTTTCCTTTTCCTACTTGGTTGGGGATGTAATCGTCTTCGCTGAAGTGAGCACTACACACACGAAAATCCTTTATTCTGGATATTTTAGCTCCCGCAGAGTAGCCGATGGCAACCAGCCAAAGCTGTCTCATAATTATATTCGAAACAGGAAAACGATATCTGAACTTTGATCCCGGCACATCCTTGTGGTCACAGCCTGGGAATTTACAAGTTCGCACCATTGTTAATTTAATACTTTTTACGTCGTTGTCAATCATTTGTGTAAACACTATGGAACAGCTGATCGGAACGTGCGCACTGTTGACGTTGACAGCAGCTCGGATTGATAGAAATGGATAGAAAATAGTGCCGATTAAAACTGAGGTGTGAATTTTGACCGGCGTGTTTTTTGTGTGGTAAATTAATCAAGCTTTGAAACGCAAATCATTTTTTCACGTAAAAACGCACAGTTGTGTGGCCCCGGAAAATAACCGGGAGTACTTTATTGAAAAACTTCCAGCGGCCAGAAGTCTGACCAGGGAGGTGACAACAGAGTGGGTCAGTGTGTATGCACTATAGTGCTGGTAAGGATTGCATACAACTTCATGTCTTAAATGGGCGAACTAACCCTTTAATATTTGTAACACCTTGGACCTACGCTATAATTAAGCCGTTTAATAAATGTAGCTCATTCTAGTACATGATCATACGATGTAAGCTTCTGTTGTCAATGATGCATACATTGCTCACAGTGAGACTTGAAGCCACTTGAAGTGAGGCTTGAAGCCACTATCTCTGAGATCCACTTATATTATTTTTTATTAAACTATTTTCTATGAAGGAAAGGGCAGCGCCTGTGTGTTGGTGTGTAGCCTATTCTGTGGTTTTGAATGTGGGTGTGAATGAGATCAATTCTGTCTGTTGAGCATTGGGGGAGGGGAGTATCGGGTAGCCGTAGTAAAGATGCGGTGATTATTGTGATGGAGGATCTCCCACATACCTTATTTAACAGGCTGGTTGTCATTGGAGTTGCTCAGTCACCATCACTTGCACCAAAAGGAGAATTAATATTATGAGGTAATACTGAAGGACAAACCCGAGGAGGTCAATCTTATCAGACATGTTCAGGGTTTCCTTTATCCATCCTTTTCCAAGAGGCAAACAGAATGCATCAAAAACACCAGGATGGTACATTTTGCAAATGCCTAAGGCAGTAGGAAAGCACAGTTTCTGTACGATTCATCTAGCATTAGATGTTGTTTGATTAGATGTCTTTTTTGGATCCTGAAGCACTGGATCGTTAGTTAATAATCTTTTATCATTCAGAAAAAGTAGCCTTTGGCTGTTTGTTTGTGGTAATATAATCTCTGGCATGCACGAATTGTATTTCAGAGAGGTAGAGAATCACTGTTCCTTTTTAGTTTGGAGTTAATGTGAAATTAAAATATGCTGTTTAAAAAAAAAACAAATATTTGACAACCAAATATTTATTTATTTACTTACATGTCTGTCTGTCTGTCTGTCTGTCTGTCTGTCTATCTAACTTCTTTCTGGTTATTGAATGCACATTAGTCACTATTATCCACACAATTCTCGATAAATTCTCCCTGAATATATATTTTTCTCTTAAGATCCTATTTCATTCAGACAATTTACTTTATATTAGACTTTATATCTCACAGTGCACCTTTATATCCCACAATGCAACTTTATTAATTGTAATTTCAATCATTTCTATCTCCCAATGACTTTTTAGCCCATAGTGTAATTTTAAATCGGACAACATGACTTTCTTATTTTAAACTTTTAATCTTTTATATATTTTACTCGGAGGCAGAAACTGACCATACTGTGCCTGGCAACAATATATAAAACATCCAATTTGCCCAGGGTGACAAAACCTAGATGGTAACTTTAATAACGTCATACCTTTGCATCATTATTCATGTGTAACATAATCAAATTAGCTTATATATAGGAAGTTAAGAGATCAGCATCTTTTTAGTATAACATCACAGGCTTTGAGGCAAAATAACGCCAGAAGTAACATTCCCTGCAGGTTGCCCATCCCCCAGCATGCCTGTGGTCATAGTCTGATTAATGGTCCTATCTCTTTCACAAATCTCCACTTCCATCGTTGCACTTTAAATCTTATTCATGAGAATGGACGTATCAGTTAAACAACAGGAGATACGCTTTTGAACTTTTCAAGACGTATATCGTACTGCACTGCAGGGTGCCGCATTAAAAAATCATGCTCGTATATGTCCCATAACATGGTGTGAAATATAGCATGCTCATGATATCTATGATATAATGTTTCCTGTGATAGTGATATAAAATACGAAGCATGTGACACTGATGGAATTTATACGAGCCATTATTCAAATCAGCAATAACCAAGCTGTGAAGGCAGTGGATCAGGATTATATAAATAAAGACAAAAAAAAAAAAAAAATGATGAATGGGCTTGGACTGCTTATGAAATAGCGACATCTTTGTCTCTGGGGTTCTCATAAAGGAGGTTGTGTTTCAGGGTATGGGCAAGCTTGGAAAGGCACCGCAAAGATGGAGTGGAGGGAAAGAAAGGATGCTAGAAAGAAAGGATGAAGGAGGATAAATGTGACAGCCATGGGGACCTAAAAGTTCATGGCAGTGAAAAGGCTTATTGTGTCCAGGGACGTGATATGAAACATGTAGTGGTTTGCTTTTGCGCCAATCTGTCCCTCTCGCTATGTAAACAAGGATGTACCAGTCACAGAACCTGCAAGAAGACCTTTATAGAAGAAACATTTAGCTGTTGTGTTAACAAGGTCCTTTATTAATTTTAACAGGATTGTTCGCTCAAATATGAACATTCTGTCAAATCCTTCCTAACCTGTATAATTTTTTTCTTCTGTGGAACACAAATGGAGATTTACTGTTGCACTACTAATTACTAATTGAGCATTCAACATAACTTCACCTTGAACTATGTATTTATGGGAGCTAAACTAAATGACACTGCCATGCATGTCAGGTTTCAATCAGTTTCATTCAAAATAATTATGTCAATTGTTATAGTTTGTTGTAAGTATTTGTATTGCCCCTTATACATGTTCGGTAGCACTTTACTTGAAGCCTTTATATAATGTATTTTAAAAGTATTTTTCAATGCACAACGTATGCCTGGTAATGCTCCCTATAATGTACTGTACTGATTGCATTAGTCTCATTATTAAGTGTGACCACAGTTAAAATAAATACAAATCTATCACTGTTACATCACTGTTCAGAAATTATAATATATTAAAACACATGACAAACAACCAATTTCAGAAGTAACAAGGAATTTGCTAGGAATCTTTTAAACATGCATAATGAATACCTTTATAACACATTATACAGGCTTCAAATAAAAGTATTTTGCTTAATACCTACATTTTTGCATTTGGCAGACGTTTTTATTTAAAGCGTCTTTTATTGCATCCAAGGTACACATTTGATCAGTTCTTGCTTTACCTGGGAATCGAACCCTTGAATTCGTTGGTGCCATGCTCTACTGTTTGAGCTACAAGAAGGAATATACTAATCATTTTATTATTTAGGCACTGTATTTCAGTGGAAATGTAATTCATTAGTTACATGAGGGAAAATAACAACAAGCAACCTATTTTAAGAAAGACCTTATGAATGGCTGGTGCAAAATGGACAAAAAATCACCATAAAAGCAGTTAATACAACTCAGAATCTATATTATTTTTTAAAGACAAATGATAGCCTTTAAGTAAATAAAAAAGCAATTATTGACTGAATCGTGTTTACTATTCACTATAACTGCTCATGCTGCTCTTTTCATATTCTGTTTTACTCCTTTTGTATCCTACTTAAAAAAGAAAGTCATACAGGTTTGGAACGACATCGGGGTGAGTAAATAATTATCATATTTTCATATTTTAAACAAATTATCCCTTTAGCATGAGTTTTAACATCAACAGAAGGGTCAAAACGTTAAATAATTTAAGCAAGTTCTTTTGGGTCATTAACTTGCTTTATTGTCTGAGTTCAACCTTCATGCCAAGGCTAAGGACTTCAGATTGTCTTGCATCACGTTGTAAATCAGTCCTAATGGGTATGAACTCCATATGTGCACACATAAACAAAAACAAAACCAGCAGGTGCAGTCCCCATGTGAATGAGGCCATTTCTGCCTTCTCTAATGCCCACTTCAATTTGTTTAGCATGCATGCACACAACGGTCTATACAATATATCCAACACCAAAACCATGTCTATCAGAATGACAGAGTGTGAGACCCATATATAACAGCCCCATTGGGACCCATTACATTGTAGGTGCTATAAGGATACACACAAGTGGGAGAAAAAAACCCCACTTCACATACTGCTAATATATGTGCATGCCCTGCATAGAGAGAAGATGTTTACTGGCTGAGAGCGGTAAAATACCATTAGCCGGGCATCAAAGGGTTGATGAGCATTGATTAGAAAAGAAGCATAGAGGGCATAATAAATGGCTTGCAAAATGAACTTCACTCTCTGTCAGTCTCTCTATGTGCACTTAAACCTTTAAAACACAGTTGCAAAGAAAAGCATGTTTAGGTAATTACATTTAGCCTTTTATACTTGAAGTGTTGCACAAATCTCAACATATGGCCAAAGTTTGTGCGGAAATGTAATTGGATTTAACCAAACACAAATCGAATTAGCTGGTTCAATTATCTAAATAATTATATTTGAGTCATTCACTCATTGTAGATGTGAAAAGAACTTGCATCAGTCTTCAAAACAATGTGTAACTAACTTCTGCTTCCTTACATTTAAAGTTGCAGTAGGGAGTTTTGAGAAAATGTTGACTTAGCCTGAAAATTTGAACAAGCACAACTTACAGGTCCAACCCCCTTGCTCTCTGCTGCGCTACAGCCCTCCCTCCACAGCTCCTCCCCCACAGCGGAGCCTGCCGTGAACGCGCAGGCTAGTAAACAGGACCACCGATGACAGCGGATTATAAACAGTTATGTAACATTCACTAATAGGGACGAAACATCAACAATATGCTTTACATTGACTATGGCCTGCCCATACTTTGACTACAAACTTGGTCCTCAAATCATTATCTATTTTGCAAGACATGTCACTTTATAACGTTGCACTCTTTCTATAAGTTATAAATAGCTAGTAAAATAACGTTAAAGGATTAGTTCACTTTTAAAAAAACTTTTGCTGATAATTTACTCACCCCCATGTCATCCAAGATGTCCATGTCTTTCTTTCTTCAGTCGAAAAGAAATTAAGGTTTTTGATGAAAACATTCCAGGCTTTTTCTCCATATAATGTACTTCAATAAGACACAAACGTTTCAAGGACCAAATGACAGTTTCAGTGCAGCTTCAAAGGGCTTTAAACGATACCAGACGATGAATAAGGGTCTTATCTAGCGAAACGATCGGTCATTTCAAAAATAAATACAAAACTTTAAGTTTTATAAGCACAAATGCTCGCCTTGCTCTGTTCTGTGATGCACGTTCGTGATCCTGTTCGAACTTGTTCATCAAAATGAACAAATCTTTTTTCGAGTCATTTCGTTCGTTGAATGAACGAAATGACTCCGAAAAAGACTCGTTCAAAATGAACAAATCTTTTTGCGAGTCATTTCGTTCGTTGAATGAACGAAATGACTCGAAAAAAGATTCGTTCATTTGGATGAACGCGTTCGAACAGGAGAGTCACGAACGACGGTACGCGCTCGCGCTGTGCAAGAGAGGGGTGATCAGCGCGTACACGAGCGTGATTGACACTGCTAAGACATTCCTCCTGGCTCTGATTGGTTGTTTCTGACCGGGAGCGGTGTATTTCTGCAAATGGCAATAGGACCACAGGGAGGAGCCAGAGGAGCTTGATTTTTTCCACAGATTATATGTCTCATATTCTACTGTCAGGACATAATGACAGTTTTAACAAATATTTGTTTACAAAAGCTACCTACTGGAGCTTTAAATATGAAAAACAATTCTGCATTCTGTTTTTTTACCTCAATTGAAATTCATTTCATCATTTAGGAATTCAAAAGGCATTCTTAATGTGATTGATTTCTCTGGACATTTACTGTGTTACTCCTGGTTTGCGGAAGAATAAGGCCATCTTTGTGTCTGTCTTTGGCACTGTGTGCACCTAATCATGCTTAGGGCCAGAAGCACAGCGATATTCAAGATCTCAATGTTCACATCCTGCAGGAAAAGCAACTGTTGTACCAGAACGCTGCCAAACCTATAATTCAACACTTCAAAATCCATGTCCCTTCCTGACCCCGCTGAGAGCCCATAGCCCTGTGACCTCATTACATTTTCTTCTGCAGGTCCTGGGGAAATCTGTTCAATTCAAGCCAGACTCTAATTTGTTCAATTTATCGTTGTATTTAGAGAGAATACAGATGTGCTGTTAGTTCCCATAAAGGTGATTGGTCACTGATTTGGGAAGCGTTGGGAAATGAGGAAACTAGGAAACTGGATTCTTGGATAACAAGCTTTTGCATTCAGTTAATTGTGATGAAAATGCTATTATTACTTTAGTTTCTACACCCCATTCCTGAATAGCTCTACTGGAACATGGTGCTAGCTTGATTTCAACACACAAACTGATAAAATGTATATTTTGAATGCTCTTGGGCAAAAGCATCTGCAAAGTGCATAAATGTAAATCTCAGAAGTTTAAACCTGCTGCATTAACGTTATTGCAAATTCATACCTCTGGTGTTGGTATAGCATTTGATTTGACTTTATTTGAAATATCTATTTACTGTGGTTAGTGACAATTGCTGCATGGCAGATTTAGAAACATTAACTACCATGAAATAGCATAAGTGATGGTAATTTCAGTTTAATTGTTTTAACTAATTACAGACAGGCAGGTTGCATTAGAGGAGTGTTTGCGTAGCTCAAACAAAGTCTACTAATGCAAGATGTTCACATTTTACATAACTGTGCAGTTGCTAACGTTGCAGTAGTGCAGTAGTGCTTTCAAACGATACAAATAGAGACAATGATTTGTAAGCAGAACAATTATATACCTCAGCTTTTTTACTTCGAAATTCAATTTTGTTTGCAAAGCCTTATAAGAAAAAAAAACATGCTTTGGTAAATTAATTATGAGATAAAAATAAATAATTATGACATAAATCATAATTGATATGACATAAAAAAAGTTGTATGTGGCAAAAAATAGTATGACATAATTGACACAATTAGTAATTATGCATTTTTCCCCTTATAATTATGACTTAATATGTCATCATTTTGCCTTTTTATGTCACAATTACAACTTAGTATGTCATAATAATGATTTACCAAAGCAGTTTTTCCCCCTTATGTGGTGGAAACAGGCTTCCATAGGTTGTGTTCTTATGGAATAATGTTGTGCTTGGCTCATTTCTTGAATATTTACAGTACATGCACACTTTTACTTTTATGTACTTCTTTTGTAAACATGACTTTGAAGTGCATTTGCTCCAAATGTGAAAACTTTGAAGGTTTAAAAAAAAAAAAACTGATTTCATTTAATTTACACATTCTATGTAAGTTGAAAATCTCAAGACACTTCAATCTGTTTATGCTCAAGACATGTTAAAAAATATAAAAACAGTTCACAGTTACATTTTATGTTACATATCCTGGTAAATAATTAACCTACTTTATAATTAATAAAATAGACACAATGGTAATGAAATCAAAAGGAAATTAGATGTTTCAGCATAGTTGCTTAAAAACAGAAACTAAGCTCTTCACATGCTGATTGCCAAGTCTTGTTTGTTGTTGTGTTGTTTGCTAGTAGGCCAGTAGTTTCTACTTGACTGTTGTATTCAAGCTCATTAGTAAAGTTGTTATATACTGTATGTGTGAACAGCCCTTAATAGTCAGATTTACATGTGAATGAGCATCTTTGTATGGTTGTTTTAAGACTAATTTGGTTATCACTTTCAGACCAAGAGAAGCACGGAATGACAAAAAGAAGAGTTATTATTTGGATTCACTGGTTGGCTGTCCTTGACAAAAAGAATTTCAAGCAAAGCATCTCATAATTAGCCCTAATTAGTACATACTGATCATTTTTTGCCATTCTGCAATTTATCTTTTTTTATAATTCAGCTCTGAAGTAAAGACTATTACCTGTGTCTCGAGCAGGTTTCTGCGCTCT
The DNA here is from genome assembly GCA_026230005.1 of Gila orcuttii. Taxonomy (NCBI): domain Eukaryota; kingdom Metazoa; phylum Chordata; class Actinopteri; order Cypriniformes; family Leuciscidae; genus Gila; species Gila orcuttii. The sequence continues at coordinate 40,719,915 of JAPDVR010000011.1, forward strand.
GCTAATTATCTAGCTGGGAAAACAAGCGTGAATGCGTCACTGTCAGTGCCGAAGCTCCTCAGAGACCTGCTGTTATATGACTCACCTCAAATATGGCTGCCAAAGTGGTTTCACTTCTTTGTCAATCATTGTACCGGCTGACATGGATGAAAAGAGACACGAACAAAGCAGTTTTGCACACTCCTTTTTTGCTAATGATGTTTGAGGAGAATGGCTATGTTAGCTTTCAACACAGTCTTTTTCTATATGTCCGTGTGTCTACATGCACAGAGAGGTTTTGTGTAAATGCTAAATGCCTATGACAGCATAACAATAGGCGTTTCGTCAACATCATTTGCATAGATTGTTCAGATCAAAAAAAGGTCTTTTGTGTAGCTGACAAGCATTATTATAACCGTCTATTTATATATTTACAACATAGTTGTTCGTTTTAAATTTTTTTTCCATAATTACAAACTGACTCCTGCATTGCTTAGCCTGTTGTAAAGTACATTTCAAATGGTTGGCAAAGATTATCTGAACCCGCCCTCATTTAGAAATGTCACAGATCCAGAACTGTCAACAAATCCAGTGGTAAATTGCACGATGCAGGTGTTTCTCCTACACCCGAGGTCTGTTAAATGCGACCCTTGTGGTGATCTGGCAGCATGTGGTGGTAATTGGACGATGGGGCTGTCCATCATACAAATGGGGTCGAGAATCAAAAAAGCCCTGCCTACATTTTCACAGGCCATCAGCTATGATTGACACGTTGAGCTCTGCTGTGCTAGAACAGCCCTGAGCGGTTTGTATCTGATTCATTACATCCACTAACTAAATCTTTCAAGACTGCTGTGTTTGTAGTTGTTTTCGCTACTCTTTAATGTATTATTTTCCATTGACTGCAGCTAAGCCGGTTACTATGGGCAACCTGTGTCACATGGGACCCTTGATAGAACTACTAGCGTGTGAGGTGCCTGTGGCGTAAATACGCAGTTTCTCCTCACGTGCACACAACAGAAGGAGAGGAACACTATTTCATCTGGCTAGTACCATGAGACAGAATTCATGCAGTGTGTATTGTTTTGATAAGCAATTATTTAGCCTTTCAACGCTAGCGATAAAAGCTGCATCTAATTTGCTGAGCTGGTTTGGCATATTTTTTAAAGAAAAATGAAAATTCTTTCATCTTATATTTACTCTCATGTTGTTCCTAACCTGATGACTTTCATGCAAGCTAATAGGGAAAATTATGCACTGTAAAAAACTATTTTTGGAAGTTGTAGATAAAACAAAGATTATTGAAGTACATTTTACTTGACAATACTATTTTTAGTCTTTCTACTTCAAAATTTCAAAGAAATTGCCATTTCTTTGTAATTATTTGTGAAATTTCCTAGCAATTTCTGAGTGATTATTTTTTTTTTTTACAGTGTAGAAACTGTGCTGGTCACTCATTTCCAAGTATATAAAATAAGGACCGGAGCTTTTCAGCTTCAAAAAACGATGCACAATCTCCATAAAAGTAGTTAATATGACATGTGCGCTATTTTCCAAGTCTTCTGAAGTCATAGACCTGTGATAGACTGACGGAAATTTGCATCGTAATTCACTGAAAATCTTCCCTTCTACTGTAGCTGTTAACCTCTGCGATTGGATCATCAAGTCATTGAGAACTAGTAACCAGATCAGTCAGGTTCCTGAACGAATCATGCAAACTGAATCATTTTATGAATTGGATCAGTGATTCGACATTGCTACTTTTCTCATGAACAAGCCAAGAAGAGAAATTTTAATCTTTAACCTTTTAATCTCATGGATTCAGCCGATTAAGAACATATGGATTAATTTTATGGAACTATTGCATCCTTTATATTAAGCCTTAAGCACCTATAGTGAAAAGAAAGAAAGGACTGGAAGTCGAAGGAGTAAGGAGAATAAGGGCACATACTCATATTCATCTCCCGCTGATCTATATCTAATCTTATTATCATTGTACAATGGCACCCTAGATAATGTCACTTTTGTTTGACAACGATAGAAAAACAATCCCACTCCCATGTCCCTTTCCCGCCACCTGTGGCATGAGAGGGTTTGAGCTCTGGTGTGCCAGCTCATCCATTAAAACTCACATTCCACTAAGTCTTTTATGCCATCTTATAAAGGGCACTCGGGCAAGCTCTTCTCCATTCAATCCCAAGTGCTCAGCATTCCTCTCACTTGACATGAACATCCTTTGCTGGACCCAAATGGCCTTTTATTTGAATTGTGTCTTCAAACAGAAGCTACACTGTTTCGATCTTGTTAGTAACTTTCTCAACCAGCCTAATTTGGAATAGATGTACTTCTACTTGCTTTCCATCAGAGGCGATATTTTCCACAAAAAAAAAAAAAATTATCATTGAAAACCCATTTTACTGCAGCAATCCGACATATCTCCAGGTAGAAATGTTATATTATTATATTAAAAAAGATAGAAAGAAAGATAAATAGCCAGAAAAGACTATTGTTTTGTTTTAGAGCTACATTTTTACTTTTTTTTTTTTTTAAGATAGAGCAATAACCAATTTTCCATTCACATGATGTTATGTAAGTTTTGGCATTCAGCATACAAATGCTGGATGGAAAAAATATGTATACAATATTGCAAAATTTACATGAAATTATTTTATAACAATTTTATTCTGTCAGAAGACGTGCATATGCTACGATAGAAACACATTTACAGAATAAATTCACAGATGTTTATCAGAAAGGTCATTTGATTGAATAATTCTGGATGTATTAGAAAGATACTGATTTTGTAATATCAGTTTTTTTTTATTTTTTTTATTCAATTTGCAGCTTGGATATTTATTATTTAATAAAACGTGCAGAGTAAGTCCAGTAATGTGTATTTAGAAAGACAATTCTGAGTTTGTGTTGAGATATGAATATCAACTAGTTTGCAAGGTGTGAAATCATATAGGCTAGTATATGATTTATGAGCTTATGATATTCTATTAATAACTACCGTACAAGTCTATTAATAATGTAGAATGATACATAATGCATTATCTTAACATAGTTATTGTATTGGCTATAACTGCAGTGTAAATAATAAAATAGTCTTGACGTTGGACATTGCTGTGAGTAATTTAGCATTAGCAGTGGAGTCACGTCACCAAATTGCTTTTGTGCTGTGAAGTGTGGATGAAATACAGTGAGCTTAACCACACCTAGCAGTGAATGCTAACGACAGACTTCACCTTCACTAGACCGGTGAACACAAATATCATCCGTTCGCAGCGCGAAACCACAGTTTTTAGGATACAACAGCTGAAGCAGATTAGCATAGCGGCACCTTGCACATCGGTGTAAAGACGATTATTTTGGTAACACTTTACAATAAGGTTCGTTAGTTAACATTAGTTAACTACATTAGTTAACATGAACTAATAATGAACTACACTTATACAGCATTTATTAATCTTTGTTCATGTTAATTTCAACATTTACTAATACTTTATTAAAATCTTGTTAACATTAGTTCATGCTCTGTGAACTAACATGAACAAACAATGAATAGCTCTATTTCTATTAACTAACGTTAACAAAGATGAACAAATACAGTAACAAATGTATTGCTCATGGTTAGTTAATGTTAGTTAATGCATTAACTAATGAACCTTATTGTAAAGTGTTACCATTATTTTTTAGGTTATCGTTCAATCCTTAATGCATTACCACCATGCTTGTCGACATATTAACCCCACTTCACATATTATCACATACACAGTTTAATCTCAGTTGGTTCAGTTTTAAAACTGCAGGAGATGTGGCATTGCAAATGGATTTGTCTCATCTACTACTGTTCAGAACAAAGTAAATAGGAGTGTGTCAAAAGTGGTAAGATATGATTTTATTTCATGTATTGGTGAACATACGTATTTGTCCACTTGGTCTTGTCCACCCTAAACAGACCGTTAAAGGGGGGGGGGGGGGTGATAACGGTTTGAAAGAACGGTGTCTACCTGGCGTTATCAATGGAAAACAGCTGGTGTGAGGAGATACGCTGGGAATTCATAAAGGTTCCGAGCTTGGCAAGATGATTGCTCTCCACACTGCCAGAAATGAAACCCCTCCTCCCTTGTATTTTTTTTTTTATAGACATGTAATAATAAAGGGCCTGTAAAGGAAATGGAATTTGAGAATGCTGCTGGCAAGATCTGAATGATTTTGGAAAACAATCATATCTTTAGGGAAAATAAGGAAAATAACACATTCTGAGAACAGATGTTCTCAAGAACTGCTCCTTATTAATTACCTGCTTCATGCAATGCCCCACCTTGATTTTTAGGTTGAAAGTTTTTCTGCAAATTGTCATTAATTAAATTAAAGGGCCATATTCAGGAGATTTTTATGCATCAGCTAATAAACACTGAGTGAGTGAAAAATTAACTGGTCTGATCGATTATCTATTTGAAAATGGGAAGAATACTTAATCATGAAAAGTGCACCAGTGACCACAGGGATGAAATCTGTCTCATGTGGCACAAATAGATCACAATCAATACTAGCTGAACACGTAGTCAAAGACGAACAGAGACAGCAAGAAATGCATCCGATGCATGGTGCATCATATGCAGGGACAGTTTCCTGTTTCCTTGGATGCTTGAGTCTTGAATTAAGACAGGCAGCACAATCGGCAACCTTCCTCGCCAAAGTGGGGGTATGCAATCCCAGGGCTACCACGAAGTAGAAACTCTGCAGCCATCATCATTAAAACACCACCAAAGGCCCAGAAACCCTATTGCGTCCTTTCTGCAAGCACTGCAGTTTTATCTGGCTCATTTGAGACCGAGAAGACCATAGCACTATGAATTATCGGCCATGGGATCCTCCTTCACTACCTCTTGGTGGTATCCAGAAACAACCACATGAAGGAAGCATGCCCATCCTATGCAGCAGTTTTTGCCCATTCTCCTCAACCCTACCACCTGTCAGCCATCTATTAGGAGTTTTAGTCTTCATTTGTCTTCATTTGTGGGGAGAGTGGATGGTTTTGTTTACCGTTCAAAATATTACGCGTTTGGACCAGGGAGGAGGGGTGGCCAATGTAGGGTGTGTTTGAGCGGGGGGAAGGGCGCTTTCGCGAGACTCCTAGACTCGCTTCTCCCCCAGACTCCTAATTACTCAGAAACATTCTTCCATCGTCTCCTAGTCAGTGCTGACAACGGTTCAGAATTGAAGATCTTGCATGCCCACAAATGGCATTAACATGTAGATACAAAAATGCTATGTGCATTTATCATGCTGTCGGCAACACTATTGAAAATGGAGTGAGTCAATACGCAAGATGACAATACGCATTAATCAACTCCATTTACCATAGTAAATATACAAAGTTTATATTATATCAAAATATTAGTAATATGAGGCCCATTGATCATTTGCAGAGTGTATTCCCACCAAAGATCCCACTAAAGTTTGCATTGGTTTTATTTGACTGCAATCCAGTATGGGGTGGTGATGGCGCAGTGGATAAAACACATGCCTTTGGTGTGAGAGACCCGGGTTCGAATCCACTGTGAGACACCTATGTGTCCCTGAGCAAGACACTTAACCCCTAGTTGCTCCAGTGGCGTGCGACCTCTGACATATATAGCAATTGTAAGTCGCTTTGGATAAAAGCGTCAGCTAAATGAATAAATGTAAATGTAAATCCAGTAGTTCCTTAGTCACCAGTTCTTTCCTCCCCCATCCAATTGAAACCCACACAATCAATGAGAGGTTGATTTAACACTTGCAGCTCCAGAAACCACGAGAGAGCTTTGGCCTGTCCCGCACTTAGTAATGCCATTGATTGTTACTCTTAGTTTAGCCACTGCTGTCTGGTACGGTTGATCGATTCAAGCAGCCATAGTGCTGTATAGTGAGTGGGTCAGATATTGAGAGGGCAAAGGCAACCTATTAAACAAATTAAAAGTGCTCATATGGATCTCTTCCTTGGCATCTGAAGTATTGAAAAAAAACCTCTTTATTTTGGCCCACTTCGATCAGACCATGTATTCTTCATCAAATGCTTAGATAAGGTACATTGGAGAGTTAAAGTTAACATTTCCACTTGCACACATTCCTTTGGTACATTTCCTGTCTCAGGTTATAATAGATTATTTTCATCGAATAGATGTTCCTTTAATCTTCCTCCACCTGTGCCTGTTTATTTCCCTCATTCACCTTGTGTATTTATACTCCATTCTGTTCTATCCTTTGTCGGTTATTGTTGAATGTCATGCTTGTCTGCATGTTTGGCAACAGTAAACTCTTTGTGAACTATATTCAGTCTTAGTATCTTCCTTCATTGGTGATCTGTGACAGTACTGCACTGCAATGCCAGATTTTTTAACTTATTTTTTAACTGGTTTATACAATTTAAAAAGTACAGTAAGGGAAAATACCAGTGCCAGTACAGTAAGAGAAAATACACCTGTATTAAATATACATTCTCTGAAGTCTTAATATCACTCAATAAAGTGTAATGTCTCAAGTAAATTCAAAGTGTTTTCAAAGATTTCAAAATATCTTAACTGAAAAATTAGACACATAGAACTATTTTACGACACACAAATATATACAACAACTACAACTAATATATATTTTGCAGAGTATACCGTCACTTTATTTCGAAAATAAAAATGTTCCTAAAATTGACAGTTTCCTATACTTCCCTTTCGAGGGAACTCGAACTGCGTCGGTGATGACACTAGGGGAACGCCCTTCAGCGTAGCGCGTCTGAATTTATGAATGAAACCGAATCCAATCCTATTGGCGTTGCGTGATGACGTAGCGTGTGACGGCATAAGCGGATGTATACAAAAGCACGCCGGCACACAGAAATGTCAGCTTTTTGCTATTCAGCAAGCGCTCTGTGTATGTGTGAACAAGTTTGTCCTATTTGGTGTTGTATGTCCTGTTAAAGTATTTTGCAATAATTCTGTGGCTGGGATCTCGCGTTTGCCGAGGCAGCGCGTAGGTTTAAGGTTTGCCTTGCAGTTGCAATACAGAATCTAGTAGCTCGGATCTCGCGTTTGCCGAGGCAGCGCTTAGATTACGAGTGTATTTTGCAATAAGATTCTGTGGCTGGAATCTCGCGTTTGCCGAGGCAGCTCGTAGGTTTAAGGTTTGCCTTGCAGTTGCAATACAGAATCTAGTAGCTCGGATCTCGCGTTTGCCGAGGCAGCGCTTAGATTACGAGTGTATTTTGCAATAAGATTCTGTGGCTGGAATCTCGCGTTTGCCGAGGCAGCGCGTAGGTTTAAGGTTGCCTTGCAGTTGCAATACAGAATCTAGTAGCTCAGATCTCGTGTTTGCCGAGGCAGCATGTAGGTTACGAGTCTACTTTGCAGTTTGCTGTGTGAGTACGAGGCATGAACAGTCAGCTCCTGAGGGTGCTGGCTGTGTTCATTGAGAAATAACTCGCCGCACACGTGCGTTTCGGGTATCTCAGCCTCGCGCCTGTTGACTTTCTTCTCGAGAGATGAAAGCCAAATATATTGTGTACTACTCGAATCTCGCGTTTGTTAAGGCAACGCGTTACGGGTCTGCAATAAAAGAGACACACGCAATCTGATAAATAATACTGTTTAGGTGCGAGGCATTCACAGTCAGCTCCTGAGGGTGCTGGCTGTGTTCATTGAGAAATATCTTGACGCGTACAGCCGTGCGCTGTCAGGTGTTTCAGTCTCGCGCCTGTTGACTTTCTTCTCCAGGGATGAAAGCCAAATTATAACGGCTCGAATCTCGCGTTTGCCGAGGCAGCGTGTAAGTTACGAGATCGTATAATTAAATAAAAAACAGTATTCCAGTGTTATGGCTGCATTTAATTCCAAGGAGTTAAAGTAATTAAAAATTGTATCTGACTTAGAACTTGGTTAGATATTTTAATTCAGCTTACCATCTGAAGGAGAGTATCGCTTCTAGTGGTCCCCCTCAAAAAAAAAAAAAAAAGCTGAGCTTGGGACTCTAGGCGGCGCTCTCGCCCAAAGCGGGAGAAAGGTCCTAACTTGTGTGAGACCTTGGAGGGCTGTCCCCCCCCAAAAGACAGCGATCAAGATCCCCTCTCTCACCGGGCCCTCAGGAAACTGGTGTCAGCATCCCTCTGCTAGTTGCGGTTCGGGACACATCAGTTTCCAGCGAATGCACGCTGCTCTGTCTGCCCCAAGAGCTTGCGGCCAGGCAGCGCTGGCGTCCGCACACCGAGAGTCGTTTTCGATTATTCCCTGCCGGTCTTCCACTTCAGGGTTTCGTGAAGGGCTCTCACAAGACACTTGACACCAGCCCTGAGGGGCTGGTTCCCTTGCTGAATTTTGTGTAGGCATGGCAATGTCTCCCCAGTATTTCTCCATGGGTCCTGCGCACTGTTGAAATTGGATACAGGCTGCAGTTCCGGGTCCGCCCACCGAGGTAAGTATCAACGGGGTGGTTTGGACTGCAGTAGACCCACAGCAGGGTCAAGTGTTAGAACAGGAAGTTCACTCGCTGCTGGAAAAAGGGGCCATAGAGCGTGTTCCCCCACCAGTCAGGGAGTCCGGGTTCTACAGCCGGTACTTCATAGTTCCAAATAAGGATGGAGGGTTGCGTCCAATTTTAGATCTGAGGCATCTGAATCGGTCTCTGAGGAGATTCAGGTTCAAGATGCTCACTATTCCCATCATCGTGAGTCAAATTCAATCCGAGGATTGGTTTGTCACGATATATCTAAAAGACGCCTACTTCCACATCTCCATCCTTCCATCTCACAGGAAGTTTTTGAGGTTTGCTTTCGGGGGCGAAGCTTACCAATATCGGGTTCTTCCGTTCGGCCTAGCACTCTCCCCTCGCACTTTTACCAAGGGTATGGATGCAGCTCTAGCACCCCTGAGGCTCGAGGGCATCAGGGTGCTCAATTATATCGACGACTGGTTAATATTGGCCCAGTCGCGAGAGCTGGCGATTCGGCATCGAGATGTCGTCCTCGCCCGCATCCAGAGCCTGGGGTTGAGACTCAACACGAAGAAGAGCGTGTTGACACCAGCCCAGAGAACCACGTTCCTGGGAGTGGTGTGGGACTCGGTCACGATGCGAGCACAGTTGTCTCCTGCTCGGATCGAGTCTATCCTGACCACAGTGTCCAGGATAAAGCTAGGCCAGGCCGTCACTGTCAAACACTTTCAGAGAGTATTGGGTCTCATGGCAGCAGCGTCCAGCGTGATACCTTCTGGCCTGCTACACATGAGAGCTTTACAGTGGTGGTTGAGAACCAAGGGGTTTTCCCCGAGGGGAAATCCATTCCGCTTGATAAGGGTTACGCGCAGATGCCTTCGTTCCCTATCAATTTGGAAGAAGCCTTGGTTCCTGTCCCAAGGTCCCAAATTGGGAGCGTTATGTCACCTAGTATCTATTTCGACAGACGCCTCCCTCACGGGCTGGGGCGCGGTCATGGACTGCCGCTTTACGAGAGGTCTCTGGCAGGACCATCATTCCTCTTGGCACATATTGCCTAGAAATGTTGGCGGTGTTCCGGGCTCTGAGGAGCTTCCTGCCAGACCTCCATGGTGGCCATGTCCTCGTGAGAACCAACAACATGTCGGTGGTGTCTTATTTGAACCGCAAGGGGGGTCTGAGGTCGCGCCCTCTGTGCAGACTGGCGCATTAGATCCTCCTGTGGTCCCAGCGGAGACTATCGTCTCTCAGGGCGATGTATGTCCCGGGGGACCAGAATCAGGGAGCAGACGTACTGTTGAGGCAGGGGCTGAGGCCCGGGGAATGGAGACTCCACCCCGAGACGGTGGAGTTGATATGCAAGAGGTTCGGCCCAGTGGACGTGGACCTTTTTGCATCTCGAGAGACGACACACTGTCCACTGTGGTTCTCTCTCACGCATCCAGCCCCGCTGGGTTTGGATGCCATCGTGCGGACGTGGCCGAGGCTACGTCTGTACGCTTTTCCCCCGATCGCTCTGCTCCCAGCAGTTCTGGAAAGGGTCCGTCGAGACGGGGTCAGTCTACTCTTAGTAGCCCCATTGTGGCCGGCCCGAGTATGGTTCTCGGACATCATTTCACTCCTGGCAGGCCCGCCATGGCAGATCCCTCTGAGGAGGGACTTGCTATCCCAGGCGGAAGGGTTAGTTCTCCACCCTCGACCCCGAGCTGTGGAAACTGTGGGTCTGGCCCCTGAGGGGGTACAGTGCCTAGAAGCCGGCCTGTCAGCTGGAGTGGTCGAAACCATACTAACTTCCAGAGCTCCCTCCACGAGGAAGTTATACGGCCTTAAGTGGAATGTATTTTCCATTTGGTGCAGAGAGCGTGATTTGGACCCAGTTAACTGCCCAGTGGCTTCAGTACTGGAGTTTCTCCAAGACCGCTTTTCTGCCGGGCTTACCCCGTCCACACTCAAGGTTTATGTAGCTGCCATTGCAGCTTTCCACGCTCCTCTGAGTGATGGTCCTCTGGGGAGGCATCACCTGGTCGTACGCTTCCTCCATGGAACCTGGAGGATGAGACCTGCGACTCGCACCAGGGTTCCCTCTTGGGACCTGGCAGTGGTTCTCGAAGGACTGGCCGAGGCCCCCTTCGAACCATTGGAGTCGGCCGAGGCCAAGAACCTTTCGTTTAAGGTGGTCTTTTTGTTGGCCATTACGTCTCTGAGGAGGGTAGGAGATCTCCAGGCGCTCTCTATTTCCAATGGGTGCTTGGAGTTTGCTCCAGGCAACATTAAGGCCATCTTACATCCCAGGCCCGGCTATTTGCCCAAGGTGTCATCTAATATGGCACCGCCTATGGTTCTGCAGGGATTTCATCCTCCACCTCATGTGACGGCGGATGAGGAGAGACTTCATCTGCTCTGCCCTGTCAGAGCACTTCGGTATTACATCCAGAAGTCCTCCATATGGCGGAAGTTGGACCAGTTGCTGGTGTGTTTTGGGTCGCCCAAGAAGGGGCTTCCCGCTTCTAAGCAGACCATCAGCAACTGGATCGTTCAGACTATTGCCCTGGCCTATCAGGTGCGCAATTTGCCTTCACCTATGGCCGTGAGGGCTCACTCCACCAGAGGCATGGTGCCTCTAGAGCCCTCCTTTCAGGGGTTTCTATCCATGACATATGTGAGGCGGCTGGCTGGGCCACTCCGCACACATTCATGAGGTTTTACAGTCTGGACCTTCCCGGTGCACGAGTGCTTTCGTCCTAAGTTGTGCCTGAAGACAGCTTCACACTAGGATGAGCGGGGCTCGTTGTGGTATAGTGGGTATCTCGTTCCCCTAGTGTCGTCACCGACGCAGTTCGAGTTCCCTCGAAAGGGAACGTCTCGGGTTACGTATGTAACCCTTGTTCCCTGAGAAAGGGAACGAGACACTGCGTCGGTTCGCCACACCTCACCCCGTCTGGAGCACTTGCTTCATAGCAAAAGCTGACATTTCTGTGTGCCGGCGTGCTTTTGTATACATCCGCTTATGCCGTCACACGCTACGTCATCACGCAACGCCAATAGGATTGGATTCGGTTTCATTCATAAATTCAGACGCGCTACGCTGAAGGGCGTTCCCCTAGTGTCGTCACCGACGCAGTGTCCCGTTCCCTTTCTCAGGGAACAAGGGTTACATACGTAACCCGAGACGTTTTTCATAGTGACTACTGCACCTGGGTTTTAAGGGTTATAACCCTCTGAGGTCTGAGGTGTTTTCTGGGTCCTGGAGGTGTTCTGACATGCTCTGACATTTATGCTTATTTCTGTTATTTGTGACATTTTCATGGCTAAAGTCTTATTACATTGTATTCAGCACAAACTCTACTACAGTAATATGTCTGCAGCATGTATATAAAAGTTTGGAGTTTTAAGATAATAATGTTTATGCGTGGTTTGTGAAAAAACAAAAAACAAATGTCACTGAAATATGGTCATAAAACCCATAGTGATTATTTCTTCACAAGACTTCTGAGAATTGTATCACGTAGCCTAGAATATTTGCTCCAAAACTATGTGAAAACCATCCTGCATACTCATTTAGATAAGACAATATATTGATTAAAAATTTGTATGACGTGTTTTGTGTGAGAAAGCTTTATGCGAGGAGGCGTGGATCTCTCATTAATATGAATGCATTTTACACCTGAGAAAGACAAAGACCCTCCCCTAATGGCCCTATCAGGTGCTATCAGGCCCAATTATTATGAGGAGCCTTGCACAAAGAATGAGGAGAAATAAAAAAAAGAATGGCTTTTAGATTGTTTGGATTTATTTACAACACAACATAATCCAAAGATACACAACAAAGGACAAAAATCACATTAGTAAACACACTGATCTAAAGAAAAAGACTTAAACAGTCATACACCTTTGTGCCATTCCTGAAACATAGTAGCCTACATACCTGTCATGTCCAAGGTGTTTGACTTTTCATTTTACCATGTTCATGTACAGAGACTCATGTGAATGTTGAAGTAAGCAGGACTCATCCAGTGGCATCTGGTCCCTTTCTAAAAAAATAAATAAATAAACACCTGTAAACATGTTGATATCAAGACAAACTATAGGGCTGCACGATTCTGGGAATACATTTTAGATTTTTCACTCACACACACACACACACATATATATATATATATATATATATATATATATATATATATATATATATACACACACACACACACACACACACTGCCGTTCAAAAGTTTGGGGTCGGTATGATTTTTAATGTTTTTAAAAGAAGTCACTTATGCTCACAGGCTGCATTTATTTGATTAAAAATACAAAACAAACCCAGTAATATTGTGAAATAATATTTCAATGTAATTCAGCTGTTTTCTATGTAAATATATAGTAAAGTGTAATTTAATCCTGTGATCAAAGCTGAAATTTCAGCATCATTACTGCAGTCTTCAGTGTCACATGATCCTTCAGAAATCAGTATAATATGATGATTTGATGCTCAAGAAACATTTTTCATTATCATCAATGTTGAAAACAGTTATTTACATTTTTATTTCAGGATTCTTTGATGAATAGAAATTTCAAAAGAACAGCATTTATCTGAAAAATAATCTTTTGTAACATTAAACACTACCGTTCAAAACTTTGGGGTCAGTAAGAATTTTTATTTTATTTTTTGGGGGAAATAAATAAAATGGAGCAATACTTTTTTTCATCAAGGAGGAATTAAATTGATAAAAAGTGACAGTAAAGACATTTATAATGTTACAAAAGATTCTATTTCAAATAAATGCTGTTGTTTTTAACTTTATGTTCATCAAATAATTAAAAAAAAAAAGGTACACAACTGTTTTCAACATTGATAATAATCATAAATGTTTCTTGAGCATCACATCATCATATTATACTGATTTCTGAAGGATCATGTGACACTGAAGACTGGAGTAATGATGCTGAAAATTCAGCTTTGATCACAGGAATAAATTACGCTTTTTACTATATATTCACATAGAAAACAGCTGTTTTACATTGAAATATTTCACAATATTACTGGGTTTGTTTTGTATTTTTAATCAAATAAATACAGCCTTGGTGAGCATAAGTGTCTTCTTTTAAAAACATTAAAAATCTTACCGACCCCAAACGTTTTAACGGCAGTGTATATATATGTATATGTATTTTGTAAATATATATACGAACACCTAGTTCTCTTACGAGAGGTTCTCTCGTATTGCGTAAGTTAGCTTACGCTACGGGAAAGATTCATCTTCTCGAGATATTGCAGCCAAAAAATTATCCTTAATTTTGTATTCATTGTCAACGCAGTGCAGCAGCTAGCAGACCTAGAGCAGGCTGTCTAGCGTGCTCATAGGCTGCCCTGCGGGAACTGCAGCTGCCTACCACTGAGCCCGAAGTGACGTCACGTCCAATGAAGGGCGCTCGGGCCTTCACAGCGTCAAAGCCCGCCAGAATGGGCGTGGCTTAGCGTATATAAGCAGGGCTCGTAGGCTGTATTCTCTGATTTTCATCTCTTCAGCGAGGCTCTTCGCATCGCTGGATCTAGAGAGAAGCCGCCGCCGTCGAAGAAGCGACTAGCCAGCTTAGGACAGCGCTTGAAGAAGCCGGCCGTCTTCGCCACCTTCAGCCATCCGTGCGAGCTACGCTATCCGGCGACGTATCCTTTTTTGCCTTACTAAGCATCACTCTAAAAGAGCAGCGAGCGTCTTTTTCAAGATGCCTCGCATTTCCTGCGGCTCGTGTGGAGCCACGCTCAGCGACGGAGACCGCCACGAGATCTGCGCTCTCTGCCTGGGCCAGGAACACGCAGCCCGCGCCCAAGTCTGGCCCAGCCGGCCTCTGTATGCCTTCCCTCCGATCTCTCTGCTACCGCAGGTAATCAAGAGAATCAGGGAAACGTGCCATTCGGTGCTCCTCATAGCCCCGCACTGGGAGAATCAGATTTGGTTCCCGGAGCTGACACGGCTGTCACTAACAGCCCCGTGGCCGATTCCGGTGAGAACGGATCTCCTCTCGCAAGCTCGCGGCTAAATCTGGCATCCCCATCCAGAGCGCTGGTCTCTGCACGCTTGGGTGATCAACGGGTACCCGCTGCCCTGCCAGAAGGAGTGATGAACACGATCACGCAGTCTAGAGCTCCCTCTACTAGAAAGCTTTATGCGTCTAAATGGTCTGTGTTCTCCAAATGGTGCACCGACAAAAGCTTGGACCCACGGACGTGTGGGGTCTCGCGGCTGCTCTGTTTCCTACAGGAGCTGTTGGATAAGGGGAGATCCCCATCCACGCTCAAGGTCTATGTGGCGGCCGTTGCTGCGTTCGCTGAGCTGACGCACGGCTGGTCACTAGGGAAAGACGAGCTTATCATCCGCTTCCTTGGAGGAGGTAGAAGGATGAACCCTCCGAGCCCCCCGTCGGTTCCTATGTGGGATCTTTCGCTGGTCCTCGAGGCCCTGAAAGCTTCCCCTTTTGAACCACTAGATTCCATGGAATTGAAGTACCTATCACTCAAAACCGTTTTCCTGACAGCCCTGTCATCAGGGAAACGTGTGGGGGGCTTACACGCACTGTCTGTCAGCGCCGCGTGTCTCGAGTTTGGGCCAAATGACTCAAAAGTCATCCTCAAACCTAGACATGGCTATGTTCCTAGAGTGATTGGCACTCCATTCAGAGCGCAGGTCATTTCGCTTTCGGCTCTGCCTTCATCCGATAGCGAGAGCGACATTAATCTCCTCTGCCCAGTCAGGGCGCTGAGGGTTTACACTGCGCGCTCTGCCCCTTTCAGGCGCTCGGAGCAGCTTTTCGTTTCATTTGGTGAGCGCACCAAGGGTCTCGCTGCCTCGAAACAAAGCTTGTCCAGATGGATTGTGGACGCTATAGCAGCCGCTTACGCGTCGACAGGTCTGCAATGCCCCCTGGGCATCAGGGCTCATTCCACCAGAGGCATGGCCTCATCGTGGGCATGGTCTAGCGGAATTTCTATTCATGACATATGTGTGGCGGCGTGCTGGGCCTCCCCGTCCACCTTTGTCAGGTTTTATAACCTTGAATTTCCCGCTCTGCAGGCAAAACTTCTGTCGGTTTAAGTGAGATGTACGTTCTGTCCAGATATGTTTGTGCGCAGGCTACTCTCATGTATACTAGCTCTTCTGGTTGAGCTGCACTTTTGGGTATGTGCTGTATGCTTATACAGACCGGCGACGCCGCTCTGTATTCCCTATGAGTGCTTATGGCGCTGCTGGCCACCTTAATTCCCACTTATTTGGGTTCCCCGGAAAAGCCCTGGGACTCATTGTGGATGCTTGGCGCGCACGGCGTTGACAAAGGGTTCCCGTAGAGTAAGCTAACTTACGCAATACGAGAGAACCTCTCGTAAGAGAACGTATCGGTTACCTAACGTAACCTCGGTTCTCTCTAGAAGAGGGAACGAGTATTGCGTAACCTGCCGTGCTCGCGCCACGAGCGTTTTTCGCTTCAGTCGATGAAAACCAGAGAATACAGCCTACGAGCCCTGCTTATATACGCTAAGCCACGCCCATTCTGGCGGGCTTTGACGCTGTGAAGGCGCGAGCGCCCTTCATTGGACGTGACGTCACGTCGGGCTCAGTGGTAGGCTGCTGCAGTTCCCGCAGGGCAGCCTATGAGCACACTAGACAGCCTGCTCTAGGTCTGCTAGCTGCTGCACTGCGTTGACAATCAATACAAAATTAAGGATAATTTTTTGGCTTCAATATCTCGAGAAGATGAATCTTTCCCGTAGCGTAAGCTGACTTACGCAATACTCGTTCCCTCTTCTAGAGAGAACCGAGGTTACGTTAGGTAACCGATACGTTTGTTGTGCCTTGTATATAGGCATGTGTAGGGCTGCATAAAATAATAACAATAGCCTAGATAGCAGGCAGCCTATAAATCGTTAAAAATGAACACTTTTCAGTAACACTACACTAGACAAACATATATTGTTTATCATATGTTACTTCAAATATTTCTATTCATTATGAAATGAGATGAGTTTGGCGTGAAGCCTAATGTGTGGCGTGTTTTGCTTTTCACACAGCGTGACTCAGACCCAAACTCAGCGCGTTGCGCGATCTAGCCGCTCCAAACTATGAAACATTATTGTTACATTATACATCTACGTTTGAGCAGATATCCACAAACACAGTATTTAACAGTAAACACAGGTCTAAACATTAAAATATTCACCATATTAGAATAAACACTCATACTAGCATACTTGAATCTCATTTCATAACATTTTAGGCTGGCACCAGTTTAGTAGCTACAATGTAAAGTTTATGCAACAATAAAACACTTACTATTATGTCTCTTACCTTAAAAATTGTTCTCATAATCAAAACGTCTTCTTCTGAGGTAAATCCAAGGTAAATCCACAGCACAAACAGTCTTCCAAACTGATGAAAAGTAGAGAAATACTGGAGTCGCTGATTCTTTGTTTCGAGCTGATGAGGGCGTTAACAGCTCTGCGTTCCTTCACGTGGATCATTTGAATGAGAACAGCTTGCGCTTGTGGGGGTGTGGTCAAATTAAAATTAATGAGCTCGGGCTGGAGAAACTGTACATGTCGTTGCTTTCATACGGATTTCTTAAACCGAGAATATTTGTTTTTGATATGATTTACTTCATTTAAAAAAGGAGACTTTAAGCTTTGTAAAGACATTACTTTCATGTGTGGGTGGCAAGTATTGGCTGAGTTACAGATCATTTTCTGTCGCGTTTCAGAATGAACTTCCCATTGAGAGAGAAGACAGAACGTGCATCATGTTTTTTTTCTTTATTTTACGAAAAACAACTTTTTGTTTTTATTATTAGTGTACACAAAAAAAGAAGACATTTTACAGTTTTTGAAGATGTATAACACTTGCCTGTATGACAAAAATCGACGGAGTTATTTGAGTTTCTTTTGCACTGATAAGAAAAAAAGCGAGACTATCGCGCCGGCGCGATAGCCGACCCCAGGGGGTTAAACTAATTAGGACTAACAAGAACAGGTGGAGACAGAACGAACATAATTGTTACAAGTACAAAATACAAAGTTCAATACAAAATATTAAATATAAAGTCTATTATAGATACAATCTCATCTAGTTTATTTTATTAAAAACTAGATTTTTCTTAGAATTTTCACATTTCATGTAAGTGTTTTAAAATGAGAATTTGTAAAAAAAAAGGAAATACTATAAAATATTAAATATTATAAAATATTAATTTAAAAGTGGTTTGGTAAATATATTGGTAAAATGTGAAGGTTATGTATAAGAAATACCAAATTACATATCAAAAGTGGTGGCAAGCATTCTATGAGTTTTGCGGTACAAAATGCTGATACATACAGTATTATAATGACAAATGAGATTTCCATCTACTCTGATCTGTATACCACACAGTTCTAAAGACTCTTAAGTAGTTAGTTTCCCACTACTTAAGAAATTAAAGTTTTATGCTAATCAATGCACAAAATAAATGCACACTAAGTGCACTGTAAGAATTTGCATTCTACCAAACCAAGTACTTTCTGAGCCACTTATAAAGCAGGGGTCAAAACCCTCTTCAAAATGAGCCTGAATCCCTTATACATTTTAGCTGGATACCCAATTGTTACCAGTTCATGTGATAAAAATATAAATAAGTCTGTGTCTGTGCCTGAAACAGTTAACTGAAGCAATGAGGCATCAATTATGATTAGCCTGTGGCTGCTCATTGTCACTAATCAATATATATTTTTTTTCTAATCAATAAGCAGCTTTGCCATGCAGAACAAGGCCTGACACTGTGCCAGTAATGGCATTCTCTCCTTTGATACGTGACCCCTCAGTGTGTGATCGTATCAGAGACATAATGCCTTTCTGTGGTTTCGCTTGATTGGTGCTTCTGTCTTCTATCAACAAAGGGTCATTGCTCATTTGTCTCTGTCCTTTCTCTGTGTTGTCTCTCATTTCTCATATCATTCTCCTTCAGGACATATGTTTGCTTGGAAAATGTATAACCCGGTGGTGGATACTTGAATAGGATACTTGCATTTGCATCTGTCCATTGTAAGTGGACAGATCAGATATTCCCCTGTCAATGTGAGTCATACGTCATTGAAAAATTTATGGAATAATCGAATGATTACACAGAGAGTCACCCGACATCACGACTCTTTTCGATGGCGCAATCAAGGACAAAGACTCAACCTGATGTTTTGCTGACCTTTAAAGATAGTGTGGAAAGCAAAAGCTTGCATTATCATTTTGTCTATGTCCATTGCAAATCACACCATTTTTAATTCCTTTTCAACCTAAGCTTTTCCATGTCAGTAAGCCTACCTTGGGTTGTTCAACAAGTGTATAGTGTAAATGCAGATATGTGTCCCTTTTAGAAGATGTAAGCTAGTCGTCAAAAAATGGGATATAGTCAACAAATCAGAATTGGGCATCAAGACCTGCACTTTAAATGCGTTATAGAGAATGGAATATTTACTCACATTCATGCCGTTCCAAACCCATATGAAATTAAGTTGGGCTTGATGGATGGATTGATAGATTTTTGACTGAAATATATCTTTAAAATGCAACAAGAATTTGGTCACGTTGTACTTAACCAACATGCTGATTAAAACAGAGCCAACTGTGCTTAAAAAAAGATGTCACCTTAAGGTTAAATCTCTGTTTTCCTTTTTTCATACACCTGTTCACATTTGATTGGTTAACAGCTGGGTTTGGGAGATATTAAAACCTGAATGCAGCATCCTCCAAAGAGAGAGTTTTCATCTATCCTTTAAAAGGCTCAGCTCTGGCACAATAAATCTGCTAGACCTCTGAATCACTCTGTAATCTTCTTATCTAAAGGGCAGGGTCCCCACCCTGTCAGCAGTTAAAGATGGACCATTTCCAGAATCACATGGGTCCTCTCTCAGGTTTTTTGATGATTGAATAACTAGTCTGCAGTCATTCCAATCAGTTGTATCTATCCCACTAACCTCATGTTAAATCTGAGATCATGATGAGAATCAAAGCATCCTCACAAATGTAAATTCAGGTGGATCTTCAAACTTTCATGCCATTATCACTTTGGTTACTAAGGTGCAGCATAAATTATGCATGTTTTGTGGGTGAAACAACAAAGCAGATTTGCTGACTTGAACTTTTGGATGTTGTCGGATGAAAGCTGTGGGCGATATAGGGTGTGACGCTGCCCTCAACTGAACAAACTGTCCTGCTGTGTTACACAGCGTGGGTTTGCATCCCGGGTCAATAGCAACCACCATTAGTGCCAAAAGCAGTCAAACGTGATGTCTGCCTTGTCTCTTACAGAGCTCTTAACAGATATTGGGATCAAATCCATTCAAAACTACACTGTGGTGGTGGGGCACGTTTTATTCCGTGTGAAAGTGGAATATAATGGGGAAGTGTACCATGTCATCTGAGTGGATGGGTTTATTCATCAGCATGGAAATGACATCATGTGTGACTTTCTAAAAAGAGCTGTGCCTTTTCAAGCCTGACATACTGGAAATACTGTATATTGTAGATTGTTGTGTTTTTGTAAAATGTTAAGTTCACTGACTGCAACTGATTTAAATTTTAAATTGCTGATAAAGTATACAAGCAGCAACGATTTTGATAGATTTTGCCTGTGTAACTAAAACGGCTTGTGTGTTATGGGTTATGTCAGGGTGTTGCTATGTGGATGGATACTAAGGTGTATTCTTAACATGTTGCAAAGTGGTTGTTAGATAGTTTGTTACTGGTTCCTATTAAGTATCATTCTGTGTTGTGAAATACTTGTGTTGTGAAGTCAGTACAGTTGTCAATTTTTGGTAGATTTTTATTATAAAATTATTCTATTTTTGTGTATCATGTTCTGTTGATTGATTCTTGATACAGTATGGTAACGTTAGGTATAAGCATTAAAAAATCCTATGAACCTTTTTGCTAAACTCACCAGGGACAATGCACATCCTTAGCTTTCTGTTCTAACAAGCACTTTAACTACCATTAAAGTGGAATTCAAAATACTGCCACCTTATGAACCTCAAAGCTATTTCTATGAAGAGCGAGATGAAAAGGCCTGACATTTGCATTCACCTAAACAGCCAGGAAGTGTTTGTCCTTTTCGCTTGCGATTTCCCCCATATAATTTTAAGATAAAGCCCCCGTTTCTAGGACACGTCAAGCGACCTGCCAGAGAACGTAATTGACTGATGAACTAATGGGGAAAGTAGAAAAAACGCGGTGCCTAATTTACTGCCTGACTTTAATAGTATCAACGAGGCAAACATTCATCAATTGTCAGACTTATCATCCTCATAATCCTGACTTCTGATTATGAGCAAGAATCTATAAACCATTTTAGGCTTAACAGGGTCTTTCACTGAGGAACAGGAGGAACAAATACTTTCATTCAGCGCCTTCCAAAATGCAAATTCCCCTGGCTCTTAACATCTTTTCTTTTTTTTTTTATTGGGGTTCCCATGTCACAATATGGCCTCTATGGGTCTTGCATGTGGTGCCTCAGTCCTGTGGTAAACATGAATGTGTTTTCAGGGCGAAAACAAGACTGTTGGTTTCCTGTGGTGGTGAGAGGTCTGGTGACATTATTCACTTTGACAAAGCTGAAACTTTATTCATGCTACAGCAGATATAGGCACTTTTTTAGTTGTTTTAGTGATACATTTATTATTACTTTTATGATGTGACTTTTTGTGGTAAATAGCTCAGACAGCAAGCCATGTTTTTTTTTTTTTACCATTAACTATTAAGACTGGATGGGCAGACGAACTTCTGAAATAAATTACAAATAGGATAAAAACGCAATGTTTTTACCTTTTTCTCCACTTAAACCAAGAGTCAAAACCTTAAGTTGGTTATAAGGATTTTCCAACTTAAGGTTTTGGTTCTTGGATTAAGTGGGAAACAAAAAAAGTCACATCATTTAGTTTGACAAATATAGGGGAACAAGTTTTGTTTTAACAAATCATACTTGAAAAGGGTGCTTTTTTAGGATATAGGTGACTATTTTTCCTAAATCATTCCACAGATTTATAACCAGAATCATTTAACTCCTGATGAAACAGTGAAACAAGTGAAACAGAAACTTCAGTGTGGACGTGAACAATATCTGGTGGCTCAGTCATATTCAGGTAGCCCCGTACCTAATTTTCTCTGACTTTTGAAAACCATGCAATCAGAAGAAGTGCACTTGACGAGAGCTTAACATTCAGTCACGAAATGGAAAGTCAAAGTAATTATGTCCTTATCTGGGCCTCTTCAAACCAAGACTTCCTCTTCCTTGAAAGGCAGATGTGACTTTAGGATCACAGCCTGACTCTGCTCATTTCTGCTGCCCCAGATTAACTTTTGCCCCTTGCAGCTCTTCGTTGAAATGAGCTTAGCAAGTTTCTACATAACTTGATATTCTAAGTGCTAAATGCAAGAGCAAAATCTAATTTCCTAAAATATAAAAGGTTGGAACTCTGATACTAGACTTCAAAGCTCTCTGTCTGACAGTCCCGTGGGCTGCGGTTGCCCTCCAGAGAACATGACTACATTATTTTAATATATGAGTGTGCATTCCCACACTCTAGATCAGGGCTTCTCAACCTTCTATGTCAGCTGAACTCCTGTGATCGCAATGATTTACTTGAAGTTACTCCTGAGATTTTAAGTCATGTTAACTTTTTCAATACATTTTGCAACCTCTTTGCATGTCGGCTTATGAAATACAGTACAGTAATCTATTTTGATAGGTTTAATATTGTTAATAATTGTAATATTATTAATGCATTTTTATTAAATTAGAAAATAATATATTATTTCATTAAAATTAATTTTAAAGCCTCACAGGGACTTCTACCTGTATATTGCAATGCATTTGTGTGCATATGCCATTTTTTGTTCATTTTTACCAATGCATTTTTTTTTCTTTTCATTGTGCCATTAGGTTCCATTTAAGTGAAACAGTTCTTCTGAAACAACAACAATGAAAATCTGACATCATTGGCAAACAATCATGGGGAGCTGTCTTCTGCGCTCACATGTTGTGTGCATTTCATCTGTCATACACTGGAAAAAAAAAAAGCATGTCAGTCAATTGTAGAATATTAATGTGAAATATTCTAAGCAGGGTATTTCCTTCATCCAAATGTCTTTTATTCAATGAACTGAAGTACTCAAAGCTTTCTCTTAGCATATATAAATGTTAATGTGTCAACGAGGGACCTAACCTATTTTTTTCCTTTTCAATTCACTCAAGAGGGCAAACATATTTTTTGAGGTATTTTGCATTGTTTGATGATGTCGTTTTTAGAAAGTTTAACATGGAAGTAACTGGGTGTGTCTACTCAAGCATAAGAGCGTCTGGTGGTTTCAAAGAGCCTTACATCAAGTAAACAATTCTCCACACACTTTTCTGCTGACTTTATCATCAGGCTACAACAATGCACGTTTTTCTGTTTTCCTCCATAGACCAACACGTTACTCAAGTCTTGCAACATCTGTTCAGTTCTTGCCGCTCTTATATTTATTTTGTGTATGGCTTTCATCTTTGAAGTCTTTTGTCGGAGGGTACACAATGAGTACTTTAGAGAATGCTGGGTAGATGATTGCTCAGCTGTACAGTCCTAATACATGCCCTTAAAGTCACAGAGAGCCATTTTTAAAGCAATGTCCATCTGTCTTTTTTATTTTTTGATACAATGTGATTGTGAAAGCAGGAGGAAGTATACATGAATTTGCTGAAAAGATTAAATAATTGTATTTAAAGGAATGCTTCAGAATACACGTGAACATGCCTCTGCTGAATGCCTCTGCCAAAACTGCCTGACCACATAATGTGTCTGGAATCTTTTATCCATAATTTGAAAATCATTTAAATTACAGCTGCCTTGATCACAAGAAAATGTCTCTCTAAAAGAAAAAAATTTTGTACAGCTTTAATTGCACCAGGTAAATAATGCTTAGTTGTGTGTAAAAATCTATAATAAATCAAATTTGAATAAAGAATGTCAATTACTTTTTATATACAGGTCAATATTATCTAAATGCATTTAAAACATGGTTTAACTGAATTGTGGGTGATTATTAAAGTTCATTCTGAAATTTTAAAATTTTTTCCCCCATGACTTTCATTGTACGTGCATTTCCCCGCCAGCATTTTTTGTTTATTATTAAGTTGCCGGTTAGCGCATTTTTGATTATTTTCACAAAACCTTCATGGCCCCCATAATGTTTCGCTGTATGAATATGTGAACATACAATATATCAAAAGAACATTTTATGCTAGCTTCATTCATTGTTTTTTTTTTATCAACACTTGAATGTTTAAGTTTCATTAAAAAAGCAACATTTTGATAATTTCAGAGCGATGATCCAGTGTATCGAGTCCATCAACAGCCCCCAAACTTTCACAGCTGTATACCTCCTTATAGGTTCAAAATTTAATCCGGCAACGTTGGGATTTATATGCTGTTGAATGTTGAATGTTTGATGATCACGTTAGCTTACTTGTGCGTAAGCAATCTTCTATCTGCTCCTTCTGGGGTGCTTCTGCATCCTCATTTCCTTTCCTCATGTCTCAGCTCCACCCGCTGTAGGATACGATGGAAGGCTGCAAGGAAAAGGAGGACGGAGGAATCGAATGAAAGCTTTTTTATATACATGGGAATACTTGATCACTCGAGCGTCACTCCACAGCGTCATCAGCAGCGCTAAAAGGATCTGCCCTAATGTTGTTGAAGTTTGTTTATTTAATAAATTCATAATAAATAATAATAAAGCAAGATACCCTGTTGAAATATGTGAGATGTCTGTTTTATATAAACTGCAAAGGTAAAGTTTAAATTAAAACGATTGTGATCGATGTGAAGGGGGAGGAGAATTGATACGTGCGTCACTTTCAGGGGCGTTTCTAGCTTTTAAAAACATCAGGGGCTGAATCCGAAACATCAGGGGCTGGGGTGGGTAATAAGATAACATGATTCGATAGAGAGAATAATGTATATTGCCGGCCTATACGCAGGGGCAGACTGGTTAAAAATATCCATCCCTGGCACTGTAACCACACCAGCCCACATTACCACACATACACGCACATTCAAATGTGAGGTAGTTCGGGGGGTTCGGGGGCATACTCCCCCGAGAAAATTTGTATTTCTTAGACCTACATGTGTGCATTTTAAGGTGTTTGAAGGTAAAAAAAATTGGATAACAATAAAATGCAAAAGCATGTCAGTGGGCAGTAGCATCAATTATTGGTCAAGCAGATAACAGATTCTTATATATGAGAATGAGGATAAATGTTGAAATGAATGGAAATGCAGAATGTTTCTGGTTATTGTTGACAATACACAATCACATAAAATCTTTCAAGGATTATTTTGCATAGATGTTACATTTCAATCAAACACCAGTGCAATCTTTTTGTGTCCAGAGGCAAATGAGCAATTTATATATTAGCATTAAAGATTGGTTTCAGCAACTTGTTTCTTTCTTAAGTTAATGAATGTTTTTGTCACTAATTAGTTCAATTAAAGTTCAATTGTTCACTCATAAAGACAGTCACTTGTCGCCACCTACTGGCTTAATGATGCAAGTTGGGCAAACACAGACAAGCGGAGCGATACAAACGGTGAAAAGGACCATACAATTCGAGGACAATACAAATATATACAGGCTACTTATAAATTTTATAAATATATATATTTATACTTATGAATTGTGCTTATAGTTTCTGTAATTAGCAAAGAACATCTGTGTTAAATAGGAATACATTGTATAATGTTAATCAAGCTGACTAAATCACATGACTGCATAGCAGTTAACAATAAAAATACAAAATAATTTAAAACAAAGACAAGCTCATTATACAAAGGAAATAATATTACAGATCTAGACAAAGGTCATTTAGGCTAGGTGTATTTTTCACATTTTTGGTCACAAAATAAAAAAAAAATTATGACACAAGTAAGTTTTGATGACTTTGTTTGCAATATTGATAAAATGTTAGAATATTAATAATGAAAAATGAGCCAAAATGTGTAACATGTATGTAGCCTACAAATGAATACCAAAGCTCCGACATAGAGTTTTGACGCAGCTTTAATCTCCCTTGTGGTTATTTTTTGAATACTTAACTGACGACAGAACACGACGGTACATGCTCGTAGTTTCTTTTGCGTGATACAGGGCCCGCCGCATTTGCGCGTAGGCCTATTATTGAAGAGTGCGTGCCGAGAGCACACGGCTGACACAAGAGGAAAGTTAGTTTTTCTGAGTTTTACTGACATATAGCCTGACAACACAGAGGACTGTGCGGCGGTGCTGACAGCGTTATTTTTTATTTTATTTTTATTGCTTGTTTGCTGTTGCGCGCAGATCCTGGAGATATTCTAGGATAGGCTGAAATCACTCACGTGGTGCGTCTCTGTGTGAGAGACAGATTTCAACAATCATCAGTCAGAGACAGCAGCAAAGCCAAAGCACAATGAAATAAGGCAACTTATGATTTCGGGGGTTTACATAGGCTATTGTCCGGTTTCATATTGTCAGTCGACTTTTCAAAATACATTCGGGGCTGCACTCAAAACATTCGGGGCTAAAGCCCCGGCAAAATCGTCTGACGCCGCCCCTGGTCACGTTTAGTCGATAAAACACTTCCGCATAGGATACACCTGTGTATCCTCGCTCATGACTCCTCAGGAAGCCTCCTCACTCCTTGATCCTCGACTCCTCGCGGTGCAATTAGAGAATTGAGATGTCTTTTAAGGTGGCTGAGCTCGATCGGTTTCCGGGTCATAGGATGGTAGTACGTAGGAGCGAGAAGACGAGGAAGGATATTGAGATGCACCCCTGGTTTACACTGATCTTCTTCTTCGCCTGTTTTTGGATCCGGGGATGCTATACCCTTTCGGAAGATGCGTAACAGCACCCCCTATCATAAAACTGTGAAAATAGTAATTGCCGGGAAAAAAAAAAACTTGTCAATTGCAGGGAAAGGGTAAACATGATTTTTTTTTTTTTTTAACTAACTGAGGGTCCAGTTGAAACTGACAGCACCTGAATAATTTTTCTTTGAAATAAAAACTCTAGAGATTAACTTTGAATCCTGAACATTCCTTTTATGCTTATAAGTTGATTTGATTGTTGTTGTTTTGTATAATATTGACACAGGAAGCCATTTATACAAATGACATTTCTGTGTTAATGACATGTAGGTGTAACATCCTATGATAACGTTCATTTCCTAATAAAGTAAAATGGAGTATATATAGGTCCTTCTCAAAAAATTAGCATATTGTGATAAAGTTCATTATTTTCCATAATGTAATGATAAAAATTAAACTTTCATATATTTTAGATTCATTGCACACCAACTGAAATATTTCAGGTCTTTTATTGTTTTAATACTGATGATTTTGGCATACAGCTCATGAAAACCCCAAATTCCTATCTCAAAAAATTAGCATATTACATCCGACCAATAAAAGAAGTGTTTTTAATACAAAAAAATTCAACCTTCAAATAATTATGTTCAGTTATGCACTCAATACTTGGTCGGGAATCCTTTTGCAGAAATGACTGCTTCAATGCAGCGTGGCATGGAGGCAATCAGCCTGTGGCACTGCTGAGGTGTTATGGAGGCCCAGGATGCTTCGATAGCGGCCTTAAGCTCATCCAGAGTGTTGGGTCTTGCGTCTCTCAACTTTCTCTTCACAATATCCCACAGATTCTCTATGGGGTTCAGGTCAGGAGAGTTGGCTGGCCAATTGAGCACAGTAATACCATGGTCAGTAAACCATTTACCAGTGGTTTTGGCACTGTGAGCAGGTGCCAGGTCGTGCTGAAAAATGAAATCAGATGGAAGCATGAAGTGCTCCAAAATCTCCTGATAGCTAGCTGCATTGACCCTGCCCTTGATAAAACACAGTGGACCAACACCAGCAGCTGACATGGCACCCCAGACCATCACTGACTTTGGGTACTTGACACTGGACTTCAGGCATTTTGGCATTTCCTTCTCCCCAGTCTTCCTCCAGACTCTGGCACCTTGATTTCCGAATGACATGCAAAATTTGCTTTCATCTGAAAAAAGTACTTTGGACCACTGAGCAACAGTCCAGTGCTGCTTCTCTGTAGCCCAGGTCAGGCGCTTCTGCCGCTGTTTCTGGTTCAAAAGTGGCTTGACCTGGGGAATGCGGCACCTGTAGCCCATTTCCTGCACACGCCTGTGCACGTTGGCTCTGGATGTTTCTACTCCAGACTCAGTCCACTGCTTCCGCAGGTCCCCCAAGGTCTGGAATCGGTCCTTCTCCACAATCTTCCTCAGGGTCCGGTCACCTCTTCTCGTTGTGCAGCGTTTTTTGCCATACTTTTTCCTTCCCACAGACTTCCCACTGAGGTGCCTTGATACAGCACTCTGGGAACAGCCTATTTGTTCAGAAATTTCTTTCTGTGTCTTACCCTCTTGCTTGAGGGTGTCAATGATGGCCTTCTGGACAGCAGTCAGGTCGGCAGTCTTACCCATGATTGCGGTTTTGAGAAATGAAACAGGCTGGGAGTTTTTAAAAGCCTCAGGAATCTTTTGCAGGTGTTTGGAGTTAATTAGTTGATTCAGATGATTAGGTTAATAGCTCGTTTAGAGAACCTTTTCATGATATGCTAATTTTTTGAGATAGGAATTTTGGGTTTTCATGAGCTGTATGCCAAAATTATCAGTATTAAAACAATAAAAGACCTGAAATATTTCAGTTGGTGTGCAATAAATCTAAAATATATGAAAGTTTAATTTTTATCATTACATTATGGAAAATAATGAACTTTATCACAATATGCTAATTTTTTGAGAAGGACCTGTAGTATTCGGATCAGATTTCAAATTAGATTAATCAACCCAGTGTATTGTTGGTCTAGAAACAGACTTATTGCAAGGACACAATGTCCTTCAAACCAATTACACAAAGACTCTCTAAAATGCCATTCATTAGCTTCCATTCAAAGCACATGCTAATTGCAACTGAGATAACCCTTCTTCGCACTTTAACCTTCTGACCAGCATTCATCGAATTCGTTCAGCACTCCATAATTCAATCCACACTTCGGCTGAGGCTGTTGACGTCATCAAGAAGGGTAATATATTTAGGCTACACTATCAGTGTTTTAACATCTGCTCTCCAAATGACATTGTATCCAAGAGCTGGAGGTCTCATGTTAATGAAGATGGGATATGGCTTGAACTCAATGTGTTGGCACCAAGCTATAGCCTTAGGCTGAACAATGACAGAACATTCTGAATGGATGCCAGTGAATGCACCCCTATTTGATATTGTCCTCATTTTGTCCGGTAATATCCATGAATTATACAGTGGGTAATGTGTTGCCACTATGAGACAGGTTTAAGCTTGTTATTTGAAGGTTTAGAAATAAGATTTATTGTCAGCCTGGTATTGAATTATTAATAAAAATGAAAAGTAGATTTAATAATAATTGCATGCATATTAATGCATGAAAAATGGATATAAACCGATCAGACTGTGTCCTATTCATAAAAACATTGAAGCCCTATCTGAAAAGGAACGTTACATATATATATATATATATATATATATATATATATATATATATATATATATATATATATATAAACTAATTGACAGTCTTTATAAATTATACACATAATGATTTTGTATTCAATTCATTAGCTCATAATAATAACACACTCTCTCTCTCTCTCTCTCTCTCTCTCTCTCTCTCTCTCTATATATATATATATATATATATATATATATATATATATATATATATATATATATATATATATATATATTGTGTGTGTGTGTACATTTTTATATAACCGTACATTTATTTACATTTACATAAATTACATGTAAACATTATTATATATACAAGTTTTGCTGGGTTTATCAGTGGGTTTCATGGCACATATTCAAAGCACATGACCTTCTGTAACATACGCATCCAGATAACAGACCTCACATCTATGTAAAATAAATAAATTAATAAAAAATACAGAGAAATTATAGCTGTCTTATACGCTAACAATTATAATTCAAGCATCGGTTAGATAACTAATCCTGTCCAAATTGGGCTTTGGACTTAAATTCAAGGTCCTTTAAAGATGTCAAACCAGGATATCATGCGGTGAGGGACACTCTTAGTTAAAGAGCCGTAAAATGTTGGAGATTTCCCAGTAGCTCTTTCAATAGCTCTGCGTGTACACAGGGATATCTCCTCACCACAACAAACTCCCACCCATGCTCTGCCAAACACAAAGCTAAACTATTCACTTTCCAGACGCAGCCTTTGATATGAGTTTGACAAAGACGCCTCTGTAAAAGCCTTCCTTTCACTGGGCTCTTTAACGCTGTGGCTCTCCTTTCAAGCATCCCGAAAGATAACTTTCAATGTTCTTGAGTGAAACAGGCTATGTGTCATCTGTGAGAGTGGCCCGCAGGCCGCCAATGAGAAACTCTAAAGCCTCTTACATATGTTGAGCTTGGAGATTACTTTACATTATTTAAAATCATCAGGGTGGATAAGACTGTTGAGATTTGCAGAATAAGCTGTGTAAGAACGCAATCTCTTTTTTATCACACAATGTGGAGAAGATACGGTGTCGAATTTTACACTCAAGCTGTTTTAGGATCATATAATATACTAGCTAGGATGATTTTTTTGGGGGGGGAGTAGGAGGAACTCAGCATGTGGACCATAAAACTACATGATACCTTACCCTCTGAAATGGCTTAAGTGGACAATTACAAAGTTTTATGTCTATGTCCCAGAATGCTTGTAATGAAACCTGCACTTTTGGCCCAGGGGGTTCACAAATACCAGATGTGGACTGCAGGTGCTGCTATATTTTCAATCATGACTTCTCAAATGTATCTGCTGCGTAAAACATAGATGGCTCGGTTACCAAAAGCATTTGAGAATATCTAAAATTATAGCCTGTTATGAATGTTCTAATGTGTATTTGCATTAGGTGAATCTCAAGGGAAACATTACTACAGTACAAATGGGGGAAATTACATGACATGTCTTAAAGCATTATGGACTTAATTTTAGTACCATGGTTCTTAGTAAATTCATAGTAAAATTAAGTTTCTTTTGCTAAATTATTATAATTTTACGTCAGCAAATGTGAGACAGTGTTGGTTTAAGGCAAAACACTGCAGGCAAAACTCCACTTTAGTAACACTTACATACACCAAATGCCTCATGCTTTTTATCTGATTTATGGAGTGATAAAAAAGAGATATCCAAAATCCACTTTGTAAAAACATTTCACTCTAATGTCAACAAAATGAAACAAACATTTTGCAATTGGTTTTATTATTATTTTTTTATGATCAGGCAAGAGCTTTAGGACCTGCGTTAATATTAGGCTACATTCACACAATGCAGGCAAAAGTGGCCCAAATTAAATTTTTATTGCCCATATGCAACTCAGATGTAAACAGCACAAACTGCATGGAATCTGATCTTTTCAATTCTGATTTGGGCAACTTCCACATGTGGTCCTAAATCCGATACAGGTTAGATGTTCTAAACAAGCAAAACTTAAGGAAAAACTGTACAAGAAAAACATTGATCTCTTTCTCCTCATCCTCGTCTGCGTCCTCCTTATTGCCAGTGCACAAATTGGCTGGCTTCTGCGGCACATCAACTTATAAATGAACGCGTAAACGCTGACTTCAGTAACGCTGTGTTTACTTCTGTATGACTGCATGCTGCTCGCCGTCTTTGTTACCATTCTTTTGTGCATGCGAATCAGTTCAGGACCGTAACCAGTTCACACTCAAATCTGATATTGGCCAAACAAAAAAATGATCAGATCTGAGCAATAAAATCGGAATTGAGCCGTTTTGCATGTCATTGTTTGTCTGGAGCTGGTGTGCTGCTGCTGACTAACAAAGAAGCCTTGCTTGTATATACTCTTGTGTACTGTATGTTCACTGTTTGTTCTTCATTGTCATTCGTTGGTCTTCTTCACTGTATTTTTCATGAAGCATTATTTTGCTTTGCTTCAGCTATGATAAAGAGACATCCACTCTTGCCTTGCGTGTTTGTGTGTTTTGGGGTCGGAGTAATGAAGGAAAGGGCGTGTTTGTTTGGGTTTACTTCAGAAATCAACAGTGTTTCTCAGAAATCGCTTACTGCACCTTTAAGCCAGTAAGAACATTTTCTTAAAGGGCCGGTCACATTTACAGTGATCTGCAGTGACCAGAAGCGATTTTCAGTTCATTTCAATTGCAGTGTTGAGTGACAGCGATGTTTGTCAATGCAGTGTAAAATTTCTGTAAATGTGAGCATGATTTAAGGAAGCAGTCAAGGTCACTTATACCACACATAAACATAGTCTTGTTGTTCTCTTGACTAGTACATCTTTAAAATCACCTCTGTTTCTCAGTTCTTAAATTTCCACTAAAAGTTTCTAAAATGAGTGTGACTAGTCATTAGATTCTGTTGCTTTCAGTGTAACTGATTGATTTAATAAATCTCAGGATGTCAGTAGGTAAATTTGCATAGTAATGCAGTTTTCTAATACATCTTATAAATATCTGCCTGTGGCTTCTTTGTTAATTGGCTTTGGGGAGAAGAAAAAATTGCACCTTGCTGAGAAAGACGAGACTGTGTCTTTCCCACAATTGATTGTACCTGGGGCTAAGAAATACTGGAATTTTCATTTTATCATTGCCCCTGGCACTTTCGGAGAATTCCTAATTATACTTTTATAATTTAATTTAATTATCTCTTTCCTTTATCCTATATTCATAACCTATGTCCTATGGTATGTATCCTACCATTTAATTTTCTCATAATTAGAGTGAATCTTCTCAAGCATTCTCTATAAACTGAAAGAGAAAATGCTTTGAGGGAAGTTTACCTTTTTCTCCACACTTTTCCTGCATGGACTGACTAAAGAACACTTGTACATTCCAGAGCCATACACCACTGTGACCCAAATGTCAATGCAACACCTTGCTTTCCTTGAGACCTCCACCTCATCAGGAGAAACTTGCTCATGCGGAGCTGATCCCTGATACATTATCCACCGCAGGATTAAAGCAGTATTACAACATGCCCTTCCATTCCCCTACCCCCCCCCCCCCCCCCCCCCCCCGGGACCGCTGCTTCCCCTCTCCTTAAAAGGCATTAGCTAGATGCTTTGCATTATCATGAGCCTGCTAACCGCTGTGTTTTATCTTATTAAGGCAAGAGGAAGTGAAGGATTGATATGGAAGCCTCCCAGAAACATGCATCTCACTTGTGAATCTGATTTAACAGGAACTGCGGTGTCTGTAGAAGTAATATGGATTCCACCTGGAGTGCTTTATGATGGAATTTTTATGTGATGATGGTCAGTGAAGCACTTTGCCTGCAGAATTACTATTGACCAGGTTTTTTTTTTTTTTTGGAAACTTGAAGACCAGCCCTTCAAGCTTTTTGTTCATGCACAGGAGGTTTAGTCGGGGATAGGTTGCCATGTATACCCATTCGTTTGTTAGGAGACTCGGAGGTTATTTTAATGAATTTGTCTTCGCAGTTTTGTTTTTGTGTTTCATTCAGACGGCTTGAGTACACATTCAGAGTACTTCAGGATGGCAGACCCTCTCCATTGTGGAAGTTGACCCAGGGGGAAATAGTTTATTGATTGCTGGGGTAACATGATTAAAATGGGTTTCAGGAAGACCCCGACTTGTCAACTAGATGAGAGACTTGGGGCAATAAAGAGAGCCGCAAAGGAACTGCCCATCAGATAGGACATTACTGACCTTTTTTTTCTTTACCTTTAAATATGCATTGTAAGAAAGTGGCAATACAAGTGTTCAAACAATATATGGCTGATATTAAAAATAAATAAAGAAAAATTCACTAAATAATATTTTAAAATGTTTTTTTTTTTCATTATAAAATGTAATGTAGGCACTGAAACATTATAATTAAAGGTCAATTTGAAATCTTCTAAATATCTCATTAAAAGGTGTTATTAAATCATTATTTAAATTATTTAAGTGCTCAATGATGACAACGGTAATCTAAATGGTAAAAAAAAAAACATGCAGAAATGAGCATGCACAGTTAAATTCCCAATATCGGACAATATATAAACAATATTGACTGATACAGATACATTTAAAAATTACTAATACCAGCTGGTTTTAATACCCTTATTTCATTCAGCCCTAACTAACTACACTGAAAAAAATTGGTGTAGGATTTAATTTAATACTGTCATATGTTCTCAGTGTTTTTCCCTGGACTTGTATGTTACTTCCTGCCCTGAGTGCCATGTTTGTAGTTTGTTTTAGTTTTACAACAAGCTGTAGTTTGTAATTACAGCTTTTAAGATAGCAGTTTGAGTTCTGAGTGTTCATACTTGTACTACGTGATCGCTGTGCCACCATTCATTTAGGCGTTGATAGTGTTTTCACAGAAACACATAATTCCTGGTCCGAGGACGTGAACAGCTCCAAATACAACGTGTTGTGTTGTCATCTCGAGACTACTGTAATTGTGACATGCGTGAACGCAGCATTGTTACCCTCTGTGTATGTAACCCTTTCGTTGTCACTCCGAGTTACGTCGGATGACGACGAATGGGGTTTCGCTTAGAAAGCCTATCAGCTTCGAGTATTACAAAACGAGCCTATGGCAAAGAAATGCCATGGGTCTGCGGAATTTGCATGACGTAACTCCGCCCCACCTCGTGGGTATAAAAGGAGGAAGTCCGCAACAGCAGTTTATGTTTTCGCTTCGGAGCCAAGTGTATTCTACTCTCCACAAGCCATCTCTGAATTGTCAGCTTTACAAACGAGTACCTCGAGTGTTGGTGTGACGGCGATCTACGGCGAGCGCGTGCTTCCTGCTGATCTGTTGCAGTGGTCTGCCAGTCGGTGCGTGTCTCCCCGGGTGCTTCAACACTTGAGTTTTCTCTCACTAAAAGAGCTTGCACGCGGCACATCATTTTAAAGACGGCTCGCCCGTGCATTTAAAAAAAAAAAAAAAAATGAATGGTGCGGCAGCTTGGTATCGGACTCTGATGGGCACGAGCATTGTCTAGTATGTTTGGGCTTGATCATGCTAGAGCAACGCTCGTGGATGACTCATGTTTCATCGCGTTTCACATGATCATCGCGTCATTAAGGTCGAGACTCGGTGAACTCACATGAGTGAGAGTCCCCTCATCCACCCCCCGATCTTCGGCTGGTGGCCAGGGTGACCTGAGGGTTTCGGTCTGGAACAAGGCGCCGACTATGTGTCCGCGACCCCAGCCCCCCTCTTCAAACCCCAATACCGTTCTTCCCGGACGTGCATGATGAGATCAGGGGCCATTCGCTGATCTCATCCGCCTTTCCTCCCCTCGATGGGGCCGCTGCCCGTGGGTACACTGGGGTTCCCCCAGCTGAACGCTCTGTTGCGATGCTATGTGTCCTCAGAGTGCTTCTTCTCGGCGCAATCCTAAGCACCCGTCCGTGGCCTGTAGTTTTTAGATCCTATAGCGCCACGGGACTGGCGGCCGCCTCACTACGTGCCATGGTCATTCTGCTCGTCTACCTGACCCAGATGCTCATGGACCTGCACGAGGGCGGGACTGACCCAGGGCTCTTCACTGAGCTGCGCGCCGCCACTAACCTTGCTCTCCGAGCGACGAAAGTGGCCGTACGCTCCCTGGGTCAGGTGATGCTCACCATTCGGTGGCCGTACCTGTTTGATGTGCTGGATGTCGCGCGGACCCGTCTGTCCGACATTCCCATATCCCAGGTTGGCCTCTTCGGCGGTGCGGTTGAGGGCTGGCCCAACAGCTCTCAGCCGTCCATGAGCAGACGGACTTTGATTCTGTCCCGACGGCCCCGCCGTCCGCTCAGATCCCTCGGTCTGCCCACCGCCAAGGGCGCCCTCCCGCGGCTCCCACCCTGCCCGTTCACCCGGGCCGGCTCTGGGGGCCGCGGGCGGACGCCACAGCCCTCTCTAGCCCCGCCCCCCGCCGGGTTAAGCGGCGCTCCTGAGACAGGCTCCTCGGGGATGGGGCAGGTTGAGGTCGACTCTGTCCCGACGGCCCCGCCGTCCGCTCAGGTCCCTCGGTCTGCCCACCGCCGAGGGCGCCCTCCCGCGGCTCCCACCCCGCTGGTTGACAGGGCGTGCCGTCCACGGACCGCTTCGCCCCTGTCCCCCTCTGTCGCCAGACCCCTGGCAGAGCAGGCCCCCGCGGGACGACCAGCCTGGTCCTCCCCTGGCCCTCTCTGCCAGGGCGCGGTTGCTAACTGTGCCCCCACACCGGGCCGCTATGCCGTCCACGTCTGGGCCAGTTACTCCGCTTCGCTGCCCCTCCGGGGGGACGCCTGTCGTCGCGTGATCCCGCCGGTTCAGTTCCTGGGAGCCTGGCTAGAGCTTCCCTGTCTGTCCCGCTGGATCGCGCGTTCCGTCAGGCTCGGCTTGCGATTCAGGTCGCACGGTCTCCTCCCCGCTTCAGGGGAGTCCGCTCCTCTTTGGTCGGTGGCAATGCCCCCGTCATGAGAGCAGAGATTGCCACCCTGCTGGCGAAGGGTGCAATCGAGATTGTCCCTCCAGCCGAGATGAGGTCCGGCTTCTACAGCCCTTACTTCATTGTCCCCAAGAAAACCGGTGGGTTACGGCCAATCCTGGACTTGCGCGTGCTGAACCGCTCCCTTCACAGGCTGCCGTTCAAGATGCTCACCGGCAAACGCGTTTTCGAATGCGTGCGTTCCCAGGATTGGTTTGCAGCGATCGACCTGAAGGACGCCTACTTCCATGTCTCCATTCTTCCTCGCCACAGACCGTTCCTACGGTTTGCTTTCGAGGGGCAGGCATACCAGTTCGCGGTCCTCCCTTTCGGGCTGGCCCTGTCTCCTCGCATCTTCACGAAGGTCGTCGAGGCTGCCCTTGTTCCCCTTCGGGAGCACGGGGTTCGCATCCTGAATTATATCGACGACTGGCTGATCCTAGCTCACTCTCGAGATCAGGTTTGCGAACACAGGGACCTAGTGCTCCGGCACCTAGCTCGTCTGGGCCTTCGGGTCAACTGGGAGAAGAGCAAACTTTGCCCCGTGCAGAGGATCTCTTTTCTCGGTATGGACATCGACTCGGTCGCCATGTCCGCGCAGCTTACGAGCGAGCGCGCGCGCGCAGTCACTGCTGACTTGCCTGAGACATCTCAAGAGCAAGAGTGCGGTCCCACTGAAACATTTTCAGAGGCTCCTGGGGCATATGGCATCTGCAGCCGCGGTCACGCCGCTCGGATTGCTTCATATGAGACCGCTTCAGCTTTGGCTTCGCGACCGAGTCCCGAGGTGGGCATGGCAACAAGGCACGCTCCGAGTACCAGTTACTCCGACCTGCCGTCAGTTCCTCACCCCGTGGTCGAACCTCAGTTTTCTCAGGGCGGGTGTCCCCCTGGAACGAGCTTCCCGGCATGTTGTTGTCTCAACAGATGCCTCCACCACGGGCTGGGGCGCCATGTGCAATGGACATGCTGCTGCGGGCTCCTGGACAGGACCCCAGCGGCTGTGGCATGTCAATTGCCTCGAGTTGTTGGCAGTATGTCTTGCCCTGCACCGCTTCCGGGCGTTGCTCCGGGGTCAACACGTGCTAGTCCGTTCAGACAATACCGCCACTGTAGCGTACATCAACCATCAAGGTGGTCTACGCTCCCGCCTTATGTCACAACTCGCCCGCCACCTCCTCCTATGGAGTCAGAAGCATCTGAGGTCGCTTCGAGCCTTTTTTATTCCCGGAGCGCTGAACTGTGCAGCCGACGAGCTCTCACGGCTTCAGCCCCTCCCTGGAGAATGGCGACTCCATCTCCAGTCGGTTCAGCTGATTTGGGACAAGTTCGGGGACGCACAGATAGATCTGTTTGCCTCTCACGACTCGACCCATTGTATTTTTCGCCCTGTATTTTTCCCTGACCGAGGGCACGCTCGGCACGGATGCACTGGCGCACAGCTGGCCGCCGGGCCGCAAATATGCGTTTCCCCCAGTGAGCCTTCTTGCGCAGACCTTGCGCAAGGTCAGGGAGGACGAGGAGCAGGTCATTCTGGTCGCGCTGTATTGGCCCAACCGGACCTGGTTCCCCGAACTTGTACTCCTCGCGACAGCACCTCCCTGGCCCATTCCTCTGAGGAAGGACCTTCTTTCTCAGGGACGGGGCACCCTGTGGCACCCTCGCCCCGATCTCTGGAGCCTCCACGTGTGGCTGCTGGACGGCTCGAGGTAGGTTTGAGTACCCTTCCACCAGCGGTGGCGGCTACCATCACTTCCGCTAGAGCGTCGTCCACGAGACACGTCTATGCGTTGAAGTGGAACCTCTTCGTCGACTGGTGCTCTTCTCACCGAGAAGACCCCCGGAGATGCTCGAT
Source organism: Gila orcuttii (assembly GCA_026230005.1). Lineage (NCBI taxonomy): Eukaryota > Metazoa > Chordata > Actinopteri > Cypriniformes > Leuciscidae > Gila > Gila orcuttii. Next base: position 40,757,761 of record JAPDVR010000011.1, read on the forward strand.
CAGCGTTGTGCTTTCCTTCCTTCAGCAAGGGTTGGAGCGAAGGCTGTCTCCCTCCACCCTTAAGGTCTATGTTGCCGCCATTGCCGCACATCATGACCCCGTCGAAGGTAAGTCGGTAGGGAAGCACGACCTGGTCATCAGGTTCCTGAGAGGAGCGAGGAGACTATATCCTCCTCGCCCTCCTCTCGTTCCCTCTTGGGACCTCTCAGTGGTTCTAACTGCCCTGAAGAGTGCTCCCTTTGAGCCTCTGCAATCAGTTGAGCTTAAGTTCCTGTCTATGAAGACAGCGCTCCTGGTTGCACTGGCCTCCATCAAGAGGGTAGGGGACCTGCACGCATTCTCCGTCGACGAAGCGTGCCTGGAATTCGGACCGGCTTTCTCTCACGTGATCCTGAGACCCCGGCCCGGATATGTGCCCAAGGTTCCTACCACTCCCTTTCGGGACCAGGTGGTGAACCTGCAAGCGCTGCCCCCAGAGGAGGCAGACCCAGCCTTGGCACTGCTCTGTCCAGTACGCGCTCTTCGCGCCTATGTAGACAGGACGCAGTGTTTCAGGACCTCAGACCAGCTCTTTGTCTGTTATGGTGGGAAGCTGAAGGGAAAGGCTCTCTCCAAGCAAAGGTTGTCTCACTGGATAGTGGACGCCATTGCTTTGGCATACCAGCAGCAAGGCCGACCGTGCCCCCTTGGTGTGACGGCCCACTCCACCCGGAGTGTGGCATCCTCTTGGGCTCTAGCGCATGGCGCCTCGCTAACAGACATCTGCAGAGCTGCAGGCTGGGCGACACCTAACACATTCGCCAGATTCTATAATCTCCGAGTGGAGCCAGTGTCCTCTCATGTACTCGCTTCAACTAGCTAGTACCGGACCTGCTCAGGTGTCTTCGCTTGCTCGCCATTCCACTCCACGGACTGGATACGTGCGATATTCTCCTCAGGTGAGCTTTTCCGAAAGCCCTGAGCTCCTCCAGCACTCCTGACGTCGGCGCCAGTGTCTCTTGCCTGTGCGTCGACTAGGTGCCTCCCGTGTGCATGGTCCCTCCCCTGAGCGACCCCCACATGTGTATTTCCACTGTAAGCCTCTCTGAGCATATGTCTTTCCCTTGGCAAGCAACCTTGCCACCCCTGGGGTTGAAATATTCCACCTGCGGCTGGACACCCTAGTGTTCCCCATATGCATCCTTCGGGTCATATGTGTATTCTCTAAGTCCCCCCCCTCTGGTTTGGCATTAATTGCATACTTCCCCTAGCTTGGGATATGCTTCCCAGTGTACCTTGGTATTCCTGTGTTAAATGGAGTCCTTCGTCCATTCTTGACAGGGATCTTGACTTACGCAGGGCACTGGAAGACAGCTGAGAAGATGGCGTAATTAGACTGGTAACCCCATTCGTCGTCATCCGACGTAACTCGGAGTGACAACGAAGGGGAACGTCTACGGTTACGTATGTAACCCTCGTTCCCTGAGTAGGGAACGGAGACGTTACGTCTGCCTGCCACTTTCCACTGTACCGCGGGGATCGCCTGAGCTCAGTCTTGTTGCGGACTTCCTCCTTTTATACCCACGAGGTGGGGCGGAGTTACGTCATGCAAATTCCGCAGACCCATGGCATTTCTTTGCCATAGGCTCGTTTTGTAATACTCGAAGCTGATAGGCTTTCTAAGCGAAACCCCATTCGTCGTCATCCGACGTAACGTCTCCGTTCCCTACTCAGGGAACGAGGGTTACATACGTAACCGTAGACGTTTTCTGTGCTCATTGCATTACAGATACAATTTTCATATGACTTTCTTCTACATATTATATGAAAAAGTGTTTTTAAATCATTCAATTACTGACTGCTAAATGATGACAACAGTAATCTAAATGTGAAAATGGGGGAACATGAGCTTGCAGTTAAATTCCCAACATTGGCTAATATATAAAAAATATTGAACGATACAGATATATTTAAAAATCACAAATATCGGCTGATGTAATACCCATATAATATCGTTCATCCCTAACTACACTGAAAAAAAAAGGTTTAATTTGAAACAATTTTCACTCAGATATTGCTTGTAAATTTAGCAAATAATAAAGTAACACATTGAATTAAACCTGAAATTTTTAAGTAGAAAGACTAAAATAGTATTTTCTGAAAAGTACTCAAAAATCAGGTTATTTAGAACTTTGAAAGGAAAAAAAAAATTCAGGGTAATATATTTAGTTTATGCGCTAAATCCACACCACTAGGCAGTATAAAGTTAGCAAAACATAAGACAGTTTTACAAGTTAACTTTTTTGACACCCAGCGAAGGATGTTTGTTTAATTGACATGTTTGCACAAGGTCTTAGGTGGGGCGGGTAATCAGGAAGAATGATCACATGGTCATTGATGCCAGTGATTGCAGAAAGTGCCATCTGTGAATAAGACTGCCAGAAAGGAGTCTGAGCTCTCTCGACCTCTCTCTCTCTCTCTCAGGTTGAGTTATGTTAACCATATGGCACTCTAAGCCTCACTTTACACACTTAAGTTAATTCCATTTTGAACATGAGCATGGCTATGAGCTGATAGCTTTTTCAACAGCTGTGTTGAACATGCTATATTTTCATCTCGGCACACTTGTAGATTGTATAATGAATGCATACAGTAAATTGTGTCCTGTACATTGCTTCTTCTATAATCTTGCGTCTGGAAACAATTTAGCTGCTATTAAAATGTCAAGGCTAAGGGGAATTGCATATAAACACAGGCAATCAAGACAATGGGTATTTTATTAGAGCGACATATGGTGTTAGAGTTCATGGAGTACACATCAGATAAACGATAATTATGACATGTTTGAAAGAGTTCAAAAGGAGGTACTTGGCGGCAAACCAAATGAACTTCTGGAGCTCTGGAGCAAATCTACCTGATAAATTATTTGAGTAAATTGACCTTACTCAAAATAAATACTTAGAGAAGCATTTTATACCACTCCATGGGGGGCCATTGATCAATGTTGTTTGATTTCAGTGACACGATCAATGGTAAGAACATGTCAAACAAGCTAATTCATGCTAACTTTTTTTTTTTTTTTGCATCAGCAGCTGCTGTTTTACTCTAAAGACTAGCTTAAGAATTAAAATAGATCAGAGAAGCAATGAAAACTTACAAAGTGTGAAAATAAATGAAAATATGTAAAAACATGATCAAATTAGTCAAATTAATTAGATGATATTCCAAATAATTTCTAACAAAAAGCCCCCAAATGAAGATTATTCAAACACAATACATAACTGTGATAATACAAAGTAAGTAATAGTAAATCATACAAAAACACACATATACAGCCCTTAAATATATCAGTTTCACAACATGTCATGATAGAGTATATGCATAAAGCACCAGAAAAAGCACCAGAAAAGAAGTATCATTCAAATGATAAAAGTAACATATTTTGGCGGTTCTGTAGATCTGGAAAGAGTTCAGTTCAGTAATCATTGCACGCTGGATTAGCGTTCAGTCAGCAGGAGACCATCCTTACTCGGTCTGGTGAACTGGGTTCGTCCTGCCCCTGACCTAGCACATGTTGTACAGCGGTCTTTATGCCTCAGCCTATATCACCAGCTCTGAGACACTCTAAATGCTGCTGCATATATCATCCTGACATGCTGGAGGGCATTGATCAGGGCCCAGGTGAGCTCATTGTGTAGGTTGTCAGCATTGCTTGAAGGTTAGAGGGGGGTTATTTCCTATAGAGGAATGCACCTGTGCTTCACTGTTCTATGCCCTTCACTGTTTTGTGGTTTTTGTAGGTTGTGCATTTCTCCTCAGTCAGTCTGTACAGTTATGGTCATGGGGAAGTGTTACATCTATCCTCGGACAAGGTTTGGACATAATTTTCAGCCTTTTGGCTATGTTCAGCAAATATCAAAATAGGTTTTTTTTTTTAAATAGAGGAACTGTAATTTCACCACATAAATAAATAAATAAATAGAAAAAAGAAAGAAAGAAAAAGAAAGAAAGACTGTAAAAATCGAATCAGTGCATGTTTTCCCACACTAATAGATGGCAAATGCCACTTCCGTGAACATTTTAAAAATAATTAAACAAATCATTGAATCCGAGTTTTAAATTGATTCATTCGAACGGACACTTGACAAAAGAGTAACCCTTGAACTTGACGTACAATGCACTTTTATCACGGATGGATGCGCTTTGATGGACTTCCAAAAAAATATACCCATTGACTCCGATTATAAAGCTTGGAATAGCCAAGACATTTTTTAATATAGCCTAACTCTGATTGTATTCATCTGAAAGAAGAATGTCATACACCTAGAATGGCTTCAGGGTGAGTAAATCGTGGGCTAATTTTCATTTCTGTCAGGTCCATTTAAGTCAAGAACACACAAGAAATTGTATTGAATAAATTGCAATTCAGTTGATAATTGAAATTTGGCGGTATGGCTCTGTTCAGGTAGTCCTCTGACCTTTCATGAGCACCATGAAATAGCAGAGAGTCAGAGGACAGCAGCAGCATTAGGGAACGCTCACAGTTTAGCACTGGGAGAGCAGAACTATTCCCCCATATGAACAGAGCAGCAACGATGACAGAATAGCAAATGCCACGTTATACACGACAAGGAGGAGCTGGGGAGGTGGTGGGTTGCAGAGAGCGAGCAGCAAGCAGTTAGGAGCGAACTGAATCAGTTTAAATGGGGCGCCCTGATTTGACCGTAATCATTTGCAGTGAGGGGAGATGAACAGCTGATGCGCTGATGCAGCTCAGCTGAGCAGATCGCTGATGAGACCGTGTTGGCCAATAGCGTTAGCAGCATCTTGACTACTTGGCCTGCCAGAACTGACGCTGACGCTCAATTTCTGTCAGGTCCATTTAAGTCAAGAACACACAAGACAATAGAAATTATTAGGAAATTGTATTGAATAAATTTTAATTCAGTTGATAATTGAAATTTGGCAGTATGGCTCCGTTCAGGGAGTCCTCTGACCTTTCATGAGCACCATGAAATAACAGAGAGTCAGAGGACAGCAGCAGCATTAGGGAACGCTCACAGTTTAGCACTGGGAGAGCAGAACTATTCCCCCCAAACAAACCATACCTGGCAACCTCTTGTGGATAAGACAAGAGATGGAATTAGACAATTAAAATGCTTAGAAAACTTTATGAATAAATACGATTAGTGGGCAATATGTTTCAGTTCAGATGAGTCTCCTGACCATTCATGAGCACCATGAATTTAGCAGAGAGTCAGGGGACAGCAGCAGCATTAGGGGACGGATGAGTCTCCTGACCATTCATGAGCACGATGAATTTAGCAGAGAGTCAGGGGATAGCAGCAGCATTAGGGGACGGATGAGTCTCCTGACCATTCATGAGCACTGTTACGACTGACTCAAGGCCATAACAATCAATAGGAGACCATGCCACGAGCAAACAGTGCCAAATATAAATTTATTGTGTATGTAACACAAATATAAACAGCGTAACCAACCATGGGATATGAATGTCAGTATCAGCAGTGTAGGGTAAGTGCTGGGATGTGTTGTGTGTGTGGGTGCAGATGTTGGATGTAAAAATAAAAGACAAACTCAGATAAACTTAAATGTGCATCTCTGTGAAGTCCTGACGTGTCGAGCGAAGTATGGGCCCGGACCAGCCAGCAGAGCAGCGTCGAAGCCTTCAGCCACCAGACCAGGAAAAGAGAGAGAGCCCAATGCAGCAGAGAAGCTCCTATTTAAACACCATCTTCCCAGGTGTTAGCAATTAGGCCTGAAAGAGAGGAGGAGCAGGAGAACGACCAGAAACAGGCCAAGGGCCGTAACAAGAACCATGAATTTAGCGGAGTCAGGGGACAGCAGCAGCATTAGGGGACGCTCACATGAATTAGACTAGGAGAGCTGAACTATTTCCTCCAAAACAGACCATAAAGCATCCTCCTGTGATAAATATGAAGGATGAATTAAGCAGCCAGTAAGCACATCCAGGGGCAATGTAACTAGCAGAAGACAGACAAGTAAGATTTAGCAGATGAGACTTCTTTTAATTGACTCACTGAATAGTGACTGTTACTTTACTTACTCCCAAGAATTGATCAGGCAATAGTCATAGTTGATGAATGGAACATTGTAGCGCTCATCCCATCAAATAACGCAATAATCTTTGTGCTTGTTACTATTGATATGAAACGGTTTTAGATGTCAAATTACGTCAATTTCTTACGAAATTCAAAGACAAACACCGCTTGGCGTGAGATCGCTCTGGCGCAGCTCAAGGAAAGCAGCAGCACGGGCGCGGGCACATCTTATCTTCCGCCTTAATAATACGAACTACAGAGCAAAATAAACATTCATGAGCATCTGAAAGAGTTTTAAAAGATAGAATACAACTTCTCGAATTCCATATCATGTTACAAGGAATCGCTCAATCGCAGTGTTCCAACCGTGGAAAGACGTAAGTGAAAACAATGTAAACGTCATAACGTCACATTTACCTGAGATAAATGTCCATATCCATGATAGCCAGTGACCATACACTCGTTAGTCAGTCTGGAGAGGAGCAAATCGAATTGTGAAATTTGTGTCAATACCCAGCCCTACTATCTATCACTGCAAGCTGCTTGATCTGTGCTGCATAGTGCTAAAAGCACAGCATGTGCAACGCGAGCAGTTGCCAATGACAACAGATAAGTAACGCACATTGCCAATATGATCGCATAATCCTAGCAAGAGCATTTAAATGAAAACGAATAGATAAGCCCAAGCAAACGGATAGCATTAGCAAACAGCATGGTGCCCATATCCTAATAGCTTTTAACAATGAGCATTAAAAAGGAACTTAGCTTAGCTTCGTGAAGACTTGCAGAGATAAATGGAGAGTGAATACATCGAGTCCTGTTTCAATATGCAGAGAGCGAGCAGCAAGCAGTTAGGAGCGAACTGAATCAGTTTAAATAGGGCGCCCTGATTTGACCGGAATCATTTGCAGCGAGGGGAGATGAAAAGCTGATGCGCTGATGCAGCTCAGCTGAGCAGATCGCTGATGAGACCGTGTTGGCCAATAGCGTTAGCAGCATCTTGACAACTTGGCCTGCCAGAACTGACGCTGACGCTCAATTTTTTGGTGAACTATCCATTTAAGGTGATGATACACCGGGCAACTTTTTTGAGCAATGTTGTCGGGCAATGTTGCAGAGCGATGTTGCTTGGGCACTTTCCCATTGAGAATGGGCAACAAATTTCTATCTGGATACTTTAGATCGGTCGTAGGCCCTGTATCTCACCTGGTTGCCAATTGATGGCAACATTGCCCAGCAACATTGCTCAAAAAGTTTCCCCGTGTATCATCACCTTAACTATGTATTGTACGGGCATTGAGCTATGCAATCATATTTGCTTTGTTTGCTTCTAAATGGTCTTGAATGAAACATTTTAATATAGTCATTGTTATTTGTTACCACAGGCATGTTAACTCCAACACAATATTGTTTTGTTTGACTCATTTTCATAAGAGATATTATTCAGTCATATATAGCTTATTCAATTACCAAGCAACAAAACAAACAGAACAAGAGGGTGTAGAAAATTATAATGACAGATCAAACAACCTCAACTTAATCCTCCAAAGTGGAAAAGCGAGAGAGCAGTTTCCGACTGAACAGTGAATGAAATCGAGGAGCGGAGGAAAGAGAAAAAGAAAGAATGGATGTGATTCCCTAGGCAGTGCCCAAAACAATGTCAGGTTTGTTTCGGCCTGGTTGCGTGAAGACTAAGCTTGGTGGAACTGGCAGCTTGCCCTCCCGTTCGCTCTCTTCCCTCTCTCCCGCCACTCTATTCCAACCCTGTTGCTTTCAGGAGGAAGCATTCCTATGAAGTTCATCAGCCCTCTTTCTGTTTGTGCGGCCATAATGGCAGCTTCATCCTCCGAGTACTTAAAAAGGACATGCTGGGTACTGGAAGGGCCCCGTCAGTTCAGCGTCGGCACAGTGGCGCTTTGAGTGTTCTCTCTGTCTGGCAATCTGCTCACGCTATCAAACAACTCCTCTCTTCCTGCCAAAACCTTCCTCTGTCCCTCCTTTAACCAGTAAAGGGGGCATTTAAAGGGTCTTGTTCACATTACCGCCCAAGTTCAGATGAATGCCCTCTTTGCAGAACAGCTTAGCCTCAATAGTAGATGTTATATTTGTTCACTGTACTTGTTAATACCAACATTACTTTTATTGTGCCTACTTAGTATTTAACTCATCCCTATTTATGCTATGATTGATTGAATGATTACTTTGATGATTGATGATTAAGCAACCACCTGCCACCCACCCAAAACACCCTAGCAACCACTTAGTAATGCACTAGCAACCACTCAAAACACCATGGCAACCCCATAGCAACATTCTAAAACTACTCAGTACACTTGAGCAATAGAATGCAACAGTTCTTATGTAGCTTTTCAAGAATTTCACAGTTAAAACCAATTATTTTAAAAACAAATTGATGAAATAATACAGGCTGATGGCTTCAACAAAAGCACATAATATTACACATAATATTACACAATATTGCATCTTGCAGTAGACCATTCTTTAAAGTTTTCATTAAAAATGTATTTCCTTATGGAAAAAAATGCATGGGATTTTTTACTTCCGGAACACTACAAAATGATAATTTCCTCAGTTAGTCAATTGTCATTCCAAGCATATTAAACAGGAAAGGGGAAAATGGTTTTGGCTTAACGAAAGCACAATTTCGTGATAAATTGTCCTGTTTGGAAGCAGATCAAAACATCTGTCAGACACCAAGCTATAATTTTACATAGAAGAATATGTGAAAGTCCATCATGCATTTCAGGCAGTCCCGAGCCATGTAATGGGTAGGAGTCACAGATAATGAAATTAATGGTACATTCAAACAGTGAACACATGAACAAATCCATTTTAATTTAATTTTAATTAGGAGTGTGTACGTCACCTGTACCTTTAATAATGTTTCCTTTAATTGATGGCACATTGTATGATCTCACCTCACATGGAAAGCACTTGACAGATGAAAGGCATCATTTCCTGGAAACCTGAAAGACTAATTATTCCTTTACCAATATGGGCACTCTTCCATTTGACAGATATGTCAGCGGCACCTACATCAGCATATTTGAAGCAAACATGTCAACCCTTCCCGATTTCAAACTCTCCCCACCCATTCGCCCATTTCCACATCATACATCAAGGCGAGCCCGTTCCACCCTCAGCATTGTGTGAGAGGGGTGGGGCTTTTGTGTTTAGAGAGTGTGACTATGTCCAGCCCTGTGCTATTTGCTCTGTCGGCAAATCACATGGTCCCCAGGGGTTTAGTCCTATATGTGCGGTACAGATGAACTGTTGCTGTCAATCAGGTGGATTCAAGCCAGAGGTTAAGTCAGAGGTTATCAAAAAATGTTGGTCCATGGTGACAGATTTTTTTGGTTTCAGAAATCAGACACACAGTTGACAGGAGCCATTATCTTACATAGTATTTTTTCCACGCTTTCTTTTGATGTATGGTATGTTCAGATATGCATACAACTAAATAATCTTGGGGCCATGAAACTTTTGTGAAAATGATCAAAAACGCTGCCGGTGGCTGGCAACTTTTTTTATTTTTTTTTAAACACTGGTGGGGAAAGAGTTAAGCATATAAATACTTTTTGCTATTTAACTGCTATTGTTCAAAACTGATTATATATTTATTATAGTGGAAAGTGCACAGTCTGAATCATGTCGTAGCCTATAACACTTTAAACACAGGAGAATACATATTTTGTTTATCCTACAAATAAAATTATGCTGACATTATAATTTTTTTAAATGTAAAATAAATATGATACAGTGTATAGAAAATCATGTTGTTCCAAAACTGTATGACTTTATTTCTTCTTTGGAACACAAAATAAGACATTTTAAACAACATTGGACTACATTGACTTAATTGTTGAACTAACAATTGGGTGAAACATTTTCTTTCAAAAGATGTAGCTAAAATGCTGCTGTTTTTCTCAGATTTGAACATAGTTCTCTTAAAGGATGTGTATAGTAGTTTTTGATAAAGCAATCATCACTTTTGCGGTTGTTTATGGTTAGGGATTTGAAAACAAAACATATATAATAGATTTTCTTTTGTATTTACCGTGGTGGACGATAAAATGACAGAAAAACCCATAAACTTACATGTAGACCACTATATCATATTTGTGGGTGGGCTTTTGATCACCCTGTACAAGCTAGCAAGCACGCTAGCAACCACGTAACAACACACTAAAAAACACTTTGAACACCTTAGCAACTGCATAGCAACGCCCTTGCAATCACCCAGGACATCAGCTACTCTTGCACCAGCTAGCACTGCTCACATTGTCTTGTAAAAATGTAAAAACATAGTTGCAGTTTTTGTTTTCTTTTTAATACGAAATAATACTAAACTAAGCTCCAAATGAACCCCTATTTAACCATAGTGGCAGTGTTACAAAAGGCAAAACATGGATCTTGACATCTATGTCACAAAACATAAACAAGTCTCCCCATGCCTCAGTGCTTTAAATGCAACTTCTTCCATCCAGAATTCCTTCACTTTCATTCATTCTCGCTCACCCTCTCTCTCCTTCTTTGTACACTCCATGTGAAAAGCGCTCAAATCTGGCTTTGTGGGAGTGATTGTCACTCGTTTAATGAGCTTCTTTGCCAGACGAAAGGCTTTGGCAACATATGTCTCCCCAGCGCCTCTCTCGCTCTGCACCGTTCCATGCGCTGGTGGCGGGGCTCTCTCTCTCCCGCGTCTGCTGTGGTAGACGTTTCTCTGGATTTCCTCAGCACTCTCTGTTTTTCACGCCTGTGGGATTAAACTGAGCAGAAGAGGAAGGGTTCTTCTGTCTTTCTGAGGACGAGAGGACAAGAATGAAGCAGATTCCTGTGAGTATTTAGGCTTCGGTTTGATGGATTTGTCTGAGCTTGATATAAAAGCAACCCGGTCGAGGGAATTACTACTGCTGCTACTGTAGTGGTGTGTGCTGTGACCCTCGCACGTGTGTAATAGAAAGCCTTTGGAGGGACAGTGAAGCAGTGTGTGATATGCAAAATCAGCTTCTTTTCATCCAGTGCTTATACAGGATTTAATATTTAGTGCTACCTTTTCCTTTCTTCTTTTTTTCAACTTTTTTTTCTTGCATGTTTCTCTGAGTAATGTCCATGTCAGAGTGATTTTAATTTTTAATTGGCGCTCATATTAATGTTTTGGCTTATTAACTCACATGTTCTGTTCTGTTACCATTTTGGGGGAAATATACTTTACAATGAGAAGGGTACAGTGCTACAGCATTTTTAATTCCTTTTTCTCAATCTCATGAGAATTGATTAAAAACTAATTTCTGACTTGATAACTTTCTTCAAACGTATTATGTTTGAGGTCTTAGAGAGACCCTATTCTGTATATAAATAATGAGAAAAATTTAATGATTTTTCAAATGCTTCTTTAAGATAAACTGTTAGAATTTTGACCCCAAATTTCACCTCCAATAGAAACAATGGTACATTTCTGAAAAGTCCATGTCAACATTGTGGTACAACAGAGGGTTAAAGATCGATAATATCTCCAAATCAGGTTTCATTTAGGTCTGAGAATTTTCATAATTCAAGTATTTGAGGAGAAAATAAGTGGTTAAGTTCTAAACTCATACTTTTAATAAATAATGTTTCTGTTGTTAATAATGTTAATGTTTTACAATGTTAGTTATTTAGAATGAGAGATGATGCTGAAATTATTGATTTGCTCTGTAACTTAATGCATAATCATTGGGATTTTTCTATGGATCTTAATTAGCTCCTCCATGAGGTCATGAAAGTGTAACGTTCAGTAAGCAACGTTTTAGTATTTTGCAGCTTTTTTGTCTGAATAGAAATATCTCTGAATAGAAACTGCTCTGGAAATATCCCTCTAGAAATTTGTGCCGTGTTTTGTTTCGTAAGACATTGATAAAAAGCCCAGTGGTTTATCTGAGCATTGAAATAATGACGAAATCCAGAACGTTTTGATGCTTCCGACAGAACTGTCAAATAGCTTATTTTAAACAAGATTATCCAGATGTTAAGGAACAAGTTGTAACGTGTTCTAAATTAGTAGCTCATATGAATCACTTTCTACACACCACAAAAGTAAATGGACACAGGTGTGCTGTTGTTTGGAAGATATACAGAGGGGAATTAGTGCAGTATTTACTCTATGACAAACACGGGATATTTCTTTGCCTTAGGAATAAAATATTCTGCCTACCAGAGGAAAATAGTAAATTAGCTTTAGATTTGTCAGGGGCAGGAGATAATCTTGGGCACAAGTTCCATTTATCCTGTCTGGCTACAGCCAAGTTTCATCCTGGGAGATTGCCAACATCCGTCAGATCTGAATGAACGTAGCCAGGGCTCTTGCTGTGTCAGTTCCCACAAAATAACACTCCTGTCCCCCTGGTGTGCCTGTTTCCAATCCCCTCTACTTCAGGCCACTCAACACGAATAACAGCCTAATATGATCGCTGTCCAGGGCACGCAGAACTCCACTCATCTCAAAGACATCAAAGAAAGAGGGTAATGAAAAAAACTATTATAAAAGCCGAGACACAAAAGGGAATTTCTCACTCAGCCAGGTCTTCCTCACATGTACGTGAAATGGCACATGTAGGGACATTTTTACGCTCTCTCTCTCTCTCTCTCTCTCTCTCTCTCTCTCTCTCTCTCTCTCTCTCTCTCTCTCTCTCTCTCTCTCTCTCTCTCTCTCTCTCTCTCTCCCTCTCTCTCTGTCGCTCCCCCTCCTCCCTACTTGACAGCACATCTGTGATTGCAGAGCTTTTGAACGATCTCTTTCATTCTTCACAGCCGTCTTCTGTGACCTTAGCCGTACGGACAATTTGTTCCTTTCGTGCTCTCAGATTGGTCTTTTTGCAGTTGGGACCAACAACACATCTCTTGAACATTGCGTTCTGGTCAGGAACTTGTTTTTAAATAGCTGAAGTTGTGAAATTTTGACCAGCAATGCAAGGCTTCTTCTAAATTTTAGGGCACTTGAACTCTACTCCTTTTGGTGTGTGGATCCGATGCGTCACAGTTCCGTTTGTTTGAGAGAAATGCAATCTGGCCTAATTTGCGGAAGCGAATAGCTATTAAGTATAATGCATTTCTCATTACAGCTTTTTCAATTGAAACTGCCTTGCTTCTTCTTCAAATCTTTGCTTCTTTTTCACCCATTTTACAGCAGGGAGAAGCGAGTGCAAATCTGTATGTTTTGGTTCAGTTGTAAAACCAAAGAGGCAAGAACATGAATAAAACAGTGAAGATGTTACCTTCTCCTAAGTCATTACTTATTTATTTACAGCAGTAAACAGTTGCTAGTGGGACTTGAGTAGATGACGTGACATGTGAGTCAAATACTACAGTGTGAAGAGGGAGGGAAACTGATCCAAGGAGAGTAGTGATGAGAAGGACTTTGATCCATCCAAGTAACTCTTTTTAATTTGTTCATTGAAATATTTGTTCATTAATTCTACAGGCTAAATCAATATGCCAGTAGGTTGTGACAAGTGGCTGTCTTTTGTGTGTTATTAGTGAGTCATTGAATCATTTACTTTTTTATGAATGTTCAAATAAAGTTTTGATAATGTAATGTGCTTAGGCCATTTTAATTGTGTTTATCATTATCATTTAAGTCAGCGTTTGGTGTAAAAATGCTCCTTCAAAATCAACTCAGGTGCTGACTTGAATGAACAACTCCCTGCTGATTCTTCATTCAGTTCATTTTTGAACACACTTATTCAGTTCATTAACAAACGAAAAATCAAGTGACCCTTGTTTGGTGTTCATTTGGTTGGGGTGGGTAACCATTGAAATTATCCTTCATACCCAACATTTGAACTCTATTTGCTCATGCTATAGTCTTTAAAGGCAGAAAAACAGTCACTCGTTTGAAAAGTGCATCCAGTAGACGTCAACTTACTAGAAAAGTTAACAACATTAATTTTACAGATACACATTATATAGACCATTATTTCTGAAAAGCAGACATGAGTTATAAGCCATTTTTTTCCATCCCTCATCTGTCCCTTGGTTTTTCACCTGGTGTGTATTTTTGCACGACAAGAACATTTATGAGAGGAAGTGAGACCTTTTCCACTAGGGAACCCACTCCATAAAATCCAAGAAAAGCATGTAACAGGTTGATGATCAGGAACTGGTCTAGGTTTGATGGCACTTTTAAAATAAATTGCACTGTTGACCAGGGACACGTTAATCTCTGTCAGAGCAGTTCACGGGGGTCACAAGGTCATTTGCCATCCCTCCAATGGGGACTTAAGGTTAGGAGCTCTTTTCATTGATTATAGTTCACTCGCTCTCTTTTCTCATCTTTTTTCACTGTTCTTCCTCTATTGCTGCTTCATAATCCATCTGTACGTCTCAGTCAATACGCCTGCACGTCATTCTACGTTTTCCTCATCCGCTCTCCCACTCCATCAAAAAACAATCTCTCCACTTCTCCGTGCAGCAAGTTCATGATCCACGCCCACGCCATCCATCGCCCCCATCCATCTACATTTTGTCTCCTTCATTCACTCCCACATCCCTCTCCCATCCCCTGTCAACGACAGAGACGGTTTATGACTTCTGCTTCCCACTATCTTATTCCATAGCTGTCTTCCACCAGCCCACATATTTCTATTCTTGACCAAAATCTTGCTTTCTCCCTTTAAGCACAGAGTATCACTACATTCCTTGCTTGTCCCCCTGTCCCATCCCATCCTATCCCTGCCTCAACGCTTTGTTCAGGCTGCTGTATTATTGATGGGCTGGTAATTGAACCTTTCAGTCTCTGGCATGCATGTTAAAACAGACTGAAGCAGAGTCAAATCTCAGTTAGCCATAGTTATTATTTAATATCACTTCAACTTCTTAATCTCATTTAGTAGTCTGCTTTGCCCGAACTAAAGTTTTAATTATATATATGTTGTGTAGCTGATGGCTGTTGAGGGTGTTATTTATGCATTATTTATGGTGATTTTAACAGTTTAGCGGCGTATTACAGTGTTAGCATTGTGACTTGTAGTAACGATCATAAAGCGCTTGAACAGTCAAGTTCTCCATTTGCTGATGATTTAAAGGGTTAGTTCACCCAAAAATGAAAATTATGTCAGTAATTACTCACCCTCATGTTGTTCCAACCCCGTAAGACTTTTGTTCATCTTCGGAACACAAATTAAGATATTTTTGATGAAATCAATCTGAGAGCTGTCTAACTCCCTCATAGGCTGCTAGGTAATTTCATCTGCTGACCCAGAAAGTTATTAAAGACATTGTTACAATAGTCCACGTGACTACAGTGGGTCAACCTTAAGTTTATTAAGCGACGAGAATACTTAATGTTCCTCTAGGAGATTAAAGCTACAATATGTAGTTTTTTTTTTTTTTTGCCGCTAGGGGTTGCTAACCTCTTACAATAACAAAGGCATAGATTTATGACTCAGTGAATAAGCGGAATCATGGAACTTGCTGTCATGCTGATGGTTGACTGTGGTATGAAGCAGTGCACGATTGCTAATGAGAGACAGATATCAGCACCACACGCGAGTCCCGTGGATATAAAGGAATGAGGACATTTCATTCTACCGAACTACTAAGTGCTGAATTCATTCTCAAACTGGTCAGTTTATTTGACAAAATAAACTTGTGAGGTAAAGCAGCGATGTTTCACTTGGTCTAACATTACAATATCATAATAAACAGCATTTGAGTGTGTTGAAAGTTATGTTATTCTATGTGTTAGTTTGTTGGCTATATGAGACTAGCAGTAAGCTAGATCAACATTAGAATAACATACTGATCATATTCTAACATTTCATCATGTTGAGCTATATAACATTGGATTTCTCTGAATATACAAATTCTTGGAAACATTTAGGATAATGTAAGTACACAACTGAAAGAAATATATAACACTGTTCAAGTGGTTTTTGGATATTTTGATACAAAATTCTTACATATTGTACCTTTAATGAGTAAAATTTAACATTTTTTGTTTGCTGGTTTATTTTTATCCTAAGAAAAAGACACCAGTAATCTCATATGTCTCATATTTCATGTCACATATACTGTATCTGAGAGATCTCAACAATCTTCCAAGATTGATTTTCAAATGAATAGCCATGTTTATTTTATTTCTCTATACTCTTACTATATGTAAAAAATTGTTTCATTCATTAGGAGAAACATCTGAATAAAAGTTTTAATTTACATCTTGCTGAATAAAAGTATTAATGTCCTTTTTTTCAAAAATATTAAGCAACAAAAACTATTATTAATAAATGTTTCTTGAGCAGCAGACCAGCATATTAGAATGATTTATGACAGATCATATAACACTAAAGTAATGGTTTCTGAAAATTGCAGGAATAGTGTTTCATATAATATGCTTTTGCTGCTGAAAGTATGTAGCCTTAATGTAACAACTGTAACCTTTTTCGTGTTTGTTTACTGTAATCAAGCTAAACAAGAGATTAAAGTAACTAAATGGATGAAACACTCTAATTTGAGCACAAAATGAGAAAATTGTTCTAATTGCTCTTTAGTGCTAGTAATCTCACCAATTTCTTAACTGTGCGAAAGAGATTACATCAGAATCTGGGTTTTATCCAAAGGTTTGAGAAGGATACACAGCCATCAAGACTCTTCAATCAGAATATATTAATCCAGTTTGACAAGACAGGGTTGGAGCTAATCCCATTAGTGGCCTGAACAGTGTGCACACTAAGTTTTTATACTGAAAGACACTTAAATGCTGAATGTGTGCTGAATAGCAGATATCCGTCTACTTATTGACAATGCTGTGGTATTGAGACCATCTGAAGTAGAATTACTGTAAACAGGCAGCTTTGCTAGCATTCACTCTTTCCTTGCCAGTTATTAAGAGTGCCAACATGCACTCTTAAAGGGGTGGCTCAACTTCATTTACACACCTTCATGTCGTTTCAAACCTGTTTTCATTTTGGAACTATGAAATCTTGTTTCTGCCACTGAATAAAATTAAAAGGGTAATTGCGTGATATACAGTAAACTCGCATTTGTGAGAAACAAGCTTCCATATGGAACACAAAAGATGTGTTCTAAAAATGTCTCACAATGAAAGTCAATCATCAAAAGTCAACCTTCTTCAAAATATCTTATTTTGTGTTTCACAGAAGTCATGCGGGTTTGGAACATCTCTTAAAGAGAAAGCGCTGTTTAAGAAAATCTTTTTTTTATCAATACAATACTTTCTATTATATATTGCTATCTCTTTTAATTTGTAATTAGATGAATGGGCAAAACCATTAAATGTACGATATTTGGTGATAAATATCCAATATAGTAAATGATACATAATAAATACAAATTTTATTTAAAAAAACCCCACTGATATTGGTAAACAACCAGTATTGCACAGATAAATTGTGTATCCCTACATGTGGGCATTAAGTATTTCTGTTTGGTTATTTATTAAATGCGGCCGGTAATAATCAGACAAATGGCGATGGCGGTGACTGATCCTGTTGTGTGAGGAATAGACGGGATTGTTTTTCCTCGTAGCCAAGTACTCACACCATGCCTCCCTTCTACTGCCAGGTTGCTTCCTATTTTTTCCACTGTCCTTATTTACACTTATCCGCCATGCTAAATGAGTCTTCACGGTGGGCGAGGCGAGTGCGAGAGGGGCAGGATGCCATCAGTCAGTTGGGGAGAAAAGCTTGCTCTTGATTTTTCTCTGCCCAGTCTCTACCTTCTCCTCCTTCTCTGGCTCTTGCTCTAGACCGCCTTGCCCAGGCAGTGCCAGGTCAGAGTTCACACGGACCTTCCCACGCTGGGCAGCTTTTACCCCTTGCCAGTATCATTAGACTGAGATGTGGGGATTAAGAACAGGCTGTGGTTGTTAAGAAAGTCCCACTTCTGTTTACAGGGTAATTCTTAGGTGGGCTGTATGGGGATGAGCTTTGTTAGCTTGAATGTTGCAGATTAAACTGTTTAGAGGAACAGCCTTTAGTTGCTACATTGTCTTCCTGACACTTACTTTACAAATCCACTTACGAGTGAACAGAGTTGGTTTATCTGACCCATGCTGATCTATTTGATATATGTTATAAGTTGCCCCTAAACTGTAGCCTTCCACTGTGTGTTAGAACTGCTCAAACACTTCATGATTTTAAATCTAAACTAAAAATTTGACATTGACATTGTAACTGCCAGATATCAATTATTTTATAAATAAAATCCACTTTCACAGGCCTTTACGCCATCTGGCGTGAGTATTCCTATTAAGACTCTTTTGTTGACAAGAGCCTCAGTATGCTTTGTGATATACAATGCTAGGGAGTGTTTAAGCGAAGCAAAGCAACTAACTTAGCTGTATTTTTCAGTAGTGTGAGAGTTACATTGTTTTAAAAATACAAAATTGCTGCTTTTCCAATACTTTTTTCCAGTGAGTTGCAGTGTTGCATCTTTCATATGTAGTGTTGGAAAGTCTGATTCATGTTGCAAAGGATCAGATTCACGAATTGTTTCATACTAAATGACTCACTCTCTCAAATATGTCGCTTTGGAAAGTATGGATTTATTCTAGTGAATCTGTTCATACTAAAGAAGTCTCTCCTAACATACAATAGGTTGCAGTGATTTGAATTCTCAATGACTCTATCTTTTTTACATATGTTGCCATGTGAAGACTACTAAAAACAAACTAATTAAACTCTTCTCACATGTTGCATTTGAAAGTCTGAATCATTCTAGTGAATTGGTTCATTATAAAGGACTGTCTCTCTCATATTGTGTGATGTAAAGTCACAAGATTAAATCTAGTGAATTGCTTTAATCAAATGGTTCATGTAAATGAAAGGATTAACAAAAAAATTAAGTCCAAGTGCACAATTTCAGATCTTGTTTTATAGCAGAATATTAAACGAAAGTTAAATTCTGCTGTTCATTAATATGTTTTCTTAATAGTTATGTAAATGAGGGTGTTTACTAGGTTTTTACTTGTATATATATATATATATATATATATATATATATATATATATATATATATATATATATATATATTTAAGTTAGATGTTGTCATTCTAATTAAGTTTTTTCATTCATTCAAAAAACGTCACTGCTTATGTGCCATAAAAACTGATCTGATTAAGTTGTAATTTATATCATGAACTCCTGATATTGATTACAAATAGTGTTGTCATGTTGGGCTGGTCAGGTTGCTATATGATATGAGAAAATACTTAGTCAAATACAAATACTGCACCTTTAAATTGGGCTGATGGAACTAGTGCAGTAGTAAAAATCCAGGACATGTTGTATTGGATCAGGAAGGTAAACATATGCCACAGTAATGTGCCAAACTGTCCAATTAGCTTAACACTTTACCTTTTGATTTTAATCTGCCTACTAAAGCTAGTCGCCATCTGTGGGAGCAGTCTCAGGGCAAGCGGTAGAGCCTCAGGCATTGTCTTTGGGTCCAAGAAACACATCCAAACCCGACAGACCGTAGCCACAGACCTGTCATTATGACAGTCAAGGGGTGTAGTAACCCATCCTCTATAGTGACATCACAGAGGTCATCTCAGGGGTCGCCATAACCAGCACTAAATCACAAAAGCTTCCTGGCAGAGTTAATACTATTATGAAGAAATGCAGGCATGTGGAGCAGAGTTCAAGCCTATCAGAAAACAAGAGCCCCCACTGAGGAATGAAGGAAATCGACTCATTCACACAGTGGTCAATTATTCAATTGCTTCTCCGCTTACTGGTGTTTGACCTCTGTGTTTCCTATCGGATTTGTTAAGCAGAGGAGAAGATTAAGGGGAGGATGGGCTTCAGGGGTCTGGCTGAAAAAGGAAGCGATTGAAGCAGCTGGTGGGGTTAAAGTGGAGCAGTGAAGTGCGGTTATCACTCATGACTGGCCCCAAAAGCTGAAATAAAGAGAACATACAGCCCTGAACCGACCAAATCCCACTTTTGACTTTAATTAGAGGCCTGAATAAATTACTTTATATGGTTACAAAGAGTCATCACTGGCTTTCTGTGAAAATTTAGCTTCTGAAGGGGTGGAAATGACTGATAAAGTTGTATTTTGTGAGCTTCGGGCCTCCCTTTTTGTTTTCTCTCGCTGTATCTGCCCTCCTTACTGATATTATTTTGTTCTCAGAGTTAAGCACTGATCCATTTTATTGTGTGTTTAACTAATTAAAGTAAAAAAGGAAGTGACCTAATAAACTCAGGGTCCGGCCTACATGGAAACTGCTATTGAGGATCAGTGAGACACTGTTGTTCAATTTGTATAGGTGTACAGCCATTGAGATTTTATCCAAAGTGACTTAAATACTTTCCAAAATAACAGGCACAGTAATGTATACTGTATCACAATCATGGGACAGAGTGTATCACATACAATACTTGTACCGCGCACAGCCGGCAGAAATTATTTTACAATATTAAATGAAAATATATAATATATGAAAAAAAGTTCATTTCTATTAAGTTGACACTGTACTTTTTATGTTTTATTTGTCAGTAGAATAAAATAAATTGTGATTAATCTCATAATATATTTTTTACTGTATTGATTCATTCACTTTTTTGTACATAATCTGCAAATGGTATGGATATTATTTGTCTTTATTTTGCCCTGCATTGTTGTTTAAATAATGAATTTATTAATTATTTAAATCTTTTGTTTACTTTTTGTACGTAATCTTCTACTGATAAGACTATTATTCATAATTTATCACACATTCCCGGTTTTTTTAGATTGCCCTTAATATTTTATTTTAAAGGTTCCTAATTTTGTTATGGAGGTGTCCTTTGATAGATTTACATGAATCAAAAAAAAAAAAAAAAGCATATAATGTTTTCATAATATACGTTGCAGCATCACTATTTCTCAAAGAGTCTGAAAACGGTTTGTTTGAAGATTCAGTCTCTCTAAACGCCTCCTTCCATGAGCCTACTCTGCTCTGATTGGTCAGACGGCTCTTGTATTTGATGTATTTGGTCTACCTCTCACAGCGCATGTCAAAAACAATAAGCATATTACCATATCTGAATATGAACATCTCCTGAGGTTTCCTCATCGCTTAATACACAGTGACAGTGGCGGATCTAGAAAATTTTACATGGGGGGGCAAAGGGGTGGCAAGAGGTCTTGGCACGGTGGCAGATGTAGACAGTGGGAATCCCTATGTGAATTGCTTTAACAAAACAAACACAAAAACACAGTAGTTATTGTTTAATCATGCCCTTACACACTACAAAGGTTTTTAATTCACAACAGGAATAAGCCCAGTGCAGTGTTCAAACAAAACTGTGCATCTTTTAAAAAGTAAAAGTATAAAAAGCTAAATGAAAATATATAAAAAAAGTACAATAATTGTGTCCAAGGACTTTTAGCCTTAATGGTTAGGCTCCAGCTACTTTCTTCAACTACTCTTGCCTGCAAAAGTCAATATGTGAAAACCTCTGGTTATCCTTGTATTACATTACACTGTAGGGCCATGTAGCTAATAATAGCCTATGTAACAAATATAAAATCAGAAAGATTTATCACATGCACACACACCAGTTATGTTTAGACTACTTAATATAATAATCCTAATTGTATTTGTTATTTCCCCAGTTGTAACCTGGTTTCATTGCTGTGATATCTGAGAGGAATTGGATTTGCTTAGCTAATCAAATGATCGATCTCCTAACTGGCACTGTATTGTGTGTTGTAACGTAACGGCGACCATCAGTAAACGTTATGGATACAAACAATTTATATTTTTTATTAAGCTGTACTTGTCTTTACTAAAATCAAAATTAGGCTAATCAAAGTGAAGAGTGCTCTTAAAATCACGAGGGAGCGTTTTGACCGCTGATTTTGGCTAACGTAATAGACTCGCTGTTTTTGCTGATGCTGGATCGTCTTTAGCATATAATACATTCATTACAAATGTAACTTTAAGTTAAACGTGTGTTTAACTACACCTGGGGAAACTCACTTCACCTTCAGAGGCTCTGGGGCAGCTCAGTCTCTCCAGTCGGGTTGCAGGGCCACCGCACCGCAGCAGACTCGCTGTGTGTGTGTGTGTGTGTGTGTGAGCCAGACTGAGCGAACGCCGCTCTGCGCGTTTGAATCAGGGACGTACTAAGTATTTGAGGGGCAGGGGGGAGGGGCTAAAAAGTCTAATAAAAATTAAATTGTTCACTTTTGGTAAATGTATCGTTTAGTTCACTGTTTTGAGAAGCTTGCGGGTTGTTTTTACAAGTACAGTTTTTGGATCATCAAAGTTAGGGGGGCAGCTGGGGGGGCAAGGCTCTAGAGTGGGGGGACACCTGCCCCCCCTTGCCCCCCTGTAGATCCGCCCCTGCACAGTGATAAGAACTGTAATGATGCTGTCAGTTTTTTATCATAGCCAGTTTGAGTCGTCATCCTTTGGACGTGCATGCAAAGTGGATTCACAGCGCTGTAAACAGCATGTCAACATGTTGACAACACAACACAAACTCTTCCAGGCCTCAGCTACAACTACAGTGTTTGAGCGCGGGTCACAGTAGACCATATTCATGGGCAACCAATGAAGACCATAGGCTGGCATTATGCAAATGTGTTACATTGTTACGTAGGTATTTAACAGGATGTGAGAATGGAATTACTGACGACTCTGCAGTTTAGAATCGATTATTTCTTTTAGGAGACAATCATTTTATTTGTGGTGCACTTTGAACTTTAAAACATTGCAGACCTTTTACATTCACAAAACAGCTATATTAGATGCTTCATGAAAGGTAGTACAATAGGGGCACTTTAATAAAATTTAACATTTCTTTTTTTAATCCATTTTCCAGAATCGCACAGATTTTTTCTACCTAATTCAGTGTTGATTCTGTCTGACCTTACTTTTAGGTGTTGAACAGCCTGCAACTGATCTCTGTAATACTCTTCATTGTATTGCTGGTTTTACAGTACATAGCTGATCCCAGTACGTCATGGAAGGTGACCTCCATTAGAGTTACCCTGATCAACTGCAGCATTTTATTGCACCGCTGTTATGAATCTGAAGGGAAAATGGGCGTGAACTCCATTTGTCTCTGGCCAGATGTCTTGCTGGCGCCAGATTCCAAAAGGTTAAATCAACTACTGATCCCTTACCACACATGACATCACAAGAGAGTGCGATTTTAATGGCAGAATACGTGACATTTAACTCAAAGTTCATCCACTTAGTTATAACAAAGCTGTGTATTTCTAGATGGATATTAGGCACATCTGCAAGCTTTGTGATTTACCAGCCGTGTGGTTCTGCTCTCTTTACTGCATCCAGATAATCAAAATCTGTCACTGATACAGTGCCATGAATTCATAATTCAGAATAATTTCAGAAACAGCTGCTGTGCATTACCATAACTGCAGGGGAGCTCCGCTTATTTTATTTCTTTGTTTCAATTTTCGAATTCTGCGTTACGAAGGGGAAGAGGAAGAAAAAATGTGCCTGTCACACATACACCACCAAACAATTTACAGAAATACAATTCATGTCTCCAGGGACTCAGTGATAGAGAGCTTTAATATGGAGATTCCTCTCACAGCATTTCAAGTAAATACAAGTTGGGATAGACACTGACGCAAGTTACTCAGCAGGAGACATGCGGAATATGCAAGTCTTTGTGTCTGTGCAGGTGACGGGGTTGTTTTTGTATGTGATGTTGTGGGTCGACGTAAGCATATGGTTGTTCAGGAGTCTGTGTATTGTTTATACACTTATGGGTGTGCGTGTGTTCTTGTTTGAAGGGTGCCAGTAAGAACTGTGTTGTGTTTTGTGCAGGTATCAAGACACCAGCCTGTGTTGGAGTGAGATGCACTGACTCCTGGAAAACTGCAGCATTCCCTATCGTCTTCTGCTCACCTCCGAGGCTGTGGCCAGTCATGCGGCTATTACGGAAAATCCTCCTCCTTTTGGGCGCTTGCCTTAATATGAGCTGCAGGTATCAAACTAATGCCCTGGATATTCCACTTGATGGTAAGCTGAATAAATGACTATTAAATAAAAGTTTCTGGTAATATTTCTTATTCCAGTTTATATATTTGATCATATTTTTGGTGCTTTTTCAGTTTAGTCGTTTGCCATGTGCACAGTTTAGCCAGTTTTTCATGCTCTCTAGAACAGTGATTCTCAAACCTGTCCTGGGGACCCCTCGCCACTGCACATTTTGTATGTCTCCCTCATCAGGCACACCCAATTCAAGTCTTGCAGTCTGTACTAATGAGCTGATGAGTTGAATCAGGTGTGTTAGGTGAGGGAGACATGCAAAATGTGCAGTGGTGAGGGGTCCCCAGGACAGGTTTGAGAATCACTGCTCTAGAAGAACAATCAGTTATGGAAGAATGTTTTCAACGCAGATTTAAAAAAAAAAAATTCAAAAGGAAATTGCCACTTAATTTCTTCATTTCAACTTTTTCATAATTGCAACTTCAAAATACCTTACTGCAGCTTCATATCCCACAATTGAGACTTTCAAATATGCTATTTCATACACAGCAATTATGACTTCATATTCATATAATTTGTGGCTTTCTATATCACATTTTCGACTTTATTTCTCACAAATGCAACCTCATATTTCACAAATGCAACTATACCACAAATTAAACTTTCTGTTTCAAAATTCCAAATTCATATCTCCACAATTATAAATACAGCAATTACGACATCATATTCATATCGATTGTGACTTTCCAAATCACATTTTCACATTTATTCCTTGCGACTTCACATCTCGCAAATGCGACCTCATATCTCCCAAATGCAACTTCATATCACAATTAAGCATATTAATTAAGCAAATTTCATATTAAGCAATTATGAATTCGTATTTATATAATTTGTGACTTTTTATATTCAATTTATTTTTTGCAACTTCACATTTCACAACTGTAACTTCATATTGCGACTTCATTTCTCATTATTGTAACTTTATTTTAATAATTGCAATTGGATATAACACAATTGTGATATCACTGTTGCAGCTTCATATTTTAAAAATTCTACTTTATATCTCAGAAATATTACTGCACATCTCACAGCTGATTTCATATCACACGTGTCTGTGTAACTCAATTACTTTTCATATAGAGCAATTACGACTTATTATTCACATATTCATATCAATTGTGACTTTCTAATCACATTTTGACTATATTTTTCATGTCGTACAAATGTGACTGTCAGTTGCAACTTAACATTTCACAAACGTGACTTCATATCACAATTACAACTTCATATCCCATAATTGAGACTTTATATCAGAATTCCTTCTTTATATCTCATAATTGTGACATTATATCTCACATTTACAATTTGATCACAATAAAACTTTACATCTCAAAAAATGTGAATTCATACAGTATATCACCACAATTGCAACTTCATATTCATATCCATGTCTCAAAATTACAAATGTACAGTATATCTCAGTTGTGTCCTCATATCACTCAATTACACTTTATATCTCATAATAGTAACATATCCTACAATTATGAATGTATCTCAATTGTGACTTCATATCCCATAATTGCAACTTTATTTCTTAAAATTGCAACTTAATTTCTCATAGTTTTGAGTTTATATCTCATAATTGCGATTTTTTTTTCTATCAGAGCATGTGATGTGACATTTTATTATTTTAACTATTAAAAATGTATTTTTTTTTTATTTATTTTTTTACTCTGGGAGGAAAACATGCTTCCATAGTGAGCACACTGTTCTTACAACAAATCTTTTTGAAACTGGGTGTTTGTATGCAGGTTCACACAAGCTGACAGCAGGTATAATTTATTGCTGGGGCTGTTTCCATGGAAACCAGATAAAAGTGTATTTTGTTGATGTTAAATTATTCACAAGATATCTTTAGGGGCTGAAAGATATCTTAGGGTAACACAACACTGTTCTTAAGTTTTTTTCTTTTCTATTTTTATTTAGTCAGTCATGGGCCTGGATGTAATTGTTTGTTGACAATTCATTAATTTCTTAGAAGTTCAGCAGAAGTCATATTTATGGTTCTAACAAATCCCTGCACATTTGTTTCTCTGTGTTCTCCTTGCTGCGGTGGATTTGTTAGTTTTAGCACGCATGAACAGTAAGTTTCAATGCCAAACCAGTCATAGAACTAGATAACTTTCATCCACAGAGGCCACTATCATCCATCAAACATCAGATTTATTTAGAAAATCCTGCAGAAAGGCAGAGATGTGCTCTTTTGTTGGGAACATTTACAACAGTATCAGATAGTGATATCATGGTACCTCATAATTACCATATTCATGCTCCATGATGGTACATTGTATTTAAAGAATACCATGGTACTACCATGGTACATGGTCAGTATTTTTTTCTCAAAATCATATAAAAAAAGCCATAATACCATTGTGCTTTTTTGTGAATTTAGTTAATTTTCATAGACAGAAACTAATGGTGTAGAAATTTTAACGAGAATGTTTACTCTAATCAAAGCTTTTAGACAATTTTTACAGTATTTTTCAGTGCATAATGGAAAAACTCCAACAATCGAGCCAGCAAACCATTTTACATTTGTCATATTGAAACCCATACCGCCATTCCATCATGATTCTAGACGTGCATGTCCAATTTTTCACTCAAACTGCATTAGCCATTAGTTTCTTCCTGTTCTAAACCACAAACAAACTCTCATTGACATTATTTGACCAGATCATTTGCCATTGCCTGATAACAACTCACGCTTTGCCACTCAATCAATGATTCAATATCTAATTATGTTCTCCAACAAACATTTTGTTTACCTTTAGTTTTGAATGCATTGATCATACAGCCGACCTGATTGTGGAAAATCATTACGATTGAACCAAAGCCATTTCGCATCACCATTTGCTGCACGCAGGTTGCATGCTGCCATTTTTCCTCCACAGTTTACTGAGCATTTTTACTTTCTGGCTGTTTCTTTATCTAGTGGAGCAGCTTCCCACAATTATAGAGCAGTCTCCTGCTTCTATGATCGCCTTCCCTTTCGAAGAGAGCTTCCCCGTGAAGTGCGAGGCCACAGGAAACCCTGGACCAGAGTAAGCCGTATACACTCACACATACACTGACGTTCAAAAGGTTGGGCTTAGTGAGATTATTTAAATGTTTTTGAAAGACGTCTCGGTAACGCTTTAGAATAATGGTCCGTCATTAATAGGTGATGATGGGAGATGATATACAGGAAGTATTGCTGGACATAAACACTTCAGCTACTACTATGGAAACAGCTTAACTACTCATTAAGTAATATCAAATTTAGGACTGAGATCAATAATCAATAATTACTGAATGAGATAAGCCTTATTTAAAACTATCAACTAACTGACAAATTAAAAAGATTACCAATTGATTACTAATCACAGGTTGCATTTATTTTATAAAAAATATATTTTTGTATATACTAATCGAAATATAATTTCAATTTAAAAGAACTGTTTTCTAATTTAATATTTTTTAAAATGTAATTTATTCATGTGATGGCAAAGCTGAATTTTCAGCATCATTACTCCAGTTTCTAGTGTCACATGATCCTTCAGAAATCATTCTAATATGCTGAATTGGTGCACAAGAAACATTTAGGCCTACTAGTATTATCGCAATTAAAAATGGCTGTGCTGCCTAATATTTTTTGTGCAAACTATGATACTTTTTTTCAAGGTTTTTTGATAAATAGAAAGTACAAAAGAATATAATTTATTTTAAAATATAAATCTTCTGTAAAATTATAAATGTCTTTACTGTCACATTAAATGAATTGAATGTGTCATTGCTTGGGGGAAAAAAAACTTAAACATATGTTTGATTTCATTGATATTGTTAATTGAAGCTAGTGTATGCTATTGTGAGAGATCGAGTAAGCGAGAGTACCTGCATTTACAGCAGACATAGCATTTTCCTTCAGGTCAGTCCTATATTTATAATAAAAATAAAATCCGTTTGAATGTCCGCCGCGATATCTTGTCCTTTTAACAGTTAACGTTAAGGTGTTTTACCGTGCCCTAGTCATTTGTCAGTTGCGTCTTGCTTTTTCGTGTTCACAAGTTTTGAGTCCTTTCAATGTAAAAGTCTTCACTAACTGACTCACTCATAAAGACAGTATTTGCCGCCATCTAATGGCGAAATAATGTATGTAACTTCTGTTGCTGTTTACGGGCAGGGACTATTTTTTTTCCAGCAGAAGGAAGGTTTTTTGTGATTTTACTTCATAAAAGTTGCATAATTACATATTTTTTGGCTTTAATATTTGTATTGTGTGGTAACCGTTTTATAAAAGCAATAAGGTATTTGCGTACCTAACAATGCCCTTCAGCCTTGACTTATTCACGATACAGCACAGCCTCTCCTAACTTATTGCTTACATATGGAATCTTAATGACCAAATATTCAGCTTGAAGTCGTGTTATCATTTGTCTTCCTCTACTAATCGCTTGCTTGTGCTAGTTTTGCATTGAAAACTAGACCAAAGATGGAGGAAATGACCTTCAGGAACGACCGCAAGAGCATCATCATGGTGCTCGCGTGCTGGTTGATCAACATCACCAGCTATTTTTGCGGGAGGAACAGTGCAGCTGTCCCAGATCTGCACCAAACCAGCATGGACATTCAGCAGGGTAGCTAGATTATGGGTAGAACAGCTCACAATATACGCAAAAGCAACATCAGAAACACCCCACTGGCATTTCAAAGCACGTTTCAAAGCCTCGTCTGTGTAATTGATGTCATTTCAGATTTGATAAACTGAATGTGGAAATCGTCTTTGCATCATTGTGTTGTTTTCATATTTCAAAGGAGGCACACTGAGCGGTGTAATTTCATTTAATCACTGATCTTCTCAGTTTTTTTTTCTTTCAGATTCAGGTGGACAAAGAATGGTCAAGACTTTGATCCGTATCAGGACCCCAGATTGATAACATTAGATGATTCCGGAACATTCACCATTCCCAATAATGGGAATCTCACAGAATTCCAGGGCAATTATCGCTGCTTTGCGACCAACAAGTTAGGAACGGCCATGTCGGAAGAGATTGAATTCATTGTTCCCAGTGAGTAATGCACAACTTTGTGCTGTATGCTCTGTAACGACTCTTTCGGAATGATTTAGAGATCGCTGTCCAATGAAACAACCTTTCTGGTCCATAGTAGGATATCCATTTCACTTGCCCGCTACAAACCCTGGAGCTTTTCTTTCCCTTTCATCACAGTGCATTATGGACCATGAGGAGAAGGCTGATGAAAAATGAGTTTTCTCCTTTCTCTCCATCATTTTTTTGATGTAACATTTCTCATTGTGTTCTGAAATACACCACATAAATCTCCAAAGATGTAACCAGGGCAAAGAGTCATCAGTTACCAAACAAGACCAGTTTTCAATCACTCATTCAGCTGGCACATTCAGTTTCAGCAGCAGAATGATGTGTTATTGGCTGGATTTTGAACTAAATTTGGGAAATTGGAATGAATAATCTCTGTCCATGAATGCATTAGGGAAAGCCTGTCTTATACTGCCACCTAATGGTGATTTCATTATTAAAATGGTATGTTACTGGGTTAATTTAGCTTGTTATTCTCTGCAGATGTTCCAAAGTTCCCTAAAGAGATCATTGATCCGATTGAGGTTATGGAAGGTCAGTCAGTCATTCTGGAGTGCAACCCACCTAAAGGAATTCCCCCACTGCAAATCTACTGGATGACAATAGGTAAGTTCTGGTTATTTGGGTTAAATTAGTCTAAGGCACATTCACATTTGGCCTAAGGTGCATTCAGTAATATTGCGTAGTTAAAATTATTGGCTGTAAATGATGCTACTTTACCTTTAAATAATTATTTATAAATCATTTTATATTATTAATTTAATTATAAAAAGTGATATATTTAAAATGTATATTTTAATAATATAATATTTAAATAATGTATTACTTTTGGACAAACAAAGAAAATTAATAGTGGAAAATCTAATCATCTTAAAAATGATATTACTACATATACTATTCCTAAAAATAAATTGTAATCATATTACGTAGTTGTGCTTGGAGTCAATTGTTTTGTTTGTGATAAGGCAATTAAACATGCCAAATTGTGTGGACATCAATTTTTAATAGACAAAAATTATGAACACATGCAAAAACAAGACAACATCTTAATAACTGATTAATTATGTAGTAGTCAGTGTATGCTGAATCATGTGAGCTTTTTATTTTTCTATGCATCAAATATCTTTGTCAGATAAATACCTTAAAGTTAGGGCAACATTTTTAGGAGAGGTTAGCGAGCTAGCTTTAAAATCACAAAATCTCACCCTCCCTTCAGAGCGTCTCCAAAGCCAGTCCTCCTTCAAAACACATGAAAGCACATAACATTACAATAATAATCAACATACATGAACAACTTAAATAGCACTGTATCACATGACTGCTGCAGATTCATTTCGGTGTTGATAGTGTTACCATTGAAATGCATAAATTAGAGTCACGAACCGCTCCGAGTATAACATTATGGGTTATGGTAATTAGGGTGTGAACTCAGCATAAGCTTATTGTTTTGGTTCAGGAAGAACTGTCCACAGACGAGATATATACATATAAATACATTTAGATCAGTTAACTTAGTGATTGCTATCAGGATGTGAAGACACTTTCAGCCAGCATTTAAAAAAAAAAAAAACTGGAACATATCACCTACCCTGCCTTTAACCAAGTTTAGTGTTTTGTTCTTCCCTCATATTTCAAATATTTAAAAAAAAAATCAAAAACATTTTCCTCAAATTTTGAACTTGTAGGGTCATTAAAAACAAAGATCCCGTCCGGACGCCACTTCTGGCCACTTCTGTATTTATGTTTATTAAAGCAATCATATTATTGCTATAATATCATTCCTGTGTTTTGAGCCTCATTAAATTATTTTTCTCCTTTTTTTTTTTAAACATCACAGGTCTACAGCACATCGAGCAGGACGAAAGAGTATCAGTGGGTCTGAATGGGAACCTGTACTTCTCAAACGCCATTGAGACTGACAGCCGCAGAGACTACTGCTGCTTTGCTGCCTTCCCACGCATACGAACCATCGTCCAGAAAACTGCCATGTCCGTCGTGGTCAAAAACAGTACGTTAAAATACTCATTTTCAAGAGTTTGATTACATAACGTGGTCATTTCTTTACACGGCCAGCTTTGGTTTTATACATGCCGGCCATGTGCATCTAATATACATCTCCAGTGTCTCATGTAGTCAATCTCCAAGCGCTTGCTGGACCTCAGCAAATGAGCTTGGTAGATATTGATACTTCCTGTGATGACTTGTTGGTGTATTTCATGTCCATGTTATCTATTGTGTTTTAGTTGTTTTTGCATTGCCACACATATTTTTATTTGTCTCCATTTCTTCATCCAAGACAAGTTAATGAAGGACTCAGTCTCTGGTAGCGGCAGAGGTTATGGTGAGTGACATTCATTAGAGATGCTACATGGGCGTAGAGCTGCTGCTTTGTTTTTAATTAGTTTTGATTAATTATCTCATTCCATGTCACATCATACTTGCTTACTCTTTAGCCTACATTTGCAAATCTCAAAGGTTTTCTCTGAACAACTGATGGAAATAATTCATAGGATAATTCATAACTTATTCTCTGTTCTGGATCACAAGTGTATTACTTTTTGTTTGTTAAAATACTTAATTGAATAATTCATTAATGTAAAACAGTTGCAGTTATGTTCGGTGATACTATGCTGCAGAAATTAAAGGATTTAAATAAATTATTATATTATATGATATTATATGATATTATATTATATTATATTATATTATATTATATTATATTATATTATATTATATTATATTATATTATATTATATTATATTATATTATATTATATTATATTATATTATATCTTTTTACTGTTATAAAGCAAACTCTCTGTTGGAGAGGAAGCCCCGTCTACTGATGCCCACAGGATTGGAGTCACATACATATCTGGTGAAAGGCGAAGATCTTCAGTTGGAGTGCATTGCAGAGGGGTTGTAAGTGTCATTGTCTAATCTGCATTATTCAGGTGAATTGCAAATCTAATTCAGGAGCATGGCATTTGTTTCAATAATACCACTTGAAATGCATTTAAAATCTAGTGGGAATGCTTAAATGTTGATTATTTTAAATAATAATAAAGAAAAAGTTATTAAGAGCATTTAGATGGATACATCAAAAAATAAAGCTATACTAATATACATTATTAAATAGTCTATTTGATCATCCAAACATTATATATATATATATATATATATATATATATATATATATATATATATATATATATATATATATATATATATATACTGTATATATAGTATTTTGCCCAGTATACATAAATAGAATGTTTGTTGAAAGTTGCAAAATGCTACATTTGCAAAATGCTAGCTCAAAAACGTGTTTATACATCGTTCACAGATTTTTTTTTACATGTTTTACTTGTACATCGTCTAACATTTTTTAAATGTTATTACTTACTACTTGATTCACAACGTTCAGAGAACATTCAAAAGTTACTGTATGTTCCCATAAATGTAACATTCCCATTCCCTTTTCTCTAATGTGTACATAACCAAGAAAAAAATATTTTAAAAACTGGACGTTTTGAACATTCAGAGAAAGTTCAGAAATAACATTTTCACAACTTAATAGAAACATTAGCATAACGTTCATAGAACTTATTTTTGTTTGCTGGGTAGACTCTATGAAAATTATTGCTAGCTCATCGCTACAATCTGTCTTTCAGCCCCACACCAAAGGTGGAGTGGGTTAAAATAGGCTTCCACAAGCTTCCAGAAAGAGTTGTGGTGGAGAGTCATGGGAAGTTGCTCACCATAGAGATGGTAAATGAGGAGGACGATGGGAAATATACGTGCAGAGCCAAAAATCCCCATGGAGAGGTTGTGCATTATTTTCATGTTACAGTAGAGGGTGAGTCACATTATTTAATCTCAATGATCTCATAATATAACCACAGTAAATGTACCAGTGTGGCTTCATAAATGGTTTCATATCATGTATGGATTTAAAGTCACTAGTGGTAAAAGTGTGCCATCTTCTGTCCAAAGACAAGAAGTGCTTGCAGGACTGTTTCAGGACAACTATAAAAAGAGTCCTACTATAATACTCATTGCTAAATTACTATACACATTCTAAGGATAAAATGTCCCTTTTTAGAATATTTATGCTATCATTACAGATTACTGTTTATAGTTGAGCATTTTTTAATAAGTCTATATTTTGTCTTTTTATGTATTTTCATCATGTATAGTGGTGTCTGCTTTTTCAATACTCTGACCTGAGTCGCCATATTGAATAAAAATGACACAGATAAAAATTAGGCTGTGAGGGACAGATATATCATTAATAGTGTCTATTTTCAAGCAGCAAGCAAGATCAGGGCACACACACACCATCTTCACCTTTAACAGCTATTTGTGTTCAAACAACAATGAATATTAGGAAATATCTGAGTGCTGACTGCTGCAATTGACTAATCAAAATCATGCCATGTGTGTATAATACATTGTTTTACATGACTCGATTCTCTTGCATGAACAGAGCCTCCTGAGTTTGAGATTGAACCTCAAAGCCAGTTAGGGACGATTGGAGCTGATGTGGTGATCAAGTGTGTCGTGAAAGGAAATCCTCAACCTAGTGTTGCATGGAGAGTCAACGGCCGACCATTGAACGGTAAACATTTATAATCCCTGTCTCAAATTACTCATCAACTATCCATTAACAATATAAAATTCTGATTATATTGTGCCTACTGACTTGGTGATTTTGACAGATTGGATTATAATATATTCACCAAAGTGGTGATTATAACTTTCTTAATGACCTGTCAAGCATTGTATGATGTAACAATGTGTGTTAATGAAAATTATAATTAATGTTAATGGGTCTAACTGCATTGCAAATGTCTATTTACGTCATTCTATTTACGTCATTTTCAAGTAATAATTTTTTCATATATCATGTTACAGTTTAAAACAAAACATTTGACCCACATTTTCTATTTCAGAGGTCCCAGCATTCAACAGGAAAATCTTGAAGGATGGCACCATTTCCATCCACAACGCAAACCCAGAAAACAGCGCTGTTTACCAGTGTGAGGCCGCAAACAGACACGGCACCATCCTAGCCAATGCCAACATCATGATTATGAGTAAGCAAACTGTACTCAGCTGTGCAGTATTGAATGGATTTTCATTCTAATTAAATATGATGTCTTCGCATTTTGAGAAGAACTATAATCTTATATTGTGTACAGACCTCCACTGGAGCAGGGGTGAAATCGCATTTCGGGGTGGGGTAGAGTGGGGTGGGGGACCTCAAGCCCTGCCTACGACTATTTCTGATTCCATATGTCAGGCTTTAGTTTACAGTATTCAATGCAGTTCAGAGTACAGCAAAACATTTTAAGCATGGTCTCTCCACCCTTTTAAGAGAGACCAATCCAGAAATCATGGGATATTCGTGGTTTCATTCAGTTTTGGCCAAAAATCACATAAAACGACCATGGTTTTGCCTGGCCGTGAGCAAGCATCTGTTTTTTTGTTGGTGTGGACAGGCCCATAAGCCGAGGTGTGATATGGACGGGTTTGTTCAGAGAGCGGAAGGTCCTCATGATTGCACACAGGCTTTAGGGTGGAGCTGTTCTGTCGGTTCTGATCTCCAGACACACTCTCCCTCTGGCAGCCAGACGCTTTTATGTGCGAACAATTTCGCCTTCCTCCATTCATATTCAGTTGCTCTAACCAAAGCAAAAGCATGTGTTGCTTTCATCTAAGAGATAAAATAAGCTGCGAAGGATCCTTACTTAAAAAAAATAAAAAATAAAAA
The DNA here is from genome assembly GCA_026230005.1 of Gila orcuttii. Classification (NCBI taxonomy): domain Eukaryota; kingdom Metazoa; phylum Chordata; class Actinopteri; order Cypriniformes; family Leuciscidae; genus Gila; species Gila orcuttii. The sequence continues at coordinate 40,792,732 of JAPDVR010000011.1, forward strand.
AATAAGAAAAGGAAAAAATGAAATTAAATAAAGAAGAAAAACATAAATCTCAATTCTCTCTCTATAACCCTGCAAACCCACTTACCTCCCCTGATAGAACAGGAAGCTGCTTTTCCAAGGACAAGGACTTTTTTTTTTTTACTTAACTGATAACAACGTGCATCACAAGACGAGAGATAAAGAGACTAATCCAATCGTGTTTTGTCGTGTTTAATGGTGCAATGCTGATAACTCTCTCCCCAGACATCCAGCCCCTGATCTTAACAGAAAATAATCTGCAATATATGGCAGTGGAGGGGAAAGGTGTGGTCATGCACTGTAAGGTCTTCAGCTCGCCAACCGCCAGTATTATGTGGTGAGTAGAGCCTGCTGTAGTGGAAGTATTTGTACAGGCCAGCAGAGGGCAGTACAGCTCTGGAGGGTTACCACTGCAGTAATAGAGTGCATTTTGTGTGGTTTTGCACTGGTGAAGCAGTTTACTCAAGGGTTGGGCCCTCAGGCTGTGTTTAGCACGGTGATAATGAGCTAAACTACTCATGTGGATCTGTAAGTGTGCTACTGTTAAGTTAAAGCAATAACAGCACAATTGTTGACTGGGGTGACTCATAAGAGAAAGTAAAGTGGAATTTTCAGCAGCCATTACTTCAATCTTCAGTGTCACACAATCCTTCAAAAATCATTCTGATATGCTGATTTGGTGCTCGAGATACATTGCCTTATTATTATCAATGTTGAACACAGTTGTGCTGCTTAATATATATATATATATATATATATATATATATATATATATATATATATATATATATATATATATATATATATATATATATATATATATATATAACTTGATGCTTGCAGGATTATTTGATGAATAGAAAGTCAAAAAGTGCAGCATTTATTTGGAATTAAAATCTTTTTTAAACAGTATTAATGTCTTTACTATCACTAATGCACTTTTTTCAGCAATTTTCAGAAAGATGAGATTCGTGTGAAAGCATGGACAACTAATTAATTAGGTATTATTGACAGGAAACTGACAGGAATCTGTCAATTTCAGGATTCTCTTTTTTTCACTTTAATTAAAAAAGTATTTAATTTGCTAATCTATGACATTTCTCTTCAAACTTTGTTGCGTTCAAAATATCTTGGAGTGGAATCTTACAAAATTGCTAAATAATGTCCTTTACTTATAAATAATTGCAAATAGTGTCCTTGATTTTTAAATGTCATTACACCACACAACATAACAAAGGGTTAGTTCACCCAAAACTAATGAAGATATTTTTTGATGAAATCCGAGAGGTTTCTGACCCCCCTATAGGCAGCAACGTCATTGCGACTTTCAAGGCCCAGAATGGTAGTAAAGACATCGTTAAAATAGTCCATGTAACTACAGTGGTTCAACCGTAATGTTATGAAGCGACGAGAATACTGTTTGTGAGCAAAAAAACAAAACAAAACAATGTTGCTGCCTATGACTGGTTCAGAAACCTCTCGGATTTCATAAAAAATATCTTAATTTGTGTTCCAAAGATGAACGAAGATCTTACGGGTTTGGAATGTAATTAATTACAGAAATTTCATTTTTGGGTGAATAACCCTTTAACAACATAACCACTATGATTACATGTCCATAACATGACAAGCATGACAAAGCATAAACTTAATGTTTCAAGTTTTTTTCTTTCAGTGAAAGCATTATAATGTAAGTTCAATCAAAGTGAAATTTAAGTACAGTTAAATTTAATGGTGATTAATTGGGACATGCAAATTTTCAAAATAATATTAATGTTTTATTTTAAAAATTCTGTACCTTATACACTAAACAGTTGATACATCTATCAAATAATGTGGCTAAGTTCTGCATCCTATGACTCATATTTTTAATTAAGTAATGAGAATACCATTATGCACACATTTGGGACTGTTTCCTGAGAATGACCCAGTCGGCGTATGGTTACACAGGAGTAAAGCTGACAGTGCCAATGCAGTGGAAGGAGAAAGGTTTTCTGTTCATAAGAATGGTTCGCTGGAGATCCACAACGTGATGAAAGAGGACATGGGGGAGTATTCTTGTTTTGCTCAAAATACCGAAGGCAAAGTTGCCATTGCTGCAACACTTGAAGTCAAAGGTAAGAGAAAGGGTTTACTAGATTCAGAAAATTAACAAATTCGGTACATCCCCATAATCCAAAATGACTTTTGTTTTCTTTGTCAGATCCCACCAGAATAGTCGATCCTCCACGTGATTTGCGGGTTTTGGTAGGAACCACTATCCAGTTTTCATGCCAGGCAGAGTCCGATCCTTCTTTCGGTGATGACTTTGAGATCCTCTGGGAAAAAGATGGCATGACCCTCAACGGCAGTGAGAATGCACGGTGAGATAGACAACAGAATGTCGTTCTTTTACAATAGTGAATGTCAGAGCTGTCTAGTCAGTGTCTTTGCTGGTGTCTATAGATATATCCTGGACGATGGAGTGCTTGAGATCATTAATGTGAGTTTTGGAGACCAGGGCTTATACGTCTGTGTAGCCAGAACACCGGTTGACCAAGACATGGCGGTTGCGCAGCTTTCAGTTGTGGGTGAGTTATGTGCTTTTAGTCTTTACAGTTTAGGAAAGTAGAGATAGACACAAGGTTTGAGGGCTGAAATTGGTTCAGCACACGGCACAGGGGGGATTTGGCTACCAGCTGTGTCACGACTGGAATTATATCTTTAATAAGACAGCACCACATAGTAGATTTCCAGGCCCACCCTCCCTCTTCTCCCTATCATTTCCTTCTTTTCTTCTACTGCCCCTAAAATGTCTATAAAAAATCAACAAAAAAAGCAACAATATCATGTAATAAATCTGATTGAAATCGAGATGCTTAATCGATTGACAGCCCTAAATAAAATGTGTTGTTTTCTTTAGATGTTCCTGATCCACCAGAGGATGTGATCATGTCTGAACATAATGGGAGAAGTGTGAAAGTGCAGTGGATTCCAGGAGATGACCATAACAGCTCAATTACTGGTAACATGTTTTTAACACCCATATTGCCCATACTTTATACCACTATTTGGCATACACTGTGTAAGGCTACTCATCGAATTGTCATGCAGATTAGTATTTAGTTAGTTTGGTCAGTGTTTACCTCATGTAAATGATTCCACATATGCAAATTACACTACCGTTCAAAAGGTTTCAAATTGTTTTGTCTCTTATGCTCACCAAGGCTACTTGTATTGAAAATAGTGGAAACATGCAGTTGTTACATCAAGGGGCCGTTTTCTACCTAATTTAACCTTTACAAACAATTTTCATTGGTGTTACCTAATGTAGTCATGTTAAGTCAATTTAAAACCAGTTAATTTTGAGTTTTCAACATGTACTGTACACATTTAAGGTTTGAAAAATATGTTCCCTTTCGTTGTCACTCCGAGTTACGTCGGATGACGACGAAATGGGGTTTCGCTTAGAAAGCCTATCAGCTTCGAGTATTACAAAACGAGCCAATGGCAAAGAAATGCCATGGGTCTGCGGAATTTGCATGACGTAACTCCGCCCCACCTCGTGGGTATAAAAGGAGGAAGTCCGCAACAGCAGTTTATGTTTTCGCTTCGGAGCCAAGTTTATTCTTCTCTCCACAAGCCATCTCTGAATTGTCAGCTTCACGAACGAGTGCCTCGAGTGTTGGTGTGACGGCGATCTACGGCGAGAGCGTGCTTCCTGCTGATCTGCTGCAGTGATTTGCCAGTCGGCGCGTTTCTCCCCGGGCGCTTCAACACTTGAGTTTTCTCACTAAAAGAGCTTACACGCGGCACGTCTTTTTAAAGATGCCTCGCCCGTGTACTTCTGGTTGCGGCAGATTGGTATCGGACTCTGATGGGCACGAGCGCTGCTTGGTATGTTTGGGCATTGATCATGCTAGAGCAGCGCTCGTGGATGACTCATGTTTTCTCTGTGGGAACATGACCATCGCGTCATTACGGTCGAGACTCAGTGAACTCGCAAGAGTGAGAGTCCCCTCATCCACCCCCCGCCCTGCGGCTGGTGGCCAGGGTGACCTGAGGGTGACGGTCTGGAACAAGGCGCCGACTATGTGTCCGCGACCCCAGCCCCCCTCTTCAATGACGGTGCCCGCTAGTGAACTGCCGATTCCCGCGGGTCTACCCTCTGGTGGCCCGCGTGTTTCGGTTGAAGCTACAGAGGATGATGCCATGTCTGTTGCTGCATCACTAGGTGGGTTTCATTCTTCTGGAAGTGAGGGCTCGTCACAGCTGCCACCTTCCGGTGTGCATACGGCTGTGCTCGAGTCTGATCCGGAGATGACGGCCATGCTTTCCCGGGCAGCCGCGAGCATCGGGCTTGAGTGGAGGCCTCCACCCTGTCCTGAGCGCTCGCGGCTGGACGATTGGTTTTTGGGTAAGGCCGCCGACCCTCGTCCTCGGCAAACCCCAATACCTTTCTTCCCGGATGTGCATGATGAGATCTCGAAGTCCTGGAAGACCCCGTTGTCTTCCCGTGACCGCTCGTTGACCTCATCCGCCTTTCCTCCCCTTGATGATGCAGCCGCCCGTGGGTACACTGGGCTCCCCCCGGTTGAACGCTCTGTTGCCATGCAACTATGTCCTCAGAGTGCTTCTTCTCGTGGCGAGCCTAAGCACCCATCCAAAGCCTGTAGATTTTCGTCGACCTTGGTGGCGAAGTCTTACAGAGCGGCGGGACAGGCGGCTGCGTCACTGCATGCTATGGCCACTCTGCAGGTCTACCAGGCCCAGATGCTCAGAGACATGCACGAGGGTAGGACAGACCCAGGGCTCTTCAATGAGCTGCGCGCCGCGACCGACCTTGCTCTCCGGGCGACGAAGGTTACCGCGCGCTCCCTGGGTCTGGTGATGTCCACAGCCGTGGTCCAGGAGAGACATCTCTGGCTGAACCTGGCTGACATGCGGGACGCGGAGCGGACCCGTCTGCTTAACGCCCCCTTGTCCCAGGCCGGCCTCTTCGGCGGTGCGGTTGAAGACTTTGCCCAACAGTTTTCAACCGCCCAGAAACAGACCGAGGCCATAAAACACATTCTGCCCCGCCGGCCAGCTGCTGCCTCCACCCAGCCGACCGGGCAGACGCCTCGTCCTGTTTCCCGCCGAGGGCGCCCTCCTGCGGCTCCCGCGTGCTGAACCGCTCCCTTCACAGGCTGCCGTTCAAGATGCTCTCCGCCAAACGCGTTCTCGAATGCGTGCGGCCCCAGGATTGGTTTGCAGCGATCGACCTGAAGGACGCCTACTTTCATGTCTCCATTCTTCCTCGACACAGACCGTTCCTACGGTTTGCTTTCGAGGGGCAGGCATACCAGTACGCGGTTCTCCCTTTCGGGCTAGCCCTGTCTCCTCGCACCTTCACGAAGGTCGTCGAGGCTGCCCTTGTTCCCCTTCGGGAACACGGGGTTCGCATCCTGAGTTATATCGACGACTGGCTGATCCTAGCTCACTCTCGAGATCAGGTTTGCGAACACAGGGACCTAGTGCTCCGGCACCTAGCTCGTCTGGGCCTTCGGGTCAACTGGGAGAAGAGCAAACTTTGCCCCGGATCTCTTTTCTCGGTATGGACATCGACTCGGTCGCCATGTCCGCGCAGCTTACGAGCGAGCGCGCGCAGTCACTGCTGACTTGCCTGAGACATCTCAGGAGCAAGAATGCGGTTCCACTGAAACATTTTCAGAGGCTCCTGGGGCATATGGCATCTGCAGCCGCGGTCACGCCGCTCGGATTGCTTCATATGAGACCGCTTCAGCTTTGGCTTCGCGACCGAGTCCCGAGGTGGGCATGGCATCAAGGCACGCTCCGGGTACCAGTTACTCCGACCTGCCGTCAGTTCCTCACCCCGTGGTCGAACCTCAGTTTTCTCAGGGCGGGTGTCCCCCTGGAACGAGCTTCCCGGCATGTTGTGGTCTCCACGGATGCCTCCACCACGGGCTGGGGCGCCATGTGCAATGGACATGCTGCTGCGGGCTCCTGGACAGGACCCCAGCGGCTATGGCATGTCAATTGCCTCGAGTTGTTGGCAGTACGCCTTGCCCTGCACCGCTTCCGGGCGTTGCTCAGGGGTCAACACGTACTAGTCCGCTCAGACAATACCGCTACTGTAGCGTACATCAACCATCAAGGTGGTCTACGCTCCTGCCGTATGTCACAACTCGCCCGCCACCTCCTTCTATGGAGTCAGAAGCATCTGAGGTCGCTTCGAGCCATCTTCATTACCGGAGCCCTGAACTGTGCAGCCGACGAGCTCTCACGGCTTCAGCCCCTCCCTGGAGAATGGCGACTCCATCCCCAGTCGGTTCAGCTGATTTGGGACCAGTTCGGGGACGCACAGATAGATCTGTTTGCCTCTCACGACTCGACCCATTGCGCCCTGTATTTTTCCCTGACCGAGGGCACGCTCGGCACGGATGCACTGGTGCACAGCTGGCCGCCGGGCCGCAAATATGCGTTTCCCCCAGTGAGCCTTCTTGCGCAGATCTTGCGCAAGGTCAGGGAGGACGAGGAGCAGGTCATTTTGGTCGCGCCGTATTGGCCCGGCCGGACCTGGTTCCCCGAACTTGCACTCCTCGCGACAGCACCTCCCTGGCCCATTCCTCTGAGGAAGGACCTTCTTTCTCAGGGACGGGGCACCCTGTGGCACCCTCGCCCCGATCTCTGGAGCCTCCACGTGTGGCTCCTGGACGGCTCGAGGTAGGTTTGAGTACCCTTCCACCTACGGTGGCGGCTACCATCACTTCCGCTAGAGCGTCGTCCACGAGACACGTCTACGCGTTGAAGTGGAACCTCTTCGTCGACTGGTGCTCTTCTCACCGAGAAGACCCCCGGAGATGCTCGATCAGCGTTGTGCTTTCCTTCCTTCAGCAAGGGTTGGAGCGAAGGCTGTCTCCCTCCACCCTTAAGGTCTATGTTGCCGCCATTGCCGCACACCATGACCTTGTCGAAGGTAAGTCGGTAGGGAAGCACGACCTGGTCATCAGGTTCCTGAGAGGAGCAAGGAGACTAAATCCTCCTCGTCCTCCTCTCGTTCCCTCTTGGGACCTCTCAGTGGTTCTAACTGCCCTGAAGAGTGCTCCCTTTGAGCCCCTGCAATCAGTTGAGCTTAAGTTCCTGTCAATGAAGACAGCGCTCCTGGTTGCACTGGCCTCCATCAAGAGGGTAGGGGACCTGCACGCATTCTCCGTCGACGAAGCGTGCCTGGAATTCGGTCCGGCTTTCTCTCACGTGATCCTGAGACCCCGGCCCGGATATGTGCCCAAGGTTCCTACCACTCCCTTTCGGGACCAGGTGGTGAACCTGCAAGCGCTGCCCCCGGAGGAGGCAGACCCAGCCTTGGCACTGCTCTGTCCAGTACGCGCTCTTCGCGCCTATGTAGACAGGACGCGGTGTTTCAGGACCTCAGACCAGCTCTTTGTCTGTTATGGTGGGAAGCTGAAGGGAAAGGCTCTCTCCAAGCAAAGGTTGTCTCACTGGATAGTGGACGCCATTGCCTTGGCTTACCAGCAGCAAGGTCGACCGTGCCCCCTTGGTGTGACGGCCCACTCCACCCGGAGTGTGGCATCCTCTTGGGCTCTAGCGCTTGTGCCTCGCTAACAGACATCTGCAGAGCTGCAGGCTGGGCGACACCTAACACATTCGCCAGATTCTATAATCTCCGAGTGGAGCCAGTGTCCTCTCATGTACTCGCTTCAACTAGCTAGTACCGGACCCGCTCAGGTGTCTTCGCTTGCTCGCCATTCCACTCCACGGACTGGATACGTGCGATATTCTCCTCAGGTGAGCTTCCCCGAAAGCCCTGAGTTCCTCCAGCACTCCTGACGTCGGCGCCAGTGTCTATTGCCTGCGCGTCGGCTAGGTGCCTCCCGTGTGCATGGTCCCTCCCCTGAGCGACCCCCACATGTGTATTTCCACTGTAAGCCTCTCGAGCATGTGTCTTTCCCTTGGCAAGCCACCTTGCCACCCCTGGGGTTGAAATATTCCACCTGCGGCTGGACACCCCAGTGTTCTCCATATGTTTCCTTCGGGTCATATGTGTATTCTCTAAGTCCCCCCCCCCCTCTGGGTTGGCATTAATTGCATACTTCCCCTAGCTTGGGATATGCTTCCCAGTGTACCTTGGTATTCCTGTGTTAAATGGAGTCCTTCGTCCAGTCTATGACAGGGATCTCGATTTACGCAGGGCACTGGAAGACAGCTGAGAAGGTGGCGTGATTAGACTGGTAACCCCATTTCGTCGTCATCCGACGTAACTCGGAGTGACAACGAAAGGGAACGTCTCGGTTACGTATGTAACCCTCGTTCCCTGAGTAGGGAACGGAGACGTTACGTCTGCCTGCCACTTTCCGCTGTACCGCGGGGATCGCCTGAGCTCAGTCTTGGCTCCTCAGCGAAGAAACATAAACTGCTGTTGCGGACTTCCTCCTTTTATACCCACGAGGTGGGGCGGAGTTACGTCATGCAAATTCCGCAGACCCATGGCATTTCTTTGCCATTGGCTCGTTTTGTAATACTCGAAGCTGATAGGCTTTCTAAGCGAAACCCCATTTCGTCGTCATCCGACGTAACGTCTCCGTTCCCTACTCAGGGAACGAGGGTTACATACGTAACCGAGACGTTTTGTGGTCTATGTGCTGACCGTTCTAATTTTAAACTTGTGCAGAGTTTGTTATAGAGTTTGAGGAAAGCCAACACGAGCCGGGCAGCTGGAGAGAGATTACGAGAATACCTGGAAACCATCATTCCGCTCTGCTGAAGCTTCATGGACATGTGGACTACCGTTTTAGAGTCTCCGCCATCAATGATGTCGGAAGAGGTTTGCCAAGCCAGGCCACTGAAAGATACAAAACTCCAGCATCAGGTATCTATAAGCTCTCTTGCTGTTTCTCCTAACCACGTCACCTCCACAGACAACTTCATTGCCCACTGAACTTTAAAACATTCCAACTTGTGAGATAATTGATTTTCCCTGTCGTTTAAGCTCCAGTCTATAAAGTGCATATTTCACAGGCCATTTTTCCACTAACAATTTCACCTCCAACAAAATCCATATTTCTGCTCTTTCCAAAGCACCTGACAAGAACCCAGAAAATATCAAGATCGAAGGTCATTTGCCACATGAAATGGATATCAACTGGGAGGTACGATGCTAAACGTTTAATTCCAATAGTCTTCAAGAATATCTAAGGTTCAAAGCACTGGAAGGGCTGCACAGATAAAGAAGTGCTCTCAAATACAGAATTTCATTTAGTTCTCAAAGCGGGGGAGCAAACTAACAGTGTCAGTTGTTAGTTTCCAATTATCGATAAGCGTATTTCCCGAGATAGGGGTTTTTGCATAGAAAAACACGGCTATCTCCATCGCCGTGCTGTTGGGAAAGTTACAAAGCCCTGCAGAAATGGATCTCTCTGGACACACGTTCCAATCAAAAGGAGCCCAGAGTGAGTCTTTGATTAAAAAGTAAAAGGAGCGGGATGCATAAATTCTGATTTTCACATAAAGGAGAATCTCTTTCACGGTTTCTGGCCTATTATTCTGCCGTCTTTTCATGCTAATACACCTGTACTTTTGTAGAATTATGAGGATTTTCATTGTTAATGGTGGACTTTAATGAGTACTTGCATTTTATTCGGTCTTTTGCTGCAGGACGATTGTAAAAGGAACGTTAACTGATGTACCTCGGAGCTGTTAAAAAAAGTCAATTGTTACATTGTTTGACATCAAGATAAATTGCTAACAATGAACCAGGTCTATCAGCCGTTTACCAGAAAAATATACCCTCATGGGAAAAAGGGATTATACAGTTAATGGATTATATAATTATAAGTATAAAACAGTCCCCACAAATGGTTGTACAGCGAAAAAATGCACAAAAAAAATATATACACTACTTTTCAAAAGTCTGAATTATTTTTTTGTTCAGTAAGGATGCATTAAACTGATTGAAAGTGACACTAAATACATACAGGTCCTTCTCAAAAAATTTGCATATTGTGATGAAGTTCATTATTTTCCATAATGTAATGATAAAAATTTAACTTTCATATATTTTAGATTCATTGCACACCAACTGAAATATTTCAGGTCATTTATTGTTTTAATACTGATGATTTTGGCATAAAGCTCATGAAAACCCAAAATTCCTATCTCAAAAAATTAGCATATCATGAAAAGGGTCTCTAAACGAGCTATAAACCTAATCATCTGAATCAACTAATTAACTCTAAACACCTGCAAAAGATTCCTGAGGCTTTTAAAAACTCCCAGCCTGTTTCATTACTCAAAACCGCAATCATGGGTAAGACTGCCGACCTGACTGCTGTCCAGAAGGCCATCATTGACACCCTCAAGCAAGAGGGTAAGACACAGAAAGAAATATCTGAACAAATAGGCTGTTACTGTATCAAGGCACCTCAGTGGGAAGTCTGTGGAAAGGAAAAAGTGTGGCAAAAAACGCTGCACAACGAGAAGAGGTGACCGGACCCTGAGGAAGATTGTGGAGAAGGACCGATTCCAGACCTTGGGGGACCTGCGGAAGCAGTGGACTGAGTCTGGAGTAGAAACATCCAGAGCCACCGTGCACAGGCGTGTGCAGGAAATGGGCTACAGGTGCCGCATTCCCCAGGTCAAGCCACTTTTGAACCAGAAATAGCGGCAGAAGCGCCTGACCTGGGCTACAGAGAAGCAGCACTGGAGTACCCACAGTCAGTGATGGTCTGGGGTGCCATGTCAGCTGCTGGTGTTGGTCCACTGTGTTTTATCAAGGGCTGGGTCAATGCAGCTAGCTATCAGGAGATTTTGGAGCACTTCATGCTTCCATCTGCTGAAAAGCTTTATGGAGATGAAGATTTCATTTTTCAGCACGACCTGGCACCTGCTCACAGTGCCAAAACCACTGGTAAATGGTTTACTGACCATGGTATTACTGTGCTCAATTGGCCTGCCAACTCTTCTGACCTGAACCCCATAGAGAATCTGTGGGATATTGTGAAGAGAAAGTTGAGAGACGCAAGACCCAACACTCTGGATGAGCTTAAGGCCGCTATCGAAGCATCCTGGGCCTCCATAACACATCAGCAGTGCCACTGGCTGATTGCCTCCATGCCACGCCACAATTTCTTTCTGTGTCTTACCCTCTTGCTTGAGGGTGTCAATGATGGCCTTCTGGACAGCAGTCAGGTCGGCAGTCTTACCCATGATTGCGGTTTTGAGTAATGAAACAGGCTGGTAGTTTTTAAAAGCCTCAGGAATCATTTGCAGGTGTTTAGAGTAAATTAGTTGATTCAGATGATTAGGTTAATAGCTCGTTTAGAGAACCTTTTCATGATATGCTAATTTTTGAGATAGGAATTTGGGGTTTTCATGAGCTGTATGCCAAAATCATCAGTATTAAAACAATAAAAGACCTGAAATATTTCAGTTGGTGTGCAATGAATCTAAAATATATGAAAGTTTAATTTTTATCATTACATTATGGAAAATAATGAACTTTATCACAATATGCTAATTTTTTGAGAAGGACCTGTAAATTATTTTATTTCAAGACGTTTCCTCAAAACTTTTCCTCAAAAATAGTAAGCTGCACAACAGTTTGAAAACATTGATAATAAGAAATGTTTCTTGAGCACAAAATCAGTATAATAGAAAGATTTCTGAAGGATCATGTGACACTGAAGATTGGAGTAATGATGCTGAAAACTCAGCTTGCATCACAGGAATAAATTACCTTTTAAAATATATTACAATAGACAACAGTTATTTTAAATAGTAATAATATTTCATAGTATTATTGATTTTACTGTATTTCTGATCAAATAAATGCAGCCTTGGTGAGCAGAAGAGACTTTCTAAAACATTTTAAAAATACTGACCCCAAACAGTTGAACAGTAGCGCAAAGTATATAAAATTTCTCATCAGAATTCTAATCGTTCAGGTTATTTCAAAATCATAACTAAGAAAAAAAGCATGAATATACAGTTCTATTCGGGGATGTCTATCTAAATTGCTACTAACCACCTTCAAATGCTCAGTATATCAACTCAAAAAGAAAAGTTCACCCTTATTCCTGGAAAGAGTGTAAAAGCCATTCTGATTGTTAAGGTTGATTTCAGCCAATGTTTGCCTTTTTTTGTGTGCAATACGGTCATATGGTCAGCGAGCGAAAGTTCTATGAGCTCGCCCTCTGAGGCTGAGACAATATAAACAGCAAGTGTTTGAGCAACTAAATGCTATTTACTTTGATTTACTGTTTCCCGTCAGCTAACTGAGCTCTTTCGTACTCTTGTCACAGCCACTGTCACCTATTGAACACAACGGGCCTGGTCTGGAGTACAAAGTAAGCTACAGAAGACAAGGCAGCGGAGAGGACTGGATGGAGCACATTGTGAAGAGGCATTCGTTTGTGGTTAAAAACACCCCGACGTTTGTCATTTACGAGATCAAAATTCAAACCAAGAACCACGCGGGCTGGGGTCCGGACCCCAAAATAATAACAGCATACTCAGGAGAGGATTGTAAGTAGGAGCAACCGCCATTGTGTCTTGAGCTGTGGAGATGAGTGTGCATTCAAATAAGCCAATACCATTGACATTTCACTCACTGTCAAAGCATTGTGCATGTTTACCTTTGAGAGCGTACGAAGAAGGTGAAGAATTTGAAGACAAATCTTATTTTTTTTCTAACCTTTTCTTTGTCTGTAAGGGTCTTGTTACATTGCAGATGCCTGTAAATGGAAAAACCCACCCCCCCTCTAGCGAAAGTGCAGTACATGTGTGACGAGAATATCAACACACCTAGAGGGCAAAGAATGCTGATGAAATACTGTCTTGCCTTTACACAATATCCAAACGGCAGCTCTGATACGCCGATTTGTTTTGCCTTATTGAGGATATTAAATTGCACAAGGGGGAACGATTTGCTCACTCTGAGTCTTTGTAGACTAACAAATGAAATGTTATCATGGCTATGAGCTATTTACATTTGCGACTATAATTATTCTCTTGCCTTCAGTTTTCTTTTGGAGTTGCCCTCCCGATGTTACCTCAGGTCACTACGTCTCTGTGGAATACGCTAGGTTTTGTCCCCTTTTTGCTCTCTTTCCCTCTTTCTTATTTCTGTCTTATCTTAGCACATGTTTGGCAGTGTTGGGGAGCAACTGATTTCAACTCACCAAATGAAAATAAGCAAATTAATGCTAAATTGCTGTTTTTGCACATGCAGATTTCAAGCTGAGCAACCTGAAGTAATAAAAGCACAGTTCCTACTAGTGAATCAGTTCATATGGATGGTTCATGTAAATGACCATATATTAAAAACGAGTCACCTGTTGGAATCCCTGCATGGCGGAGTTTTATCTTTTTAGATTCCTTAATGATTCCATTAAGGATTCTTTTAATACTTTCAAGGAAAAAATATCTGGGGGGGAAAAATATTCATAATTAATGACTTAAAACTATTCAATAATATAAGCCTGTTCATAAGATTTTTGGAATTGTACTACATTGATTACGCTTTTGATTCACTAAAATGAACCAGTTTATTTGAGTCATTAATTCGTTCAGGAAACTGTACACCGACTGCTGACTACACTGTTTGAGCTGCATGTTTCTGATTCACACAAAAAAGTGTAATTTGCTCTGTAATTGGACAATACTGTATGCTGACTTGTTTCATGCTGCAGATTCAGGAACAGAGTTAGACTACAGGAAACCCAGTCAGAATGTTTTATTAAAACAGTATGATTTTATTTTATTAACATAATTTTTCTATCAAAACAACATACATGTATTCTCTACATTGTTTAAATGTTGAATGTACATTTTACTTGCATGAACATTCAGATTCATATGAAAAATATTATACATTTTTCATGCTGCAATGTTTCATCAATATGTGTGCATATTCAAGTGTATCAACAAAATTCAGCTCCAAGAGTGTGTATGAGATATGGGAAAGAGGCTACATATAATTTACAAAATTTTTCTAGAGACAAGTCTAGCTCAAAGATTAAAAAAACAGTCATGCGTAACATCATGTGTAAAACCTTATTTGATACCAGGGTCAAAATGGACCAGAATGCAAAATCTGTAACATATTTTCTTTAATGGTTATATATAACTGAAGAACTGTTAATGTTACAGTGTGTAAAAAGGATCTAATTAATGGGTCCTAACCCTAATAGTTATTTATTTAAAAAATATTGCTTCCATTAAATATAGTTAGCTACATTTTGCTAACTACCTTTTCAAAAAAATTGCTTAATTAAAGTTTAACTTGGCAAAGTACAGTTTCAACATTGTTTCCCCAACACTGGTGTTTACCAGGATTTATCCCATTATAATCAAATCTCTTCTCATTAGCGAGTGTCATATATGGTGTCTGAGTGCTGAGTGTTGTTTATATAGATTACTTAGATTGTGTATGGTAAATAAGTGTTATGTAGGCAATTTGCAATGTGTTTGATAACGAAATGTAGTTACAAAGCATAAAAACAATATTATAGTCCATAACTCCATGTAAACAACTATTTCTCCCACCACAGTTTTTCCCATGATTACCCACAAAATTACACCACATTTCTTGGTCCTTATTCTGTGGATATAGCTGAATCTAATTCACTGACATTATTTTGATGTAGGAACAGTGTAATTTGAAGGCAGCTATATAGAGCTATTTGTAATATTTCGTTTGCATGTTATTTGTCCATAGTCCCCTCAGCAGCTCCAGAGGATGTAGCCGTAGAAGTGATGAACAACACCATGGTGAAGGTCAGATGGGACCATGTTCACAAGGACAAACTCCATGGACATCTGGGGGGCTACAGGGTAATTCCGCACCAATGTGTCTTTTGCTTTTTAGCCACGGTCTAAAGGCTAATGACCCCTTTTTGTGACCTTGAAGCTCCTCTTGTTTCCCAGCAAGCTGTCAGAGCCTATCCACATGTATTAATCCGTGATGTTTTTGACTCATCAGCTGTCCCTTCACTATCTACAGACTAATCTATCTTCATGTGCTTACAGGTAAGCTGGTGGAGGCTTCGTAGTCTGCTGGACTCAAAGAAAACACACGGCGACAAACACACTGCGACGTTCTCAGGCGAGAGGAACCATGCGGTAGTCACAGGGCTTGTGCCTTTCTCAGAATACAGCCTCATTGTCATGGCCTTCAACAGTAGAGGAAATGGGCCTGGCAGTCATTCGGTCAGCTTCAAAACCCCTGAGGGAGGTGAGTGAGGAGAAGATGTGGGAATACTTGAGCTAAACATAATAAACTTGGTTCTGTGAGTGATAAATAAGATGGAAATAGTTGGTTTACCCAAAAATGGCGTTGCTTCTGGTTTTTCATGTGACCGTTCATGTCACAGCAAGTGTAAATATTTGGAAATGGAAATGAGATGTAAGACCTTTGATACAAGAAGAAAGAAAGTCGCAAAGTTTTGGAACAAATGAATGAATAACACTGCCTTGCATCATATTTGCTGAATGAAATCCAGTACTTATTTCTTTTTTTTTTGGGTGCTGATTCCAAAAACAGTGCCTGTTTTGCTATATAGGGTCACTTGCTCACAAAATATGATGTTTTATATGATTTTTGCTTTCGACAACTATTTGTAAGGTGAAGAAGTCTTGCATCATCCCTTAATCACCAGAAAAACTGGCACAAATACATGATCTTCCTCTGAGCCAATTTTCACTTGTACAATATTACGTTATTTTTTGCCTAATCATGATTTCAAGGCTAGAATTATGGCCAGTAAGAGAAGAAAATGCAAAAATGACCTAGATGTTTTCTGCTACATCTGTGGGTGTTTTACTACATAAAAAACAGTAACATATAGTTTTTGTGGAAAAAGCTTATTTATTTATAAACTTGTCTTTATGTAAAGTTCGTTGACATTAAATGGAGTATTTGAACATATTTGTCCACTCCTTTGCAATTTATACACGTTGAAACAATGTCAAAGAAACTTTTGACTTTTGTTATGTTAATAAATGCATTAAAGCTGATATATATAATTATAAAAAAAAAATAAAATTAAAACTGTACTTGATGGAATTTTTTTTTTTTATGATACTTTTGAACTTCATTTAATCATTTAATTAGGTAATATTAGGCCTTTTGCCATTATGAAGGGCTGTGTTATGACCATGTGTGTGTGAAATGTTCCTTTAATATTAAAATAATCTGTCAACTGTGTCAACTTTCTTTCTTCCTCTACTTTCAGTACCTGGTCAAGCAGCTGCTTTCAGTGTTTCAAACGTCCAGAAAAACAAGCTCACCTTGACCTGGTCTCCTCCAGTTGACGCAAATGGAGTCCTAATCGGCTACATCCTCCAATATCAGCTAAGTATGTGAACATTGCATTTCCATTTTATTCATAACCCTCGCTACATCTTTCTGTAAGGGTTATGTGCATGGGGTTTGAGTAAACAGCTTTCCTGATATGCATTTCTGTCGTGGCCCATGACAAAGCAGCATTACTGGTCATTATAGTGATTTTACAGTAAAACCACAAACCACTGGATTTGCACTGATTCGGTTTCATGTCTCTTAAAGGGCCAGGCAACAGAATTTTTATGGCACAGAGAGCATTAAAAAAGCTATTGCCCCTTTGTCAACATGTTCCCCATGATGCAGATTTGGATTTGGACATATAAAAACAGCAAAGTGTTATTTTATGGTTCACGTCTCATTACATCGAGTGATGCCTACGTCTCACCACTAGGAGATATTGTTGTGCCACCTACCTTAGGGTTGGCAGCTGCATCTTATATTCAACAGACACTTCATTATTATGACTGTATAGGACCTCAATAAGACACAGTTGTATTTGCTAAATGATTTATGGAAAACAATTACTTTGACTTGTTTAAGTTGCCTCACTCAATTTGCTTATTTTTATTATACAGGTCCTGTTATACTGAATTGAATGCACACTAGTGAATTGAACAGCTATTTACTGCATGCCTTTAGACAGTTTAGAGTATGCTTTTAATTAAGATTTACAGTGAATAAGACCACTGATTACGTAGCGGGTTAACAATCCACCTCTTATTAATATTTAAGTGATGCACTATAGGGAAATGGGAAACATTGTAAAGCATATCTTTAAATATCAAGAGGTATTTTTCAGGATTCAGGGTGTAGATTTTGATGTTCAAAGTTTAATTGTAAGATTAAGCATAATTGTAGTCGACCACATAAAACAAAACCAATCAGAAGCCTCACTAACAGAGGCAAGCATCATTGCAGAAGGTAAGAGCAGCCAAGCCTTGTTAATACTAAGGCCGCTACACTAAGAAATTATTTATAATTATTTTTTTTATTAGTGTTTTTGACTTGTTTCCCAGTTAAAATATCTGAAAATCCTTGAAACAAGAAATATGCTTGAAAATATCATTTGCATAGGATATTAAGACTTGTTTTCATAGATTGTATCTTGAATATAAGTGTATTTTGTCTTAGTGCACTGGCAGATTTGTTTACTTTGTTTAACCTGAAAATAAAAATGAAAAGTAAAAAGAATTGGAAAAGTATTGTTTAAAGATTTTTATTAGATTTTTTAATGGGAAAATTTAACAGAAAACTTGTGAAGAATCGTCTTTCTTTTTTTATGCCTACTTAATGTCTACTTTTCAGCAAACCAGTCAGACTACTGGGTGAATGACCACAGCTAATTTATATTCACGAGCAAAGCAAATATGTTTTAGATTGTGCTATCCCCACTTTTCAGATTCCTACACCTATAGGAAAAATGTTTTTAAAATGAATTCCCCCTTTTTAAAAAAAAAAAGAAATCGAAGGTATTCCCCTTGTTTGTCAGCCAAACCATTTCGACCTAAAATATGTACTCCCTGATATTTCTAAGTTAATATTTAATTGATTTAAAGGAATAGTTCACCCAAAAATGAAAATGATGTCATCATTTACTCATCCTTATGTTGTTCCAAACCTGTATGAGTTTCTTTCTTCTGTTGAACTAAAAAGAAGATATTTTGAAGAATGTTGGTAATCAGACAGATGATGGTAGCCATTGACTTCCATAGTAGGAAAAAAAAAATACTATGTAAGTCATTTGTTACAACATAATTGTCAACTGTCTGGTTACAACATAATGTTTGTAACAACTTAAGGGTGAGTTAATGATGACAGAATCTTCATTTTTGGGTGAACTATCCCTTTAACACATTGAACATGTCTTTCCCATGAACTCTGCACGACCTACAGCATATGCTAAGATTGTCTAGACCAGGGTTTCCAAAACTGGGGTTTGCGAACCCCTTGTCTGGGCGATCATGGCACGTAGGTAGTGCAGAGCTCATGGGAAAGAAATGTATGACCCGGTATACCATCCTGACACCCTTCATCGCACTGATCCTACACTGTTCTACATGCATTATATCACAGTATAACACCAGGCCGGGCACGCACAGCAGGAATGATGACAGAGCCGATTATGATGCGTACAGTCTGGAAGGTCTCGTCAGCTAATTGTGTTTGATGCTGTGGCTGATCATTGAGGCCAAGTGTCAGGTTGCGTATTAAAAGAAGTAACATTTTCATCAGGAGAGCTTGCTAGAACCATTGTGTTTCCCTTTGAAGTGGGCTCATTGAAGTCTCCTTGAAGAAAGTGGCGTGTAAAATGCTGGCGAGAGAGCACACAGCTGTACCCATCGAATGGAAAATAGCAACTGGGATTAAAGAGCCACTGCACAGATGGCCCGCAGCCAGATCCAACTACGCTGAAATCACACATTGTGAAAACTTGCACATTGTGAATTACTTATGGAGGATTCAGAACTAGTGTTTTTTTTTTATTATTTATGTTTATTTGGCAGAGAATTATTAAGAAATAAAGAATCAAAGCATGTTGCAGGGCAGACATAAGCACAATAGCTCAATAACACATGCACATCAAATGATGTTTTAATCTGTTGTACTCAATTTGGTATCCAAGTCCTGACGGCTACTGTCATTGGTATGTGTGTGCATGACCTGCGAATAACGCTTGTCCCTTGCTGTGATGCATGTGCGTGAAAGGTCAAATGCAGTTCTTGCCAATGTTATTAATGCAAAGACAATTGGTTGTCATGAGTGAATGCAAAAAATAATAATACTAATAAAAAATCTGGTTTGTGTCCAAATGTGTGTCTAATATATACAGTCAAACAACAATACTGCCAAGAAAAATCTTTTCATTTATTTCTTTGTTTCCTATTGCTGACTGTTTCCAATAATTGCTTGGTTATAAATATGCATTCATATTTAACTTTAATAATAAAGGAGTTTGTTCCGTAGCATATCAGTTGCAGTTGAATTTTGTGCAGAAGCTCAGAACTGTTTTTTAAGACAATATTCAAATATTCAATACAACTATTTATTTATATATTGTGAAATCAAGACGATTAATATGACATCCAATA
The DNA here is from genome assembly GCA_026230005.1 of Gila orcuttii. NCBI lineage: Eukaryota > Metazoa > Chordata > Actinopteri > Cypriniformes > Leuciscidae > Gila > Gila orcuttii. The sequence goes on from JAPDVR010000011.1 coordinate 40,812,181, forward strand.
GCCATAACATGCAGTCCGTGCAATAACACATCCAAACACCATAAGTGGCATTGTGATACTTTTTTATCGTACCACAAGACATAGTATTGTGACAACCTTGTTGTCATCCACAACATAAATGTGGGTATTGTGACAATCCTAGTGCAGGCTGTCAGTCTGTCAGTAGAAAATAAAATAAAAAAGAGTTGAGATTTGACCCCTGGCTAGCTAAACACATCTGACATTTCAATGACATGGCCTTCCTGCTACCAGTCCAGCTGAGCGACCAACCATAACATATGATGAACACATGTCTGTTTGCTGCATATCTTTCTTTCTCGTTTATAATCTGTGTGCATTCTAATATGTGGAGCAATATGACTTGTTTAGAAATACACCATGCTTTGCACTGACGGTATGCTCTGTTTCCGTTTCCTGTTTAGTAAATGACACAGAGGAACTAGGTCCTCTGATGACCCTCAACATCTCTACCGATAGCAATAAGCAGCACCTCCAGGACCTGGAAGCACTGAGCAAATACAAGTTTTACCTAAGGTGTTGCACGCGGGTGGGCTGCGGACCAGCTGCCAGTGAGGAGCGCACCACTGTCCCTGAAGCAAGTGAGTACGGGGTAGCAGCTGCTCTGGGGTGGGGTCGTCTCCGGGGAGTCAGCCTGTGGCATTCCAAAGGACAGGGAATCTGGCTCTCTGACATGGATGACCAAGTTGCTGTTGTTATGGGCATCGACCCGGCGAATGCAGGGGACATTATTTCGACCTCCCATCTCACCAAGCTTTTCATATGCCCATCTAAGCATTTCTTTATAGCTAAACAATATCATAACAGTGCGCGACTGGGCTGCATTCATCACTGTCTTGGAAGACCAAGCGCTTATTGATTTGAGGGTAAAAGCTCGCTGCAAAAAGGAAGAAGAAATAATATGTTGCCTTTGGGGATGGAAATGTTGGATTGTTATTAGTACAGACGTAGACATAAGTTGGTAATGAACATCCAAAAATATATTAAAAGAAAAAACCACACAAGTGTGAATTTACAGCACATTTATCATGATTAATGGTTCACGGCGACATACTTATCATCGGCAGTTACCGGATTGTTAATAAAGTGCTGTTTATTTCCGTTTCACTGAGGGTTCATATAGGAAGTTGTATTTAGGGAAGAAATATGATTGAGATGAAAATCCCAAGGCATAATACCAATATTCAGCAGAGTAATAGAACAGTCAAGAAAACAAATGACTGCTCTGATGTGAGGAGAGATATCTTTATGTGTCAGTGGGAAACAACCGCATACAGTAGACTTAAACATGACCAGCATACATCAAGAAAATCTGTTGATTTCAAATACAGATAGTGAAAAACTGTTTAATTTAAGCACAACTGGGTGTATGAGAATTATAATGTTTTATTGTAAAAGTATTTCCATGGCAATACCATGTTTTTGGCCACAAGCATAGTGAAATCATTGTATTATTTAATATATCTTGGTTTCCATGCTCAAACCATGGTGTACATGAATATGACATCAATTCCATGGTATTTCCATCTGATACCATCTCTGCAATATCGCCATACAAATAAGACTTTCAAAACCCTTTTGTAATACTTTCATATTTCTAGTGTGACATTTAAAAGTATGGCATCATATTTTTAAATACTTCTCTTCGTTTCTTGCAATTGCCTTTTCACTTTAATGCTTTGGTAACAGGCACTGCTGTCTTATAAACAAGCTGTCTTATGAACTAAAGTTGCTGTGATCTCAGTGTCTTTCTGTCGTCCTTGCAATATGTCTTTTTCATTGCTTTATTGCTTTTGTTTTGCCAGCTTCAACAGATGTGGCCTCTTTCAACATCAGTATGAAGTATTCTGTTTTCTTTAGCACTAGAAATAGCTAGCACACTAGACTAGAGGATAAATGTGTAGCTGTACTGTAGAAATCTATCTTGAAAATGCATGTGTTTATAACGAGATAATCATTTCTTTTTTTTTTCTTTTTTTTTTGGCCCTGTCCTTGTGTAAGCCTTCCACAGATGTGAGGTCTTCCATAGATGGTTGCTAAATTAGATCAATCTCACTAGTAACCTGTCATCTGCTCTATGTTGGTAGATTAAACTAATTGATTTATTCCATTTAATCCAGTTCAATCCAATCAAAATATTCCTTGCTTAATACTATGGTTCAGCTAACCCAGACTATTTTTATTTTGCATTGAGCATCTTCCTATTTAGTACATCACAGGCCTAACTCTCTCGTAGAAACATCACATCAGTTCAAACCGTTTAAAATACTGTCTTTTTTCCAGGAAAATCCGGCTCACGATTTCCTCCAAGAAAAACCACTGTTTCCCCTGTGGCTAATGCTACTCTTTCTTCTATAGGTACTAAACCACACAACAGCAAGTCTGAAAGAACAAATGAGAAACAGATTGGGCTTTTTTATGCCGACAGTCTACAAATATTCAGTTCTGTAATAATGGAAACACATTTGTTCAAAGGTTTGGGGTCTTTAAGATTTTTTTTTTATGTTTTGTGAAAGAAGCCTCATACAGGATAACCAGTTTCTTTTTCAAAAATACAGTAAAACCACTAATATTGTGAAACATTATTACAATAAAAATGGGTGCATTTACATGATACCATTTTCAACTAAAAGCTGAAAGTTTTTTAAATCGATACCATTATCGTCTCTGTGTAAACTAGCCTACACTCTAAAAAATGCTGGGTTGTTTTAACCCAAATTTGGGTCAAATAAGGACAAACCCGGCTGTTGGGTTACATTTTTAAATAAAATATTTGGGTTCATCCATATTTGGCCCAAATTTGGGTTAAAACAACCCTGCATTTATTAGAGTGCAGAAAACAAACAAAAGAAAACATTTGTACTTATTATCAATGTTGAAAAACAGTGTTCTTTGATGAATAGAAAGTTCACAAGAACATCATTTATTTCAAAATATTTTTTTTTGTAACAATGCAAAAGTCTTTACTGTCTCTTTTGATCAATGTTATGCTTGCTGAATACCGGTAATTGTATTTTGTTAAAAAAAAATCGACGGACCCCCAACAGTAGTGTACTGTGTAGTCGAAGTGTCGAGGTCTGATTTATCGGGGTTTATCGGGGGACTGAGGAACAGTGCTGATGTTGCACAGAAGTGTCTGCTAAGTGGATAAGAGGAAGCCGTTTAAATTCAGCACCACAAAAGTGGCTTTCGGGAGCAGCCTTGCAGGGCAAGCTTTCGCTCCCTCCCGCTGTGGCGGCAGATGCGGTCTGACAAACCTCCAGCTAGCTCGCTCAATATTTATGGCGCCATTTCTGTGTCAAGCAAAGGTGTCACACCGCACCGATGATTAACGCAATTTCTACAATAACAGGGTGGATGGAAGCGCATCACGATTAGAGGATGTCATTTGAGCATGCGGCGATGGGCAGGATAGACACAGTCCTTCAGTGCAGATGGATTCCTGAAAAGAGCCTGAGAATAAATGTGTTCCATTTGCATGTTTTGCCCAAAGGGAGAGGTGTTGGGTGATTGAGATGTGTGGTAATGAGTTTTGACAGCAGACAACAGTCTGCCTAATTGCTACACCTGAAGGTGATGAAAACACAAGTTATCTGTGATTGATATAGCTCCGGTGGCATGCCGTGTAGGTAGCAATTGTCCAAGTCCAATACTTTTGGCTTCCTGAATAGAAACGGTTCAGATGTTTCTGCGGCACTCAGAACTCGGTGACTATTTAATTATTACTCAGCTACACTGTCTAGAATTATCTCTTATAATTTCATCTTATTTCGCCCAGTGTAACGAGCACATCATTATTTCAGGCCGTTAATTAGTCATTTAATTACAGACGACTCGCAGCTATGTTTCTGATGGAAATTAAACCACACTCCATTCCACCATCTGAAGATCCGCCATTTGTTTGTGACATCCCATCACGTTAATTTCCTCATGCCATGTCCTATCCAGTCGTGACTCTCTGGTTTCCAGCGACAAGTAATTAGTCTGACCACAATGAAAGTAAAAGTCGCTCTGCGACGTAACAAAGTCCCAGCCAATATACAAACATTTAATGTTTAATGCTGCGTTCACATGACAAAATTACAGTAATTACGAGAGTAGCAAATAAACATTTTCATGTTTGTCAAACTGGTAATTACTTGAATTTTGTATGAGCACTCCAACTTTTCTTACTTCACTGGTGATGTCATTCACTACTAAAATGAATGTATTTAAAAGGTTGTGGAAAAAAACTTTACATACAAAAATAGCTTTCATCATTTGTATCTTCATAGCATCACGTCTGGTTAGGACAATGTTACTGTGATACTGTTTACATTTTCAGTTTACTGCGACTTGACAGTGCATCCCATATTTAAAAATATGGCAATGCTAATAAGCAGCATTTCATTGAAGTAATGTCTGGCGAAGTTCATTTATTACAGTGAATAAAAATAAAATAAAGTCGCTCTTTTTCCTTTCTCCCAAGTCTAACAGTATCTAACAAGCAACCCTTCCTTGTGTCATGTACAGTACTAACCCTCTGTCATTTCTCTCTTCTCTCAGCTGTGTTGAATATTAGCACCTCAGTTAGTCACAACTTTGCAAATATCAGCTGGATTCCTGGCACAGAACAGATGGAGTCAGAGTTATATGTTGCCTTTATGAACAACCGTAAGCCTTTCTTACTGTTCTTCATCCTAGTTCTTGTAAATTATACCTCAAAGTTCAGTATTATTTATCACTCTTGTCTAAATTCTCCATATAACAGTTTTTGGTTTAGTCAAAGTAAATTCAATCAAAAAAAAAAGTTCATTAGTGATTTGTGTAGCCTTTAGATTATTGTCATAGATTTATAAGTAGATGTATAGATTTGAGTGCTGTCAAATCGATTATTCATGATTAACCGCATGCATCTAACAAAAAAGTTTGTTTATATAATATATGTGCATGTGTATATATATATATATATATATATATATATATATTGTGTGTGTCGCACAAATATATTATTTAAAAAAAACTTTTATGTTAGATGCGATTAATTGCGATTAATCGATTTGACAGCACTATTAGATGTATATCTATATATTTATAGTTGCAACTGAATATCAATCATTTATATTATATATGAAAATATATATCATAATTATTAGGGCTGTCAATTAATGCCAGTTACTGATTTTGATCAAATTAACATCTACCTGTAGGTTAAAATTTTAATTGCGTTTTTTAAAGAATTATTGTACCCAAATTAACATGTTAATTTGGAAGCCCTAATAATTGTTAACTGTTTTGTCTATATATAGGCAGTAGAGATTTGTAGCATACTAACACCACTTCACCTATGCACGTCTTGTAGGTGAAGGTAACTGGAAGATATCCGATGCGCTAAACTCTTCTAAGACTTTCCACATCATTGAAGGGCTTGAACCTGGGACTGAGTACACAGTGCGTCTTATGACTAAAAGCTGGGTTGATAATTCTAGTATTTTTGAAGACGTTATCAAGACCAGGGCCAAAGGTGAGGAGAAAATAGTCTCCGAGATGACAGAAATGCAAAACAAAATCGTCTTTTGCCTCTTCCTTTCTCATCTCATCAAGAGTGCAAGCAACATCCTGTGATAAAATTATCATGAGTGGTGTATGCCATGTCCATCCCAGAGCATGTGTTCTGTGGACTTGATAAAAGTAATTATGCTTTATCAGCCTCTTCCATTGTTCAATTAGACATGCAGTCTGGCAGTTTAATATTAATATCAGCACATTCCCATTCTAGAGTTTGCCTGGTGTCTCTCATTTAGTGTCAGATGTTCTTAACATTCAATGAAGTGTCCTGCAGTAAATATCAAATTATGGGTTGGTAAGTAAATGTTTTGTCTCTCACAGGTCTGGCCAGTATTCGTGGAGGCATCTCCAACCAGGGTTGGTTCATCGGGCTCATGTGCGCCATAGCTCTGCTCACTCTCACGGTGCTCATAGCCTGCTTTGTGAACCGAAACAAAGGAGGAAAGTACTCAGGTATTCTCACACATAATGAAACTAATCAGTTGCTGTAGAATATTGCAGTTCTTTTGTGAATGTGAACAGAATCTTTTAAAAAGCTGTCAGATAACACAAGAAAACCCTAACAAATGTCTAAACTCGCTGGAGATTTTCTTTTAAGAATGAAAAAGCCTTAAGGTTTAACAAGAAATAAAAACACACTGTAAGTAAGAAGGAAAAACAATGTATTTCAAATTTACACTTCGATTATCACAGTAGCACATGAAAAGTACGTTTATATTTAGAACATTTTGCACATTCTCGTTGGGGGCTGCAAATTGGGTTTGATTCAAGGTGCCAGCCAATAGCATTATTGTATTCTAATTGGATCTCTTAAACCACTGTAACCTCTACAACTGATAGTTTTCTAATTACTTTACAGAAACAGCATGAGTCAAATCTGTCATTTACATGTGTTAATATGAATGTGCAGATGTGCTTGCTGATGATGTATAATAATCGTAAATATACCTATATATGTATATATATATATATGCTATTTTCTATTTATTTATTTATTTGTTCAGATTTTTTTTTTTATTAAATACATATTGATTATTAAGTGACTATGAGCTTTTGTAAAATATTCTATTTACCTTTTATTAATTACTATATACTAACTTTCAAATGTTTGGGGTCAGTAAGATTTGTATTTAAAAAAATAATACTTTATTCAGAAATAATTAAATCGATCAAAAGTGACAGTAAAGACAATTATACTTACAACATAAACACAGTGTTGTTTTCATGTTTTATGGAGACTTTTCATAAACATAGTGATTTTTATACTGTAACTCTATTTGATCCCATTGCGCTCACCAGACCCCTGAACCTACCCATACAGAAAACTTTCTGAATTTTCAAAAATCTTCACTTAGTTTGGCCTATAAGCTGTTTTCCTCATGGGGACCAAAAAAATGTTTTGTCCCCATAATGTAGGGTTTACCAGGACCACACACACACACACAATATATCTTATTAAAATATTGTGTGTTAATAGAAATATTAACAATGTTTGTTAGTCTCACTAAAGTAAGGATGCTCTCCTGTTTTTATTCAGTGAAAGAGAAAGAAGACCTGCACCCCGATTTGGAGTCCCAGGGTATAAATGATGATACCTTCTGTGAATACAGGTATTTCAAACCACCACCAGGATTTACTACTCACAGCTCACATAGTGGCAGAATGACGACAACCTCTGACACTGTTTCCTTGTAATGTGTGCATTTTTTCTTTGGTTTGAAAGCCAGCACCAAACCAGCCTGAGCTCTGGACGTGCAGCAAGCTAAAGTAACCACCACACGTATGTGCTAAACAATAACAACAAAACCAATGTTGTTCACACATCAATGCCATTGATGTGTTCCTGTTTCACGTGTTGCTTTATGAGTAGCTAGTACACATGTAGCACGTTAGAAACAATGGCTTCACTGTAAATGTGAAAATGAGGTTGTATTGAGATCGAGCGAACAAAAGATTGGCCGATAGGACGATGGTAAACAATCCGGTTTAGTTGAAAGACACGTATCTTCGGGCCAGCAATAAATGCGTTTCTTGTTTCATTAATCATTTGGTAATGCAATTTAAAACAATCTCTTTGAGAACAGTGTTTGTAGTGACAATTGTAAATCTGAAATATTTTGAGCAGATCATCCAAGACATGTTTATGATAAATGAGGTCGAACTCTAGATGTGCCCGACTCAGTGTCTTACATTCCACTATTTGAAACACTTGCTTGTTTCATTCAGACATCCAACTGTGTGAATGCATGAGCTTCACAGTTTGAGTGAAGTTAAGGCATGCTTAAACTCACCCATCCTCACACACGTTTTAATATTTCTATCATATTTTTAAAACAGTATTGTTTTTATAAACAAATGTCTGTAGAGAAGCGCTTCCTGGACTCAAGTGAATAAGTTTGAGGTGCTCTTTGGATAGAAAAAACATGTAGAAATCAACAGGAACATCCAAGGCAGATGTGTTTTAGTTAGAATGTACATACAGTACATGTATGAATTGTCTATTTCTTATGAACTACTTTGATGATATTATGACACTTTTTTGTACCATTTTGGAGATTGACAGTCATGGTCACTATTACGTTTATAAAAAGAGTTCTATAAAGATTATTCAAAAATAAATTTTTGCATTTCATAAAAAAAAAAGAGGAAATAAACCAAATGGGTTTGGAACGACGTGTGAGTACGAACATAATGACAGAATATGATTTGTGTGAATGTGAACCCATGAATTATGTAGCTCCTCAAAATCTAGTAGAAGAAGGTATTGGATGAGCATTAGACCAACCAAATTTAACAAGGACAAAAACAGCCAAACTCAGTTCTATTTCCCTGTCTTACACAGCGATAATGATGAGAAACCACTGAAAAGCAGCCAGCATTCGTTGAATGGTGACTTAAAAGGGGGAGACAGTGGAGACAGCATGGTGGAATACGGCGACGAGGACACGCACTTCAACGAGGACGGCTCTTTTATCGGAGAATACTCTGGACGCAAGGAGAGGGTCTCCATGGAAATCAAGGGAAACAATCAGAGCACAGCGTAATGGACCACGGACAATTTATTTGTTGGACAAGCTCTCACAAAAGGTCAGTCAAAAGGAAGAGGAAGGAAAAAGGAACAGCATAACGGCACCCGAAGGACATTTTTAAAATTAATGTGTTATTGTCAAACTCTCAGTCATACTCACATAATTTTACAAGGCTTAGTTTGTTTTGCGTGCTGTAACTGATCAATCATGCCAGTTGTGTATACTTTTGTGGGGTGTTTTTGTATTAAATCTTTGCAAATCATTGGTGACCATGGAGCTGCCAGAAGGTTTGCTTTTTTTTGTAAATGCAACCTCTCTAAGAAGATAAACACTGTTTACTTTGTGTCATCATGTAGCCAAGAAAGTTTTGTGTCAGGGTATGAACTTATTATTTTTATTTCGAGGCAAATATTATTGATATTTTATATTTCAGACACTGTATACTGTGCATTCGTTAAATGTGGGTTTTTATGTGTGTGAAGGAGTTGTTGCTTAAATAATCATAATTTCCAAAAAGCATAAGCCAACATAAGGGTTGACTCACAATTAGTGTCACATGCTTTGTTGAACATTTTGCATTGAACTGATTATAATTAACGGTTCAGGCTATATTAACAAGCTGCATAGCCACATTTAGTACCACATAAACCCTACAGTGAGTCTGCTGCTGTTAACCTGCTAGCCATATTTCACTATATTATCAAATAAGCTCATACTCAATGTTCATACGTTTAAAAAAAACCCGCCTCTTTTGCCTTAGAATGACCTTGATGTTCTGGTAAGTATGATGTAACAAATCACATTATCATTGAATTCCGTGATACAGGGTTGAAATTCCAAAATTCCGCATTGGCATTAAATCCAGTGAAATAGTTTTATTCATAAATGAACAATTCAGAAACACCATAATATCTCCAGAAAACGCAGTTGTGTTCATGTTTATGTATGTTTTTTGGAATGTCTCCACATCGAGTCAAACCCAGATACTGTACAATGTTTCTGTAAATTCTGTTTGCATGTTTAAGGATGTTGAATGAGGTTTGTGTGCAGATTTGACATTAAATTGTATCATTTTTTCTTCATCCTGGGTTTGCTGAATGCAGCATTGTGGCTTTTTTGATTTTTGAACCTTCAATGCTGATTAATGCCTAAATGCACACATCCTATTGTGGTGTTTTTATGAACGTGCAGGAAACATTTGACACAGCTTTCATTTTCGAGGCCCATTGCTGGATTGTAAAAGCTGACTTTAAAAAACACTGGAGTTAACACTGCAAAAAGTATTGGATACTGCTGGCAGAGTCTGTAAAAAGATATATCGTGAGTAAAGATCTATAAAATAGTACATCTGTCTGAGAGCTACGCACCATAGATTCCGCTATATTCCTGGAATATGGTTATACCAAGCATATCAGACATTGTGCTCAATAAGCTTTTATCCCAGAGGAAATCTATGTATTTGGCTGTAAGAACACGGATGCTCTCTGTCAGAGAAATAACCTCAGTGAAAGTGGTGGAGCAGTTGGAAATGAGACAATGAGAATAAGAATAAAGGGGTCAGACACTCTAAAAGAAAGAGCGTTATGATGTGTTCAGCATATACAGATACGGCATCTCACAGCAACACGGACATATCAGTAATGCAACATTTTTACTGAGTGGGCAGCCTGAGGATACAACAGATGAATTCCACTATATAAAAAGCTGGATGGACGGACGGATAGATAGATAGATAGATAGATAGATAGACAGACAGACAGATGGATAGATAGACTGATAGATAGACAGACAGACATCTGAAAGAATGATCTCAGAATTGCAAGTTTGCAGCAAATGAATTGGTCTCCCAGTCTGAGGAGCTGTCAGCTATTCACTTTAGATGAAAGCTTCATTCATCAACATTTTGCTTCACCATTTTGTGAAGCACCTTCAGCCAAGTAAAGCGTTGTTAGCAATTTTTATTTTTAGCTATTTTAAAAGGTTTTAAAGGTATACTCAGAAATGTATTGCTAAACCATATTCCAAAGACTGTGAACAGCGAAGTATTGAATTGTGGAGTTAGACTGTTAAACAGTTTTTCACCATTGCTGTGTTCCGGATTTTACTGTCAGTAGCCAACTATTAGTTACTACAGCCTACAGTTTGCTATGCCTTCGTCACGGAAATGCGTATGCGATCACGTCAAGAAGAGGAAATTTAATTTTGTGAAGAGCCACCTTGATGGAGAGCTGACTGGATCAACCCCAAAACCCACCTATGCAGTGATCATTTTAAACGGGATAGTTTTATAAACTTTCGTCGGGGGCAACTGGGATTCACAGATAATCCGCTGTTACTGGTGAATGGGGCCGAACCGACTATCTCCCGCCTCGGCCTTCATCCTCCAGCCGCGCCGACAACTGGTGCCATCATAGGCAGTGCGTGCCCACCGTGCGAGCATCCATTCCGGCTGTAGCGGTGACAGTTGAGTGTGGCGACGGCAGCTTTCCCGCGAGTAGGCGTGGTTTTAGCGCAGCCAGCGGACACGCCCCCAGTGTTTTAGAGCAGAGACTGCTCTTTTTTCAAGATTTTGATAGCTTATTTTATGTACTTGCCGGCTTTTTTTTATCATTCAAATTTGGCTGGGTGGCTAATAACACATTTTTTCTGTGGTGTGACAAACTCAAAACACATACTTAATTTTGACTTTACAGGGACTTTAACTTGAATGTTAAATTTACAGCAGAGGACATGTCAAACACTGAGTCAACTGTTTGTAAAAACTGTGAAGTATAGAGGGAATGCATTAACGTCACTTTCCCGCCGGAACACGCCCCCTCAGCCGGACTGAGTGGCAGAAGAGCTGCTGCGTGACTGGATTTAATTGGGGAAACTGCGAAAACGCAAGTAAAACAAACGATTATCAGTTTAAACTAAAGATTGGACTCAATATAGTGTTCCTTACAACTTACTAAAGATCCAGTGATCCATGGATATTGACATGCAGCCAGGAATCGTGTTTCCTGACATTTATATGTGGCTGATTTTGACACCGGGGGAAATACAAACAGCAAATTTGCCTGTGAACACTTTATATAAATACAATATAGGCAGGTCTAAATCCAGGTGATCACTTATATCAATGTTATATATATCATCATATCGTCTAGACTTAAAACTTGTATAGTTTTTTTGTCAGTGTTTATTTAAAAATGTCAAATTATACAGAATATACAGTGGTAAATATTTGATTGATGAGTTGTCACTGCAATATATAACAATACTATATAGAGAATGATTTTACCACTAAATTCAGTAATTGACACAAAAATTATAACTGCAAATCCACCTTTCGCTGCCTGGAGTGCAGTTGTTTCTATGAATTGCAGCGATCTATTTGCTTCTCTGTTCTGTAGCTTTAGGTAGGCTAGTCTGTAAAAATATACCTCATATTTCTTGTCAAATCTAGTTGTACGGTAAGTCTCAAAGCTCTTTCCCGTTTTAGACGCGTTTTGTGTGTTCCCTTTCGAGGGAACTCGAACTGCGTCGGTGACGACACTAGGGGAACGCCCTTCAGCGTAGCGCGTCTGAATTTATGAATGAAACCGAATCCAATCCTATTGGCGTTGCGTGATGACGTAGCGTGTGACGGCATAAGCGGATGTATACAAAAGCACGCCGGCACACAGAAATGTCAGCTTTTTGCTATTCAGCAAGCGCTCTGTGTATGTGTGAACAAGTCTGTCCTATTTGGTGTTGTATGTCCTGTTAAAGTATCTTGCAATAAGATTCTGTGGCTGGGATCTCGCGTTTGCCGAGGCAGCGCGTAGGTTTAAGGTTTGCCTTGCAGTTGCAATACAGAATCTAGTAGCTCGGATCTCGCGTTGGCCGAGGCAGCGCTTAGATTACGAGTGTATTTTGCAATAAGATTCTGTGGCTGGAATCTCGCGTTTGCGGAGGCAGCGCGTAGGTTTAAGGTTTGCCTTGCAGTTGCAATACAGAATCTAGTAGCTCGGATCTCGCGTTTGCCGAGGCAGCGCTTAGATTACGAGTGTATTTTGCAATAAGATTCTGTGGCTGGAATCTCGCGTTTGCCGAGGCAGCGCGTAGATTTAAGGTTGCCTTGCAGTTGCAATACAGAATCTAGTAGCTCGGATCTCGCGTTTGCCGAGGCAGCGCTTAGATTACGAGTGTATTTTGCAATAAGATTCTGTGGCTGGAATCTCGCGTTTGCCGAGGCAGCGCGTAGATTTAAGGTTGCCTTGCAGTTGCAATACAGAATCTAGTAGCTCGGATCTCGTGTTTGCCGAGGCAGCATGTAGGTTACGAGTCTACTTTGCAGTTTGCTGTGTGAGTACGAGGCATGAACAGTCAGCTCCTGAGGGTGCTGGCTGTGTTCATTGAGAAATAACTCGCCGCACACGTGCGTTTCGGGTATCTCAGCCTCGCGCCTGTTGACTTTCTTCTCGAGAGATGAAAGCCAAATATCTTGTGTACTACTCGAATCTCGCGTTTGTTAAGGCAACGCGTTACGGGTCTGCAATAAAAGGGACACACGCGATCTGATAAATAATACTGTTTAGGTGCGAGGCATTCACAGTCAGCTCCTGAGGGTGCTGGCTGTGTTCATTGAGAAATATCTTGACGCGTACAGCCGTGCGCTGTCAGGTGTTTCAGTCTCGCGCCTGTTGACTTTCTTCTCCAAGGATGAAAGCCAAATTATAATGGCTCGAATCTCACGTTTGCCGAGGCAGCGTGTAGGTTACGGGATCGTATAATTAAATATAAAACAGTATTCCAGTGTTATGGCTGCATTTAATTCCGAGGAGTTAAAGTAATTAAAAATTGTATCTGACTTAGAACTTGGTTAGATATTTTAATTCAGCCTACCATCTGAAGGAGAGTATCGCTTCTAGAGGTCCCCCTCAAAAAAAAAAAAAAAAAAAGCTGAGCTTGGGACTCTAGGCGGCGCTCTCGCCCAAAGCCTTTCAGGCCAGGAAGGCGAAAGGGAAGAGGTCCTAACTCCTGTGAGACCTCCAAGGGCCGCCCCCCCGGAGAGAGAGCGATCGAGGTCCCCTCTCTCCTCGGGCCCTCAGGATGCTGGCGTCGGTATCCCGCCGTCTCTGACGCTTCGGGTCACGCCAGCTTCCAGCGAGCACACGCTGCTTTTTCTGCCCCGAAGGCCTGCAGTCAAACAGCGTTTGGGTTCGCACACGGTGGGTCGTTGTCGGTTTTCCCCTGCCGGTCATCCGCTTCAGGGTGCCGTCAAGGACTCGCACAAAACACTGGACACCAGTCCCGAGGGGCTGGTTCCTTTGGTGAATTTCGTAGAGGCATGGCAAAACCTCACGAATATTTCTCCATGGGTCCTGCGCACTGTAGAAATTGGGTACAGACTGCAGTTCCGCGTCCGCCCACCAAAATTCAACGGGGTGGTTCGGACGGCAGTGCACCCAGAGCAGGGTCTGGTGTTGGAACAGGAAGTCAACTCGCTGCTGGGAAAAGGGGCCATAGAGCATGTTCCCCCACCAGTCAGGGAGTCCGGGTTCTACAGCCGGTACTTCATAGTTCCAAAAAAGGATGGAGGGTTGCGTCCAATTTTAGATCTGAGGCATCTGAATCGGTCTCTGAGGAGGTTCAGGTTCAAGATGCTCACTATTCCCACCATCGTGAGTCAGATCCAATCCGAGGATTGGTTTGTCACGATAGATCTAAAAGACGCCTATTTTCACATCTCCATCCTTCCATCGCACAGGAAGTTCCTGAGGTTTGCTTTCGGGGGCGAAGCTTACCAATATCGGGTTCTTCCATTCGGCCTAGCACTCTCCCCTCGCACGTTCACCAAGTGTATGGATCAGCTCTGGCCCCACTGAGGCTCCAGGGCATCCGCGTGCTGAATTATATCGACGACTGGCTCATACTGGCCCAGTCTCGAGAGTTGGCAGTTCGGCATCGAGATGTCGTCCTTGGCCACATTCAGCGCTTGGGGTTGAGGCTCAACACAAAGAAGAGCGTGTTGACACCCGCCCAATGAACTACGTTCCTGGGGGTGGTATGGGACTCAATGACGATGCAGGCACACATGTCTCCCGCACGCATCGAGTCCATTCTAACCACTCTAACCAGGGTGAAGCTAGGCCATACCATCACAGTAAAACACTTCCAGAGGGTGTTAGGTCTCATGGCAGCAGCGTCCAGCGTCATACCTTCTGGCCTGCTACACATGAGAGCCCTGCAGTGGTGGTTGAAAGCCAAGGGGTTTTCCCCAAGGGGAAATCCGTTCCGCTTGATAAGGGTTACGCACAGGTGCCTTCGTTCCCTTTCAATGTGGAAGAAACCTTGGTTCCTGTCCCAAGGTCCCAAGTTGGGAGCATTATGTCGCCGAGTATCCGTTTCGACAGATGCCTCCCTCACGGGCTGGGGCGCGGTCATGGATGGCCGCTTTATGAGAGGTCTCTGGCAGGACCATCATTCCTCTTGGCACATAAATTGCCTAGAAATGTTGGCGGTGTTCCGGGCTCTGAGGAGCTTTCTGCCAGACCTCCATGGTCGCCATGTCCTAGTAAGATCCGACAACATGTCGGTGGTATCTTACCTAAACCGTCAGGGGGGTCTGAGGTCGCGCCCTCTGTGCAGACTGGCACATCAGATCCTCCTGTGGTCCCAGCGGAGACTGTCGTCTCTCAGGGCGATGTATGTCCCGGGGGACCAGAACCAGGGAGCAGACATGCTGTCGAGGCAGGGGCTGAGGCCCGGGGAATGGAGACTCCACCCCGAGGTGGTGGAGTTAATATGCGAGAGGTTTGGCCCAGTGGAAGTGGACCTATTTGCGTCTCGAGAGACGACACACTGTCCACTGTGGTTTTCCCTTTCTCATCCAGCCCCGCTGGGGTTGGATGCTATCGTGCAGACGTGGCCGAGGCTGCGTCTGTACGCCTTTCCCCCAATCGCTCTGCTCCCAGCAGTTCTGGAAAGGGTCCGTCGGGACGGGGTCAGCCTACTATTAGTAGCCCCGTGTTGGCCGGCCCGAGTATGGTTTTCGGACATCATCCTGCTTCTGGCAGGCCCGCCATGGCAGATCCCTCTGAGGAGGGACCTGTTGTCTCAGGCAGAGGGCTCAGTTCTCCACCCTCGGCCCGAGCTGTGGAAACTGTGGGTCTGGCCCCTG
The DNA here is from genome assembly GCA_026230005.1 of Gila orcuttii. NCBI lineage: Eukaryota > Metazoa > Chordata > Actinopteri > Cypriniformes > Leuciscidae > Gila > Gila orcuttii. Next base: position 40,827,922 of record JAPDVR010000011.1, read on the forward strand.
AGGGGGCACAGTACCTAGAAGCCGGCCTGTCAGCAGAAGTGGTTGAAACTATACTCACTTCCAGAGCTCCCTCCACGAGGAAGTTATACGGCCTTAAGTGGAATGTTTTTTCCATTTGGTGCAGAGAGCGTGTTTTGGACCCAGTTCACTGCCCAGTGGCTTCAGTGCTGGAGTTTCTCCAAGACCGTTTTTCTGCCGGGCTTACCCCGCCCACACTCAAGGTTTATGTGGCTGCCATTGCGGCTTTCCACGCTCCTCTGAGTGATGGTCCCCTGGGGAGGCATCACCTGGTCGTACGTTTCCTCCGTGGAGCCTGGAGGATGAGACCTGCGACTCGCACCAGGGTTCCCTCTTGGGACCTGGCGGTGGTTCTCGAAGGGCTGGCCGAGGCCCCCTTCGAACCATTGGAGTCGGCTGAGGCCAAGAACCTTTCGTTTAAGGTGGTCTTTTTGTTGGCCATTACTTCTCTGAGGAGGGTAGGAGATCTCCAGGCGCTCTCTATTTCCAATGGGTGCTTGGAGTTTGCTCCAGGCAACATTAAGGCCATCTTACATCCCAGGCCCGGCTATTTGCCCAAGGTGTCATCTAATGTGGCACCGCCTATGGTTCTGCAGGCATTTCATCCTCCACCTCATGTGACGGCGGATGAGGAGAGACTTCATCTGCTCTGCCCTGTCAGAGCACTTCGGTATTACATCCAGAAGTCCTCCTCATGGCGGAAGTTGGACCAGTTGCTGGTGTGTTTTGGATCGCCCAAGAAGGGGCTTCCCGCCTCTAAGCAGACCATCAGCAACTGGATCGTTCAGACTATTTCCCTGGCCTATCAGGTGCGCAATTTGCCTTCACCTATAGCCGTGAGGGCTCACTCCACCAGAGGCATGGCGCCTCTAGAGCCCTCCTTTCAGGGGTTCTATCCATGATATATGTGAGGCGGCTGGCTGGGCCACTCCACACACATTCATGAGGTTTTACAGTCTGGACCTTCCCTCTACACCCGGTGCACGAGTGCTTTCGTCCTAAGTTGTGCCTGAAGACAGCTTCACACTAGGATGAGCGGGGTTCGTTGTGGTATAGTGGGTATCTCGTTCCCCTAGTGTCGTCACCGACGCAGTTCGAGTTCCCTCGAAAGGGAACGTCTCGGGTTACGTATGTAACCCTTGTTCCCTGAGAAAGGGAACGAGACACTGCGTCGGTTCGCCACACCTCACCCCGCTTGGAGCACTTGCTTCATAGCAAAAGCTGACATTTCTGTGTGCCGGCGTGCTTTTGTATACATCCGCTTATGCCGTCACACGCTACGTCATCACGCAACGCCAATAGGATTGGATTCGTTTTCATTCATAAATTCAGACGCGCTACGCTGAAGGGCGTTCCCCTAGTGTCGTCACCGACGCAGTGTCTCGTTCCCTTTCTCAGGGAACAAGGGTTACATACGTAACCCGAGACGTTTTTCCGCAGCATTCACGCTGAAAACCAATGCTGCCGCTCAGTCTTTTTGCCACTTGTGGGCTTAACCGCAGTCACTCCGGCCAACGGTGATGTCACATGCATACCCTCTATAGCATTAGCATTTTATTTTCCTTATCCAACCCTTAGCTTGCATGGGACTTATGCTTTAGCTTTACAGTACACACCAGGAGATCTGCATCCTGACAATATCTTTATACAATATATCTATGATTCACATTTCACAAATTCTCACATTTTCTATGTGAACTGAATTTCATTACTGCTATCTTTCAAATTATGTAAACAGAATTATAATTGCTCTGTCCCCTGTAAGCATTTATTTAGCTTTTGGAAATCATAATGCATACTGCAATGCCTAAATTTTCCATAATGAGGTTTGCATCGCATAGAGAAATATTAAATGAAGCTTCTGCAGCCTCCTGTCAAAAGCCATCTCGTTTTCAACAATTAAGAGTCTAGATAGCAGTCTGACCTAGAGATGCTGAAATATTTGTGTATTTAATTAATTTCTTTTTCTTGCATGTAGCTAGAGACTGACCTCAAGTTGAGATGGGGCCACAGCGCTATGCTCACACAGACAGTGTATTGATTAGAATTTCTGCAGTCTCTGTCTTCATTACTTGCTGAAGCTTAGCAATGCATATTTTCATTTTGCTTCAAAATGTGATACCTAAAATAAAAGCAAAAGCTTCAAGTTAATGATGAATATGGTTAAAATTGGAATATGGTACCATTGAAGCCTGTGTAGCTAGCATAGTGGTTTTATACTGTACATAATTTTTCTTGTTGCTTAAGTTAAGTTACATTTACACCAAATTTACACTTAATACATGCCTGAAATAGTTTAAAATATAATTTTACTTGTTTTACTTTTACTTTTATTGCCTTAAATGGTCCTCTAAGGGAAAAAAAAGTCCAATACAATGTACAAAACAATTAACCTAGCAGCAACATGGCAACATTTAATCAAGATATCCTCATTGCAGCCTGTATCGCGATGATTTACTGGATTAAATCCAAAATATATTTGATGCATGATTCTTTTCAAAAACCAGGTTAATATTAGTGTGTAGGGTAGGTTTAGGGGTTAGTATTTGACGTAGGCAGCGTTGTGTAGGTTATCAGCACTGTGATTGACATCAGTAATTAAATCTTTTGAATTGGCTGCAGGGTGGAGTGTGCGCTGTACTGGTTTGGGGGGAAAACCACATCCACTCATCCAGTACATCATTGTGCTACATGCTGCATAGTGGACAGTCTCACATTAAAATACTGAAGTCATCTGAGGTCATTGTCAATACACTCAATAACTGAGACGCAAGATGGCGTCAGTTGCGTCTGTATACTGTAAAACAAGAGAGAGCGAGTCAGCTGTGGTCACATTCTCTGTGAGTGAAATCCAGTAATTGACCTATGGCTAAGCCACGCCCCCTCCACTCACTCGGACAAACAGTCAACGTTCGGTGACAGGCGCTATGGCAGCTGTCACAGTAGGAGACATTTCACAGGAGGCAATTGATGATTTTTGGAGACAGAAAGATTATATAGATATATATTTTGGTAGAATGTTGTCTAAAATATTGTGCTTTAATATGTAATTAATGGTTCATGATCATATTAAATATGTACAGGTCTAAGTTGCATATGTTTCCAGGACAAGCCTTTTTACCATATTTACCAAGAGTACCTCTCCGTTAGCTTGGTGCTACAGTATTTACATGAATCATTCAGCACAACATTGCTAACATTTGTTATCTCGGTTATTTACAGATACGTTAATGAAGCTAAGTGACATGATGTACAACGCAGCTAGAAGCTAACGTTAACATTTTCTAACGTTTTCTAATGTTAGGCTAACGTTACGTTAGAGATGTTAAAGATAACGTTCAAATACGTTGTTGACTGATCTTAGAACAGATGTAGACATCCTTGTTTAATTTATCCACGTTTAGTTGGTGTTGTGGTCTACCGCATAACTTAATCCAGACACTTATCTCGGTTGAGATGTGGCTTGGGAAAGGGTAAAAAATACACACCGTCGCCCAGCCTCTTGGGATACCTAGTGTCGGAGTTGCATGTACCCCATGCACACCGTTTGACCATTTTAAACTTAAAATGACAAGAAAAAATATAGAAAAACAAATGAAAACTGACTAACTGCAATGCATTTCAATGGATGAGGAAGCAGAAAATGTCCGAGTGTATGGGTTAGCTATGCGCACTGTGATTGGCTCATCGTGTTTGGGAGCGTGGCTTAGCCATAGGTCAATTGCAATCTGGAGCTTTGCATAAAGATAAAAAATTCCCCAAAGCAGATTTTACTGGTGTTAAAGCTTGAGCAAACTCATCATGTTGACCAACAAAAAGCTGCTTGGTTTGAAACCGAATTTGTGTGTGCAGTGCTTGACAATGGGCAATGGACGGAAATTTTTATAATTTCGCACCATAATGCAAGACATGACAGTGCTGGTTTCAGTTACTCAGATGAGTAGATATACAATGTTGCCATGAATGTCAGCCAACATTAAGAAATATCAGAACACTCAATGCTGTCACATTAGTGACATTTCATTTCAAATTTTGTGGGAACCTTCCCCACTATCAATAGTGTAGTGATTGAAGAAATACCGCTCTCACAGAAGTCACTTTCAAACCAAGCAACTTTTAATAGGTGTGTTCATGCCATGTCG